>JASDDO010000029.1:128664551-129269107 GCA_030015575.1 Agapanthus africanus
AAAATTTGAAATTGGCATGGTTGATGCATTGTGAGACCTCCTTAGTGTGCCTAGGAACCCTACACTTAATCATACCATGGTTCAAAGTATATAGAACACACATAAGAGGAATAGTTCAGAAATGAACGAATCCTTCTTGTAGCATTGTAAACTAGGTCATATCAATGCGACACAACCAGCTAAGTTACATAAGGATGAATATGAGAATCTGTTCGAATTTTCATCTTATAATACTTGCCAGTCTTGTCTCAAAGATAAAATGACCAATACTACGTTTACTGGAAACAGAGAAAGAGTTAGTGAACTCTTTGGACTGATACATGGTGATGTATGCGGTCCTATGTCTGCAAATGCCAGGGTTAGTTCTTGGTACTTCATTACATTCATCAACTATCTCTCAAGATTCGGACATGTGTTCCTGTTGGAGATAGTGCTCTCAGAGTCAATTATTGGATCACAGGCATGTGATTGCAATGATTGAGGGAGGACCTATACCGGTAGCATAGTCTTACTCAAGATGATAGTATGATATCTGGTTTATCTTTATCATCGTGTACTGTTTGAGGTGACATTACTGATCACTATTACACGTTGATAGAGCCCCTAGGATTATTGCTTGACTACCAGCAGTATGAGGGCGATCATATACGTGGGAGTTGGGATCTATAAGTAAATCCTTAAAAGGTCCCTAGTCGTGGGAGGTTCAAGATAGGGCATCGATACTCCAGAGTAGACTAGTGTATACAGTCGAGACCCCGACGAGGGGCGGTGGCCGGTCTCACAAGCCATTGGTGTCAGTTGGTTCACCTAAGATGTATACAGGTGCTCATTGGGTTATGAGTACACCGGACAGGACTCGCCGGTAACAAGCTAGTTGGTCTTATACCTGACGTCAGATAGCAGTTCCCTTGTGACATGTGTACAGGTTAGTTCTTCGACCTGAGATCATCATTTGTCTCGTGTGAGTTCCCACTGTACTTTGATTACTACCCTACCACGCTCAAAGGAGATGTGCAAACAGGTTTTTGTTGGGTACAGTCCCGAGCCACATGGAGGCAGTGAGCGGATCTGCAGGGGTTCGTCTCTCCCGATATTGGGGGTGAGGTCGCGCTGTGTCTAGGAGAGCCATTACACGAAGTCCTTAGCCAAGGCAGGAGATTTACTGGTAGGTATTCCAGTAGTATCTCAGGGTGTTCTGGGCTACACTCCGACACGACTTGTACCGCTTTTGGGGGTCTGACTTTTACCAACCCCTAGGCCCGCCATGCGATGCTCATAGACGAACGGACCGGACTGTACGGATATTGTCACTGACAGGCTTAGTAGGGTGTCGGGATGAGTTCGCTCATCGACGTCCCTTTTGGTCAATACCTGGTAGCCTGTTACGTATGGCTAATACCTCTGACGTGCTAGTGGTTAAATCCACAGCCAAAGTATTGACGAGTCTTTAGAGTCTCCCACAGACAGTTTCTCAAGTTTCGGGGGAAACGCTGTAGAGGCCGTATGGAGATATGGCAGTGTTCGATCAGATACGTACGGTATTGCATGGATCATGATCGGACGGATAATACTAGCGGGCTTTGGTTTAAGCCGGATCCTAGTATTGTACAGTGTAGGATTTGTCTCATTGCATTTGTATTCGGTCGGAATACAAATGCGGGTATGTATATACAGTCGCGGGGTTTTCCTGTAATTTATTACGGGATCAGTTTTTTTAAGTTGCCAGTTTGCATTCCGTTTCGGCCAGTTTTCCTTTGTTCCTTCACGGCCGGACTTTTGTGATGGGAGGGGCTAATTTGCATGTTTGCAAATTAGCATTGTGGAGGGGTTTATTTGTAAATGGGGGGCTTCATGAGTATTCTAGCACATTTGATTCCTTTTTTCTCATCATGGTTTATATTAATGAGAAAGGAGTTGATTTGATTATGAAACGATTCTTGAAAGACTTTGTTGTGATCTTTTTATCACATATTTTCCTTACTTGTTTTAATCTATCATTTTTTCCCTCCACCATATGTCATGGCAGGCCACATCTTTTAGAGAGAGAGTGGATTCATTTTTTTGGTGAAGTGGGAAATGCTTCTTCTCATTTTAGTTTACACCAAAGTTCCAAAAGCTCATCTCCTCTTGTTCATTATTCTCTTCTCCATCAAAAATGGCAACTTCATAATCCCTTGAGGCAAACGATTCTACACTTAGCCTATAGCATTCTTGGACACGTCGACTCGCCAACTGCGTATCCGAGTTGCCTCGGTCCAGAGGTGGGAGCCCGTAAAAGAACCCGGCGATGTGGTGCCCGTTCCGACGAGGAGATGAAGACCGGAGATTCCGCGAGGAGATCGGAGTGGAGGCCGAAGACCAAAGGACACGGATCGCTCGGTATAGCTTCCTTCCCTTTCTCTAGTTTGCATGGAGTAGGTTAATGGCCCGATCCGGGTTTTATAGTGCGCGGTAGCGTCGGTTTACAAGTTTTGTAAAAGTTTCGTTTCCGCATTCCGGCGTCGGATTGACGGCCGGGGCGCTGCCGTGCACTTACATTGGTATCAGAGACAGGACATTAACCTAGTCTAGCTTGCCCTAACGTGTTTATAAGTTCAACGAACGGATTTTCCAAAAAAAGCGTTTCCATGTCATGTTTCTGTCGAATTTTTACAGTGCTCTAAAAATTATTTGGTACATTGTAAAAATACGTGCAGGGTTTTTTATGCATTCTGTGAAAATTTGGTAGGCTGAAGGTACTGTAGCGCGGCGGATCAGCGGCCAAAACCACGTTTTGGCCACGGATCCGTCGACGAATTTTGGCTTCACTGCATCAAATTTTTATAGTGGCTCTCTGACATGGAAATAGGGTTTCTGGTATATTCTTTTTGGGCCCAAATGTTTTTGAGTGCTACAGTTGTGCTTGGGGCCCTCTTCGGGAAATTTGGTCGATCGAAAATTTTAAACATGTTAGTTCACAGTATTTACATTATATCTGCGACCGTGAATGTCATTCGATCGGTAAATCCTGTCTAACTGCTATAGCCCTTTTAGACGGATTTGCGAATGTGACATTCACGTTGATGTTCTGTGTTGTGCTGTGATTTTGCGGATTGGTCGTGGGGATAGCCTGGATGCAATGGTTGTACAGTTTGGTTGTTTATGTACATTTGATATTGCGGGGCGAGCGTCCGACACGTGGACTGCCGTCACTGCCTGTTTGTATATTATTCTTTTGGGGCACGACCGGGCTGAGGTCGATGTACCTGTTGTATATATTTTACTTTCTGTACTAGGATTACCCCGCGGTGGGGTGCACGGATAGCCGGGTTCTAGAGGTCAAGGGGCCCGCATCTCAAGGCGTTGAGACAGAGGGGGCTTCACTCTAGAATTGGCAGGCTATTCGCCGCACTCGTAGGGGGTACAGGTTGACCCAAGGAGGGGTGCACAAGTTACCGAATTCCTTGAAGTGCTGGGTGGTCCATTCACGTTGTTGAAGGGGGCTGCCTCGCTTCAGGTTTTGGCGGGTAACTTGCCACGCCCGTAGGGGTCTAGGATTTCATTGCACAGGCTATCCACACAACCAGGGGAACGTCGGGTTTCAGCAGCGGCTCTATGAAACCCGGGGATCCCAGATATCTGTATTGTTCTGTGATGCTTATTACATTTCTGTGATGTTGCATTTTATCAAGCCTTGAGCGAATATTATATACTTATATATATACTAGTAGATGTTGTATATGTTTTGCACCCGCGCTAGTCCAGTCCCCGCTCTGTCGTTAGTTAAGTAACCTAACGGGGGATGACGGGACCCAGTGGCGAATGCGGGTGGCATATACGTACATCATTATTTTCGTTCTTTATTGGTGTGATCAATTGGTGGGACTGCGTTGATTCGGATTAATGCAAGCTAAACAAACCTATTCTGATGTTGTTGGAACATTTTTTCAAAAAGCTGTTATTGCAAGGACGTTCTTTTTTGTTTTTTGCATAGTGGTATTCGGTTATGAATATCCAGCTCCTCAGTCGACGAGGCAAGGGCCGAGATCCCTTCACCGGGAGTGACCCCTTGGACAAAAGTTTGCGTCAGGGAAATGACTTCACTATAGCCGATTACTTTTGCTTTGCATCGTGGTATTCAGCTGGAATATCCTGCAACTCATTCTACGGGGAAAGAGCCAAGATCTCTTTACCGGGAGTGACCTCTTTAGCAAAAGTTTTCATCACTATATTTTTATAAAAAGCTATCCAGTTCCTTCAGCAATATCAAGTTCCTTACGTTAAAGTTTTTTCGACAAAAACCATTCGTAGCCCTCCGTCATTTCAGAAAGGTAGCATTTAGTATTCATGCTATGTATGTTGGCCTTCGTCAAGGCATAGTGTATGGTAGCTATTTGTTACTTTTCTGCAGCATAGATAGATGCGTTGGTTTGGGACAGTCGTACTACTATTTTGGCCTTCGTTAAGGGTATGTACGGGTGGGTTCAAATTAACCTGGAGAATGACGAGTAGAACTTGACATGTGACTTATGATATGTTGGCCTTCGTCAAGGTCATAAGAGCATGGGGCAAAAATCATATCGGGAGTTTCTAAAGAAACTGAAACTTGCCAGATATGCGCATACCTTCTGGAGTGTGATAAGGTGAGTGGATTCCGTCACGTTATCATGCGATGATAGTTGGATCCTGATCCCACTGATGAGTTGGTATACTCCTCGGGTGATCCCGACTAATTCTTCTTTCAGCTTTGGAGGAGAATTTGACGGTAAAGTGGGAGGTTTCCTGATTAGATAAAGTGATAATCATTCTGATCTAGGTTAGAGTGCACGCTGAGTGTTTATTTTCTCTCTCTCTTTGGCAGCGACCATGACCCGACCCTAGACTATGACTCAGTGGCCAAAATTAACCGAACCTTCTTAAACACTGGCTTTCGGATTGTCAGAGTTGCATACCTCATTGCCACTCCTACTTTTACCCTTTTCTCTAGAACACCCCGTATTACTACGAACGCCCACTTCCATTAGACAAAACCATCGTATGGTTATATACGAACTCGAAGGAATTTATTCGAGGATGGTTTCCGGTCCTGGAGAAAACGAATTGGACTATTCAGTTGTCTTTTCCTTTTACCTTATCTCAGGTTGCGAGTACTCCTTGGTTTAGGAGAGAGTACACCTATTACGCAAATTGGATAGTCTTCATCCAAACCTTAGGCTGGTGCCGAACGGTGGGGAATGAAGAAAACCAATTAGCATAACGATGGTGTACAGAAGGTATTAAGTAAAGACATATCAAGGGATTAGTAAGAGGGCAAAGTAAATTGCGACTTCTATTCACGACCAAACCAAGTATTTCTTCGCCAATCCTAAATCACCTTTGTATTTCTCCAGGACACTCCGTATCACTACGAAGATCCACAGTTTATTGGATACTCCATCGTATGGTTATATACAAACTCGAAAGGAACTTGTTCCAGTTCGGGGATGGATTCTGGTTCAGGAGAAAAAAGAATAAGGTTTATTCGGTTGTCTTTTATCTTCACCTTCTATCGCATTGCGAGTGCTCCTAGGATTAGGACAGTATACCCATTATGCTTATTGGATAGTCTTCTTCCAAACTATAGGCTGGTGCCGAGCGATAAGGAAGGAAGAAAACCATTTGGCCTAAATGGGTGTACAGAAGGTAATGACTGAAGACATATAAAGGGATTTGGAGAGATGGCAAAGAGATATACGGTTACAGTTGTGAATCTGATAATGGAAGAGGCATTACAAGGAATACCAGAATACCCCTACGAAACATTTCAATGTTTCAGCTTCACTGTGTACTGTTAAAAGAAAACTGATTTCCTAATTAGACACTTGCTCCAGGGTATGTATTTACCAGGTATGATTCTCACATCTGTATGGTTTTACAGATGATGAGTGGGAGTAAGTTATTGGGAATTAGGTGATTATCCTCATTATATCGGAATTCGTTGTAATTGGTGATATTTGAGGAAACCACCTGGGTTTTTTGCCAGACGACAAATATTTGGTTTTGAATATCCGCTGTTATGCACCAATTTCAAATTGATATATCTGTACGTCTATTTTTATATAGAGTGAGATATACCTTTTTGAAATTATATCTATGACATTTACCTATATCAGTGGATGGTTAGGTACGGAGCATTAATACAGCGGTATAATTCTTCTTAACCATAAGTACAGTTTTCAACCTACGACACACAGGGAATGAGTTATTAGACTCAGGGGACTTATACAGAGTATTGTATGTTGTCCAGTGTCCATGAGGACAGAGGGGTTGGTTCTCGTACTATATTCAGTTTACTTATGACTTCTCTAGTTTTTAGACAGGTGTTTCATAGAAACACAGGGTCCAAGTTTTGAGAAGTTATAAGTATATGAAGAAAGTAGAGAACCAGGTAATGCAAGTATCGGGACTCTTCAAGGTGATCGAAGATGTAGATACTTGTGTATGGTATTCAGTTGATAGTAATGATTAAGAGAACTTGCTTCTCATTCAGTTTACTCATAATTGGATGCACTCCTAAGTTGAGTAATGTTGATCGGCCTATTTCCATTTAGTTGGCATGCACTGGAGACAGTTGCATGATTTGAATCTCGTTAAATTAAATCAGTGCATCTGTTTCTGTATTGGATATAGAACAGTTCATATCTTAACGATGTTAAGGTACAGGGAGTTGTCCGGCTTATGCTTAAAACCAGACTCTGGATAACTCTAGGCACGTTTCTGTAATGGCTGTTTGTGGGTTGACCCAGGCTATGACGAGGGTTGACTTTCTACCATCTGGAAGATCAATAGTGATATTGTTCTTGACTCGCCACAGTTTTAATAAAAATGGAATTTTTGTGAGAAAACAGTACTGGGTGTATGGTAGAACTGGAAGTGATTCCAGAACCGCAAACGATTACTGAATATTTGATAAGAACCTAAAGATTCAATCTGGTTTGACATTCCATTGGCCACTCCGCAGATAAGGTGGGTAACCTCAGGCACCCGAGAGGTAATTCGGTATGCTCAAGGACGGTGGCAGGGTGGTTCTTGTTTACCCAGACTTTCCATTGCTGTTGTTCCAGACTGTGAGACCCGGTAGGAGGATGAGTATAGCGTCGTTCTAGACTAGCTTTAGAAGTGCACGTATATATGACTCTGCCAGAGGGTTGTCGTAGTCAGTGGGAGCAGCGGAAGCATTGGTGGACAAGTGGCTTATATCTATTTATAGACTAAAGCAGTTGTAGCGGAGATAGATCATCTATTTCTGATATGACAGTCATAGGTTTGACTTCATCAGAATAGGGGATGGATCTGTCCAGAAGGTAGTAAGTTGTGATGTCCTGGTATTTCGGTGACATACACAGAGTAGGAAGTGATGTTCCTATACTACGATCGGTTATACTTTGGTTGTCAGACATTGGACTTGGATATAATATAAAGACATTCTAGTTACTGGATCTATGGATTTAGATCTAGATTTGGGTAGTTTCCCAATCAGGGTACTTAGACAGCATTCTAAAGGTATTTAGAATGGACGACTCCAGGCACGGTAGTTTACCTGCAGGTGATGGAGTCACCCTCTCTAAAGGTGTCTTGCAGACTAAAGGGGAGAGGGATATGCATGATTGGCAGATCACTTGCTTAGGCAATTGAGTCAATCATGTGATGTCAAGTACCACACCAGATGTTGTTTTTGCACGAGATGCAGTAAGTTGATATTAATCCAATCCTGGAGAAACGATCGGAAGCAGTTTTAGAACATAAGTTGATGTTCTAGGGAAATGATAACCGCAGCCTCCTTTGGGAGACAGTTATCATTCCATGCTTCCAAGGTGACCTGGATGACAGAGTGGCTATCAAGGTTATAGTTTTCCCTCTGACGAGGGGCAGTAGTTTGGACAGGTGGTCCAGGTGGATACTGAGAGAGGCATGGCGCAAGATACAGATTAATTTCAGTTGACAATACAGTCTAAGAAGTGTGGATTTGGAGTTCACTTATGAACTAAGTCCCATCAGACATCCAAACATATTATAAGATAGGTATTGTTCATTTCGGGAGATAGGTTTCTCTGCGAACTTGAGATAAAGAGAGACATAGAAAGAAACATCACAGCGGATCCACTCTCTGAGGCTATTCCTCGAACGCAATAGTTTCGAAAACGAGATTTGTGAAACTGACTAGTAGAGGAGTTGGGTGTTCGGTATCACACGGGCTGCGAGTATGCGACATCGCAATAATTAGCTTTGAGTGCAAGTGGGAGATTGTTGGAGATAGTGTTCTAAGAGTCAATTATTGGATCACAGGCACATGATTGCAATGATTGAGGAAGGACCTATACCGGTAGGACAGTCTTACTCAAGATGATAGTATGCTATCTGGTTTATCTTTATCATCGTGTACTGTTTGAGGTGACATTACTGATCACTATTACACATTGATAGAGCCCCTAAGATTCTTGCTTGACTACCAGCAGTATGAGGGCGATCATATACGTGGGAGCTGGGGTCTATAAGCAAATCCTTAAAAGGTCCCTAGTTGTGGGAGTTTCGAGACAGGGCATCGATACTCCAGAGTAGACTAGTGTATACAGTCGAGACCCCAACGAGGAGCGGTGGCCGGTCTCACAAGTCACTGGTGTCAGTTGGTTCACCTAAGATGTATACATGTGCTAATTGGGTTATGAGTATACCGGACAGGACTCGCCTGGAACATGCTAGTTGGTCTTATACCTCATGTCAAATAGCAGTTCCCTGGTGACATGTGTACAGGTTTGTTCATCGACCTGAGATCGTCATTTGTCTCGTGTGAGTTCCCACTGTACTTTGATTACTACCCTACCACGCTCAAAGGAGTTGTGCAAATAGGTTTTAGTTGGGTACAATCCCGAGCCACATGGAGACAGTGAGCGGATCTGCAGGGGTTCGTCTCTCCCGGTATTGGGTGTGAGGTCACGCTGTGTCTAGGAGAGCCATTACACGAAGTCCTTGGCCAAGGTAGAAGATTTACTGGTAGGTATTCCAGTAGTATCTCAGGGTGTTCTGGGCTACACTCCGACACGACTTGTACCGCTTTTGGGGGTCTGACTTTTACCAACCCCGTAGTCCCGCCATGCGATGCTCATAGACGAACGGATCGGACTGTACGGATATTTTCACTGACAGGCTCAGTATGGTGTCAGGATGAGTTCGCTCATCGACGTCCCTTTTGGTCAATACCCGGTAGCCCGTTACGTATGGCTAATATCTCTGACGTGCTAGTGGTTAAATCCACAGCCAAAGTATTGACGAGTCTTTAGAGTCCCCCACAGACAGTTTCTCATGTTTCGAGCGAAACGCTGTAGAGGCCGTATGGAGATATGGCAGGGTTCGATCAGATACGTGCGGTATTGCATTGATCATGATCGGACGGATAATACTAGCGGGCTTTGGTTTAAGCCGGATCCTAGTATTGTACAGTGTAGATTTTGTCTCATTGCATTTGTATTCTGTCTGAATACAAATGCGGGTATGTATATACAGTCGCGGGGTTTTCCTTTAATTTATTACGGGATCAGTTTTTTGATGTTGCCGGTTTGCATTCCGTTTCGGCCAGTTTTCCAATGTTCCTTCACGGCCGGACTTTTGTGATGGGAGGGGCTAATTTGCATATTTGCAAATTAGCATTGTGGAGGGGTTTATTTGTAAATGGGGGGCTTCATGAGTATTCTAGCACATTTGATTCCTTTTTTCTCATCATGGTTTATATTAATGAGAAAGGAGTTGATTTGATTATGAAAGGATTTTTGAAAGACTTTGATGTGATCTTTTTATCACATATTTTCCATACTTGTTTTAATCTATCATTTTTTCCCTCCACAATATGTCATGGCCGGTCACATCTTTTAGAAAGTGAGAGGATTCATTTTTTTGGTGAAGTGGGAAATGCTTCTTCTCATTTTGGTTTACACCAAAGTTCCTGTTAGTGTATATGCCCTAGAGGCCATTACTGTATCATACTAGCTTGTATATTACTTGATGGAAGCTTGGGATATTCACAGTTGTATAGACAATCTTTCTCAAAATTGTAGTATGCTACTTGGTTTTGTTTCTACTTTAATATGCGCTGTGTTTCTTTTAGCATATCGCTTATACATATTAGTAGAGCCCTTAGGATCTTTGCTTGATTACCAGCGTTGTGATGGCAGTCACACTTGTGGGGGCTGGGTAATCTATAAGCACATCCTTATACAGGTCCCTAGACGCAGGACTATCGAGACAGGGCATCGATACTCCGGAGTAGACTAGCGTATGCGCTTCTCATCCCAGCAGGGGAGATGGTCTGTCCCACAGCCATCAGTACGTCGTACTGGAGATAGTATGCGGGTGCTCGTTAGGTTACGAGTACACTGGATAGGACTCATAGGGAACTGTTGGTTGGTATTATACCTATCGTCAGTTATCAGTTCCCAGGTGACATGAGTACAGCTTAGTCCGTTGACTTGACACAGTCACTTCGCCTCGAGTGTGTTCCTACTGTACTTTGATTACTACCCGACCACGGCTCAAAGGAGTCGTTCAAACAGGTAGTTTTTGGGTGCAGTTCCGAAGCACTTGGAGGCAGAGACGGTTAGACAGGATTCGTCTCTCCCGGTATTGGGGGTTGATATCGCGCTGTGTCTAGGAGAGCCATTACACAAAGTCCCTGGCCAGGGCAAGCGAGATAGACTGGTAGGTTTCCAGTGTTATCTCAGGTGTTCTGGGCTACACTCCGACACGACTTGTACCGCTAGTAGGGGACTGACGTTTACCGCCCCCCTAAGCCCGCCATGCGATGTTCTTAGACGAACAGACCGGACTGTACGGAGACTGTCACATTCAGGCTCAGTAGGAGTTCAGATGGGTTTTCCTCGTCAGTCTTCTTATCGACATCTACCTGGGGACCGTTACGTACAGCTAGTGCCGCTTGCGGTGTGTGGTTAAACCTACTGCCAGCGTAGTGTCGAGTCTTTAGAGTCCCACACAGAGGGTTATTCGCCTTTAGGCAAAATGAGTAGAGGTCGCATGGTTTTGCGACAGGGTTCGTTCGCATCCGCGCACTTGTGCACGTTTGGTGTCCGAACAGCTTATACTAGCGGGCTTTGGTTTAAGCCGGATCCTAGTATATGATTTGGGATTGGTTTTATCTCATTGTATTCGTGTTCCTCGGAACACGGATACGGGTGTGTATGCACAGTTGACTGAGACAGAGGCAGAGCATTTTCATTAGGGTTGATAACCATTGACATTTTCTTAACCCTAATGTTTATGTGTGAATTATGATTTATTAATATTAGTTAATTATAATTGTGCATGGTTAGGGTTGTTGACCATTTGACTATACTTGACTTGTTGACCTAGGTTGACAAGTGGACCATAATCATTCCATATGAAAGATGCTCTTTGATCCTTGCAAAAGCATTTAATGTGAAATGATAATGGTCATTTCTTTATTAACCATGACAATTATCTTTAGCTAATTATCTAATTTTCATAAATCACATATATGTGAGAAGGTTGCTTTATTCCTCTCACTTTATTATTTTCATTCTCTCTCCTCCTCTTCCTCTCTCTCTAGCTCTCCCCTCTCATGAGTTGATAACCATTTGAGCTTGAGATAATCCCTTCAAAAACACTCTCTACTCTTTCTAAGGTCCAAGGTCTAGCACACCAAGCACTTTAGTTACTTCTAGTTTGAGGTTGGAGCCAAAGGTTGAGGCCCTCGGGTGGATCTTTCTTCGGCAAGAGAAGGCGACAAGGAGAACCCGTTCTTTCACTCTATGGAGCTAGAAGAGAAGGACTTGAAGACCTAGGTATAACCCCTTTTCCGAGTAGCTAACTCTCTTTAGCTTTATAGTTAGTTTTGTTTAGCAAAGATCTCTCCTTTAGCATAGTCCATGTTGCCTAGTGTTGTAAAAATCCGATTTTTCATAACGTTTCCGCCTTCCCGTAAGCACCGGGATGGGTAACGTGGACTTACAGTGGTATCAGAACCTAGCTAAACACAAACTAACTAGTTAGCAAAGTTTCTAGAACTTCAATTGGAAAAAATCGCAAAACATTTTTTCAAAACCCTAAGTTTCTGCCGATTTTTAAATCTGCCATAAAAATAATAAATCATACTTCAAAAATTGGCTCACGGTTTTTACAGAACACAGAAGAAAAATGAGCCAGCGAGTCGACCAACTCACCACGTAACCGCGGCAAGAGCATGCTCTTACCGCGGATCCGCGGCCGAGTTGACTCGGCCGTGGGTCATTTATCCTGCTGTGTTCTTCTGCTACTGTTTTGTGATTTTTGATATAGTTTGTTTCCACCCAGATTTTCCAGAGAACAAGTTGGTTTTTGGGGTGGTCACAAATCCGTATTTTTGATCGAACATCTTTACATTTTGGCTAATGGGTTATATCTGTGATGTGATATATGTATTGAACGTCCGCTAATCGATATGTGTCGATTAGTGGGGGTTATACATATCTGTGATCTGTAATGTTGATGGTTTGTGTATATGAATTTGTTGGATTGTCGCGGATGAATAGCCGGGGGGTTGTGAGATGAGAGTTTTCTTATTCTTTCAATTCTTGTAATATGTAAATTGATGTAATATTATTTGTATGGCCGCACAACCGGGTCGGGGTTGTAGCCGTCATTGTATAATTTCTTTTTACTGTTTTTGCTCCTAGGATAGACCTAAGGTGGGGTGTACAAACTAACGGGTACCTCGAAGTGCCGAGTGGCCTACTCACGTTTTTGAGAGAGGTTGCTTCACTTTGGATACTTGCGGGTAGTTTGCCGCACCCGTAGGGGTCTAGGGTAGGGTTTGGCTATTCATCGCGACCGTGTAATCCGTTCTTCGTTACAGGCTCGTACGAATTTCAGATTCCTAGTATATCCAATGTATTCATCTGTGATCTGGAATGGCTATCATTGCATGTGACGAATGTTTATATATATCTATATGATATCTATTTTGGCATTGCTTATGTTTTGCATCCGCTCTAGTTCAGCCCCCGCTCTGTCGTTAGTTAAGTAACCTAACGGTTGATGACGGGACCCCGTGGCGAATACGGATGGCATAAGCGAACGTCATATTTTCGTTGTTTTATGCAATGGTAGGATTAAATGATGGGACGCATTGGAATTAATGAAAGAAAAAAATAAACCAAGTTAAAGTCGTTGGAACACTTTGAAAACCACTCGGTTCTTTTCAAAATCAAACTTTTAAATGCGGAGCTTGAACTACTCCTTTAGAAAGCTATCTCGTTCCTTCGATTATATCAAGTTCACTACCTTCACGGTTTCGCCAAAACCATTCGTAACCCTCCGTCGTTTCATATGAATATCCAACAGTATTCAAGCTGTGTTAGTTGGCCATAGTCAAGGCACAGTGATTGGTAGCTGGTGGGTGTTCATATGTTGCATAGATAGATGCGTTGGTTTGGGACAGTCATATTACTTTGTTGGCCATAGTCAAGGGTATATACGGGTGGCTTCAAATCAACCTGGACAACGACGGGTAGAACTTGACATGTGATTTATGATTTGTTGGCCTTAGTCAAGGTCATAAGAGCATGGGGCAAAAATCCACATCGGGAGTTTCAAAAGAACTGAAACTTGCTAGCGCTGCATACCATTTGGAGTATGATGATTCTGGTAGGACTCCTTTAGCTTGTCACGTGATGATATTTGGATCCCGATCCTACTGTGAGTATATGCTACTCCTCCGGAACTTTCTCACTTAACGATCAATGCTATAAACCAAGTAGGTGTCTAGAAAGGTGTTAGCGGGGCTATGCCCATAGGGAAAAGAGGTTACTTAATTAAGGAACTTCGCGAAGGCATTGGAAAACCTCCCTCGAAGTACCGACACCAGCCTGGCAGAACGGTTAAGCAAGTATTGTATGGTGAGATTAATCCCGACTAATTCTTCTTTTATGGTTTGAGGAGGGATTCGAGAGACAGTGGGAGCCATCCTGTTTAGATAAATTAAAAACCAATCTAAACTTGCAAGAGCATCATGCTAAAGTGTTTTCTTCTCTCTCTCTTAATTGCAGCGACCCAGTGACCAGACATAGGTTACATCTAGATAATAAAATGACTGAATCTGACTGTTTTGACTGGCAAAGGTCTGTCCAGATGTCCATTGTCCATGACAAGATAGGACACCTCTTGACTGATCCAACCCCTGTCGTCTCAGGTCCAGTTTCCCCTGTCACGGATATTCATATCCGCAAGACATCGAAAAAGGAACGTGCGAGAGCCAAGTGCCTCGTGTTAGCCTCAGTTGATGGTGCATACCAGAGGCAGCACGAGAAGATGGACTTAGTTTCTATCTTCCTCCATAACAAAGATTTATATGGAGAGCAATCTCGTATCGCAAGATATGAGACCTCGAATGAATTGCTTCCAGCGAGGTTGGCTATCGGGTCATCGGTATGGGGCAACGTCCTTACAGAAGCCAGCTATTTTGAGCTCACGGACATGAAGACCACGTTGAAGAACGGGTCAGATGCTGACTTGATTCTACAGTCTCTACCTTCTACCCTGAAAGAACCAGGGAAGTAAAAGGAAAAGAAAGGGCAGAAGTTTCGGAACTGGATGCAGTAAAAGAGGGACGTTCCTATTGTTACAGGAATGAACATTGGCAGAAGGATTGGAGGGCTAGCATAGCCAGTAGCCAGAATTCGAAGCATGTTATGGCTTCGGCTTCAGGTATGTTTGTAATAGAGAACTGTATGTCAGTTAACCCTACTTCCTGGGTATTGGATACCGGATCAGGATCTCATATCTGTAATTCGTTACAGGCTCTGAGAAACCGTAGGGTTATCAGGATAGGTGATATGACTCTCAGGGTTGCTAACGGAATGAGAATGTATGCTGAATCTGTTAGTTATATGTATGCCCTAGAGGCCATTACTGTACATAGGATGTATATTGTAGTGGATGCTGGGACGTATATAGGAAGGACTTTCTTGCTCGACATGATAGTATGCTATCTGGTTATACTTTACCTTAACGTGTATACTGATTGTCTCTCTGTTACATGTTGGTAAAGCCCTTAGGATCTGTACTTGACTACCTGGACTATGATGCGGATCATTCTAGTGGGGACATGGTAGTCCATAAGTACATCCTTCAAAGTCCCTAGTCGTGGGTGTATCGAGACGGGGCATCGATATACCAGAGTAGACTAGCGTATACCTTCTCGACCCATACAGATGGGCGATGGATGATCCCATATCCATCGGTGTTTGACATCAGAGATGATATACGGGTGCTCAGTGGAGACTGGGTACACTGGACGGACTCGCCGAGAACTCCCAGATGGTATTATACCTCACGTCAGATGGCAGTTCTCTGGTGACACTGGTACAGAGTAGTCTGTTGACCCGAGATCGTCATAGAGTCTTGTGTGGTTCCCACTGTGCTTTGATTTCCATCTTACCACGTCCAAGAGGGCGTGCAAAACGGTGGTTTTTGGGTACAGTCCCGAGTCACATGGAGGCAATGAGCGATAGGAGGGGATTCGTCTCTCCCGGTATAGGGAGTTGATGTTGCGCTGTGTTCGATTGGCTATAACAGGAAATCCCTGGCCAGGGTTGCTGAGATTTACTGGTAAGTGTTACCAGTAGTTTCTCGAATTGTTATAGACCTCATATCGAGACGACTTATCGAGCTATTGGGGTCTGACGTTTACCACCCCTAGGCGAGATATGCGACATATCAGACGATCAGACCGGACTTTACGGTAGTGTTACTGATTGGATTCACTGGAGTGTGAGCGGGCTTGCTCGTCGATCTTCTGATCGCTCAATACCCGGGTGGCCGTTACGTTTAGCAGACCGCTTGCGGCTTGTGGGTGTTTGATATGATCATCATCTGCTGCCGGCGTATTGACGAGTCTTTAGAGTCCTACACAAAGGTTTCCTGGCTCAAGCGAAACGAAATAGGAGCGCATATGAGATATGTGCGGGACCGAGAATAATGCATGTATGTGATACCGTATTCTATTCTCGCGATGAATGTGTCGAATGGTTGTATGCGATATAACCTAGTTATCGAATCAAGGATTGATTCGATAAATCGATACATTGGATATTAGTCGGTTATATGTGATATGACCGGATCGTTAAATCAAGTGTTGATTTAATGATTTAATGTATAATTATATATTTGATATATTACTTTGCATTAACTAATATTGGTTCACTTTAAATGGATTTTTTCGCTCGGATGTGCAATTGTATATTCGATATATTTTCGTGCACTTGATTGTATCATGTTTGATGATACATGTTTACTTGGTTAAGTGTAAAGAATTAAACCATGGTTATACATATAATTAGGGTTTTATTTTCCATTACTTATTTATTCATTTATTTATTTGTTTATACATTTTGGAAAATGAATGGAAAAGAGAAAAGAATGGTGGCTTTATTTGTTTGTTTGTTGAAGATTCATGAACCTTTGACTTAGTCACCATTCTTGTCTTCATTCTTAACCCTAACCATTTGATCAAACCATGGTTTATTCTCTACACTTAACTAAGGTTAGATTATGATAAGGATTCCTTTGATTTTCTATTTGGATAATTATCATAATATTCATTATCTTCTTCTTCTTCTTCATCTTCAAAGAAGAAACCTTTCTTCATCAATGGTGGATTGATGAAATGAGTGAGAAATCCAATTCTAAAGTTAACCCACTTCCTATTTCTTCATCCTCTACCTCTTGCCAAGTAGTAGAGTGTATTTTCTTCACAAGTTTCTTGACTTGGTGAAGTCGGAGCTTGATTTAGCGATGCCTCGACGTAGATCATCTTCGGCATGGACATCGATGACCTAGCCCGTCCATTCTCCGATGAAGCCGACGCTAGAGCCCGGGACTTGTTATGGACAGCGAGGATACTTCATTGTGGAGCTATGGAGGTGGAGAACCGGATCTACAAAGGTTGTATTTCCGTATCTCTTAGTTAAGTGTTAACTAGATTCTTTTTCGCCTAGAAATCTAGCCAACGATCCGTTCTAGGGTTTCTCGGCACCGTTTAAATTTGAAATTGGCATGGTTGATGCATTGTGAGACCTCATTAGGGTGCCTAGGAACCCTACAGAATCCGTTGGGGAGTATCATCTTGGACTGACAACTGGGCAGATATTGATTCTGCGTGACTGTTTTTATGTACCAGGTACGACTTGTAATATCATATATGTATCCTTACTTTCTAAGGAAGGATATGACTTTACTTTTGTAAGCGATGTGGTCAACATCCACCTAAATCAAGTTCTGATTGGGTCAGGTACATTAAAGAACGGGATCTACGTATTGAATCAAGCTCAGATTTTCAGTGTCCAGAACACACTTAAAAGAAAGTCTCCAGAATTAAATCAGACTTTCTTATGGCATTGTAGACTGGGTCACATTAATGAGACACAGTTAACAAAGTTACATAAAGAGGGATACTTGAATCCGTTCGAGTATCAGTCTTATGCCACTTGTGAATCTCGTCTCATAGGAAAGATGACAAAGACTCCGTTCACTGGACATGGAGAAAGTGCAAGCGAGCTCTTGGGACTCATACACAGTGATATGTGTGGTCCAATGTCTACACATGCGCGAAGTGGTTATTCATACTTCATTACTTTCACAGATGATTTCTCTAGGTTTGGACATGTCTTCTTGATGAAGCATAAATCCGAAGCCTTTGAGAAATTTCGGGAATACAAGAATGAAGTTGAAAAACAAACAGGCAAAAGTATCAAGACACTAAGATCTGATCGAGGCGGAGAATACTTAAGTGCCGAGTTTCTGGGCTACTTAAAAGAGAATGGAATTCTCTCTCAGCTTACTCCTCCATACACACCACAACACAACGGTGTATCGGAAAGAAGGAATCGAACCCTATTGGATATGGTTTGTTCCATGATGAGTAAGGCTGAGTTGCCGCGATCCTTCTGGAGTTATGCACTAGAAATAGCTGCATATCTTTTGAACCAAGTTCCTACTAAATCAGTGCCTACCACACCATATCAGATGTGGAGTGGGAAGAAACCCTGTCTTAAATACTTTAAGACATGGGGGTGTCCAGCTTTTGTTAAAAGCAGCATGCGGACAAGCTCGAGGCACGTTCAGTACAGTGTAAGTTTGTGGGATACCCAAAGAACTCTAAGGGGTATCTTTTCTATTACGCAGAGGAACGAAAGGTTTTTGTTTCTCGTAATGCCCGCTTCTTGGAAACTGAATTTTTGGAAAATCAGATAAGTGGGAGCGCAATAGAACTGGAAGAAATTCCAGAACCACAAGCTATTACTGAAACCTTGGTAGAACCAGAAGGTTCAGGAGAACCGGACATCCCAGCGCCATTCCGCAGGAGTAGTAGGAAGTCTCATTCGCCCGAGAGATACTACGGTTTTCTCATAGACGGGGATAGAGAGGATTGCACCATTGACTATGGTGAGCCTACTAGCTTCCAGCAAGCCATTCAGAGCGATGACTCGGTAAAATGGCTGGATGCCATGCGGACCGAGATGGAGTCCATGTACACCAACAAAGTTTGGACTTTGGACTTTGCTCCAGAAGGGGTAAAACCCGTAGGCTGCAAATGGATCTTCAGAAAGAAGATTGGTGTAGATGGGCAGGTTGAAACCTATAAAACTAGACTTGTAGCAAAGGGTTTTCATCAACGACCTGGTTTGGACTATGACGAGACCTTTTCTCCAGTGGCTATGCTCAAATCCATTCGGATCCTTCTTGCCATTGCTGCCTTCCACGATTATGAGATCTGGCAGATTGACGTAATGACGGCTTTCCTAAATGGAAATTTAGAAGAGTGCATCTATATGGATCAGCCGGAGGGATTCATTCAGAGTGGGAGCAGCGGTAAGGTGTGCAAGTTGCCCAAGTCCATCTATGGACGGATGTAGGCATCGCGGAGTTGGAACATCTGCTTTGATGATACTGTCAAGGAATTCGACTTTATCAAAAACCCAGATGAACCATGCATTTACAGTAAGATTGTGGGGAGAACTGTGGTATTCCTCGTCTTGTACGTCGATGACATTCTCCTAGTAGGAAATGATATTCTTATGCTACAGTCAGTCAAAGGATTCTTGTCACAGAGGTTCTCCATGAAAGACCTGGGCGATGCCAACTACATTCTGGGGATCCAGATCTATCGTGATAGATCTAAAAGGATGTTGGGACTTTCACCGTCCAGGTACATCGACACCATACTGAAACGATTCAGTATGGAAGATTCCAAGCGAGGTAATCTATCGTCTTGTCACGGAATCACCCTCTCCAAAGAGATGTCCCCCAAGACTAATTTGGAAAGGGCTCGCATGTCATCTATACCCTACGCATCTGCGGTAGGCTCTATTATGTATGCGATGTTATGTACCAGACCAGATGTAGCATACGCATTGAGCGTTGTAAGCCGGTATCAGTCGGACCCAGGGGAGAAACACTGGATAGCAGTAAAGAACATTCTCAAGTACCTGAGAAGGACTAAGGAGATATTCTTGGTGTATGGCGGAAAAGACCTCCAGATCGAGGCCTTTGCTGACTCCAGCTTCCAGAGTGACAAGGATGACTCCAAGTCCATGTCGGGTTATGTCTTTACCCTCAATGGAGGGGCTGTTTGCTGGAAGAGTTCCAAGCAGGAGACCGTTGCTGACTCAACTATGGAAGCAGAGTACATAGCTGCTTGCGATGCCGCAAAGGAAGCTGTCTGGATGAAGAAGTTCCTCACGGAACTTCAGGTGGTTCCTACCATTGTTGATCCAATACCGCTGTATTGTGACAACAACGGTGCTATAGCTTTACCGAAGGAACCCAGGTCCCATCAGAAGTCCAGGCACATTTTGAGGCGGTACCACCTGATTAGGGAGATCGCAGATCGCCAGGAGATCGAGGTGAAGAGAGTAAATTCGGAAGATAACACTGCAAATCCATTCACGAAGGCCATAACCCAGACTCAGTTCGAGCGGCTGATCGAGATGATAGGTCTTCGATACGCCAGTACATGGCCCTAGTGCAAGTGGGAGATTGTTAGTGTATATGCTCTAGAGGCTATTACTGTATCATACTAGCTTGTATATTGCTTGATGGAAGCTTCGGATATTCATAGTTGTATAGACAATCTTGCTCAAAATGGTAGTATGCTACTTGGTTTTGTTTCTACTTTAATATGTGTTGTGTTTCTTTTAGCATATCGCTTATATATATTAGTAAGGCCCTTAGGATCTTTGCTTGATTAACAGTGTTGTGATGGCAGTCACACCTTTGGGGGCTGGGTAATCTATAAGCACATCCTTATACAGGTCCCTAGTCGCCGGACTATCGAGACAAAGCATCGATACTCCGGAGTAGACTAGCTTCTGCGCTTCTCATCCCAGCAGGAGAGATGGTATGTCCTACAGCCATCAGTACGTCGTACTAGATATAGTATGCGGGTGCTCGTTAGGTTACGAGTACACTGGACAGGACTCGTCGGGAACTGTTGGTTGGTATTATACCTATCGTCAGTTATCAGTTCCCAGGTGACATGAGTACAGCTTAGTCCGTTAACTTGACACTGTCACTTCTCCTTGAGTGTGTTCCCACTGTACTTTGATTACTACCCTACCACAGCTCAAAGGAGTCGTGCAAACGGGTAGTTTTTGGGGGCAGTCCCGAAGCACTTGGAGGCAGTGATGGTTAGATAGGATTTGTCTCTCCCGGTATTGGGGGTTGATATCGCGCTGTGTCTAGGAGAGCCATTACACAAAGTCCCTGGCCAGGGCAAGCGAGATAGACTGGTAGGTTTCCAGTGTTATCTCAGGTGTTCTGGGCTACACTCCGACACGACTTGTACCGCTACTAGGGGACTGACGTTTACCGCCCCCCTAGGCCCGCTATGCGATGTTCTTAGATGAACAGACTGGACTGTACGGAGACTGTCACATTCAGGCTCAGTAGGAGTTCAGATGGGTTTACCTCGTCAGTCTTCTTATCGACATCTACTTGAGGACCGTTACGTACAACTAGTGCTGCTTGTGGTCTGTGGTTAAACCCACTGCCAGCGTAGTGTCGAGTCTTTAGAGTCCCACACAAAGGGTTATTCGCCTTTAGGCAAAATGAGTAGAGGTCGCATGGTTTTGCGACAGGGTTCGTTCACATCCGTGCACTTGTGCACGTTTGGTGTCCGGACAGCTTATACTAGCGGGCTTTGGTTTAAGCCGGATCCTAGTATATGATTTGGGATTGGTTTTATCTCATTGTATTCGTGTTCATCGGAACACGGATACGGGTGTGTATGCACAGTTGACTGAGACAGAGGCAGAGCATTTTCATTAGGGTTGATGACCATTGTCATTTTCTTAACCCTAATGTTTATGTGTGAATTATGATTTATTAATATTAGTTAATTATAATTGTGCATGGTTAGGGTTGTTGACCATTTGACTATACTTGACTTGTTGACCTAGGTTGACATGTTGACCATCATCATTCCATATGAAAGATGCTCTTTGATCCTTGCAAAAGCATTTAACGTGAAATGATAATGGTCATTTCTTGATTAACCATGACAATTATCTTTATCTAATTATCTAATTTTCATAAATCACATATATGTGAGAAGGTTACATTATTCTTCTCACTTGATCATTTTCATTCTCTCTCCTCCTCTTCCTCTCTCTCTAGCTCTCCCCTCTCATGAGTTGAGAACCATTTGAGCTTGAGATAATACCTTCAAAAACACTCTCTACTCTTTCTAAGGTCCTATGTCTAGCACACCAAGCACTTTAGTTACTTCTAGTTTGAGGTTGGAGCCAAAAGTTGAGGCCCTCGGGTGGATCTTTCTTCGGCAAGAAAAGGTGACATGGAGAATCCGTTCTTTCACTCCAAGGAGCAAGAAGAGAAGGACTTGAAGACCGAGGTATAACCCCTTTCTGAGTAGCTAACTCTCTTTAGCTTTGTAGTTAGTTTTGTTTAGCAAAGATCCCTCCTTTAACATAGTCCATGTTGCCTAGTGTTGTAAAAATCCGATTTTTCATAACGTTTCCGCCTCCCCGTAAGCACCGTGGTGGGCAACGTGGACTTACAGTTCCAAAAGCTTATCTCCTATTGTTCATTATTCTCTTCTCCATAAAAAATGGCAACTTCATAAACCCTTGAGGCAAACGATTCTACACTTAGCCTACAGCATTCTTGGACACGTCGACTCGCCAACTTTGTGCCCGAGTTGCCTCAGTCCAGAGGTGGGAGCCCGTAAAAGAACCTGGCGATGTGGTGCCCGTTCCGACGAGGAGATGAAGACCGAAGATTCCGCGAGGAGATCGGAGTGGAGGCCGAAGACCGAAGGACACGGATCGCTCGGTATAGCTTCCTTCCCTTTCTCTAGTTTGCTAGGAGTAGGTTAATGGCCCGATCCGGGTTTTATAATGCGCGGTAGTGTCGGTTTACAAGTTTTGTAAAAGTTTCGTTTCCGCATTCCGGCGTCGGATTGACGGCCGGGGCGCTGCCGTGCACTTACAGTTCCTATTGAAACACGAGTCTAAGACTTTTGAGAAATTCAAGGAATTTAAGCTTGAAGTTAAGAAACAGATGGGTAGAAGTATTAAGTCCTACGATGTGATCGAGGAGGGGAATACTTGCGCATGGAGTTCCAGGATAATTTAATGGAGAATGTGATTCTCTCGCAGCATACTCCTACGTATACACCACAGCACAACGGTGGATCGGGGCGGAGGTATCATACCCTATGAGATATGGTGCGCTCTATAATGAGTATTGCTGAGTTTCTTATTTCCTTTTGTTGTTGTGCACTTGAGAAGTTACAAACCTATTGAATGGGGTTCCATACAAATCAGGGCCTACCACTACATATGAAATATGGTATGGGAAGAGACCATGTATTAAACGAGTTATGATATGGGGTTGTCCGGGCTATGTTGAAAGGCAAAATACGGACAAGCTCGAGGCAAGGTCAGTTCTATAAGTTTGTTAGGATATCCCAAACATTTGCGGGGGTATATTTTCTACCTAATTGAGGAACGAAAGGTGTTTTGTGTCTCAGCATGCCACCTTTTAGAAAGGGAATTTCTTGTAAAGAAATTTGTGGTCATGAGATAGAACTGGAAGGAGTTCCAGCTAGACAAACTAACAGCTAATTATTTGGCGGAACCAAAGGATTCAATAGTCTCCGACGAACCTCAGCCTCTCCGTGAATCTGGTAGGGTTCTTTATCCACTTGAGAGATATTACGGTCTTCTTGATGACAGTGGGAATGAGGATTGCCTCATAGAAGATGATGGCCCAACTAGGTTTAGGCAGGCCATCACAAGTAGAGACTTTGTGAAAAGGCTGGTTGCTATGCGTTCAAAGATGGAATCCATATACACTAATAAAGTATGACTTTGAAAGTTGCACCTAAAGGGGTAAAACCCATCGGGTGCAAATTGGATCTTGAGAAGATTCTTGGTGTAAATAGAAAAGTTGAGACTTTCAAAGCTATGCTTAAGTCCATCAGGAACAATGCGCGCCTCGCGGAGTTGGAACATCTATTTTGATGTGACAGTCAAAGAGACTGACTTGATCAAAAGGGTAGATGTAGCTTGTATATACAAGAAGGTTGTAGAGAGTGAGGTTGTCTTACACGTATTGTACGTAGATGGCATATTCTTGATAGGAAATGGTTTCCTATGCTACACTCGGTTAAGCTCGTCTAATCACGAGGATTCTCAATAGATGATCTTGACGATACCTACTACAAATTGTGGATAATGATCTATGGTGATAAATGTAAGTGGATATTGGGAGTGTGCCAAATCCAGCTACATTAACACCGTACTAAAAGGGTTTAGTATTGACGATTCTAAGTGTGGTGGTTCGTCTACTTACTCAGGATCAATTTCTCCAATAAGAAGTCTTCCAAGACTGAATTGGAGAGAGCTCGCGTACAAGGGATATCCTACGCTTCGGTAGTAGACTCTATCAGAGTATGCGATGTTGTATACCAGACCAGATGTAGATGACTCACTAGGTGTAGTGATCAGGAATCAATCGGATCTTGGGAAAATCACTGGATAGCTGTGGAGGACATTCTTAAGTACTTGAGAAGCACTAAAAGAAAGTTCTTGGTTCCAGCTTCCAGAGTGATAAATTTGACTGAGAGTCAGTCACATGCATTGTTTTTAACCTCAGTGGAGGGACAAAATGTTGGAAGAATTCCAAGCTAGATACCGTGACATACTAGACAATAAAGGATGAAAACATTGCTACCAATGATGCTGCCAAAGTGGTTGTCTCGGCATTTCTTGTTCATGAGATGAACAAGGTTCCTACCATTGAGCGTCCAATAACTGTTATTGTGACAACAATGGAGATGTGGCTTTGTTCTAGGAACACAGATCCCATCAGCATTCCAGACATATTCTGAGGCAAGTATCACCTGATCAGGGAGATGTTTGATCTCCAAGGGATCGAGGATAGGAGAGCAGTCACGAAGGATAACACAGCGGATCCACTCACAAAAGCCTTACACCTAGAGATTCTTCTATGGGATGGTTGAGTATGGAATACTACAACCACTGCTGATTGTTGGGTATTGGATACTACAACAGATAGTCCTAGTGCAAGTGGGAGATTTTTAGTTATATGTATGCCCTAGGGGCCATTACTGTACATGCGATGTATATTGTAGTGGATGCTTGGACATATATATGGAGGACTTTCTTGCTCGACATGGTAGTATGCTATCTGGTTGCACTTTATCTTAACATGTACACTTATTGTCTCTCTTTTACATTTTGATAAAGCCCTTAGGATCAGTACTTGACTACCAGGATTATGATGCGGATCATACTAGTGGGGACAGGGTAGTCGATAAGTACATCCTTCAAATGTTTCTAGTCATGGGAGTATCGAGACAGGGCATCGATACTCCAGAGTAGACTAGCGTATACGCTTCTCGACCCATATGATGGGCGATGGATGATCCCATATCCATTGGTGTTTGACATCATAGAAGGTATACGGGTGAACAGTGGAGACTGGGTACACTGGACGGACTCGCCGAGAACTCCTAGATGGTATTATACCTATCGTCGGAAAGCAGTTCTCTGGTGACACTGGTACCTGTTAGTCTGTAGACCCGAGATCGTCACAGAGTCTTGTGTGATTCCTACTGTGCTTTGATTTCCACCATACCACGGTCAAGAGATCATGCAAAAAGGTGGTTTTGGGGTACAGTCCTGAGTCACAGGGAGGCAACGAGCGATAAGAGGGGTTTCGTCTCTCCCGGTATTGGGAGTTGATGTTGCGCTATACTCGATTGGCCATAACAGGAAATCCCTGGCCTGGGTTGCCGAGATCTACGGGTAAGTGCTATTAGTAGTTTCTCGAACCGTTATGGACCTTGCATCGGCATAACTTATCAGGCTATTGGGGTCTTACGTTATACAACCCCTAGGCTATTGATATGCGACATATCAGACGAAGAGACCGGACTGTACGATAGTGATAACGAGTGGATTCGCAGGAGTACGAGCTGGCTTGCTTATTGATCTTCTGATCGCTCAGTACCCGTGTGGCCGTTATGTTTAGCAGAGCGCTTGCTGCTTGTGGGTTTTTGATATGATTATCACCTACTGCCGGCGTATTGACGAGTCTTTAGAGTCCTACATAGAGGTTTCCTGGTTCACGCGAAACGGAGTAGGAGCACATATGTGATATATGCCGGACCGAGATTAATTCGAGTATGTGATACCTCATTCTAAGCTCGTTATATGTGACATTCGTCGATTATATCTGATATAGCCAAGTTTCGGATCAAGTGTTGATTCGATAAGTTGTTGCATTTGATATTAGTCGGTTATATGTGATATAGCCGGATTATTAAATCAAGAGATGATTTAATAATTTAATATAGAATTATATATTTGATATATTAAATTACATTAACTAATATTAGTTCACTTAAGCTTTTCTTTTTCTCACTCATGATACACTTTACATATATTGTAAGTCTATGCTACCCTTCCCAGGTTCTTACGGGGTTGCGGAAGTGGTGAAAAACGATTTTCAAGAGGGTGGTAACAAGGACTACCAATACGGATCTTTGTTAAACGACTAACTAACAACCTAACAAGAGTTTACCTACTCGATTAGGGGGCTATACCTTTCTTGAACTCCTTCGTCTTCAACTCCTCCCGGTGTACGGATCGGCCTCACCTCGTCGTCTCCTTGCGCCGAAGATGGATCCACCCGAAAGCTTCTACCTTTGGCTTCTTCTTCGAACTTTGAAGAAACTAGATCACTTGGCTTGCTAGGCCTTGTGAACTAGAATGAGTAGAGGAATGTTTAGGTGTCTTTTTATCTATAAAGAATTGAGTCTCAACACATGAGAATGGTTTGCCTTGAGCTAGAGAGAACAAGAGGAAGAGGGAGAGCTTGAGAATGAGAGAGCTCAAGAGAGAGAAAGCAAATGAAAGAATGAGCCTCTCTTTTCTCATCCAACCTCTCATAATCCAAAAGCCATCATAACAAAAATAATAATCTAGTATTGTGTGATGGTTTAAGTCAAAATGGCTATATCATTTCATGCACTCATTTTGCATAAATAAACAAGCAAGCAAAAGTCTTTGCCATGGAATGATAGCCATTGTCATGATGATGGTCAACTAGTCCAAGCTAGTCAACAAAGTTAACAAGTCAACAAAGTCAACCCCTCAACAACCATGTCACTATAATACTTAATTAATATTAATGTTAATAATATTTCTTAATCTCATTAGGGTTAAGCAAAAGTCAATGGTCAACGGTCAACAGTCAATAACCCCAATGAGAATCCTCTGCCTCTGTCTCTCTGTCAACTGTTCATACACGCCCGCATCCGCGTTCCGAGGAACACGAATACAAACGAGATAAAACCAATCCCAAAACGTACACTAGGATCTGGCTTAAACCAAAGCCCGCTGGTGTCAACTGTCCGGACACTGTACGTGCACAAGTGCACGGATGTGACCGAACCCTGTAGTAAAACCATGCGACCTGTCGCAAAACCATGCGACCCATACTCTTTTGCCTAAAGGCGAATAGCTTTCTGTGTGGGACTCTAAAGACTCGACAATACGCTAGCAGTGGGTTTAACCACAGACCGCAAGCGGCACTAGCTGTGCGTAATGGTCCCCAGGTAGATGCCGACAAGAAGACTGACGAGGTGAAACCCATCTGAACTCCTACTGAGTCTGAATGTGTCAATCTCCATACAGTCTGGTCTGTTCTTCTGATACATCGCATGGCGGGCCTAGGGGGCGGTAAACGTCAGTCCCCTAATAGCGGTACAAGTCGTGTCGGAGTGAAGCCCAGAACACCCTGAGATAACACTGGAAACCAACCAGTATATCTCGCTTGCCCTGGCCAGGGACTACTCGTGTAATGGCTCTCCTAGACACAGCGCGATGTCAACCCCCAATACCGGGAGTGACGAATCTTGTCTAACCGTCACTGCCTCCAAGTGCTTCGGGACAGCACCCAACTACTACCTGTTTGCACGACTCCTTTGAGCCGTGGTAGGGTAGTAATCTAAGTGCTGTAGGAACACACTCGAGACGAAGTGACAGTGTCAAGTCAGCGGAATAAGCTGTACTCATGTCACCTTGGAACTGATAACTGATGATAGGTATAGTACCAACCAACAGTTCCCAACGAGTCCAGTCCAGTATAATCGTAACCCAACGAGCACCCGCATACTATCTCCAGTACGACGTACTGATGGCTGTGGGACAGACCATCTCCCACACTGGGATGGGAAGCGCATACGCTAGTCTACTCCGGAGTATCGATGCCCTGTCTCGATAGTCTTGCGACTAGGGACCTGCATAAGGATGTGCTTATAGATTACCCAGCCCCCACTAGTGTGACTGCCATCACAATGCTGGTTATCAAGCAAAGATCCTAAGGGCTCCACTAATGTGTATAGGTGATATACTAAAATAAACACATGTACACATTGAAGTATAAAAAAACCAAGTAGCATACTACTATATTGAACAAGATTTTCTATACAAGGTGAATATCCCAAGCTTCCATTAAGTAATATACAAACTATTATGATACAGAATTGGCCTCTAAGGCATATACACTAACAATCTCCCACTTGCACTAAGGCCATGTACTGGCGTATCGAAGACCTATCATCTCGATCAGCCGCTCGAACTGAGTCTGGGGTAAGGCCTTTGTGAGTGGATCAGCAGTGTTGTCTTCCGTAGAAACTCTCCGAACCTCGATCTCCTGGCGACCCACGATCTCCCTGATCAGGTGATACCGCCTCAAGATGTGTCTGGACTTCTGATGGGACCTTGGTTCTTTAGCTAAAGCTATAGCCCCGTTGTTGTCGCAATACAGAGGTATTGGATCAACAATGGACGGAACCACCTGAAGTTCAGTTAAGAACTTCCTTACCCAGACCGCTTCTTTTGCGGCATCTGCAGCAGCGATATATTCCGCTTCCATCGTCGAGTCTGCAACGGTTTCCTGTTTGGAACTCTTCCAACACCCCGCCCCTCCATTGGGGGTAAAGACATAACCCGACATGGACTTGGAATCATCCTTGTCACACTGGTAGCTGGAGTCAGCAAAGGCCTCAATCTGGAGGTCTTTTCCGCCATACACCAAGAACATCTCCTTTGTCCTTCTTAGGTACTTGAGAATTTTCTTTACCGCTATCCTGTGTTTCTCCCCAGGGTTTGACTGATACCGGCTTACCACACTCAGTGCATAAGCTACATCTGGTCTGGTACACAACATCGCATACATTATAGAGCCTACCGCAGAAGCGTAGGGTATAATAGACATGCGATCCCTTTCCAAATCAGTCTTGGGAGACATCTCTTTGGAGAGGGTGATCCCGTGACAAGCCGGTAGATTACCGCGCTTGGAATCTTCCATACTGAATCTTTTCAGTATGGTGTCGATGTACCTAGACTGTGAGAGTCCCAGTATCCTCTTGGATCTGTCACGATAGATCCGGATCCCCAGAATGTACGAGGCATCACCCAGGTCTTTCATGGAGAACCTGTGTGACAAGAACCCCTTGACAGATTGTAGCATAGGAATGTCATTTCCTATTAAGAGAATGTCATCCACGTATAAAACGAGGAATACTACAGTTCTCGCTACAAATTTACTATAGATGCATGGTTCATCTGGATTTTTGATAAAGCTAAATTCCTTGATCGTCTCATCAAAACAGATGTTCCAACTCCGCGATGCCTGCTTCAGTCCATAGATGGACTTAAGCAACTTGTACACCTTCCCGCTGCTCCCACTCTGAATGAAACCCTCTGGCTGGTCCATATAAACACACTCCTCTAAATTTCCAATTAGAAAAGCGGTCTTTACGTCCATCTGCCAAATCTCATAATCGTGGAAGGCTGCAATGGCAAGAAGGATCCGAATGGATTTCAGCATAGCTACTGGAGAAAAGGTCTCGTCATAGTCCAAACCAGGTCTTTGATGAAAACTCTTTGCAATCAGTCTAGCTTTATAGGTCTCAACTTGTCCATCTACACCAATCTTCCTTTTGAAGATCCACTTGCATCCTACGGGTTTTACTCCATCTGGAGCAACGTCCAACGTCCATACTTTGTTGGTGTACATGGACTCCATTTCGGTCCGCATTGCATCCAGCCATTTTACCGAGTCAACGCTCTGAATGGCCTGCTGGAAGTTAGTCGGCTCATCATAATCAATGATGCAATCCTCTCTATCCCCGTCTATGAGAAAACCGTAGTAACTCTCGGACGGATGAGACTGCCTACTACTCCTGCAGAGAGGCGTAGGAATGTCATGATCTTTCGAACCCTCTGGTTCTACTAAGCTTTCAGTAATAGCTCGTGGTTCTGGAATTTCTTCCAGTTCTATTGCGCTCCCACTTATCTGATTTTCCAAAAACTCAGTTTCCAAGAAGTGGGCATGACGAGAAACATAAATCTTTTGTTCCTCTTCGCAATAGAAGAAATATCCCTTGGAGTTCTTTGGATATCCCACAAACTTGCACTGTACTGAGCGTGCCTCGAGCTTGTCCGCATGCTGCTTTTTGACAAAAGCTGGACATCCCCATGTCTTAATGTGATTAAGATAGGGTCTCTTCCCACACCACATCTCATATGGTGTGGTAGGCTAAGTCTTAGTTGGAACTCGGTTCAAAAGGTATGCAGCTGATTCTAGTGCATATCCCTAGAATGATCGCAGTAACTCAGCGTTACTCATCATGGACCATACCATATCCAATAGGGTTCGGTCCCGTCTCTCCGATACACCGTTATGTTGCGGAGTGTATGGAGGAGTAAGCTGAGAGAGAATTCCATTCTCTTTTAAATAGTCCATGAACTCGGCACTCAAGTATTCACCACCTCGATCCGATCTTAGTGTCTTGATACTTTTGCCGGTTTGTTTTTCTACTTCATTCTTATATTCCTGGAATTTTCCAAAGGCTTCGGACTTATATTTCATTAAGAAGACATAACCGTACCTTGATAATTCATCCATAAAAGTAATGAAGTAAGAATAACCGCTTCGCGCATGTGTAGACATTGGACCGCACACGTCGCTGTGTACGAGTCCCAAGAGCTCGCTCGCTCTTACTCCGTGTCCAGTGAACGGAGTCTTTGTCATCTTTCCTTTGAGACAGGATTGACAAGTGGCATACGATTGATATTCGAACGGGTTCAAATATCCTTCTGTATGTAACTTCGTCAACCTTCTCTCATTGATGTGACCCAGTCTACAATGCTATAAGAAAATCTGATTTATTTCCGGAGACTTTCTTTTGTGTGTATTCTGGACATTGAAAATCTGTGGTTGGTTTAGTACGTATATACCATTCCTTAATGTACCTGACCCAATCAGAACTTGATTAAGGTGAATGTTTACAACATTACTTACAAACGCAAATTCATAACCTTCTTTAGAAATCAAAGATACAGAAATGATATTACAAGTTGCGTTGGGTACAAAAAAGCAATTACGTAAAACCAAAACATGTCCATCTGACATTCCCAGGTGATAGTCCCCCACGGCCTTAGCATCCATGCTAGCTCCGTTTGCAACTTCGAGGGTCATGTCACCTGCCTTCAAAACCCTACGGTTTCTCAACGCCTGCAAAGAATTACGGATATGAGCTCCTGATCCGGTATCCAATACCCAGGAAGTAGAGCTTATCGATAGACAGTTTTCAATAACATACACACCTGAAGATGAAGCCGCAACTTGCTTCAGATCCTGTGTTCTTGCTTTCCAAGCCCTGCAATCTTTCTTCCAGTGCCCACTCTTATGACAGAAAAAGCACTCTTCCTTATCCACAAGCCTTCCCGCTACCATTGTTGCTTTTGCTTTTCCCTTCGTATCCACTTTACTAACACCGCCCCTTGGTTTGGCGTGGGATTTCTTCTTCTTTCCCTTGGCTTTCGCCTTGGACCTAGAAGAGGAAGATCCTCCTACAAACAAAGTGGATGTTTCCCTACCTTTCTGTAGGGTGCCCTCTGCACTCCTCAGCATGTTGAGGAGTTCTGAAAGTTTAACTTCTTTTTCTTGTAATTTGAAGTTCAGGATAAACTGGGCGTAAGTGGAAGGAAGGGACTGGAGAATCAAGTCCGTATAGTGCTCGTTCTTTAACGTGGTCCCAAGTTCCGTGAGCTCCTCAATGAAGCCAATCATCTTAAGCACGTGTTTCGCTACCGATGATCCGATGGCCAACCTTGCCGAAAATAACTTCTTCGACACTTCGTATCTTGCGATACGAGATTGCTCTCCATAAAGTTCTTTTGTATGGAGAAATATGGATTCGAGGTCCATATTCTCGTGCCTCCTCTGATGTTCGTTGTCCATAGAGGCAAGCACGAGGCACTTGGCCTTTGCTCTATCGATCTCCCAAGTCTTACGGATTTCCTTATCCGCGACGCTGGATGTGGGTCCTGGGACAGGGGGAGCTTTGGTGGTAAGGAGATACCCCAACTTGTCATAAGTGATTACCATTTTGACATTCTTGAGCCAATCTTTGTAGTTTGGTCCTGTCAGTATGTTTTTATCTAGTAATAACTTAAGTCCGGTCATGATGATTGGTCGCTGCAATTAGGAGAGAGAGAAGAAACACTTTAGCATGATGCACTTGCAAGTTTAGAGTGGTTTTTAATTTGTCTAAACATGATGGCTCCCACTATCTCTCGAATCCATCCTCAAACCAAAAAGGAAAAATTAGTCAGGATCAATCTCACCGTACAATACTTGCTTAACCGTTCGGCCAGGCTGGTGTCGGTACTTCGAGGGAGGTTTTCCAACGCTTTCGCGAAGTTCCTTAATTGAAGATCCTCTTTTCCCTGGGGGCGTAGCCCCGCTAACACCTTTCTAGACACCTACCAGGTTTAAAGCATTGATCATTAAGTGAGAAATTTCCCGAGGAGTAGCATATACTCACAGTAGGATCAGGATCCAAATATCATTGCGTGACAAAACTGAAGGAATCCTACCAGAATCATCACACTCCAAATGGTATGCAGCGCTAGCAAGTTTCAGTTCTTTTGAAACTCCCGATGTGGATTTTTGCCCCATGCTCTTATGACCTTGACTTTGGCCAACAAATCATAAGTCACATGTCAAGTTCTACCCGTCATTCTCCAGGTTAATTTGAGCCCACCCGCACATACCCTTGACTTTGGCCAACAAGGTAGAACGACTGCTCCAAACCAACACATCTATTTATGCTGCACATGAATAACCAATAGCTACCAATCACTATGCCTTGACTTTGGCCAACAAACATAGCTTGAATACTACTGACCATCCATGTGAAACGACGGAGGGCTTCGAATGGTTTTGGCGAAACTGTGAACGTAGTGAACTTGATATAATCGATGGAACGAGATAGCTTTTAAAAGGAGTGGCTTAAGCACCGCGTTTAAAAGTTATTTTGAAAAGAAACCGAGTGGTTTTGAAAGTGTTCCAACGACTTTTACTTGGTTTATTTTTTCTTGCATTAGTTCTTTCAATGCGTATTTTTCTTGCATTAGTTCTTTTAATGCGTCCCATCATTTAATCCTACCATTGCCGAAAACAACCAAAATATGACGTACACTTATGCCATTCGCATTCGCCACCGGGCCCCGTCATTACCCGTTAGGTTACTTAACTAACGACAGAGCGGGGGCTGGGCTAGCTCGGCTGCAAAACATAAGCAACGCCTAAATAATATCATATATAGATATATGGCAATGATAGCCATTTCAGATCACAGATGAACACATTGGATATACTAGGAATCCGTAATTCGTACGAGCCTGTAACGAAAAGCGGATTACACGGTCGCGATGAATAGCCAATACCCCACCCTAGACCCCTACGGGTGCGGCAAACTACCCGCCAAATATCCGAAGTGGAGCAACCTCCCTCAACGACGTGAGTAGGCTACTCGGCACTTCGATATACCCGGTAGCTTGTGCACCCCACCTTGGGTCTATCCTAGGAGCAAAAACAGTAAAATGAAATTATACAATGACGGCTACAACCCCGACCCGGTTGTGCGGCCAAAAATAATATTACATCAATTTACATATTACATGAATAGAAAGATAAAAGGAAAAACTCTCATCTCACAACTCCCGGGTATTCATCCGTGACAATCCAAAGAATTCATATATATCATTACAGATCACAGATATGTAAAACCCCTACTAATCGACGTATAGCGATTAGCAGACGTTCAATACATATAACACATCACAGATATATACCCGTTAGCCTTAGTCTTTAGAAGTTCGATAAAAATATGGATTTTCAAGCCCCAAAAACTAATTGTTCTTTCTGGAAAATCTGGGCAGAAAAGACATATTGTAAAAATCCCAAAATACCCCGAGAAACACACTGCAAGAAATTTGACCCACGACCGACTCAACTCGGCCGCGGATCCGCGGCAGCAGCGTGCTCCCGCCGCGGTTCCGCGGCTCGTTGAACGGTTCTCTGGACCAAATTTCTACAGTGTCTTTTAAAAAGCCTGAGTCGATTTTTGGAGTATGATTTGTCATTTTTTGAACAGAATATAGAATCGACAGAAACTTTATTTTCCGGGTGTTTTTCGTGACTTTTTCTCCGATCGAACTTCTACTTACTTAGCTAACATGTTAGATAGTGTTTAACCTGGCTCTGATACCACTGTAAGTCCATGCTACCCTTCCCGGGTTCTTACGGTGTTGCGGAAGTGGTGAAAAACGATTTTCAAGAGGGTGGAAACATGGACTACCAATACGGATCTTTGTTAAACGACTAACTAACAACCTAACAAGAGTTTACCTACTCGGTTAGGGGGCTATACCTTTCTTGAACTCCTTCATCTTCAACTCCTCCCGGAGTACAGATCGGCTGTAACCCTTCGAAAATCGTTTAGGCAGTTTTTCGGTAATCGGTTAATTTTTCGGCTTTTTCCGTAAAAAGTCAAAATAGGTATTTTTCATTGTAGACCTAATTATACAAAATTTAGATAAGATATTACTATAATTTTGTCACTAAAATGTCACTTATAATTTTCTAGTTAAATAAAAAAAATTTCGTAATTAATTATTTTTAATATTATTTTAAGCTTTTAAAAATACATTTAATTAGTGATAAATACAAATTTAATTGGGTAAATTATATTATTAGGAACCATAATAACTAAAATTTAGTGTAATAAAATAAATTTTAGCAAACATTTCATGTTTGGTTGCTTTTGGAAAAAGGGGATGCAAAATTGAAGGAAAAAGGGTTTTTTTTGTAAAGTTTGATGTGAAAGCTTTAATTGCACCAAATGAGACATTCCTCATAGAATTTTCTACACTTTTCCCCTTCTCCCTTGCCCTCTCCAGCTCTGGCTGAGAGCTCCTCCAACAGCACCAATTTTTTTTCCCATTCTCCTTCCTAAAAAATTCATGCAAAATCCACAAAAATCCATAAAAATTCACAATTTCCTACTCACTTTAAAACCAAAACCCTAATCCATCCCTTCCCAAACCCTAATTTGTTTGAGAAGAGGAGAAAGAAGACATCTTTGGAGGCTAAGTGCAAGAGGTTTCCAACTTGGGAGGTATAAGTTTTAAACTAGTTGTTAAAATTGTAGTTTAAATAAGCTAAATTAGATATTTAAAGTATGAAATTTGGTTATTTTTGCTTGCTAATGAATTTCAAGAAAGGGATTTAATTTTGAATTAGGGTTTGTAGCATGGTTGATGGAGTTAAGTTAGGGTTTGGTTATCTAATTGGTTAGAGTGTTTAATTGTGCAATGTTACGCTCGCTAAATCGATAAATTGCGATATTTGCATCGAATCGGTTTGAAATTTGCTTACTAGATTTTTACAAAAATTAGAATGCGATCAAATTGTGTTATGTTAGCGATATAATTAGCTTCGTATAGGACTATTAGAGTGCGCGAACGCGGGGTTTCGTCTAGTCGGGTAGTAGTTTTTTCGATTTCCCCGAAATGATGATTCTAGTTAAGGGTTAGTGATTTTCGTGTGTTTTCCCGCGCACCGAGTGCATGCTATGTTTAATTCGAGAGCGTCGATAATTGTATATTGTGACTTGCATCATTTTAGGTTTTATAATCTTATGCTTGGTGTTGTGCAAATATAGGATCGGTCGGGGAAACTTCGGACACGGACGTAAAGGCAAGGCGGTGGTCGGATCGGATTAGCGGGGATTTCAGGTGAGTAGATGTATTCATCTATGGAGGAATCGTCTGAATGGCGCGAGGCGCCCCCCTAGTTAGGATTACCCTACTTTTTGCAAGATTCATATTGTTAGCTAGCTTATCCATTCATGTACACTGCTTACCCTTATAGCGCACAGTATATTAGATTGCATGGACATTTATCTATACTTATGCGATATTACTTCGTAGGGCACGAACACCATTACCATTGGCATCCGTTGCACGCGCACTATTCATGTGACACACACGCCTTTGGTAATTGCCATGCCACGTGCACTAGAGAACCTGTTTAACTTAATATCGCCATTTGCATTCATACACGATATATGAAATTGCATAGCTTGCATATATCTCGCATTATCATCATATTTACATAGATTCTATCCAAAATTCACATCATATACATTGATATCATAGACATTTATTATATATAACATGTGAACATTATGATTTTCTTGAGGATTTCAGTATTGCTGCGATTTCTGGATTTTTGGGGAAAACCGCAAGAATTTAACAAAAGCTTATATTCATCATTTTTAAAACAAAGTTGCGGTTTTCTCGTGATGTATGTGTCGTCCACCATGAGTTTTCATGTTTTCTGTTGGATTTCGAGACCCGATTCGAGGAGTGGATGAACCGTCTCGGGTACATGGTGGGCCCGGTATGGTACCCCGGGGCAAGAAGATCGAGTTGTAGACGATGAGCCTGGTAGGGGAAGACTACCTACCGGTGATGTCTGGCGCGGCGGATATCCGGAGGATACCGACCGTTGTCGTGAGATTTGATGACATGGGCCGATCCGGACTGACGGAGCCTGATATTTGAGACATTGATATAGTGAGACATTGAGACAGATAGGATTTCATATTTGGTGTCGATGCTTGACACGGTTTTCAGATGATTTCTTGATGTTATTTAGCTATTATACAGATATCCTTTTTCTAAAAGATTAGAATGCAGAACTCTTAACATTTAAAACACTTAAAGACTTAATAATGACATTGCATACATGTGCATGCATACTAGAGATATTATATCACATATGGACATGCATGTTGTGGTGCATTGCGTGCATTCTTACGATTGCCTTACTAGATGTTATATTCTACTCACGAGCTGGCAACTCACCCCCGTTGTGCCACAGTGTCTTGCAGGTCGGACTCATCAGTCTCGTAGCGGCGGGCTATCTTATCATCAGTCCCTTTTGCTCAGACTCGCGACATCGCCCGTAGGTGGGTTGCAAGCACACTTTACTTCTTTTGCTTTATCCTTGTATCTAGTATTCTCCATCTACCACTTTATATTGTATATATGACCTAGTGGTGAGACTGAGAGGTTGTATATTTATGGTTTCTTTTGGGTTGAGCTCACTTGAGCCGGCGATGTGTTTTCTGATATTTTGCGTTTCTTTTATGCTCTTTTCTTGATATGGTTATTATATTGCATGTGGTTTTGATCCGCCTTGGGCGAAGAGCTAGCTCCCGCTTGGGGATGCCATTTTATGATTACAGGTTTATTATCTTGTTGTACCCATTTTGGGGGATAGAAAATACAGGGGGGACTCTGCCGAAATTTTCAGAAATTTATGATGTTTTTAAGAAGGGATTCTTTGCAACTTAATTGATTTGAAAATCGTTTTCATTAAAGATTTTCATTCACTCTCTTTTGATTTTGGTTTAGATTTTTCTGGGCTTTGGCTGACTTAGGTTACGGTACGCCTTTAGACGTCTCTAATCTAAGTGCCAGTCACGTTCCGTACTTTCGGGTCGTGACAAAGTTGGTATCAGAGCGTAGGTTTTACCTTTCTGAGTGTAGGACGACCTTGGTAGATGGAGTAGGTGACTTAAGCAGAGTGGCGTAGCGTGGGTATGATCCGCGGCATACTTACGATACGGTACTCCGCCTTAGTGACCTTAGGATATAATTGCTTGTATTTCCTTTCTTGATTCCTTGCATTCCTTGATTCAATTGCAATGTTCTTATCGGTCCTGTTTCTTATTCAAGCTTCGATGCCGCCAAAGACTACGAGAGCTCAGCGGGCTGCCGCTAGGGATGAGATTCGGGCGGGCTCGTCTGAGGCGAGGATCGAGCGGGAGGATACGCCTACCCTTCAGGGTTATACTGATCCACCTTATCCAGACCGTATTGCCAGATTAGAGGCCGGCATGCAAGAGTTGCGACAGATGATGGGATCTTTAGTTGAGTCCAGTCGGGCTCAGAGATCCGAGGACGTTCCTTCCACCGCACAGACCACGATTGTACCTGCTGCACAGATGGTCACTCCTGCTGTTACTACGGAGACTATCCCTGTTTCACTACAGGAGTTCATGAGATTGAGACCTCCAGCTTTTACCGGTACGGATGCGACAGAGGATCCACAGGCATTTCTAGATAGGATGGCTCGGATTTGCCGTTCGTTGAGGTGTTCTGATGATAGATTGGTGGAGTTTGCGAGTTTTCGTCTGGAGGGTCTTTCCCAGACATGGTACGATTCAGTAGAGAGAGGCCGAGCTGCAGGTCTACCTTCTTTGACCTGGGACGAGTATACAGCTGCATTTCTTGCCCGTTTTCTTTCGGAGAGTGTCCGAGATGCTCGAGCCCGTAGTTTTGAGTCTTTGTGCAAGACTCCTGGGATGACGGTGTCGGAGTATGATATACAGTTTACCCAGTTGTCTCGATATGCTCCGTACCTAGTCGACACAGAAGAGAAGAGAATAAAGAGGTTTGTGCGAGGGCTTGATACACAGCTATTCCTTGCCATCGGCACCCAGCACTTTGATACATACGCAGCCGCGATGGATGCAGCCTTACTTTTGGAGGAGCGTATTTCTGAGACTCCGGTCGTTTCTGGGCCGAAGAGGATCCGTACTGATACGCCAGCTCAGCGGCAGATGGGTAGACACCGCGATAGATTATTTTCGGGAGATGGTGGAGGCAGAGGATTGAGACGAGGTCAGTTATTTGGTTCATATCCACAGACCCAGCAGTCGTCGCTAGGATGTTTTCGGTGTGGGAGTCAGTACCACCGTGTCAGAGACTGTACCATGGGACGTCCGGGCGCGGCGACAGTCCTGCATGTGACTTTACCACCCTCACCACCTTCTCAGAGAGCTTTACTTCCTACTCCTGACGATGCTCCACGTCAGTCAGATGCTTCTAGAGGCCGTGGGCGTGGCGGTCCAGTTCCGAGAGGACGAGGCGACAGAGGCAGAGGCAGAGGCCGAGGTAGAGGCAGAGGACAGCCAGCTATTAGTGGTGGACAGGCCCGAGTGTTCGCATTGACTCCTCAGGATGCACAGGCATCCAATGCCGTCGTGACAGGTACTCTGCCAGTATGTTCTTTTGATGCACGGGTATTATTTGATCCAGGCTCCACACATTCCTATGTATCCACGTACTTTGCACCGAGGTTGGGCCGAGAGTCTTCTCCGTTAGATCAGCCGCTTGTCGTTATTACCCCGGTAGGCGAGTCTTTTGATGCCCGTTTTGTTTACCGATCGTGTTCCGTTCGTATCGGGGAGAGAGATTCTTCAGTTGATTTGATTCTCCTCGATATGCTAGACTTTGACGTTCTTCTTGGTATGGACTGGCTAGCCACCTGTTATACATCCGTGGACTGACGTGAAAAAGCAGTCAGATTCAGTTTTCCTGGTGAGCCGGTTCTTATTATTCAAGGAGATCGTAGCGATACCCTTCCCAGCTTGATTTCTTCTCTTCGCGCTGGTCAGCTCTTAAGGAAAGGGTGTCAGGGATTCTTAGCTTATGTTTGTGATACTAGCTCTACAGAGGTTCCGTTGGACCAGGTCCCTGTTGTGAGAGAGTTTCCTGATGTATTTCCTGACGAGCTGCCTGGTCTGCCACCAGAGCGCGAGATTGAGTTCTGTATTGACTTGATCCCCGGCACGGGGCCTATCTCTATATCGCCTTATCGAATGGCCCCGGCGGAGCTGAGAGAGCTAAAGGATCAGTTACAGGACTTGCTGGACAAAGGGCTTATCCGACCGAGTGTGTCACCTTGGGGTGCTCCCGTCTTGTTTGTTAAGAAGAAGGACGGAAGTATGCGTTTATGCATTGATTATCGTCAGCTGAACCGGGTTACTGTGCGGAACAGATATCCCCTACCCCGCATTGATGACTTATTCGATCAGCTCCAGGGTGCAGGGTTCTTCTCGATGGTTGATTTACGGTCAGGTTATCACCAGTTGCGGGTTCGGAAGGAGGATATTCCGAAGACCGCTTTCCGTACTCGATATGGTCATTATGAGTTCTTGGTGATGTCGTTCGGGCTCACCAATGCCCCGACAGCATTTATGGATTTGATGAACTGTGTATTCAGGCTGTATCTCGATCAGTTCATCATTGTGTTCATTGACGACATCTTGGTTTATTCTCGGAGCCGGGAGGAGCATGAGCAGCACTTACATATCACATTGCAGACTTTGAGGGAGCATCAGCTGTTCGCCAAATTCTCCAAGTGCGCATTCTGGTTAGACAGTGTCGACTTCTTGGGTCATGTGGTGACGAGAGACAGTATTTGTGTGGACCCGAAGAAGATCGAGGCGGTTCAGCGTTGTCCTAGACCAGTATCAGTTACAGAGGTTCACAGCTTTCTAGGTCTGGCCGGCTATTATCGACGTTTTGTCCAGGATTTCTCCCGCATTGCTGCACTGTTGACCGGGTTGACCCGGAAGGGGGTTCCTTTTGATTGGACCCAGGCGTGTGAGAATAGTTTCCAGCAGTTGAAGACTCGTCTGACTACTGCACCAGTGTTAGCATTGCCTTCAGGATCAGGCGGGTTCGTGGTATATTGTGATGCTTCTAGAGTGGGGCTGGGATGTGTATTGATGCAGCACGACAGAGTCATCACGTATGCTTCTCGGCAGCTGAGAAAACACGAGCAGAACTACCCCACACATGATTTAGAGATGGCTGCAGTGGTATTTGCACTTAAGATCTGGAGACATTACCTATACGGTGAGTCGTGCCAGATATTCACTGACCACAAGAGTTTGAAGTACATCTTTCAGCAGCGAGATCTGAACCTGAGACAGCACCGATGGATGGAGTTGGTGAAGGATTATGACTGCGAGATTCTATACCATCCGGGCAAGGAGAATGTGGTGGCAGATGCTTTGAGTAGGAGGCCCGGAGGTAGCTTATCTTGTTTGAGCGCAGTACAGATGCAGTCGACGGCGGATTGGCAGGTTTTATATGATAGCAGAGTGCAGTTCGAGTTTACTCCTACAGGGGGACAGCTGGCCCATTTCAGAGCACGCCCACAGTTACTTGACCGTATCCGCGCGGCACAGTCCGGCGATGCCCGTATTTTAGAGATTATTGAGCAGATTCGGCAGGGCAGAGTTTCTGAGTTCGTGATTGATGATCAGGGGATACTTCGATTTGGGACTCGACTGTGCGTGCCAGATTCAGAGGGACTGAGGCGTGATATTCTCGAGGAGGCACATAGATCGGTATACAGTGTTCACCCAGGTTCCACCAAGATTTACCGTGATTTGAGAGAGGTTTACTGGTGGGACGGGATGAAGAAGGATGTTACAGACTTTGTGTCGAGATGCCTGACTTGTCAGCAAGTCAAGGCCGAGCACCAGAGGCCAGCCGGCGAGTTACAGCCTTTGCCCATCCCTGAGTGGAAGTGGGAGCAGATCTCCATGGACTTCATTGTGGGTCTACCCAAGACCAGTCGAGGGTATGACTCTATTTGGGTGATTATGGATCGACTGACGAAGGCGGCTCACTTTCTGCCAGTGAAGACCACTTTTGGATTTTCTCAGTACGCCCAGGTTTATATTGATGAGATAGTGCGACTGCATGGTGTTCCGACTTGCATCGTGTCCGACCGGGGCACCCAGTTTACCAGCCGATTGTGGCAGAAACTTCAGGAAGCATTGGGCACCCGATTGAGTTTTAGCACAGCCTTTCATCCTCAGACTGACGGTCAGTCGGAGCGTACTATTCAGACTCTTGAGGACATGCTCAGAGCTTGTGTTTTAGATTTTGGTGGTAGCTGGGATCGTCATTTGCCTTTGATCGAGTTCTCCTACAATAATAGCTTACAGGAGACGATTCAGATGGCACCTTTTGAGGCTCTATATGGGAGGAGATGTCGATTGCCTGTATGTTGGACAGAGCTCAGGGAGAGCAGTGTTTTGGGGCCGCAGATCGTACAGGAGACGACCGAGAAGATACAGCTGATTCGGGACAGGATGAGAGCGGCACAGAGCAAGCAGAAATCATATGCTGACAAGCGCCGTCGCCGACTGGAGTTCGCTGTTGGCGATCATGTTTTCCTGAAGGTCTCTCCGATGAAAGGTGTGATGAGTTTTGGGCGGAAAGGGAAACTGATTCCTAGATATGTTGGTCCTTTCGAGATCCTAGAGCGTGTTGGTCCAGTCGCTTATCGGTTAGCTCTTCCGCCTAGCTTCCCCGATGTTCACCCCGTATTCCATGTCTCGATGCTCCGCAAGTACCTTCATGATCCTTTCCAGGCGATTCAGCACCAGACGATCCAGCTAGAGCGTGATCTTTCTTTCAACGAGAAGCCGGTGGTCATTTTGGATCGGCAGGTGAAGAAATTGAGGTCGAAGGTTATACCGTCCGTCAAGATCCTTTGGCGTGGCCCGAACAGCGAGTAGGTCACCTGGGAGACCGAGGTCGAGATGAGGAAGAGATATCCCCATCTTTTTGAAGGTACGCGTAGTTAAATTCTAAATTCGGGGACCGAATTTCTTTAAGGGGGGAAGATATTGTAACCCTTCGAAAATCGTTTAGGCAGTTTTTCAGTAATCGGTTAATTTTTCGGCTTTTTCCGTAAAAAGTCAAAATAGGTATTTTTCATTGTAGACCTAATTATACAAAATTTAGATAAGCTATTACTATAATTTTGTCACTAAAATGTCACTTATAATTTTCTAGTTAAATAAAAAAAAAATCGTAATTAATTATCTTTAATATTATTTTAAGCTTTTAAAAATACATTTAATTAGTGATAAATACAAATTTAATTGGGTAAATTATATTATTAGGAACCATAATAACTAAAATTTAGTGTAATAAAAAAATTTTAGCAAACATTTCATGTTTGGTTGCTTTTGGAAAAAGGGGTTGAAAAATTGAAGGAAAAAGGGGTTTTTTTTGTAAAGTTTGATGTGAAAGCTTTAATTGCACCAAATGAGACATTCCTCATAGAATTTTCTACACTTTTCCCCTTCTCCCTTGCCCTCTCCAGCTCTGGCCGAGAGCTCCTCCAACAGCACCAATTTTTTTTCCCATTCTCCTTCCTCAAAAATTCATGCAAAATCCACAAAAATCCATAAAAATTCACAATTTCCTTCTCACTTTAAAACCAAAACCCTAATCCATCCCTTCCCAAACCCTAATTTGTTTGAGAAGAGGAGAAAGAAGACATCTTTGGAGGCTAATTGCAAGAGGTTTCCAACTTGGGAGGTATAAGTTTTAAACTAGTTGTTAAAATTGTAGTTTAAATAAGCTAAATTAGATATTTAAAGTATGAAATTTGGTTATTTTTGCTTGCTAATGAATTTCAAGAAATGGATTTAATTTTGAATTAGGGTTTGTAGCATGGTTGATGGAGTTAATTTAGGGTTTGGTTATCTAATTGGTTAGAGTGTTTAATTGTGCAATGTTACGCTCGCTAAATCGATAAATTGCGATATTTGCATCGAATCGGTTTGAAATTTGCTTACTAGATTTTCACAAAAATTAGAATGCGATCAAATTGTGTTATGTTAGCGATATAATTAGCTTCGTATAGGACTATTAGAGTGTGCGAACGCGGGGTTTCGTCTAGTCGGGTAGTAGTTTTGTCGATTTCCCCGAAATGACGATTCTAGTTAAGGGTTAGCGATTTTCGTGCGTTTTCCCGCGCACCGAGTGCATGCTATGTTTAATTCGAGAGCGCCGATAATTGTATATTGTGACTTGCATCATTTTAGGTTTTTTAATCTTATGCTTGGTGTTGTTCAAATATAGGATCGGTCGGGGAAACTTCGGACACGGCACGTAAAGGCAAGGCGGTGGTCGGATCGGATTAGCGGGGATTTCAGGTGAGTAGATGTATTCATCTATGGGGGATCGTCTGAATGGCGCGAGGCGCCCCCCTAGTTAGGATTACCCTACTTTCTGCAAGATTCATATTGTTAGCTAGCTTATCCATTCATGTACACTACATACCCTTATAGCGCACAGTATATTAGATTGCATGGACATTCATCTATACTTATGCGATATTACTTCGTAGGACACGAACACCATTACCATTGGCATCCGTTGCACGCGCACTATTCATGTGACACACACGCCTTTGGTAATTGCCATGCCACGTGCACTAGAGAACCTGTTTAACTTAATATCGCCATTTGCATTCATACACGATATATGAAATTGCATAGCATGCATATACCTCGCATTATCATCATATTTACATAGATTCTATCCAAAATTCACATCATATACATTGATAGCATAGACTTTTATTATATATAAAATGTGAACATTATGATTTTCTTGAGGATTTCAGTATTGCTGCGATTTCTGGATTTTTGGGGAAAACCGCAAGAATTTAACAAAAGCTTATATTCATCATTTTTAAAACAAAGTTGCGGTTTTCTCGTGATGTATGTGTCGTCCACCATGAGTTTTCATGTTTTCTGTTGGATTTCGAGACCCGATTCGAGGAGTGGATGAACCGTCTTGGGTACATGGTGGGCCCGGTATGGTACCCCGGGGCAAGAAGATCGAGTTGTAGACGATGAGCCTGGCAGGGGAAGACTACCTACAGGTGATGTCTGGCGCGGCGGATATCCGGAGGATACCGACCGTTGTCGTGAGATTTGATGACATGGGCCGATCCGGACTGACGGAGCCCGATACTTGAGACATTGATATACTGAGACATTGAGACAGATGGGATTTCATATTTGGTGTCGATGCTTGACACGGTTTTCAGATGATTTCTTGATGTTATTTAGCTATTATACAGATATCCTTTTTCTAAAAGATTAGAATGCAGAACTCTTAACATTTAAAACACTTAAAGACTTAATAATGACATTGCATACCTGTGCATGCATACTAGAGATATTATATCACATATAGACATGCATGTTGTGGTGCATTGCGTGCATTCTTACGATTGCCTTACTAGATGTTATATTCTACTCACGAGCTGGCAACTCACCCCCGTTGTGCCACAGTGTCTTGCAGGTCGGACTCATCAGTCTCGTAGCGGCGGGCTATCTTATCATCAGTCCCTTTTGCTCAGACTCGCGACATCGCCCGTAGGTGGATTGCGAGCACACTTTACTTCTTGTGCTTTATCCTTGTATCTAGTATTCTCCATCTACCACTTTATATTGTATATGTGACCTAGTGGTGAGACTGAGAGGTTGTATATTTGTGGTTTCTTTTGGGTCGAGCTCACTTGAGCCGGCGATGTGTTTTCTGATATTTTGCGTTTCTTTTATGCTCTTTTCTTGATATGGTTATTATATTGCATGTGGTTGTGATCCTCCTTGGGCGAAGAGCTAGCTCCCGCTTGGGGATGCCATTTTATGATTACAGGTTTATTATCTTGTTGTACCCATTTTGGGGGATAGAAAATACAGGGGGGACTCTGCCGAAATTTTCAGAAATTTATGATGTTTTTAAGAAGGGATTCTTTGCAACTTAATTGATTTGAAAATCGTTTTCATTAAAGGTTTTCCTTCACTCTCTTTTGATTTTGGTTTACATTTTTCTGGGCTTTGGCTGACTTAGGTTACGGTACGCCTTTAGACGTCTCGTAATCTAAGTGCCAGTCACGTTCCGTACTTTCAGGTCGTGACATCGGCCTCATCTCATCGTCTCCTTGCGCCGAAGATGGATCCACCCGAAAGCTTCTACCTTTGGCTTCTTCTTCAAACTTTGAAGAAACTAAATCACTTGGCTTGCTAAGCCTTGTGAACTAGAATGAGTAGAGGAATGTTTTGTTGTCTTTTTATCTCTAAAGCAATGAGTCTCAACACATGAGAATGGTTTGCCTTGAGCTAGAGAGAGCAAGAGGAAGAGGGAGAGCTTGAGAATGAGAGAGCTCAAGAGAGAGAAAGCAAATGAAAGAATGAGCCTCACTTTTCTCATCCAACCTTTCATAATCCAAAAGCCATCATAACAAAAATAATAATCAAGTATTGTGTGATGGTTTAAGTCAAAATAGCTATATCATTTCATGCACTCATTTTGCATAAATAAACAAGCAAGCAAAAGTCTTTTCCATGGAATGATAGCCATTGTCATGATGATGGTCAACTAGTCCAACCTAGTCAACCGGTCAACAAAGTCAACAAGTCAACAAAGTCAACCCCTCAACAACCATGTCACTATAATATTTAATTAATATTAATGTTAATAATATTTCTTATTCTCATTAGGGTTAAGCAAAATTCAATGGTCAACGGTCAACAGTCAATAACCCCAATGAGAATCCTCTGCCTCTGTCTCTGTCTCTCTGTCAACTGTGCATACACACCCGCATCCGCGTTCCGAGGAACACGAATACAAACGAGATAAAACCAATCCCAAAACGTACACTAGGATCTGGCTTAAACCAAAGCCCGCTAGTGTCAACTGTCCGGACACTGTACGTGCACAAGTGCACGGATGTGACCGAACCCTGTCGCAAAACCATGCGACCCCTACTCTTTTGCCTAAAGGCGAATAGCTTTCTGTGTGGGACTCTAAAGACTCGACACTACGCTGGCAGTGGGTTTAACCACAGACCGCAAGCGGCACTAGCTGTGCGTTACGGTCCCCAGGTAGATGCCGACAAGAAGACTGACGAGGTGAAACCCATCTGAACTCCTACTGAGTCTGAATGTGACAATCTCCATACAGTCCGGTCTGTTCGTCTAATACATCGCATGGCGGGCCTAGGGGGCGGTAAACGTCAGTCCCCTAATAGCGGTACAAGTCGTGTCGGAGTGAAGCCCAGAACACCCTGAGACAACACTGGAAACCTACCAGTATATCTCGCTTGCCCTGGCCAGGGACTACTCGTGTAATGGCTCTCCTAGACACAGCGTGATGTCAACCCCCAATACCGGGAGAGACGAATCCTGTCTAACCGTCACTGCCTCCAAGTGCTTCGGGACTGCACCCAACTACTACCTGTTTGCACGACTCCTTTGAGACGTGGTAGGGTATTAATCTAAGTGCAGTGGGAACACACTCGAGGCGAAGTGGCAGTATCAAGTCAGCGGACTAAGCTGTACTCATGTCACCTGGGAACTGATAACTGACGATAGGTATAGTACCTACCAACAGTTCCCGACGAGTCCTGTCCAGTGTACTCGTAACCCAACGAGCACCCACATACTATCTCCAGTACGACGTACTGATGGCTGTGGGACAGACCATCTCCCACACTGGGATGAGAAGAGCATACGCTAGTCTACTCCGGTGTATCGATGCCCTGTCTCGATAGTCCTGCGACTAGGGACCTGCATAAGGATGTGCTTATAGATTACCGAGCCCCCACTAGTGTGACTGCCATCACAACGCTGGTAATCAAGCAAAGATCCTAAGGGCTCCACTAATGTGTATAGGTGATATACTAAAATAAACACATATACACATTGAAGTAGAAACAAACCAAGTAGCATACTACTATATTGAGCAAGATTGTCTATACAAGGTGAATATCCCAAGCTTCCATTAAGTAATATACAAACTAGTATGATACAGTAATGGCCTCTAGGGCATATACACTAACATATATGTGATATATATTGTTTTCTTTGTACACAAAAAAAATATATGATATATATTGTTGTGTCATGCTAGGTTACACTTGCAACATGTATGTATGAGACTCACACCATGCTAGGGTTAAGTTAGGGTTTTATTTGTTTTAAGAAATTTAAACAACTTGGATAATGAGTCATGGCAAAGCTTGTAGATGCTTGTAGTTAACATTGACTTAGTCCACTTGTTTGTCTAGCTTAAGATATTTCTTAACCCAACCCTTAACTCATAGCTATGGTTTATTCTCTACATGAGTTAGGCATGAAACTAACTCACCCATGGTTGCAATTCTAACCTCACTCTCTCATTCATTTTCTTCATCACTTCTTCTTCTTTTTCAAGAGAAAAAAGCTTGCTAGTTTTTTCTAAGTGATGAAATCTTATGAGAGAGAAAAGAAATCTAAAGTGAGCCCACTTCTTACTTCATCATCCTCTATTATTAGCTATTTAGTTTAGGGTGTTTTCTTTACTAATCTCACCATTATTGAAGAGGTAGCATGAGCTCGAGTCTCCTCGACGTAGATCATCTTCGGCCTCGAAGACATTGAGCATGCTTGTTCGTTTCTTCAAGTGAACCCTCTCTAGAGTCCGGGAGTTCACCATTCGCCGCGAAGGGACTACGACATGGAGCTTTAAAAGTGAAGGACCGGTCTACAAAGGTTGTATTCCCTCATTCACTTAGATGAAAAGTGTTTACATATCGATTCGTCGGATTTTCTAGTTTCGATTCTAGGGTTAGGGTTAGCTAGAACGACAAAAATTTAAATATGGCATGGATGATGCCTCCCGAAAACTTGCTGCCGCACTAGACAACCCTGCATTTAGCGCGCGCTCTTAAAAGATTAGATTGGTTATTATCTTATCTAATCAGGATGGCTCCCACTGTTTTTATCAAATCTTCATTCAAACCCTAAAGGGTAAGATTACCCAGGATAATTACACCCTACAAGTTTGCTAATCGGTCAGCCAGGCATGTGTTGGTACTCCGAGGGAGTCTCCCTGTTCTTTCGCATGGAACTAATTAAATAACCTCATTTCCTAAGGGGCATAACCCCGTTAGCACCTTTCATAGACACCTACTAGATTAGCTAATTGTAAAGTGGAAAACTCACCCAGGAGTAACACTTACTTGTAGTGGGTATCGGGAACCAACTATCATATAGAAGGTATGCATTCTCATTGCAAATTTCAACACTTGAAATTTCCGATATCTGTTTTTACCCCCATGAGGTTTATGACCTTGACAAAGTCAACAAACCATAAACCGCAAGTCAAGTTCAATCCGTCATTTCATGATTGAATTAAACCCACCCATACGACCCTTGACAAGGTCAACAAGGCCGTACGACTACCCTAATCCAATCGCTTCAACATACGGCAGATAAGCACAAATTAGATACCGAACACTATGCCTTGACAAGGTCAACAAACGCAGAACGAATACCAAATTATACTTATCTGAAATGACGGAGGGCCCCGATTGGTTTTGAAGAAAACCTTTAGTGTAATGAACTTAATATCGTTGTAGAATCTAGTGATTTGGAAAGGTGTGGTTTAAGCTCCGCTTTTAAAATCGTGTAGTTTTCAAAATAAACCGAGTGTGTTGTAGCATATGCAAGTTTTGCTGAAGAGGTCATTTCCGGTGAAGGTATCTAGGCTCTTTCCTCATCGAATGAGGTGTTGGATATTCATAATGGAATACCGCTATCGAAAGCAAGAACTAGAGCTACCCTTTTGACAAATTTGATTCTACAACATCTTTTAGATTTCTTTACTTTTCATTAATCTTATTAATGGCGTCCCATCATTTATGTTTCCTTAACATCATACAAGAAACGAAAATAAAACATACATATATTCCATCCGCATTACCCATAGGGACCCGGGTCTTCACCGTAAGCTTAGTTAACTTACGGCAGGGCGGGGTCAGGACTAGAACGGATGCAAAACATATATAGTTTCTACTAGTATAACATATATATAAGTCGCATTCGTCTCACGCAGTTATATGATCACATTACATCACAGAAACAGCAGAAGCATATATATGAAATATAGAATATACCTGGAGGTCCGTGTTTTAGATTAAGCCAGTAATGAAAAACACGGATTCCAAGGTCGTGATGAATATCCAAGCCCACATACCTAGAGCCCTACGAGAGCGACAAGAAACCCTGCCAATTCTAAAGTTAGGCGACCGGTCTCGACTCCTCGAGATGGCCTCGCACTGGACTCTAGAACCCGGTTAATTATGCTCCCCGCCTTGAGTTTATCCTAATGCTGAAAGGTAAATATACAACAAATGGAGACAACAACCTCAACATGGAAGTGTCCCAATAAAAGAATATTACATACAAATATTTATATGAATGAAAATTGAAAAACTCTCATCTCACGTAAAACCCTCGGCTATTCAATCACGACGATCTAATATAATATATCAATAACAACACAATAACATCATATGTCATCAATGTAAGTAAAAATGCATATCCTTAAAGCCGTTGTCGTATAGCAACAAGATCGGGGATACTGTCACATATTATACTTACGGTCGTAGAAAAGAAATGAAAAATACAATAATTAGAATCCGCATCATCTTTAGACATCATAAACCTGGATTATCATATATTTCGGATTTCATGCCTAACCCTATAAACCTTGCATTTAAGTCTTGAATTGAAAACACTTTTCAAAAATAAGTTGGGCAATTCAATAAGATTCCAGATTAAATGATCGAATACTAATCAGGAACTTTAGTAAATGGCCGCACCCCCGAGGTCGTCAACGAAGTGCACTTGGACGGAACACCATGGCCGCGACCACCTGAGTGGATGCTTTTAGCCATGGGGTTCTCCTATAGTCACTTGGTTGGGGCTATGGGGCATGGCTGTCTAATAGTGTCTCCCAGCGAGTATTCGAGTACGATACGAGATTACGACAGAGTTTCGATCCAAATCCAAACTCCGTGGTAATCTATCATTTGAGACTAAAATGCGAGATTTACAATTCGTTAACTAGTTTTTACAAAACTAATAAATGTTGATTTAAAAAATTGTATCACATATACAAAACTATCTATAAGATGTTAAAAATTTTGATTGATATTTCAAATACTACCAATTCACAGAGACCTCAACAACTTGAGCCTCATTAAAAATTTCCAGAAAAACAAATATGTCAACATGAAGTAGGAGAGGAAGAACGAGCCCCTAACACATCAAGTCGACAGCGGTACTGCGGCCAAGACTAGGTCTACGCAGCGGTTCCGCGGCAACTTAAACGAATTATGTGCTCGTTTTTCTTCTGCCTCAATAGTTTTACCTGCATGATTTTCTGAATATTTTTAATTATGAAAAAATCAACTTTTGAATAAATGGACAGAAAGTAGTAAAAATCGAGTTTTGAAACGTCGATCGAACACTTTAATCTCGTATAGACTTCGCTTAAATCTCTAGCTTTGATATGTTACCATGAAAGTATGTCTTAGCACCTCTACTAGGTTTATAAAAGTATCAAGTATGCAATTTTAAAAATCTAGTGTCATGACCCGGAAATTTGGCACGTGATCGGCATGAGAATCACGCAACGTCTAAAGGCGTAACGTAATTCAAGTAAGCCGAAGCTCAGAAATCTAAACCTTTTTGCGGAAAATAGTGGAGGTGCGGTTTTGAAATAGAGGTATAATAAAATCATGTTTTTCTTTAAATGCACAAATAATGATATAAGAAAATGCAAGTGAATTGTTCAGTTGATAAAACTGCACATTTGTATTACATTTTTCCTACCATTTTCATATTAAAAAAAGACTTTAATATAATATATTAAACATATGAGGGTTTATGTGTTAAAACACCATTTTCCATGTGTTAATATATTTTAATTAGTATTTGGTAAGAAAATGTATGCAAATAAATCCATTGACCAAATCCTAGTAGAACTAAGTCTACTAAATATTATTTGAGATTATTGTACAAAATTTTCCAAGTTGTTATGCAGAATTTATCAAACAAATCAAGTTGTTGAAGAAAACTTGCCAAATTAAGAAGCAAAACTTGGAGACCAAGTCTGGAAACAACCGAGAGAAGATTTATGAATTCTGAATGTGCCTAGGATTTCCACATGTCACAAGATGCAAGCCCAAAAAATTCTATCATGATATCTCCACCTTTGAGCACGGATCCGCGGCCAAACCCCCCCTTGAGCCGCGGATCCGCCGCACTTCTATGGAGTTGGGGGCCTAGATTTTCCAGGTTGAATCTTTACTATATTTTACCAAGTTTCCAACCTAAATATTCTGGCTTTGCACTATAAAAGGGCACCGAGAGCCTCTTGGAAAAGTTATCAAGCCGAAGAGATCACGAAGCTCCCGACGCTCACGCATCCCGGCTGATCATCGACTGTTCGACTACCTCCTTAGGAAAGATCGAGAAGCAACTAGTTTGTAATCATTTTCTATGGATTAAAGCGTAGTTTGTTCAAGTCGATTAATAAAGGTAGTTATTTTATTTAATTGTTTTTGCATCTTACATTATGTTTTCCCTCTTTGTCTTTTCATCTTCTTCTCCCAACATGCGCGAGTAATTCTCCGCTTGTTAGGATTCGTAGGATTAGGGTAGGCTAATGGACGATGAACATCCCTAAACTCTTTTTAAGTCCTATAAAGTTTAGGAACTTTATCAAAAGAATCATTAACATCCTAATCGGGCGCGCTAGCAATTCTTTGCTAGTTCCGACCGCGATTAGAGATTAGATTAATGATTGTTTTGGTAAAGGCTAGATATGAACGGAGTTCCGTGTCGAGATAAGGGTTAAGAGTGGGATTCCTTTTCCCTCCAGAAACCCTAATCTACACGCATCCCCGTCGTTCTAGTTCTAAATCTATTAATGGATAAAAAGGGTAACTTTTAATTAATCGTCCATGGTACTAAATCCTAACGAACCCTACAAGCCCTCTTATTATATTAATTATATCTTTAAAATAATCTAGATCTATATTTTACATTCTTGTTTAACGTAGATCTAGAAACCATTATACAACATTCTTATTTCTTCATCTTTTCTCAACAAATCTAAAGTAAGAGTAAAAGATTCAACGTTTCCCAGAGGACGACCCGTACTCATCTCGGTCTAGCTACACGCGACACCGTTATTGATTGCGGTTAACTATACACACTTTTTCACATCAATCATGAATTATATACTAGTTGAAAACATTTTTCGTCCTTTAAAAATTTGGGCAGCACCTCCCTTTTATATTTTGATCCAAAAACCACATACAAGCAATACATATAGGCTTCCCCAAGCGAGAGCAAGCTTTTCGCCAATTGGCGGAATCACAACCATGCAATAAACATACATACGACGCCCTACGGCGAAGATCAAACACAGAAAGAATAAATAAAGCACGACATCATCATCTCAAAGGAGCAAACATACACCCATCGCTCTAAGTCTCGCAAATACACAAGTCTGTCTAGGTCTACCAATATACAAATTCTAGTTTCTCAGTGATTGAGTTTAACTGGATACATTAGGAATAAAAGGTACTAGAGTGGTTACAATCCAGCGTGTGTCCCACCTACCAAAGCAAAACACCTTGAAGGAACTGTGTGCCAGCAATATCGCCACTGATCCAAATGGTCAAACCTGCACGAAAACTGTGGCACAACGTGGGTGAGTTGCCAACTCGTGAGTAGAAAACTTCAGCAGGTAGAAATCGAATAAACAGCGATTCCAAGGTCATAGTGTATCATGAAAGTAATACTATGGTATCTAGGGTGACCATGTATGCATATATGTTAACAATAGAATCAATGCCAATGGCATGTAGAAATAAACATCTGAAATCATATGCCTGTATCCATATGGATATCATCCACGTGTGTCCATCAACGACACAACAATATCATTGAACCTGAGTGTCCAGCATCGACACTAAAAACATCATGAAATCAAATGCCTATATGCATGTGGATATCAACCAACGCGTGTCCATTAACGACACATCAACATCATGGAACTTGAGTGTCCAACATCGATACTCGAAACATCATGAAACTTGTATCTAGCATCGATACATAAATCAACATATCTCAAGCGCCGCATCCTCTGATCGGCCATCAAGCGCCGCATCGTCTGATCGACCCTTATATCCATCTCATGACTCCGGTCGGTATCCTCCGGATCACCGCCGGGTCAAAACTATCACCGGTAGGTAGTGCTCCCTCCTGCCAGGCTCATCTTCTACATCTCGAGCTTCTTGCCGCGGGTACCATACCTGTTCCACCGTATACCCGTAAACGGCTTATCCAACTCCTCGAATCGGGTCACGAAAACAAGCTCAGAACCGAGAATAACTCATGGCGGACGCTTAGAAATCACATCACGAGAAACCTTGTTTTTAAAACAATTTATAATTTCCTTTGAAATATATCTGCGGTTCTCAAATCCAGAAATCTCATGAAAATAGTATCTCAATGCATGCAACCATAAAGTACGATTTATGCAACATAGAATGGTAATCTGAGCATAACAAGTATATCATGTAAACATGTTATATGATAGTACAGAACAATGAATGTACTTTAAAATTAAGAATAATATCATGATATAGCAATTCTACTGTGTAAGTGGCATGGTAATTACCGATGATGAATGTTTGAGCCGGAAAATCTGTGTAAGTGTAACATGCGCATCATCGGTAATAGTGCAGGTGTACTAGCAGAAGAAATCATATAAACAAAATGGTATGAAACGTCGTATATATAACGTAATGAGAGAAATGCGAGTGTATACATAATAAAGGAATCGTAAGCGCAAACAGTATAAAAATACGCAACTATGTATGTGTCAAACAATTATAGTTTAAAATAGTACGAATCGTTGTTTTAGAAAATAGGGGACTATGATATTGTTTGGAAAAGATACCATTTGAAAAGTTTGTAGCCTCTCCTTGAAATCATCATTTAAAAGTGCGTAACGATTCGTTAGTTTTGAAATAGGTATGACTCCAAACATATCACAATATCCACTTCGTGATATACAGTAAAATGTTCTCTAGTCGAAATAAATATCGGTGATTCATCCTTATTATATCACGTACGGAATATCCATCGTACGATATCATCAAATCAATAGTACGGATCTATATTCACGTACATCATTTCATCTTATATTATCATATATCATCTCATATCATCTCGTATTCATATCATATCACATCGCCTTATATCATTATATCGTATCATATTATAACTTTCCTTTTCCCATATAGGTGTATATATAGCTCAAAGGTTAAGAAATAAAACTAGAGATATATCTTCTACTGAGTCTACTACTATCGCATATAGTATTCTAATAACCCTATAGACTATACACACACACACAGATATACATATATATATATATATATATATATATATATATCCTTTGCACTACAGTTGCGGTGGTGCTATACGCCATCCACCCGACATCCCCGTTGATATAAATCTACTCACCTGCTAAACTCCTTACTTATCCGAAGTTGATGTGCTTCGTCGTCTTGGAAGTCCACATAAAGGTACCTACAATCAAAACACATCGTAATGCAATTAAAACCAAGTACAGAAAACAGATACGGCAAACAATGTGCTTATAGGTTAGAACAAATAGCCTACACATTCAAAAACAACCAAATAACCCTCGTCATTGACGTACAAACGTCCAACGACGATATCCAATTTCAAATACAAAAACCCAAGTTATAGAAATCGGAAAACACGAAATTAGCAACTAAGAAAAACACTCCCAGATTCTACCCTAGGTCAAATTAGGAGATTTTCCATATATGGTAGGTCTAGATATCATATAAGGGAACCATGGTCCAAACATGACACCAATCCACCATGAGCAGGCCGCAAATTGTGGTCTGGGGGAATTTATCTGCGGACATAACATGGAGATAGAGGCTCGGGTTTCTAGGTGGCCTGCACGTATCACAGTGATGGCAACTTAATTTATGGGGCTCTCGGGTGATACCAGATTCCATATCAACCTCACAAACTGTCAAAATTTCGATGTTGGGAAATCTTTAAGTTCATGGTTTGGGTTTCTAGTCATCTAGTTTAGCCGGAATCTCATCACTAAGGTCTTGTAAACACTAACTAAATCTCAACTGCCACTTAACAAGTCCCTTCTTCCACTAAACATCAACCTAGAAAATTCCAAGATCACAAACTACACTAAAACGAGTTCTAAACTAAACTAGAAGGTTAGGAAACAATTAATAAGATAAGAAGTGGAAGTTATACATCTTGGAGCAACTGAAGAAAATTCCAAGATGGTGCAAGTTGCTCAAAATCCAAACTTGAGCTCACAAGATGGTGTAGGATGAGCTTGTGGTCAACTTTTGTGAAGGTGGCATAAGATTTTGGTAATATTTTTGAGGTGATCTCAAGGTGTTAGAGGAGGGTGAAGGAGGAAGAGAAGGAGATGAAGAATGATGGAGAAGGATTTGAAAAATATGAAGGATGAAAGCATGGCGAGGAGCCATATACCTTCCCTCTCATTCTCAAGGCCATACCCTCTTGTCCCCTCTCATTCTCTCTTTTGACTTTTTTTTCTTTTATTTTCACTCATCCAAATAAAACCAAACATATAACACAATGCAAATGAAACAACATGCAACAAAATGCAACATGTCTTGGTGCACTAGCCATGATTAATAAAAAAACCGGATTTGGCATAATCGTGATTAGTGGTGTACTAATCAAGTTTAATCTAAACTTGCATATAATTAATTATAAAATGCCCAAATCCAATAAATACCTGTTTAATAAATATATCAGTTTAATCTCCAATTATTTTCCAAATATTGGTATATAATTATACCATTTTACGAAAAACCCAAATTCACAAATCGAATAGTTTTCGTGAAATATATTATTTTAATATTTAAATTCCAAAAATAAAATTTTATCTTTCTGAAATGTTACAATCTTCCCCTATAAATAAATTATGTCCCCGAATTTAAATTTAACCCCTAAATACCAAAACATTTCAATAATCAATTCAAATCAACGTGGCTCCGAAATCACGGAATACTCAAACACATCTTAGTGCATCATGTGCGCATGAAACGAGTGCGAAACTCAAAATCGAAACTCCATCAAGCATCACGCAATCATAGGAGTTATAAAGGAGATGCAAATTTCGAAATCCAATGCCATTCTCAAATATACTATAATCAAAATCATAATAAGTATATAGTACGCATCCTCGTAAGATCCTCTGAAAACTGAATAAAACACAAGCAAAATCTTTTCCAAATCGCCGTGCAATGCGTAACTCACGGTATAAGTGGCGGATGTTCATTTGTAAAGAAATAGATATATATTTATATATACTCTGCTCAAAATATACGTCACGCCTTTTGAAATATCCCGTAAGGTTTTCCTTCGTAAAAGTTCATGTCACTCACGGACAGATAGGAATTAGCGAGGCAATAGTTCCTTTTTGAAAAAAATATGGTAAACTTTATACATGCAAAAGTACTCAAGTACTGTCCTTAGATCAGTCCTTCTCGGCTACTATATAACATAGTACCCAACATCAAAATATGATGCTCAAGAGTAAAATCAGCCTCTAAAAGGCGTATCCAACATCACGTGGGTCTGGTGCGTACGGAAATCCAAGCCAAATACAAGTGCCTCGAGTGTGCACAAAATCAAAAACTAAGTAGTCTCGTAAGTGCAGGTGCTGGTGAAAGAATCGCTTCTGGGGCTGGAGTCAAAGGAGCTTGAATAGACATCGGTGTGCACGAAAGCATCTGTAAAGTGCAACGGGTGTGCACGATAACAACATCAAGTGCATCTAGAGTGCACGAAAATCTAAATCAAGATCAACAATCATGCACGGAAAAAATCTCAATCAAGTGCACCTGGTGTGCACAAAACCACATCTGATGCACCCAGTGTGCGCAAAAATCAAAATCAAGTGCGTCAGGTCCGTACAAAACATCTAGTGCAGTAGCATGCACGATAACGAACGTCAAGTGCAGACACGCAAGAAAACATAAATCTAGTGCAATAAATGCATGAAATACAAATCAGATGCAACAAATGCACGATATACAAATCTGGTGCAACAATGAATGAAATACAAATCTAGTGCAACAATACACGAATTACAACTCTGGTGCAACAATGCACAAAATACAAATCTGGTGAAAAAATGGACGAAAACTCATCAATATCTCAAATGCGCACAAAAACAACACCGAATGTACCAAGGTGTATAAAATCACAAACATGTGCAACCGCGTGCACAAAACCCATACCAATGTACTGCAAGCACATATGAGCTATACAGAGTGCATAAGTCAAGTCAAGTGCATACAACAAGCACAAAATCAAATCGACAGTATCGAAATCCACTGAATCATAAATACATGCAGCCAAGGCACAAAATTGATATCAAGTGCAGCAGATATGCACAAATCGTAAACTGATGTAACAGTGTATAAAACATAAATCAAGTGGAATAACTGTGCACAAATGAAAATATCCAGCAGGTGCAATCATGGTGCACGAAAACATAAATCACGAAACCCAATCATCGAAACTCAAGTCCAAGAGATAAAAGTGTGATACTCGGATCACAAAACGCAAAACGCAATAAATGACATTGAGGTACACCTCGTTCAATGTCGAAAAAACATTCTAGTGCACCTAAAGCTCGCACGGCAAGAACATCCACTTTCCTCCTGCTCACGGTCTGGCGTCCTCGGTCTCTGAGTCCTTGTTTTCTTTCTGGATTACCAATCTCGCAATCCTTCCGTTCGTCAGCCCGGTTAGGTGTGATTAGAGAACAGTTCCGCTCCGGCACTCCGTTGATCCTCTCATGGCCAATTAAGATGACTACTCGTAAAGCAGCACGTCACTGGTGACGGCATCTGGCCTTCCGAATATGCGCGAAACAACTGATTCTGGGTGCAAATCTTTATCGCTGCGGTGTCCTTGAAAGAACCTACTTAAGGTCTCTTCCGATCTCATCTATGCAGAATTATACAGAGGTTGTCATTCTTTACTAAACTCTTTTTCTCATCCGGATGGCTGTGTCCTCAGCACGGCTTTCCTCTGGAATTTAGCAGTATCCAACACCTCTGCCATCATATCAATCCTCTGGCCTTAATAGGGAGTAACGAAAGTTCGTTAATATATCGCACGAACCTCTTGTTCCACCCGTCTTCATTATCATCTACATCGAAATCACATCTTGCTGGCTGCATTCTGCAATTCATTCTCGGCTAAAGTTAAATCTGGAGTCTCTCATAAGGACTCGAAACTACGAACTCAAGTTTCTTGACCACTCTGTGGAAGATATCTATTCGATTACATCCTCGGGGACTCGTCCAAATTATCGGAGGAATATGCTACACTCGTCTGTTCTCGATCAACTCACAATGCATCTGGGTGAGGTCTATCTATCCGAAGTTGGTCAACTTACTAATTTCACATCGGAGCATCCAACGAACAACGTCCTCTCTTGATCAATTTACTCTAGATCTGAGTAAGATTCTCCAAACTGGAATTCATCAACTCAACTGAGCCTGCGTCGGTGCATCAGATCAGACAAATCATCTCAGTCGCTTAACTCAAGATAGACTAGCTATCATCTGTCACAACTCTGCCTGAAACCTCCAACGGTTTCAGCTCATAAACTCTGGAGGCGACATCCCATCAATCTCAGTAACGGCTGGGTCATCTGTTTGCACGGTAGACACCATCGCGACCTCTGGGGCAGGCTGTACATCAACAGTCCTCTTAATCTGGCATCCTCTAACAATGGCCCGATCATCCGGTGCAAACCCGAACACTCGCCTCAAATAAAAGATCTCAACACAAACATTATACCTACATGTTCCTATGTCACGAGAAAACATCATGGTCAGTCTTCGTTCGTGACGACCTCGCTCTGACAGCATCTCTAGCAGCAGCTCTCTCAGCTAGCGTATCCATGGTGACAGGAACCGCAACAGACATCGATGAGGATAGATCATAAGAATGAATATAATCACATATCTCAAGATATGTATAAGCTAAGGTTACTTAAGCGGAGTATCGTATCGTAAGTACGCCGCGGAACTGTCACGACCTGAAAGTACGGAACGTGATCGGCACTTAGATTACGAAGCGTCTAGAGGCACCACGTAACCTAAGTAAGCCGAAGCCCAGAAATCTAAACCATGAAAAAGAAGAAAAAGAAAAAGAAAACAAGTTTAAAAGCATCAGCAAATTTTCTCAAAAATTTCGGCAGAGTCTCCTCTGTAAAAACTGGCCCCCAAACGGGTACAACAAGTATAATATAAATAAACAATAAAAAGCATCCCCAAACGGGTGCTAGCTCAACGCCAACAGGCGGAAACAACCACAACAAGCCCAATAATATACAACGCCAAAGGGCGAGGCTCAAAACTCAAAAGAAAAACAAAACCACGAGATCAGAATAATACATGCACGACTCTAAGGTCGAAATAAATGACTGGTCCAATAAACTTATCAAGTAATACAAGTATGGTTGATGGAGCTTACTAGATACAAATGAATGAATAAAAGTACAATGGTGGTTCGGATACAAGTGAACCAACCTACCGTGCAAATCACCCTGAAAGAATAGATGTGCCAGCAAGCTGCCAGGGAAACCTATACAACGACCTGTTAAAAAATTTGGCACAACGGGGGTAAGTTGCCAACTCGTGAGTAGAAGACATCTACGAAAAGAAATCGAATGCACGACGCTATCCTAGGTCATAATAATACACTATAATATCCCAATCATCTAGTAATAGCAGGGTAAAACTACGTGTAAGTGCAGATACTCCGTGCTTGTGTCAGTGCCTCATATAATACTATGTCATATGAAATGAAATGCATGCACCATGAATGTAAAGTAACAAATCCTGAAATCCAGATATATATGTATAAGAAATCTTTAGCTGTTATTATAGTAAATGTGTATAAGAATCTGAAATCTCAACAATGAAATCCATGGAAATCCGTGTCAAGCGTCGACACAACACATGTAATCTCAAGTCTCAATATCTCGGGCTCCGTCAGTCCGGATCGGCCCATATCATCAAATCTCACGACAACGGTCGGTATCCTCCAGATATCCGCCGCGCCAGACATCACCTGTAGGTAGTCTTCCCCTGCCAGGCTCATCGTCTACAACTCGATCTTCTTGCCACGGGGTACCATACCGGGCCCACCATGTACCCGAGACGGTTCATCCACTCCTCGAATCGGGTCTCGAAATCCAACAGAAAACATGAAATCTCATGGTGGACGACACATACATCACAAGAAAACCGCATCTTATTTTAAAAAGAGAGGAGGAGAGAGAGAGAAGGTTTTATAATTTCTTGCGGTTTTCCCCAAAATCCAGAAATCTCATAGAAATCCAAATCTTAAAATCATGAGTAAGTATATGATAAGTGTCGGCATATGCCCATGATACTACAGGATAACATGAAAATATTAATGCATGAATGTCAAGTAATAGATATCATGTCTATACTAACATCAGAGAGTAATCACGATATTATATCGGTCTAGTTGTTAACTGATTCTATCAATAAAAGATAATATAATCTAAAGTGTACGTGACATAGCAATTACCGATGATGATGTGTGTGAGCCGGCAAATAAGTGTGCGTGGAATATGCGCATCATCGGTAATGGTGCTGGTGTCCTAACAGGTAAAGTTTATACTGATTATAGCAACATATGAAAGAACATGCACCATGATGATTACAGTATGAATGCAAAGACAGATGTGCATTATCCACTCATTTGATAAACAATTATCACTACCACTATATGAATCGAACCTAAACTAGTGTCCATCTAACCTCCTAAAGAACTTAACCTAAGAAACTAGTCAATAAGAAACAAGAGTCTACCTAAGGTCTGAATCAATATCTCGAATAGTCGGCGATCCGGCCTCAATAGCGTCACGTACGTAGTACGGCTCCCTCGAATCAAGAGTGCGGATCAATCATCATATTTATGCCCCGTACGGTAAAATCCATCGTACGGCATCCCAATATCGGAGTACGGGTCAAGTATCTCCTAGGTGTCTCATCATTCGTATAATGTCATCACCAACACATCTCATGATCAAGGTACTAAACTGTAATCGCCTACATCAATCATATATCATTGCCCTCATAATATGCATCATTAGTTTATCCTCAGAAATATCATGTCATATGTATCATATCGTAATCAAGGTATACATATCCCATATCGTGATCAATCACAAGTTATAGTCCAGGTACTATTTTAGAGTCCCATGTACCTCAATATAATCACTACCCCTTATAATTTAAATATACATGTTCATTATCTCATTCTCTAATGATCCGCTAACACTTAATACGACTGTATAGCCAAGAATCACGGCATCAAGCCCAGTTACACTATTTCATCATACCTCGGATATCATATTACATCAATGAATCACATATACGTGTTGTATATATATGTATATACCTATACCTAGTTCTATATATATACACATACACGTATACCCCATGTCGAGTTTCAGTGTGTGCGTGGGTGTGTTTCTATCTGAAACCTACGAATCTCTTCCAAGGTACTCATCCTCTGATATGGTTTTCCTAAATCAGTCTAGTCCAGCCTAGGGTTAATACTAAGGTCCTACTAGGGTCACATCTTGTTTCCTAATGTCAATAAGTACTATTCCTATTCTACATTACGGGGGTGCTAAACGCCATCCACCCAACTTCCCCCCCGTAGATATGCATCTACTCACCTGGTCCATGTCTGCCGAAGACAGTGTCGCCATCCTCCTCTTCATCGCCCACAGTCCACGTGAGGGGTACCTAGACGCAAACATATAAATAGCATCGTAAACTGAATCACATACGAACGTCAAACGATACAAGGAACAAGCATAGGTTAAAACCTATGCCCCGTCCACGCAAAAGAACCAAATATCGCTCGATATTGGCGTACAAACTCCGATGGATCGAGATAAACATCAACAATTAACTCGTAGTTTTAAAACACATTACTTATATTATAAAACATGATTAAATCCATCGAAACCCTAAAATCCATCAAATCGCCCGATTTCATAAAACCCGAAAATACCAATTTACCGTTTTTCATCAAAACTTGACATTTAAATGAAACCAATGGTTATAAAACTCATTAAATAGCATAACTAGACTATACAACCCCTTACTTTATTTTTATTACACAATTTTGCATTTATTTGAAATTTCTAGTTTGCAACTTTTAACAATTTTTAACATTTTTCAAGCAAAATACCACAATTCCACCACAAAAAGTGATTTTTCATGAATTAATGTATTAAACCATAATTCATAATGATAATGATTTAATGAAACCATAAATTATATTTTTAATCACATTTATTTAGAAATTTCTAAAATCTAGTTTACAAAATAGCAATTTTTATCACAATTTATCAATTATCAATAGAAACTAGCAATCAAACTAAGTTTTTCTTTCCATTAACATGATAAAGTTCTCACTAAAACTACAATTTAATGATAGCCACCTTAATTGGAATTTTATATCACCCACATATATATTTTACAAAAACTAGTTAGCTAAAAAGCTTCATTTAAACAATTTTAAATGAAAAAATTTACAATTCAACAAATATGCAAGATTTTCCAATTCTAAAAGTGTTAAACTAACTATTATAACCCTAATTAATTAATAAAAATCATAACTTGAATTTACAAACCTAACTTGAATTTTAGAATTTGCAACTAGATTAATCTAATTAATCTAATTATGCTTAAATGAACATCTAATAACAATAAATCAAAAGAAGGAAATTTATACCTCCAAAATATGAAACCCAAACATGAAATAAGCCTCCAAAATGCATGCTTTCCATCTCCAAAATCCATGCTAAATAGGTCAAAGGAAAATGGTAGAGGTTGGATGTTGATTTTTGAGATTTATTTTTGGAATTTTTGATGAATTTTGATGATTTTTAATGCAAAAATGATGGGGGGAAAATTTTGGGGCTACCCATGGAGGGGAGGCCGGCCATGGAGAGGGAGGAGGGTGGAGAGAGAGAAAAAATGTGTGGTATTGTGTAGAAAGTTCATAAATAATGCATTTTTTTCACTTAAACCCTTTATTATCTAACTTTTTCAATTTAACCCTTTTCCTAGAAATTTCTAGAACCATGGAGATATTTTGGAAAAGATTTTGCATATTACACACTTGATTCTAATATACCATGGCTGATTTTTACAAATTAAAACCATTCAAATTTGTAATTTACACTAATTTAAATAAAAAATAAAGCTTATGTTAATATTTAAAATATTTAATTTAGGAAAAATATTTAATTGAACTAAAAATTTATAAGTGGCTAAATAAACACCATTTAATAGTAATTACATAATTAAAATAGGTATTTTTGAAATTATAATGAAAAACAATCACGGTTTAATTTTACGAAAAATACATTTTACTTTACCGAAATTCATAAAATTCACTTAAACAATTTTATTCATTTAATTATTTATTTAATTATTTTTAAAACGTTACAGGAACATACGCACGCTACGTTACTCTACTTGAGTTACCTACTCAATTAACCAAGGTTAACCTACATAATGAAAGTTCGGGTCTAAACCCCTCCAGCAAAGTCTAAGTTCCGTAAGGTCAAGCCTAGGTTCCGAAATATATTACGCCCTAGACTCCGCATAGTCAAACATAGACTCGAACTAAGGTTAAACTTAATGCTCTGTTACCAATTTTGTCATGACCCGAAAATATGGCACGTGACTGGCACGAGAATTACTCAACGTCTAAAGGCGTAACGTAATTCAAGTATGCCGAAGCCCAGAAATCTAAACTTTTTTGCTGAAAATAGTGGAGGTGCAGTTTTGAAATAAAGGTATAATGAAATCTAGTTTTTCTTTAAATGCATAAATAATGATATATGAAAATGTCAGTGAATTATATACTAGTTCAAAACATTTTTCGTCCTTTAAAAATTTGGGCAGCACCTCCCTTGTATATTTTGATCCAAAACCACATACAAGCAATACATATAGGCATCCCCAAGTGGGAGCTAGCTCTTCCCCAATTAGAGGAATCACAACCAAGCAATAAACATTATAACGACGCCGTACGGCAAAGATCAGACAAAGAAAGAATAAATAAAGAAAGAGATCATCATCTCAAATGAGCAAACATACACCCATCGCTCTATGTCTCGCAAATACACAAGTCTGTTTAGGTCTACCAATATACAAATTCTAGTTTCTGAGTGATGGAGTTTAAATAGATACAGTAGGAATAAAAGGTACTAGAGTGGTCACAATCCAGCGTGTGTCCCACCTACCAAAGCAAAACACCCTGAAGGAACTGTGTGCCAGCAATACCGATACTGATCCAAGCGGTCAAACCTGCAAGAAAACTCTAGCACAAAGGGTGTGAGTTGCCAACTCGTGAGTAGAAAATATCACCAGGTAGAAATCGAATATACAGTGATTCCTAGGTCATACTGTATCATGAAGGTAATACTATGGTATCTAGGGTGACCATGTATGCATATATGTCAACAATAGACTCAATGACAATGGCATATAGAAATAAACATCTGAAATCATATGCCTGTACACATATGGATATCATCCACGTGTGTCCATCAACGATACAACAATATCATAGAACCTGAGTGTCTAGCAATGACACTCGAAACATCATGAAATCAAATGCATGTATCCATGTGGATATCAACCATTATGTGTCCATCAACAATGCATCAACATCATGGAACCTAAGTGTCCATCATCGACACTCGAAACGTCATGAAACCCATGTCTTGCATCGACACGTAAATCCACATATCTCAGGCATCGCATCCTCTGATTGGCCATAAGGTGCCGCATCCTCTGATTGGACAAAATACGCCGCATCCTCTGATCGGCCCTCATATCCACCTCAAGACCCCGGTCGGTATCCTTCTGATAACCGCCGGGTCCAAACTATCAGGGTAGGTTCTGGTCCCTCCCGCCAGGCTCATCATCTACATCTCGTGCTTCTTTCCCTGGGGTACCATACCGGGTCAACCATGTACCTGCAGACGGCTCATCCAACTCCTCGAATCGAGTCTTGAAAACAAGATCAGAACCGAGAAAAATTCATGGTGGATGCATCGAAATCACATCATGAGAAACCGCGTTTTTAAAACAACTTATAATTTCCGTTAAATATATCCGTGGTTCTCAAATCCAGAAATCCCATGAAAAAAGTATCTCAATGCATCATAACATAAAGTATGATGGATGCAATATAAAACGATAATGTGAGCATAACAAGTATATCATGTAAACATGTTATATGATAGTATTGAACAATGAATGTACTTTACAATTAAGAAAAATATCATGATATAGCAATTCTACTGTGTAAGTGGCATGGCAATTACCGATGATGAATGTGTGAGCCGGCAAATCTGTGTAAGTGTAACATGCGCATCATCGGTAATAGTGCAGGTGTACTAGAAGACGAAGTCATGTAAACAAAAGGGTATGAAACGTCGTATATATATATATCGTAATGAAAGAAATGTGAGCATATACAAAATAAAGGAATTGTAAGCACGAGCAGTATAAAATACAAAACTACGTAGGAGTCATACAGCTATATTATAAAATAGTACGAATCGTTGTTTTAGAAAATAGGGGACTATGATATTGTTTGGAAAATATACCATTTGAAAAGTTTGTAGCGTCTCCTTGAAATCATCACTTAAAAGTGCATAACGATTCATTGGTTTTGAAATAGGTATGAGTCCAAACATATAACAATATCCACTTCGTGATATACAGTAAAATGTTCTCGAGTCGAAATAAATATCGGCGATTCATCCTTATTCTATCACATACGGAATATCCATCGTCCGATTTCATCAAATCAATAGTATGGATCAATAGTCGCGTACATCATCTTATCTCATATCATCATATATCATATCATATCATCTCGTATTCATATCACATCACAACGTCTTATATAAATATATCGTATCATATTATAACTTTTCTTTTCCCATATAGGTATATATATAGCTCAAAGGTTATGAAATAAAACTAGAGATATATCTTCTACTAAGTCTACTACTATCGCATATAGTATTCTAATAACCTTATATATATATATATATATATATATATATATATATATCCTTCGCACTACGGTTGCGGGGGTGCTATACGACATCCACTCGACTTCTCCAGTAGATATAAATTTACACACCTGCTAAACTCCTTGCTTATCTGAAGTCGATGTGCTCCGTCATCTTGGAAGTCCACACAAAGGTACCTACAATCAAAACACATCGAAATGCCATTAAAACCATGTCCGGAAAACCGATACAGCACACAATGTGCTCATAAGTTAGAACCTATAGCCTACGCATGAAAAACAACCAAATAAGCCAACGACGATATCCAAATTCAAATACCAAAACCCAAGTTTCAGAAATTGGAAAACATGAAATCAGCAACTAAAGAAATCACTCCCAGATTCTACCATAGGTCAAACTAGGAGATTTTTCATATAGGTAGGTATAAATATCACATAAGGGAACCATTGTCCAAACATCACACCAATCTACCACGACCAGGCCGCAAATTGCGGCTTGGGGGAATTTATCTGCGACCATAACTTGGAGATAGAGGCTCGGGTTTCTAAGTGTTCTGCACATATCACTGTGATGGCAACTTAATTTATGGGGCTCTCGGGTGATACCAGATTCCATATCAACCTCATAAACTGTGAAAATTTCGATGTCGGGAAAATTCTAAGTTCCTGTTTTGGGTTTCTAGTCATCTAGTTTAGCTGGAATCTCATCAATAAAGTCTTGTAAACACTAACTAAATCTCAATTGCCACTTAACAAGACCCTTCTTCCACTAAACATCAACCTAGGAAATTCGAAGATCACAAACTACACTAAAACAAGTTCTAAACTAAACTAGAAGGTTAGGAATCAATTAACAAGGTGGGAAGTGGAAGTTATACCTCTTGGAGCAACTGAAGAAAATTCCAAGATGGTGCAAGTTGATCAAAATACAAACTTGAGCTCACAAGGTGGTGTATGATGAGGTTGTGGTCAACTTTTATGAAGGTGGCATAAGGTTTTGGTAAGGTTTTTGAGGTGATCTCAAGGGGTTAGAGGAGGGTGAAGGAGGAGGAGAAGGAGATGAAGAGGATTAGTAAAAGATGAAGGATGAAGGTATGGTGAGGAGCCATATACCCCTCTCATGCTCTCTTTTGTCTTTTTTTTCTTTTCTTTTCTCTCATCCAAATAAAACTAAACATATAACACAATGCAAATGAAACAACATGAAACAAAATGCAACATGTTATGGTGCACTAGCCATGATTCATTAAAAAAACGGATTTGGCCTAATCGTGATTAGTTGTGCACTAATCAAGTTTAATATAAACTTGTATATGATTAATTATAAAATGCCCAAATTCAATAAATACCTTCTTAATAAATAAATAAATTTAATCTCCTATTATTTTCAAAATATTGGTATATAATTATACCATTTTACGAAAACCCCAATTCACAAATCGAATAGTTTTCATGAAATATATTATTTTAATATTTATATTCTAAAAATAATATTTTATCCTTCTGAAATGTTACATCTAGAGTGTTAAGTATACTAACCTAGAATCGAACTAGAGAATTAGGGTTTATAAGTAAGCAAACATGTTCTAAACTAATTAAAGAGGGTTTATAACCTTTGTAGGCCGGACCTTCACTTCTAAAGCGGCAAGTAGTAGTCCCTAAAAATCTTCTTTGACTCCACTTGAAGAAAAGATCGAGCTTTCTTGTAGTCTTCGAAGCCGAAGATGATCCACCTTGAAGTCTTTCTCACTCAAGCACACTTTTCACAAATCAAGGTATTAGTGAAGCAAACAAGCTAAACCAATAGGCTAGATTAGTTTAAGTTGATGAAGTAGGAGATTTTCTAAGTAGAAATAATTATCTTTTTTCTTTTCCTAACTCAAGAAAAATCTAGAGAGGAGGAGAAGAAGGAGATAAACTTGGATGAGTTATGAGAGGTTAAATTCACCATGTCACTAGTGATAAGAATGAAATAGAGATGATTAAATATCTAAGAATAAAATAAGAATTAAAGATGAGTCATGGCTTCTCAATGCTTCTCCAAGCATCCAAAGCCATGACTCACACTCTTTTCTAGCCATGACTCACACTCTTTTCTTGTCTAATTCTTCAAAATATTAATCATTTCTTTTTTCTTTTTCTCCTGTGTGATTCTCATACATCCATGTTCTATGTATCATCAACCATGATACAATATCAAATACATACATAAATATATACATCATATATATATAACTAGAAGAAAATCTTAACTGAGCTAAATATTAGCTAATATATATATTTATATCAAATATATAAATATATATCAAATTATTAAATCAACACATGATTCAATAATCCGGTTATATCACATATAACCGACTAATATCATATATATATATATATATGTATATCAAAAAATTAAATCAACACTTGATTCAATTATCCTGTTATATCACATATAACCGGCTAATATTCAATATTAGATATTAAATCAACACTTAATTCAATAATCCGGTCATATCATATATAACCAGCCAATATCAAATATATAAACACACACACACACACACACATATATATATCAAATTATTGAATCAACACTTGATTCAATAATCCGGTTATATCACATATAACCTGACCGATATCAAATATCGCTAGATTAGAATACGGTATCACATACTCGTATTTAATCAAGCTCCCGCACATATCTCCATATGTGCCCTACTCCGTTTCGCTTGAGCTAGGAAACCTCTGTGTGTTGTTAGTTATATGTATGCCCTAGAGGCCATTATTATACATGTGATATATATTATAGTGGATACTTAGACATATATAGGGAGGAATTTCTTGCTCGACATGATAGTATGCTATTTGGTTGTTCTTTATCGTAACATGTACACTTAATGTCTTTCATTACATGTTGATAAAGCCCTTAGGATGAGTACTTGACTACCAGGATTATGATGCAGATAATACTAGTGGGGTAGAGGTAGTCGGTAAGTACATCCATCAAATATTCTTAGTCGTGGGAGTATCGAGACGGGGCATCGATATTCCAGAGTAGAGTAGCGTATACGCTTATCGACCCATATGATAGGCGATGGATGATCCCACATCCATTGGTGTTTGACATCCGAGAAGGTATACGGGTGCTCAGTAGAGACTGAGTACACTGTACGGACTCGCCGAGAACTCCTATATGGTATTATACCTATCGTCAGATAGCAGTTCTCTGGTGGCACTGGTAGAGGTTAGTCTGTCGACCCAAGATCGGCATAGAGTCTTGTGTGATTCCCACTGTGCTTTTATTTCCACCTTACCACATTCAAGAGATCGTGCAAAATGGTGGTTTTTGGGTACAGTCCCGAGTCACATGGAAGCAATGAGCGATGGGAGGGGATTTCGTCTTTCCCGGTATTGGAGGTTGATGTTGCGCTATGCTTGATTGGCCATAACAAGAAATCACAGGACAGGGTTGCTGAGATATACTTGTATGTGTTATAAGTAGTTTCTTGAACCGTTATGGACCTCACATTGGCATGACTTATCAGGCTATTAGGGACTAACATTTACCACCCCCAGGCTGTGATATGTGACATATCTGATGAAAAGACCGGACTGTACGGTAGTGTTACTTATTGGATTCGTAGGAGTATGAGCAAGCTTTCTTGTTGATCTTCTGATTGATCAATACCCGGGTGGTCGTTACGTTTAGAAGACATCTTGCGGCTTGTGGTTGACTGATATGATCACCGCCTACTGCCGGCGTATTGACGAGTCTTCAGAGTCCTATACAGAGGTTTCTTACCTCAAGCGAAACGAAGTAGGAGTACATATGTGATATGTACGGGACCGAGATTAATATGTGTATGTGATACCGTATTCTATTCTCTCGATATGTGATATATGTCAGTTATATGTGTTAGATATAGTGCCCTCAAAGTCAATTATTGGATCGCAGGTACGTGATTTCAATGATTGAGGGAGGACCTATACCGATATGAAAGTTTTGCTTGATATGATAGTATGCTATCTGGTTTGTCTTTATCATCATGATAGAGCCCATAGGATTCTTGCTTGACTGCCAGCAGTATGATGGCGATTATATATGTGGGAGCTGGGGTCTATAAGCACATCCTTAAAGTGTCCCTAGTCGTTGGAGTTTCGAGACTGGGCATCGATACTCCAGTGTAGACTAGTGTATACAGTCGAGACCCCGACGAGGGGCGGTGGCCGGTCTCACAAGCCATTGGTGTCAGTTTGTTCACTTAAGATGTATACAAGTGCTCATTGAGTTCTGAGTACACTGGACTGGACTTGCCGGGAACATGCTAAGTTGGTATTATAGATATCTTCAGATGGCAGTTCCCAGGTGACATGTGTACAGGTTAGTTCATCAACCTAAGGTCGTCTTTTGTCTCGTGTGAGTTCCCACTGTGCTTTGATTTCTACCCTACCACGGCTCAAATGAGTCGTGCAAACAGGTATTTTTTGGGTACAGTCCCAAGCCACATGGAGGCAGTGAGCAGATCGTCGGGGATTCGTCTCTCCCGGTATTGGGGGTGAGATCGCGCTGTGTTTAGGAGAGCCATTACACGAAATCCCTGGCCAGGGTAATCAAGATTTACTGGTAGGTATTCCAGTAGTATCTCAGGGTGTTCTGGACTTCTCTCTTTGACACGACTTATACAGCTATTGGGGGTCTGACGTTTACCAGCCCCTAGGCCCTATATGCGATACTCATAGTCGAACTGACCGGACTATACGGATATTGTCACTGTCAGGCTCAGTAGGGTTTCTGGATGAGTTCGTCAGTCAGCTTCCCTTCCGATCAATACATGGGCAACCGTTACGTACAGATAGTGCCTCTGACGTGCTAGTAGTTATACCTAGTGCCAGTGTATTGATGAGTCATTAGAGTCCCCCACAGACAGTTTCCCAAGTTCGGGCGAAACGTTGTAGAGGCCGTATGGTTTTATGGCAGGGTTCAGAAAATGCGCGTGCGTTTACGCACGTGTCATATTTCGGGTAGATAATACTGGTGGGCTTTGGTTTAAGCCGGATCCGAGTATTATACTGTGTAGATATAATATCTTTGTCTCAGTTCCATTTGTATTCGGTCGTAATACAAATACGGGTATGTTTATACTGTTACGGGGTTATCCTGAAATTCGTTTCGGGGTCGATTTTGGAAGTTGCCAGTTTCCAGTTTTCTATCGGCCGTATTAAACATTCGGTTTAATACGGATTTATCTTTTCGTCATGAGTGTGTGGAAGCTTCTAGATGGTGACTCGGGTGATGAGGTGGCTAGTGACTCATTAGTGCATTGAATGAAGGATGTTGACTATGTTATTGATTCATTGTATTCATTAAATGTTTTAGCAAGGTGTTATTGTGACTCATTCTCTTCATTAATGATATGGTCACTCTCTTCCTCCTACACTCACCCTCTTCCTTCCTTTTATATGGCCGGACCCTCATTGTAAAGAGATGATGGATGCTAGAAAAAAGATTAAGGTTATGGATTCATGGAAATTAGTATACTGAATTCTCATTTCACCTAATTCTAAAAAGGCAACTTCATTAACCGTTCATCCATAGCTTTGGATGTAACGAGATAAAGTGTTCTACTCATTTTCTACATCAATCTTGGTCATCTCTTTTAGCAAACTTGATGATCGAGTTGCCTCGGTTCAGAGGCGGGAGCCCGTTTAAAGATCCGTCGACGTGGTGCCACCTGGACGAGAAGACTGGAGATTCAGGAGATAGGAGCAGCCGCAACAAAGCGTGGGATGATGGTTGAAGACCGAAGGACTCGGATCGTTCGGTAGAACATTTCTACACACTTTGTAGTTTGTTAGTTTAGCTTTAATGGCAGATCCGGGTTATAATATGCGATAGCGCCAGCTAAAAAGTTTTTGTTCCTCATTTGGCGTCTGTTAGACGGCCGGGACGCTACCATAGACTTATAGTGGTATCATAGACTCACCATTAAGCTTTACTAACTTGTGCTAACGCGTTTAAAACATCGATCGAACGGAATTTCGAAAAACTATAATTTTTTGTACAAAGTGTCTGTCGATTTTTAATCAGGTCTAAAAATTATTTTGAGCATCACGGAAAATTGTGCAAGCTTTTTGAAGAAAACTAGTGAAATTTCATCATGTGATCCCACAGTACGGCCGCGGATCCGCGGCCCAAACCAGGGTTTGGCCGCGGAACCGCCGCGCTTTTGTGAGAACAGTGAGTCAAATTTCTGCAGTGTGTTCTCCATGGTAAATTGTGTTTTTTGGTATATTTCTTTTGGGCCCAAAATTTATTACTGTACACCAGATGTACGTGGGGCCCACTTCGAGAAGTTTTGTCGATCGAAATTTTAAACTTGTTAGTATGCATTACATAAATTATATCTCCGACCGGGAATGTCATTTGAGCGGTAAATTGCGTCTAATTGCTATAGTCCTTTTAGACGGATTTGCGAACGTAACATTCGCGTTGATGTTCTGTGTTGTGCTGTGATGTTGCGGATTTGTCGTGGTGGATAGCAGTGTGCAATGGTAGTGCAATTTGAATTTATTTGTATATTTGATATTACGGGGCGAGCGTCTAACATGTGGACTGTCGTCACTGCCTGTTTGTATAATATTCTTTTGGGGCACGACCGGGCTGAGGTCGATGTACCCGTTGTACATACTTTTATTTCTGTACTAGGTTTATCCCGCGAAGGAGTGCACGGATAGCCGGGTTCTGGAGGGCAACGGGTCCGTATTTCATGGCTTTGAGAGGCAGAGGGGCCTCACTCTAGAATTGGCAGACTATTCGCCGCACTCGTAGGGGGTACAGGTCGACCCAAGGAGGGGTGCTTGATTGAAACGATTTCGGATTGTGTAATATGAAAATTGTATAGAAATCACAACCAAAAATATTTTGACCGCAATCAATAACGGTGTCGAATGTAGCGCGTTAGTAAGTGCGGATCGTCCACAGGGAAAGTGTAATCGTTGGTGTTTCGATTTAGATGAGTCGAAAATTTAAAGAAAAGAAAACAAACAGCAATTCATGATTTGTAAATTGAAGTTCAAGAATTAGGAAAATCTAGTCTAAATCAAGAAACGATAAAATCAAGAATCGAGAATTTGTGATGATTTCCAAATCAAATATCAAGAATCGAAATGAGGCTCGTAGGAATCGATCGGATCTATAGATGTGATGAAATCTATTGATTACGTATTCTTATTCATCGATGAATTGATACTAGATCGATGATGATCAACGAGAATTAGGGATTTCTTGTGAAACTAGGGTTTCATCATCTATCCCTTGTTCCTTCCTTGATATCATTCACATTCTAGCCTCTAGTAAATTCAAGAATCGATCGTGGATCCTAAATTTTGAGCGATCACAATCAAGAAAGCATGGCAACGAAACTAGGTCGTCGATTCATCAATTTGCTAGGGTTTACAAAACTCGTAGGACTTAAGAATCGTTTTAAGATTTGTTACATCATCATTCTATTGATCGTCTCGAATCCTTAACGAGCGGAGTTTTACTCAAACATCACAACAAGAACCACAATCACAAATTGAGGTCGAATCATGATGCAAGAATTTAAAGAAAGCAAGATTAAAGAATTTCACCTTTTATTTATCAACAATTCCGTTACAAATCGCTCAAGAACTATAAGAGGAAGAACACGATTGTCGATTTGGCTTCACTCGTCTCCTTGAGTCGCGGATCGGCTTGGATCACATGCTCGATTGAAGATCGGCTCCGCTCCTAAAAGGTTGAAGGCTTCTCGCTTGAATGGTACTCGGGATCTTAATTTTGGCTTTGGATTTTAGATTTTGGGTTTACTAGTCGTGTCACTCAACTTGTATTAGAAATAGGGGAAATGAAGAACAACCATAAACCCTAGATCTAGGTTCCTTTTTATAGACTTTCAAAATCCTAGATCTAGAATTCAAAATTTGAATTTCCCTCTAAATGTTTGTTAAAGAGAGCCTTCTAGATGAAGTTTGTTAGGCCGAGCCTTCTAGATGAAGCCACGTGGAGAATCGGGAGTCTTCTGGAAGCTTGGACAGTTACAGGAGACACGTGGAGAAAAGTTAAGGCGCTGAAGCCATCAAGCCGTCGCGGAACCGCGGCGCAAGCCGGCTCCGGCCGCCGTTCCGCGACTCTGTTGGAGCCTTGGTGCTTGATCTTTCATTGGTAATTCTTGGGCTGACATATGGGCCTTTATAAAATATGTTAAATCTCATTTGGCTTTCTGTATCACTGCTAGATCTCAGATCTTTGAGTTGGCGTATCTTTTATCAGCACTTTGACAATTTTGGCCTGTCTCCTGGAACTTCCTGCACAGACTTCGAAACAAGTGTTGCGCAATATAGGGATGATGCGATGCCATGATAAACAATCAATTTCCCTCAGAAATGTCGGTTTTAGAGTATAACACAGGTAATCTGGTATTTCAGGGATGTTTTGCTAATATGTGCAATATGAATACCGAACACTTCTAGATGAGTGCAAATGATAGGGAAATTGACGTGTTAAAAATGTAGTATTTTCGACTGATAGAATTCCCCCAAACTTATTTTCGGTCGTATCGAGCGAACTGTTTTATTAAAAAGTGAAGGAGAAAATAAAGAAAGTGAAAAACTAACTAGCACACTTTCGTAGGCAACACGATTGCACTGAGCACGTGCAACAAGCCTTTAAACCTCTAGGTGTCCCTAGTAGGGGGAGTGTTGTCTCCTGAGGGTTTTCAGCGGATTGCACCCACAAAATCCAATAATAAAAGGAAGATCATGAATATTATATTTAAAGAAAAGAATTGTAAAAGAAAAGCCTTGAAAATTAGGGTTTCCAACTAAGCTAGCTTTTCGGTTGTCATGAGCCCTATCTTAATAGTCATGAAAAGATGTCAGAAATCATGTCCTCCCTCAATAAAACATCATGTTATTCTTCATTACTATCTTTCTTCCAAACATCGATCATATCACCCTACGTGTGTGTAATAAACATCCTTACACCCGGAGAATTCAATTCAAGCTATCATACTCTTGTCCATCCACCTCAGTACTTTTTAATTAATGAATATTTAGATGAAGTTGCTCACACACTTTCATGCCACCGTTAATACTTCTTGAGGTACTAATCGACCGATTACTCATGTGCTTGCTTATTTGGTGTTTTTCCTCGTCTTGAACCACCTAAAGTTTAACAGTGACTCCCAGACCAGTTGGCCTTAGGGCACTAGGTGAAGAGGCACCCTCGCTATATTTTTTTATTGTTCCCTTGGCGATAACAAAACATGTGTCCATTTTTCTCACCATTTTATATTTTATTCATTTTTTATTTCCTTCATACTTTGGCTTTTAGACAAGAGCATTTCAAGGTATCCTCTACTATCACGAGTTTCAAGACGTTTGTAAGTGCGAATAGCAGGGCATCAACGTTCAAAATATTTGGCTTTCAGAATAGGAACTATTTTTCAGACTTATTTTTATCTTCATATTAGTGACTTCCTTCATCTTACTAACCCTTAGGACAACGGCTCATAACTACTTATTACTAGTTCATTTAAGAAAACTTCTAATTTTCATGGTTTTCTTAAATTTTTCTAATCTCATGGATGTAATTTTTCACTATCTAATCTTTCATTATCTTATTTATGTACAAATTTTTAATTTTTTTATTATTTTTAACTTTTTATAGGTTTTGAAAATGTTTTGTGCTTATGTAAAGTATGATGCAAATGATGCGAAAATAAGCACAAACCTCCCCCAAACTTGTTTTCAACAGTGTCCTCACTGTTGCCTTCTGCTAAATCTCAAAAAACCTATAATCCTGGGATGAAATTTATTAATGGGGGCAAAATATTTAAGTGAAGAACCTCCCCCAAACTTATTCTTGGCTCATCATTTTGTAAAAAATTTCTTTTCGAGAGGCAGAAAAATGCCGCCCCCAAAACATGAGTTATGCAATGTTAATCTTTTGAAAATCACATGAGGGGGTCAAAAATTAGTTGTCGATGCCAAGCTTTGCAAAGACCGAAAGTTAACACCAACCATTCAAAAATTTTATCAATGTAGTGCTCTGGTTGGTGGAAGAAGAAGTGGGGAAAGGATAGGTGGTGGAATAGAATGTCGGTGCGCCTTATTTTGGAGAGACGATGCAGTGAATGTGATGGATTGCTCGCATTCTTTTTACAGTTCAAAAGAAGGGGTGGAGGTTCAATTTCGTTGATTTGGAGATGATTCATCTCAACACCCGTGTCATTCAAAAATGCAAGTTCATCTGCGAAGATCTCCTCAAAAGTTCCATCTATACCCCGATGAATAATGTCATCACAAAGTGCGGGGTGATCTTCAGACTCTAAAAGCAGTTCATAATCAGTGTTAGATGTTGACCCGGACATCTAAGTGGAAGAGTCCGTATGTGTATGATACATAGTTGGGTCAAACAACAACATATGAAAAGAGTCTAGATCAGTATCATGAGGATCGTCAAATTCGCTGCAGTCGACATCCATTAAGTCGACAGAACAGACCTGAGCAGTAGGTTCGGAGGGTACACTTCCCAACTTGTAAATGTTCAGTTCAATTAACCTATTCCCGAAAGATAGGGTCATAGAACCATTACGACAGTTGATGATAGCATTGGAAGTAGCCAAAAAGGGGCGACCTAAAATCACCGGAATTTGATTCCGTGGGTTCGCTACAGGATGTGTATCAATTACAATAAAGTCCACAGGGAATACAAATTTCCCGATTTTTATTAACACATCCTCTATTTCACCCCTAGGTTTGGTGATTGATCGGTCAGCCATCTGGAGAGTGCAATGGGCTGGTTTCAACTCTTCGATCCCTAACTGCTCATAGACTAAGAAAAGAAGCAGGTTAACACATGCGCCAAGGTCTAGTAGAGCACGGTTGATGTGTTTCTCCCCAATATAAATGGAAATAGTAGGATATCCAGGATCCTTACGTTTCCTCGGTAATTGTTGAGGGAAACCTGTGTCTACTGTCTTTGCCATGAATATCTTCTTGGGCACTTGAGTCTTCCTCTTTCTAGTGTACAAGTCCTTAAGAGTTTTTGCATAAGCGGGGACTTGTTGGATAGCATCTAGAAGAGGGATGTTGCTGTTAACCTGTTTCAAGATTTCAGTGATCTTCTCCATTTGTGGACTTGGTCTGTTTCCCCTTAACCGATTCGGGTAAGGAGCTTCGGCAATAAGGTCGGGGTCCAACACTGGAGAAGATCGTGTGGGTGGGAACGATCTAAGAATAGGAGTGGGGAACGATTTTGGAGGACTAGAAGAGATGGGCTGAGGTGTCGAGCCTTGTGCGAAACGGAGAATAGCTCGGAAGAAAATGGTGGGGTAGAAGAACTGGGGTCAGAATTAGAAGTAGAAGTGGAAGGAAAAGTCTCAGCCGGGGTATCATTGATAGATTTTTCAGTGTCATCAATCTCTTCCCCAACATGATTGTCAAGCAGTCTTCCAAATCTCAACGTGATTGCATTCACATGATGTGAATAGCCAGGATTGGGTAAAGGTTGAGCTGGAAGTTTCCCTTTCTCTCTTGCACTCATTTCGGCTTTTAGTTGTGCAATTTGTGCTTCCATCGATTTGATATTCTCATTTTGAGAGACAATGATCTTCATCACATTCTCGACGGAAGATTGCAAACTTGCCGTCCCTTGGATGGATTGTTTCATGAAAGTATCCAAAGTTTGTGCTAGTGCAGAGGTATTATCTGTACCGGTCAATTGCAAAGAGTTTTCATGTGGTGCAAAAGTGTTGGACGGATTTTGGAAGTTTTGTGATTGGAAGGGGTGCCGACTAAATTGAAGTGGTTGCTGTTGTGGTGGAGGGACTCTTTAGAAATTATTTTGGGTTGGAACCGTGTTTTGAGATTGTGATTGGTTCCAAGCAAAGTTAGGGTGATTCCTCCAACCCTGATTATATGTGGAAGAAAATGGATCGTTTCTATGTCTTTGTTGGAAAGCAGCATTGGTATGCTCGTGACCTTGAAACGGAGAATTTATTAGACAATCATCCGTGAGATGTGATGGATCAGAACAGCATCCACATACAGTTTTGGAGAGTGACATTTGATTTAGGGCGGCAGCTAAAAATTTGTTTTCCATAGTCTCGAGTTTCTTGTGTAAAGCTGAAATTTCAGCTCTAACTCCCATGGAAACATCCGATTGGTTATCGCCAGCCCTAGACGATAGACTCACACCCTCCCACTGTAAAGATTTTTCAGCGAAATCTTCTAGAAATTTCCATGCTTCCCCATCATCTTTGGTCATGAAGTTGGCTTGACACATGGATTCAAGGGTCTGTCTTGTGTTAGGATTAATGCCCTCATATATGATTCGGCACAGTTCCCATCTAGGGATTCCGTGATGAGGACATTGAACTAACAAATCCTCGAAGCGTTTAGGACATTTTAAGAATGTTTCATTTGGAAGCTGGGTGAATTGATTTATTTCTCTACGGACTCGAGCTGTCTTATGATGTGGGTAGAATTTCTTAAGGAATGCTCTGACAAATTCTCCCCAGTTTGAGATGGAATATGCGTTAGTGTTATACAACCACTTCTCGGCTATATCGCATAAGGTGAATGGGAGAAGACGTAGATGCATAGCATCTATAGAAAGCTGTGAGGTACCCATCATTGCGCATACATTTTCAAATTTGGTGATAAAGACATATGCGTCTTCAGTCTCGAGACCGTGATATTTTGGTAGAAGGTTGATGTATTAGGGTTTTATTTGAAAATTGTCCCCATTGGCTGGTGGAATGGAGAGACAGGTCGAAAGAGGACCTCGTGTAGGATAGCACCTCTCTTGAAGAGAGATGCGGGGTGGATTCTGCGCACCAACGGACGGCGACAGAGTAGTGGTAAAGTAGTTGGATGGAGAATCGTTCATAGAAGTGGGTGTGGTGGTGGGTAAAGAAGAAGTAAATGTAGAAATACCGACTTTTGGGTCGATGGGAGGAACGCGGACTAAACGGGCACTAGAATCCCGTGTCCAGCCTATCATGCACTAAAAAGAGTTAGTACAAGTGGCAGCGTGAATTATAATTAGGGGAATGAATGAAGTGTTGGTGTTTGTTTTGAAAAATATACGTTTTTTTTTGAAAAAATGATGCGATCGCAACAAATGCAACAAGCAACCCTAAAATCTAGTGGTCACCTAGGTCAAAGCTCTAGACCGCTCCTAACTGCCGAAAGACAAGTCGCAGGATCAATCCTCCACTGCCTCTTTGTCTCTCCTGTAGCCAGGTAAGTGCCAGGTAAGTGGGAGGTTCTCCACTACATAAGTAGCGGGCCTAATTAAGTAACCACTAGCCTTCGACACACTTGCCTTAGACACCACAAAAGAAACACGGATAAGCAATGAATTACCCACGGCCTTCTCTTGTCCTAAGTGAGCGCGACGGTCCTTAGAGTCAACTCTAGATATTTTTTAGTTAATGAGGGTAATGCGGATGCAAGTTTGTGATTTTTGGGGCTTAGGAAGGTTAATGAACTCCCCACCTAATCTGAATTTGGCCGTGCACCTTAATTTCAGTATTAATATGCAAACAACCAAAAATCAAAACACGCACAATTTATTTTGCTTTTGCGGCGCTGCGATTTATTTGCAAAGAAACCTGCAGAAAATTGTTAATTGGAGAAGATTTAGGAAGAGATAAAAAGGTACAGAAGATACCAGAGAAAACTTGTGCAGTGAAACCCTAAATGTGCGGCGGAACCGCCGCAATGAGCTCCTTAAACCGCGGATCCGCGGTCATCTTTCAAGATCACTGCACAAAAAAATTTGGTACTGTTCCTGATTGCCTCCTGAGCTCTCTTGAATTATGTGAAAAAAATTTCCACAGCTCCACAAGTTCCAGATTTCCTCGCAACAAATCACAACAACACGTTTAGGGCTTGTGCGAATTTAGATCTAAAAATATAGATGGAATAAACTTTTCAACTCAAATTTCAAAATAAACGAACAATTAGCGCACTATCCCCGGCAACGGCGCCATTTTATTGAATAGTGGTGAGTATTCCCGCCTGTCACGCGGGTGACCCGGGTTCGATCCCCGGCAACGACGCCATTTGATTGAAATGATTTCGGATTGTGTAGTATGAAAATTGTATAGAAATCACAACCAAAAATATTTTGACCGCAATCAATAACGGTGTCGAATGTACCGCGTTAGTAAGTGCGGATCGTCCACAGGGAAAGAGTAATCGTTCGTGTTTCGATTTAGATGAGTCGAAAATTTAAAGAAAAGAATAGAAATAACAATTCATGATTTGTAAATTGATGTTCAAGAATTAGGAAAATCTAGTTTAAATCAAGAAATGATAAAATCAAGAATTGAGAATTTGTGATGATTTCCAAATCAAATATCAAGAATCGAAATGAGGCTCGTAGGAATCGATCGGATCTATAGATGTGATGAAATCTATTGATTACGTATTCTTTTCCATCGATGAATTGATACCAGATCGATGATGATCAACGAGAATTAGGGATTTCTTGTGAAACTAGGGTTTCATCATCTATCCCTTCTTCCTTCGTTGATATCATTCACATTCTAGCCTCTAGTAAATTCAAGAATCGATCGTGGATCCCTAATTTCGAGCGATCACAATCAAGAAAGCATCGCAACGAAACTAGGTCGTCGATTCTTCAATTTGCTAGGGTTTACAAAACTCGTAGGACTTAAGAATCGTTTTAAGATTTGTTACATCATCATTCTATTGATCGTCTCGACTCCTTAACGAGCGGAGTATTACTCAAACATCACAACAAGAACCACACTCACAAATTGAGATCGAATCGTAATGCAAGAATTTAAAGAAAGCAAGATTAAAGAATTTCATCTTTTATTTATCAACAATTCCGTTAAAAATCGCTCAAGAACTATAAGAGGAAAACTCGATCGTCGATTTGGCTTCGCTCGTCTCCTTGAGTCGCAGATCGGCTTGGATCACCTGCTCGATCGAAGATCGGCTCCGCTCCTAAAAGGTTGAAGGCTTCTCGCTTGAATGGTACTCGGGATCTTGATTTTGGCTTTGGATTTTAGATTTTGGATTTACAAGTCGTGTCACTCAACTTGTATTAGATATGGGGGAAATGAAGAACAACCATTAACCCTAGATCTAGGCTCCTTTTTATAAACTTTCAAAACCCAAGATCTAGAATTCAAAATTTGAATTTCCCTCCAAAAGTTTGTTAAAGAGAGCCTTCTAGATGAAGTTTGTTAGGCCGAGCCTTCTAGATGAAGCCACGTGGAGAATCGGGAGTCTTCTGGAAGCTTGGACAGTTACAGGAGACGCGTGCAGAAAAGTTGAGGCGCTGAAGCCATCAAGCCGCCGCGGAACCGCGCTGCAAGCCGGCTCCGGCCGCGGTTCCACGGCTCTGTTGGAGCCTTGGTGCTTGATCTTTCACTGGTAATTCTTGGGCTGACTTATGGGCCTTTATAAAATATGTTAAATCTCATTTGGCTTTCTGTATCACTGCCAGATCTCAAATCTTTGAGTTGGCGTATCTTTTATCAGCACTTTGAAAATTTTAGCCTGTCTCCTGGAACTTCCTGCACAGACTTCGAAACAAGTGTTGCGCAATATAGGGATGATGCGATGCCATGATAAACGGTCAATTTCCCTCAGAAATGTCGGTTTTAGAGTATAACACAGGTAATCTGGTATTTCAGGGATGTTTTGCTAATATGTGCAATATGAATACCGAACACTTCTTGATGAGTGCAAATGATATGGAAATTGACGTGTTAAAAATGCAGTATTTTCGACTGATCAGTGCTCAAGTTACCAGATTCTGTGAAGTGTCGGGTGGTCCATTCACTATGCTGTAGGGGGCTGCCTCACTTCAGGTTTTGGCGGGTAACTTGCAGCACCCGTAGGGGTCTTGGTTTCATTGCACAGGCTATCCACACAACCAGGGGAACGTCGGGTTTCAGTAGCGGCTCTGTAAAACCCGGGGATCCCAGATTATCTGTATTGTTCTGTGAAGCTTATTACTTTTCTGTAATGTTGCATATTATCACGCCTGGAGCGATTATTGTATATTGGTATATATACTATTAGATGTTGTATATGTTTTACACCTGTGCTGGTCCAGTCCCCGCTATGTCGTTTGTTAAGTTACCTAACGGGAGATAACGGGACCCAGTGGCGAATGCGGATGGCATATACGTACATTTTATTTTTTGTTCTTTTCTGGTTTGATTGATTGATGGGACTGCGTTGATTCTGATCAATGCAAAGGAAAACAAAGCAATATTTGATGTTGTTGGAACCAATCTTAAAAGGTGTTATTACAAAGACATTTCCTTTTGTCATGCATAGTGATATTGAGTTAGAATATCCCGCACCTCATTCGACGAGGCAATGGCTGATATCCCTTAACCGGGAATTACCCCTTCGGCAGAAGTTTGTGTAAGGGTAATAACTTCACTATAGTCGATTACAAGTTGCTTTGCATCGCGGTATCCAGTTAGAATATCCTGCACCTCATTCCATGAGGAAAGAGCCGAGATCCCTTCACCAGGAGTGACCTCTTTAGCAAAGGTTTTCGCTACTATATTTTTATAAAAAGCTGTCAGGTTCCTTCAACGAGATCAAGTTCATTACGTTAAACGTTTTTCGCCAAAACCAGCCGTAACCCTCCATCATTTCTTATGGATGGTCAGTAGTATTCAAGCTATGTTTGTTGGCCTACGTCAAGGCATAGTGTTTAGTAGCTGCAGGGGTATTCATTTATTGCATAGATAGATGCATTAGTTTATGTAACGCTTTGAAAATCGTTTCGGTCAAATTTCAAAAAAATCGGTAAAATAAGGGGGTTTTCTGTAAAAAGTCAAAATACAAATATCTTATTATAAAAATTAAATATACATATTCTAGCTATGTAATTGCTATTATTTGGTGTTTATTGAGCCGCTGGTGAAATTTCAAATTTTCTGAAAAAATATTATTTTATTATTATTTTAAGCCGTCACTAATACATTTAATTAGGGAAAATAACAAATTGGAATGAGTTGAAACAAATTTTGTACATCATAAAACATTAAATAAAATTTTATCATATGGTTTTTGGAATGAAATCATTTGCCAAAACGGTTTAGAAATTATTGAAGAAAAAAAGGCTTTTTTTAGCGTAAATGGATGTTTGGGGTATTATATTTATCATTTTTCATCACCCCACACCCGTACCCACACCCACACACCCCCACTTACTCCTCCCCATGGCTGAATTCAGCAGCCACCATATTTTTCCCCACTTGATTTTCAGAGGAAAAGATATGAAAGAAAAGAAAAGAAAATGGGTGAATTAGGTGGACTTTTGACCTTACCTTGACCTTGACTTTCCTCCCTTGTATTTTCTCTACCTCCCTCTCTCTCCTCACACCACCAATCAGGCCGAGCCCCCCTCCCAACAGTAGCAGCCCCCCCCCCCAGAATCCCACTCTTTTCTTCATAAAAATAAATCCACAAATCACTTCAAAATCCATGCAAAATGAAATCTAAATCCAAATCCGACTCCTACCCATTTTAGCTTAGCCCGTATAGCATGGATCCTTGTGAAAAGAGGGCATTTTGGGAGGCCATGGATGCTTATGGATCTTCATATGTTTTGGGTATAATTCTAAACATTTTTGTTGCTTAATTTGTTACTAATTTCTTAAGCTAATTTAATTAAGTGTTAATTTGGATATGTGAGTTTAATTGCAAGTTTTGGAATTCAAGTTATGAATTCGAATGCAAGTTAGGGTTTTGTAAAATTGGTGTATGGTTGTGTGTTATATTTAGGCTTTTTGTCATGTTAATACAAGATTAGTAGCTTGTGCTAATGGTTAGTTTAAAAATTGTGTTAATTTGCTAATTTGCTTACTAGGTTTTTGAAATTGGTTAAATACTTGGGATTAAAAATGTGTTTAGGTTTTTCATGACTTCATTAACTTTATTAAGTGTGGTTTAATGCTTTAGATCATGCAAATCTAAGCTAGATTGTAGTTTGTGCATTTTTGCTTTGAAATTGTTAAATTTTAGGTATTTTGTAAACTAGAATATTAGGGTTTTTGGAATTTAATGAGATTAAATTCCGGAAATTGTTTATATGACTTATTTAAGATATTTAATAAATATATTGGCCGCTACATTCATTTAAACATCATGTTTTGTACAAAAACGGCGAAATGTGCTTGCTAGATTTTCGGAAAAATAACCTTTTAAGTGAAATTGGGGTTCTTGTGAGTTTTAACCTAGTTTATATTAAAATTAGTGTTCGTGAATGTGCAAATGAGTGTGATTGGATTTTTCTCGATGGTTTGACGTTTGTACATCGACATCGAGGTTTGGTTTGACTATTCTTGCATGCGTAGGCGATAGGTTTGGACCTATGCGTGACACGCGTGCCGATTTGATTTTCGTATGCCGTTTCGATGTCGAATTTAGTTTTAATGCGGTACGGTGCGTTATGATATGTAGGTACTCCATGTGGACTTCGAGACGACAAGCAAGCGCGTGGCGACGTCGGCACCGGCTAGCGAGGACCAGGTGAGTAGATTTATATCTACGGGGAGAAGTCGGGTGGATGGCGTATAGCACCCCCGCAGTCCGTGGTGGTGTATACGGATGCGTATACACACCAACATTTATTATATGTTATTTGGGATTAATAACGTTGCTTAGGATGGATATTGGTGTGTTGGATTACCTTAGTGTTGCGAACCCTAGGGTAGTGTTGCACTACACATACACACATACATACTTGCATACATTCCTATTGATATGTGCTCATGGGATTCTTTATAGTTATGGGTTCATATGGGTATGGGACTATGTGTTCACATACGGATTTGAGAATGATACTTGGGATTGAGCTGAGTCGATGAGATTTGATTTGAGGCCGTTAGATCGGCGATATAGCAGGGTTCGTATTTGAGATACGACATGACGTTGTAGCGGGTCCTTGACGTAGTGTTTCACACACGTCCATGCATACGTAGGCGGTATCAGTATGGTACTAGACGTAGATCAGTACCCCGATCATGATATTTGATAAAGAGGATACCCGGTGAATAGTATGATGAATGTGATATTGACCCGTACCCAGATTGGGATGCCGTACGACGGATTTACGTACGAGCTATATTGATGATTGATCCGCACTCTTGACTTGGGATGCCTGATTATAGATAGGGTATCGGATATGATATTATTGAGGCGGGATCACCGACTATACATATACAGGTATGTATATGTATCGACTCAGATGATAGGCGGTTCCCTTACCTGTAGTTCAGCTTGTTAGTTCAGCCGTATAGTTTAGTGTAGTTGTTAGATTAGATTAGACTTCGTACCTATTTCAAAAACCAACGAATCGTGGGTATTCTTAAAGACAGCCCAAGGGATCCTACGGATATTTCAAAAGACGTATCTTTTCATAAAAAACACCGTAGCCCCTATTTTCAAAACCAATGATTCATGTTATTTCAAAAGGCACCATTTGTAGGACTGATATTAGTTTAATACTGATTAGTTATCGTTGTGTCTAGTATTCTGCTTCCGCACATTATTGCTGTTCGCTCTGCCCGCATACTTATTTTGCTGCATACTCCATTATTGATATCATGCTGTTAGGACACCAGCACCATTACCGATGATGCGTATGTACCACATACACTTACTTGCCGGCTCACACACATCTTCATCGGTAATTTCCATGTCACGTACACCTTAGAAAACATTATTGCTTAACTTAGCTAGATAGCTAGTAGTTTGACATAATATTAGTGTACTTACCTTATATGCCAGCTTAGATATTGTAGTTATTACTTGTCACTTCATGCATACTGTTATTCCATTGTTCATGCCTAGTTATTAATCATACATTGCAACTTGGTTATTGATACCATATACATTCATTATCATTGACATATGCACTTGTGATGACTTCTTGAGATTTATGATATTTCTGGATTTCGCGGGAAAGCCGCAAAATTTCTAAACTTATTAACCTTTTAAAATATGTAAATTGCGGTTTTCTAGTGATGTAAGTGTCGTCCACCATGAGTTTGCTGTGGTTTTCGAGATCCGTGTCGAGGAGTGGAGGAACCGTCATGGGTACATGGTGGGCCCGGTATGGTACCCCGGGGCAAGATGAATGTGGTGTTGACGTTGAGCCTGGCAGGGGACAGATTACCTACCGGTGATATTACCCGACGCGTCGGATATCCGGAGGATACCGTCGTGGTCTTGAGATGGATGGTAGGGGCCGGTCTGGACTGACGGCGCCCTAGATATTGAGACTTGAGGTACATAGATTGTGACACAGAGATATCGAGGTATTTGGACACTTGTTTTGTGTCGATGCTGGGCACTGTTTTATGCTGATTTCATATATGGTACCTCATTTCTTTTAAAATACAGAAATCTCACTGAATTATGAAACCAGTTTTATTCAGTACATGCATTCTGTTTTATGCATTCATACATCATCCATATGATATATTGCTACCTGAGGCATTGACACGGGCATGAGATTACACTCGGGTTAGATATTTACCCTAGCCTTGTTATAGGCTACGTGGTATATACATTTTTGAGGATATATTATGATCATTGACCTAGGATTGCGTTATTTATGTGATTTCTGTGTGTAGATGTTTTTCTATTCACGAGTTGGCAACTCACCCCCGTTGTGCCCCAGTTTCTCGCAGGTTTGCCGTACAGGTTTCATTACGGCTTTGCGGGCTCAGTTTCATTCGGGTGACTTTCTAGTAGGTGGGTTTTTCTTGTATCGTACCCATCATATTACCTTGTATAATATTATTCCGTTGTATCTAGTAAATTCCATCAACCAAACGTGTATTTATTTATATAGAGACCAGTGTTGTTTATTCTTTCGACCTTAGAGTCGCTCGTTATATTTCTGGTGGTTTTGAGTTTCCTTTTGAGTTTTGATCCTCGCCGTTGGCATTGTATATTATATTGCTTGTGTGGTTGTGACCGTCGATTGACGAAGAGCTAGCTCCCGCTTGGGGATGCCTTTGTATTGATTTCGTATACTGTTCATGTTGTATCCCGTTTGGGGGCCAGTATTTACAAAGGAGACTGCCGAAATTTTCAGTAAATTTTTGATGTTTTAAAAACCGCATAATTCGGCTTATGCTATTGAAACTACTTGCTTTAAGTTGGTTTTTCCTGCACTCTACTACTTTTCTTGGTTTGGATTTCTGGGTTTTCGGTTTACATAGATTACGTACGCCTCGAGACGTTCGTAGTTTAAGTGCCGGTCATGTTCCGTACTTTCGGGTCGTGACAAAGTTGGTATCAGAGCGTTAGGTTTTAACCTTCGGAGCGTAGGATGACCCTTGGTTAATGGAATAGGTGACTAAAGTAGAGTTACGTACCGTTGATATGTTCCGCGGCATATTTACGACATGCCACTCCACTTATGAAGCCTTAGGATGTACATTTCCTTGTTCAGTATTATATTCCTTCCTGATCTAGCCTCATCGGTACCAGTTTGGTTTTGCTGCTATGGTTACGGGCAGGGAGAGCTACGGCTAGAGTTGCGGTCAGCACAAGCTCGTCACGAACGAGGACTGACCAGAGCGAAATTCCGGCGACACCCGATTGTAGAGAGGTGTCTTTTGATTGTGTTTTCGCACCACGAGCGTTTGGCGGATCGCCTTTATGAGATTTCTCGGACGTGCCGATCAGTATCAGAGGATTGGGCCACTGGCAGAGGCCAGCCAGATTTTGATGACCGTTGGTGTGTTGCTTATTCATGATGGTTGAGGCACTGTTCAGCGTGCAGACGAGCGAGCCAGTTATTGCTGCGAACGACGAGATATTGCCCCAGATGCTGGCGTTAGTGCAGAACGAGTTATACTAAGAGATGATAGAAGGTCGCTAGTCATCGAGGATGAATGACTAGGACATGTGGATCGTTCGCCTACCCCAATGCGAGGTCATCAGATAGATTGATTCCAGCTAGAGACGACTTCACGCAGAGACGTGAGGGTCGACAGAGACGATCGAATGTCGGAAACCTATTATTCCAAGTTTAAAGTAGTCGGAAAGACATGCAGGCAATTCTATGGTCCCTCTAGAAGAATGAAACCCTAACTTGACTTAATGACCGTGTGAAAGCCTTTGAACCTTCGGGTTTGCGGCAGTTCTACGGCGCCATTAGTGAGGCTTGGGTTTGCCCTTCTACGGCTGGACCACCGATACTGTGGTATGTACTCGATACTATTAAACTGTACCCAAGATGTTGAGCTCTTGGGGGATTATGAGGTTTTGACGAATCGATTGGATGGCTCGACTTAATTCGGATGCTAGGTGGTGAGATGCATTTCTTGGGAGATTCCAGATACGAGGATAGCCGTTGGAGCTCAGTCCATGCAGCCGCGACGAGACGAGTCCAAAGCAGACGACATTAGAGAAAAGTGGAGTAAGAGGTTCGTACATACCTGGATATGATGACGTTCCCCTCCGCCGACATCAGAGATGCGATGCGCATGCCGAGGCATTGTACTTGGATATACCTTCAAGAAGGAGTCGCGATGAGTATGCAGTCGTTCCAGAGCAAGATGCAGATATAGGAAAGGAAAACGACTTCCGGACAGTTAGCAGAGACGAGGCATGGAAGAGACCATGAGCAGGATTCCTTCCAGGACACTGCTGCAATGATACTTGCACCCAGGATCAGATGTGTCACGTACATTCAGAGAGCCAGAGGCCGACTCCAGTGATATGCTGTCTCACGAGTGGTCGCGATGATTGACCGGGAGATGACAAGAGGCGTGCCAGAACGGGATCATCCACGTTAGCACACCTGACAAGGCCGATGAGCCGAGGGACTGAGAGATTTGTAATTCCCAATGAAGACCTTGACCCAGGAGTGGTCATTGTTACGCACACCAGCAGGCCAGGGTTCATGATCATCGACGAGACGTCCCATTAGTGACCGCGCTAGTTGGCACGAGATTCTTAGAGGATGCGCTTGAGTAGTACTATTCCGCCATTATTGATTACGATGTTTTGGGTGATTTATTCGTATGATTTGATTTTGATGATTGAGGATTTACGACCTTTGCACAGTGTTGCACTTGATTTCGTTTTCGTGCTTTAGTTTCACATGTTTGTGATTTTACGGTTTTAAACAGTTGAGTTGGTTTTATGCGTATGCATCCACGCGATTTCGTTCCTGCACTCTGTATCGTTTATATATGCTTGTAGTGCAGTGATACGCCTTTTGTGCACTTAGATGCATTGGACTTTGATTTCGATGGTGATGTTCGATATTTGTTTTGTGCACCTGATTTGATTTTGCGCATGTTCGGCACTTGATATTGGATTTCATGATTTTGTGCACGATGGATGCACCTGATTTGGATTTTCGCGCATGTTGGGTGCATATTTTGAAGTGTGATTTTGGTGCACACTAGGTGCACTAAATCGAGATTTTTCGTGCATGTTAGATGCACCCAATTTTGCTGTCATGCACACATGTTGCCTACGACAGATGTTTCGTGCACACCCGATGCACTTAGATGTTGTTTCTGTGCGCATGTATGGCACATTCATGGATTTTGATTTCCGTGCGCACCAGAAGCACGTAGCATTCATGTGCATATTTTGGGATTGATTTCGTATAGAGCAGTACATTTTTATGATATTGCTATGTGTTTTCGTACTGAGTAGGACTAGTCAGAGGACAGTACCTGAATATATTTTTGCATGCATTGATAGTTATTGAAGGGATTTCCAAAAAGCGAGCTATAGCCTCAGTATTTACCTACGTGTCCGATATGACACGAAATATTTAAAACAAGGAGACCCTTCTAAATTGTTTCCAAAACGGCGGAACGTACATTTCAAACAAAGGTATATATGTATATAGTTATTTTCTTATGATAGACGTCCGCCACTGTGCAGTGTTTTACGCGTTGCACAGCGACTTAAAGAGATTTGGCATGCATTTCCTTCAGATACTTACAGATATAGATTCGATATTTACATGTATAGTTTCGAGTTATGTCATATTGGTTTTGATTTGGATTTGGCATTGATGTCTTCTCCATGACTCCGATGATTGCGGGATGCTTGACGGAGTTTTGATTTGAGTTATATACTCATTTTTCAAGCGCATGCGCTGCGCTACAAATTGTTTTATGTAGTTACTATTTCGGAGCCCCGACGACTTGATGGTTTTTCTTAAATGTTTTAGTATTTGGGGGAGTTCGAATTTAAATTCGGGGACCGAATTTCTTTAAGGGGGGAAGATTGTAACGCTTTGAAAATCGTTTCGGTGATATTTCAAAAAAATCGGTAAAATAAGGGGGTTTTCTGTAAAAAGTCAAAATACAAATATCTTATTATAAAAATTAAATATACATATTCTAGGTATGTAATTGCTATTATTTGGTGTTTATTGAGCCGCTGGTGAAATTTCAAATTTTCTGAAAAAAATATTATTTTATTATTATTTTAAGCCGTCACTAATACATTTAATTAGGGAAAATTACAAATTGGAATGAGTTGAAACAAATTTTGTACATCATAAAACATTAAATAAAATTTTATCATGTGGTTTTTGGAATGAAATCATTTGCCAAAACTGTTTAGAAATTATTGAAGAAAAAAGGCTTTTTTTTTAGCGTAAATGGATGTTCGGGGTATTATATTTATCATTTTTCATCACCCCACACCCATACCCGTACCCACACACCCCCACTTACTCCTCCCCATGGCTAAATTCAGCAGCCACCATATTTTTCCCCACTTGATTTTCAGAGAAAAAGATATGAAAGAAAAGAAAAGAAAATGGGTGAATTAGGTGGACTTTTGACCTTACCTTGACCTTGACTTTCCTCCCTTGTATTTTCTCTACCTCCCTCTCTCTCCTCACACCCCCAATCAGGCCGAGCCCCCCTCCCAACAGCAGCAGCCCCCCCTCCAAAATCCCACACTTTTCTTCATCAAAAAAAATCCACAAATCAATTCAAAATCCATGCAAAATGAAATCTAAATCCAAATCCGACTCCTACCCATTTTAGCTTAGCCCGTATAGCATGGATCCTTGTGAAAAGAGGGCATTTTGGGAGGCCATGGATGCTTGTGGATCTTCATATGTTTTGGGTATAATTCTAAACATTTTTGTTGCTTAATTTGTTACTAATTTCTTAAGCTAATTTAATTAAGTGTTAATTTGGATATGTGAGTTTAATTGCAAGTTTTGGAATTCAAGTTATGAATTCAAATGCAAGTTAGGGTTTTGTAAAATTGGTGTATGGTTGTGTGTTATATTTAGGCTTTTTGTCATGTTAATACAAGATTAGTAGCTTGTGCTAATGGTTAGTTTAAAATTTGTGTTAATTTGCTAATTTGCTTACTAGGTTTTTGAAATTGGTTAAATACTTGGGATTAAAAATATGTTTAGGTTTTTCATGACTTCATTAAATTTATTAAGTGTGGTTTAATGCTTTAGATCATGCAAATCTAAGCTAGATTGTAGTTTGTGCATTTTTCCTTTGAAATTTTTAAATTTTAGGTATTTTGTAAACTAGAATATTAGGGTTTTTGGAATTTAATGAGATTAAATTCCGGAAATTGTTTATATGACTTATTTAAGATATTTAATAAATATATTGGCCGCTACATTCATTTAAACATCATGTTTTGTACAAAAACGGCGAAATGTGCTTGCTAGATTTTCGGAAAAATAACCTTTTAAGTGAAATTGGGGTTCTTGTGAGTTTTAACCTAGTTTATATTAAAATTAGTGTTCGTGAATGTGCAAATGAGTGTGATTGGATTTTTCTCGATGGTTTGACGTTTGTACATCGACATCGAGGGTTGGTTTGACTATTCCTGCATGCGTAGGCGATAGGTTTGGACCTATGCGTGACACGCGTGCCGATTTGATTTTCGTATGCCGTTTCGATGTCGAATTTAGTTTTAATGTAGTACGGTGCGTTATGATATGTAGGTACTCCGTGTGGACTTCGAGACGACAAGCAAGCGCGTGGCGACGTCGGCACCGGCTAGCGAGGACCAGGTGAGTAGATTTATATCTACGGGGAGAAGTCGGGTGGATGGCGTATAGCACCCCCGCAGTCCGTGGTGGTGTATACGGATGCGTATACACACCAACATTTATTATATGTTATTTGGGATTAATAACGTTGCTTAGGATGGATATTGGTGTGTTGGATTACCTTAGTGTTGCGAACCCTAGGGTAGTGTTGCACTACACATACACACATACATACTTGCATACATTTCTATTGATATGTGCTCATGGGATTCTTTATAGTTATGGGTTCACATGGGAATGGGACTATGTGTTCACATACGGATTTGAGAATGATACTTGGGATTGAGCTGAGTCGATGAGATTTGATTTGAGGCCGTGAGATCGGCGATATAGCAGGGTTCGTATTTGAGATACGACATGACGTTGTAGCGGGTCCTTGACGTAGTGTTTCACACACGTCCATGCATACGTAGGCGGTATCAGTATGGTACTAGACGTAGATCAGTACCCCGATCATGATATTTGATAAAAAGGATACCCGGTGAATAGTATGATGAATGTGATATTGACCCGTACCCAGATTGGGATGCCGTACGACGGATTTACGTACGAGCTATATTGATGATTGATCCGCACTCTTGACTTGGGATGCATGATTATAGATAGGGTATCGGATATGATATTATTGAGGCGGGATCACCGACTATACATATACAGGTATGTATATGTATCGACTCAGATGATAGGCGGTTCCCTTACCTGTAGTTCAGCTTGTTAGTTCAGCCGTATAGTTTAGTGTAGTTGTTAGATTAGATTAGACTTCGTACCTATTTCAAAAACCAACGAATCATGGGCATTCTTAAAGACAGCCCAAGGGATCCTACGGATATTTCAAAAGACGTATCTTTTCATAAAAAACACCGTAGCCCCTATTTTTAAAACCCATGATTCGTGTTATTTCAAAAGGCACCATTTGTAGGACTGATATTAGTTTAATACTGATGAGTTATCGTTGTGTCTAGTATTCTGCTTCCGCACATTATTGCTGTTCGCTCTGCCCGCATACTTATTTTGCTGCATACTCAATTATTGATATCATGCTGTTAGGACACCAGCACCATTACCGATGATGCGTATGTACCACATACACTTACTTGCCGGCTCACACACATCTTCATCGGTAATTGCCATGTCACGTACACCTTAGAAAACATTATTGCTTAACTTAGCTAGATAGCTAGTAGTTTGACATAATATTAGTGTACTTACCTTATATGCCAGCTTAGATATTGTAGTTATTACTTGTCACTTCATGCATACTGTTATTCCATTGTTCATGCCTAGTTATTAATCATACATTGCAACTTGGTTATTGATACCATATACATTCATTATCATTGACATATGCACTTGTGATGACTTCTTGAGATTTATGATATTTCTGGATTTCGCGGGAAAGCCGCAAAATTTCTAAACTTATTAACCTTTTAAATTATGTAAATTGCGGTTTTCTAGTGATGTAAGTGTCGTCCACCATGAGTTTGCTGTGGTTTTCGAGATCGAGGAGTGGAGGAACCGTCATGGGTACATGGTGGGCCCGGTATGGTACCCCGGGGCAAGATGAATGTGGTGTTGACGTTGAGCCTGGCAGGGGACAGATTACCTACCGGTGATATTACCCGACGCGTCGGATATCCGGAGGATACCGTCGTGGTCTTGAGATGGATGGTAGGGGCCGGTCTGGACTGACGGCGTCCTAGATATTGAGACTTGAGGTACATAGATTGTGACACAGAGATATCGAGGTATTTGGACACCTGTTTTGTGTCGATGCTGGGCACTGTTTTATGCTGATTTCATATATGGTACCTCATTTCTTTTAAAATACAGAAATCTCACTGAATTATGAAACCAGTTTTATTCAGTACATGCATTCTGTTTTATGCATTCATACATCATCCATATGATATATTGCTACCTGAGGCACTGACACGGGCATGAGATTACACTCGGGTTAGATATTTACCCTAGCCTTGTTATAGGCTACGTGGTATATACATTTTTGAGGATATATTATGATCATTGACCTAGGATTGCGTTATTTATGCGATTTCTGTGCGTAGATGTTTTTCTATTCACGAGTTGGCAACTCACCCCCGTTGTGCCCCAGTTTCTTGCAGGTTTGCCGTACAGGTTTCATTACGGCTTTGCGGGCTCAGTTTCATTCGGGTGACTTGCTAGTAGGTGGGTTTTTCTTGTATCGTACCCATCATATTACCTTGTATAATATTATTCCGTTGTATCTAGTAAATTCCATCAACCAAACGTGTATTTATTTAGATAGAGACCAGTGTTGTTTATTCTTTCGACCTTAGAGTCGCTCGTTATATTTCTGGTGGTTTTGAGTTTCCTTTTGAGTTTTGATCCTCGCCGTTGGCGTTGTATATTATATTGCTTGTGTGGTTGTGACCGTCGATTGACGAAGAGCTAGCTCCCGCTTGGGGATGCCTTTGTATTGATTTCGTATACTATTCATGTTGTATCCCGTTTGGGGGCCAGTATTTACAAAGGAGACTCTGCCGAAATTTTCAGTAAATTTTTGATGTTTTAAAAACCGCATAATTCGGCTTATGCTATTGAAACTACTTGCTTTAAGTTGGTTTTTCCTGCACTCTACTACTTTTCTTGGTTTGGATTTCTGGGTTTCGGTTTACTTAGATTACGTACGCTTCGAGACGTTCGTAGTTTAAGTGCCGGTCATGTTCCGTACTTTCGGGTCGTGACAGTTTAGGACAGACGTACAGCCTTGTTGGCCTACGTCAAGGGCATGTACGATGGACCTAAATTAATCAGGACAACGACGGGTAGAACTTGACATGTGATTTATGATTTGTTGGCCTACGACAAGGTCATAAGAGCATGGGATTAAAATTACATCAGGAGTTTCAAACATACAAGAAACTTGCCATACTTGCGCATACCTTCTGGAGTGTGATAACATGAGTGGCTTCCATCAAGTTATCATGCGATGATAGTTGGATCCCGATTCTCACTGAAGAGTTGGTTTACTCTTCGGGTGATCCCGATTGATTCTTCTTTAAGGTTTGGAGGAGAATTTGACGGTACAGTGGGAGGTTTCCTGATTAGATAAATTGATAACCATTCTGATCTAGGTTAGAGTGCACGCAGAGTGTTTCTTTTCTCTCTCACTTTGGCAGCGACCTTTGACCAACCCTAGACTATGACTCAGTGACCAAGTTGACCGAACTTTCTTAAAATACTGGCTTTTTAGATTGTCTGAGTTGCATAAGTCATTGCCGCTCTTTCTTTTACCCTTTACATTTCTCAGAACACCCCGTATTACTACGGACATCCACTTCCATTGGATAGATCCATCGTATGGTTATATACGAACTCGAAGGGATTTCTTCGAGGATGGATACAGGTTCAGGAGAAATCGAATTGGTTTATTCAGTTGTCTTTTATTATCACCTTCTCTCAGGTTGCGAGGGCTCCTTAGTTTAGGAGAGCACACCTATTACGCTTATTGGATAGTCTTATTCCAAACCATAGGCTGGTGCCGAACGGTACGGAAGGAAGAAAACCATTTAGCCTAACAAAGGTGTACAGAAGGTAACGACTAAAGAAAAAATAAAGGGATTTGGAGAGATGGCAATGAAAAATACGGTTAAAGTCATGAATTGGATTATGGAAGAGGCATTACTAGGAATACCAGGATAACCATATGAAACATTTTTTTGTTTCAGTGCATTGTTAATGGAAAACTGATTTCCCGATTAGATACTTACTCCAGGGTATGTATTTACCAGGAATGATTCTCACATCTGTATGGTTTTACAGATGATGAGTGGGAGTAGGTTATTGGGAATAAAGGTGATCATCCTCATTATTCGTTGTAAATGGTAATATTTGAGGAAGTCGCCTGAGTTTTTGCCGGACAACATGAATTTGGTTTTGAATATCCGTTGTTGTGCACCAATTTCAAAATGATATATCTGTACGTTTATTTTTATAAAGTGAGATATAACTTATTGAAATTATGTCCGTGACATTTACCTATATCAGTTGACGATTGGGTAAGGAGCATTAAACAACGGAGTAGTTCTTAAACCATAAGTACATTTTTTAACCTACGATACGCAGGTTTTGAGTTATTCAACTCAGCGGACTTATACAGTGTATTGTATGTTGTCCAGTGTCCGTCAGGACAAAGGGGTTGGTCCTCGTACTATGTTCTATTTACTTTTGACTTCTCTAGTTTTTAGATAAGCGTTTCGTAGAAATACAAAGTCTAAGTTTTGAGAAGTTGTGGGTATAAGAATAAAGTAGAGAACAACATGTCGCAAGTATCGGGATTCTTCAAAGAGATTGAAGATGTAGATTCTTGTGATTGGTATTCAGTTAATAGTAATCGTTTTGAGAAACTTGTTTCTCTTTCAGGTTACTCATAATTGGATGTATTCCTAAGTTGAGTAATTCTGATTAGCCTCTCTCCATTAAGTTGATATGCATTGGAGGCAGTTGCATGATTAGAATTTGGTTCCAAATAAATAAGTGACAATGTTTCTATATTAGATATAGAATGGATCATATCTTAACGATGTTAAGGTAGGGGGAGTTGTCCAGCTTATGCTTAAAACCAGACACTGGATAACTCAAGGTACGTTTCAGTAATGGCAGTTTGTGGGTTGACCCTGGCTTTGACGAGGGTTGATTTTCTACCATCTGGAAGATCAATAGTGATATTGTTCTTGACTCACCACAGTTTTAGTAAAATGGATTTTTTCAGAAAACAGAAGTGGGAGTATGGTAGAGCTGGAAGTGATTCCAAAACCGCAAACGATTACGGAAAATTTATTAGGACCTATATATTCAATCAGGTTTGACATTCCAATAGCCACTCCGCAGATATGGTGGGTAACCTCAGACACCCGAGAGATACTCCGGTAGCTTCAAGGACGGTGACAGGGAGGTTCTTGTATACCCAGACTTGACACTATTATTGTTCCAGGCTATGAGTCCCGGTAGGAGGTTAAGTATAGCGTCGTTCTAAACTAGCTTTAGAAGTGCACATATATATTATTCTGCCAGAGGGTTGTCGTAGTCAGTGGGAGCAGCAGAAGCATAGTGGGCAAGTAGCTTATTCCAGTAAGATCGCGCTGTGTTTAGGAGAGCCATTACACGAAATCCAAGGCCAGGGTAATCGAGATTTAGTTATAGGTATTCCAATAGTATCTCAGGGTGTTCTGGACATCTCTCTTTGACACGACTTATACAGCTATTGGGGGTCTGACGTTTACCAGCCCCTAGGCCCTATATGCGATACTCATAGACGAACGGACCGGACTATACGGATATTGTCATTGTCAGGCTCAGTAGGCTTTCTGGATAAGTTCGCTCGTCAGCTTCCCTTCCGATCAATACATGGGCAATCATTACGTACAGATAATGCCTCTAACGTGCTAGTGGTTATACCCAGTGCCAGTGTATTGATCAGTCATTAGAGTCCCCCACAGAAAGTTTCCCAAGTTCGGGCGAAACGTTGTAGAGGCCGTATGGTTTTATGGCAGGGTTCGGAAAATGCACGTGCGTTTACACACGTGTCATATTTCGGGCAGATAATACTGGTGGGCTTTGGTTTAAGCCGGATCCGAGTATTATACTGTGTAGATATAATATCTTTGTCTCAATTGCATTTGTATTCGGTCGTAATACAAATGCGGGTATGTTTATACTGTTACGGGGTTATCCTGAAATTCGTTTCGGGATCGCTTTTGGAAGTTTCCAGTTTCCTGTTTCCTATCGGCCGTATTAAACATTCGGTTTAATACGGATTTATCTTTTCATCATGAGGGTGAGTTATGAGTGTGTGCGAGCTTCTAGATGGTGACTAGGGTGATGAGGTGGCTAGTGACTCATTAGTACATTGAATGAAGGATGATGACTAGGTTAATGATTCATTGTATTCATTAAATGTTTTAGCAAGGTGTTATTGTGACTCATTCTCTTCATTAATGATATGGTCACTCTCTTCCTCCTACACTCACACTCCTCCTTCCCTTTATATAGCCGGCCCCTCATTGCAAAGAGAGGATGGTTGCTTGAAAAAAGATTAAGGTTATGGATTCATGGAAATTAGTATACTCAATTCTCATTTCACCCGATTCTAAAAAGGCAACTTCATTAACCGTTCATTTATAGCTTTGGATGTAACGAGACAAAGTGTTCTACTCATTCTCTACATCAATCTTGGTCATCTCTTTTAGCAAACTTGATGATCGAGTTACCTCGGTTCAGAGGCGGGAGCCCGTTTAAAGATCCGTCGATGTGGTGCCACCTGGAGATAGGAGCAGCCGCAACAAAGCGTGGGATGATGGTTGAAGACCGAAGGACTCGGATCGTTCGGTATAACATTTCTATCCACTTTGTAATTTGTTAGTTTAGCTTTAATGGCAGATCCGGGTTATAGTATGCGATAGCGCCAGCTAAAAAGTTTTTGTTCCGTATTTGGCGTCTGTTAGACGGCCGGGGCGCTACCGTAGACTTACAATATGTGATATAGCCGGGCTGTCGAATCAAGTGTTGATTCGTTGTTGATACATTTGATATTAGTCGGTTGTGTTAGGTTTACCTAGCACCCTATGTAAGGTTTGGAAGCATCACATGTCACAAAAATTAAATTTTTAGCGTGCTAAGTGAACACACAAAGAATCAATCCTAGAAAATTTGGGTTTCATAACTATAAACCACACCACATGTAACAAAGGCTAGGGTTTTGAGAGTACAACCTTTGTAGCTCCCTATGCTAGACTCCTTGGCCACTTGAGAGTTGGAAAACAGTTAGCTTGAGGTCTTCTAACGTCCACGACGATCCACCCGAAGCTCCTTTGTCCAAGCTAACAACTTCACTTTATCAAGAGAAGGAAATGAAGCTAACACTCTAAACAAGTGGGCAAGACTTGTGTAGAATGATGTTGTTGTGGCTTTTCTCACTTAAAAAACCTAACTTGATGAGTGTTTTGCTCACTATAGAAATCTAGAGAGCAAAAGAAGAAGGAGGAAGAAGATGATGGCTTTTTTAAACAAGAGTAAAAGATAAACTCTAATGAGAAAATAGAAAATATATCTATATATATTTTCCCTCTTCATCTCAAGCCATGGTTATATATTATGGATATTTATTTCACTTTAGTTAAAACACAACAGGAAGATTAAATCATGGTTAATAAGTAGGTGAACATGGTCAATTCAAGGAAGAGTGTAGAATATAACCATTTATTAATCTTTTCTCTTTTCTTTTGTTTTAACATAAATAGAAATAATAATCCATACATATAAACCATGGTGTGAGTCTTATATTGCCACCATTTTCTATGTATAAACAACCATGAATGATGATGTATGTATGTATGTGTGCATGCACATCCATATGTGCATGAATCAAGAAAGAATGCATACATGCATGCATACATCAAAAATACAAGAAAGGATTTCTAGTGAGAAACAAATGGTTAAATGATAAATCAACACTAGATTTATCAATCCGGCCATATCACATACGACCCAACCAAAAGAATGCCGCCCGATTAATATACGGTATCTCATACGCGCATTTTAACCGGGTCCATGCGCATATCGCATACGCGCACCACAACGTTTCGCCTGGACTAGGTAACTCCTTTGTGGGACTCTAAGACTCGTCAATACGCCGGCAGTGGGTGATAATCATATCAAGCTGTAGGGTTCCTAGGCACTCTCAAGAGGTCTCACAAGGCATCAACCATGCCAATTTCAAAATTTACGGTGCCGAGAAACCCTAGACTACGGATCGTTAACTAGAAATCTAGGCGAAAAGAAGAACTAGTAAACTACTTTACTAAGAGTAAACGGAAATACAACCTCTGTAGATCCGGTTCTCCACCTCCAAAGCTCCATGATGATGTCTCCTCGCTGTCCAAATCGAATCCATGACTCTTGCATCGGCTTCATCGGAGAAAAAGCGGGCTAGGTCATCGACGACATGCCGAAAATGATCTACGTCGAGGCATCACTAGATCAAGCTCCACCTTCACCAAGCCATGAAAACTTGTGAAGGAATCACCCTATACTACTTGGCAAGAGGTAGAGGATGAAGAAATAGGAGGTGGGTTCACTTTAGAATTGGATTTCTCACTCTTTTTCATCAATCACCATTGATGAAGTCAAGGTTTCTTCAAGTAGAAGATGAAGAAGAAGATGAATATATTATGATAAGTGTTATGAATAGAATAGAAAAATCAATTCTTATCATAATATTAACCATAGTTAAGTGTAGAGAGCTAACTAGAGTTTATGTGAGTGGTTAGGGTTAAAGAAGAAGACAAAATGGTCACTTGGTCAAAAGCTTCATGAAGCTTCAACAAGCTTCATGAAAGAAAGAATAAAAGAAAACCATTTTGTTTTTTTTCTCTTTATGCTTTTAATTTCCAAAACTAATAAATAAATAAATGAATAAGTAATCATAACCCTAACCATTCATATAACCATGGTTCAATCTTTACACTTAACCAATTTTGCATGTATCATCAAACATGATACAATCAAGTGCACAAAACTATATCGAATATACAATGTGCACAAGTGAGTGAGAAAATCCATTTAAAGTGAACCAATACTAGTTAATGCAAAGTAATATATCAAATATATAATTATGCATTAAATCATCAAATCAACACTTGATTTAACGATCCGGTCATATCGCATATAACCGACTAATATTCAATGTATCGGCTTATTGAATCAATCCTTGATTCGATAACTAGGTTATATCGCATACAACCATTCGATACATTCATCGCGAGAATGAAATACGGTATCACATACACGCATTATTCTCGGTCCCGCACATATCTCATATGCGCTCCTATTTCTCTTCGCTTGAGCCAGGAAACCTCTGTGTAGGACTCTAAAGACTCGTCAATACGCCGGTAGCAGATGATGATCATATCAAACACCCACAAGCCGCAAGCGGTCTGCTAAACGTAACGGCCACCCGGGTATTGAGCGATCAGAAGATCGACGAGCAAGCCCGCTCACACTCCTGTGAATCCAACCAGTAACACTTACCGTACAGTCCGGTCTGATCGCCTGATATGTCGCATATCTCGCCTAGGGGTGATAAACGTCAGACCCCAATAGCTCGATAAGTCGTGTCGATATGAGGTCCATAACAGTTCAAGAAACTATAGGTAACACTTACCAGTAAATCTCAGCAACCCTGGCCAGGGATTTCCGGTTATAGCCAATCGAACACAGCGCAACATCAACCCCCTATACCGGGAGAGACGAATCCCCTCTTATCGCTCATTGCCTCCATGTGACTCGGGACTGTACCCAAAAACCACCATTTTGCATGCCCTCTTGGATGTGGTAAGATGGAAATCAAAGCACAGTAGGAACCACACAAGACTCTATGACGATCTCGGGTCAACAGACCACTCTGTACCAGTGTCACCAGAGAACTGCCATCTGACGTATGGTATAATACCATCTGGGAGTTCTCGGCGAGTCCGTCCAGTGTGCCCAGTCTCCACTGAGCACCCGTATATCATCTCTGATGTCAAACACCAATGGATATGGGATCATCCATCGCCCATCTGTATGGGTCGAGAAGGTATACGCTAGTCTACTCTGGTATATCGATGCCCCGTCTCGATACACCCACGACTAGGGACTTTGAAGGATGTACTTATGGACTACCATGTCCCCACTAGTATGATCCACATCATAGTTCAGGTAGTCAAGTACACATCCTAAGGGCTTTACCAACATGTAACAGAGAGACAATCAGTATACACGTTAAGGTAAAGTTCAACCAGATAGCATACTATCATGTCGAGTAAGAAAGTCCTCCCTATATATGTCCTAGCATCCACTACAATATACATCCAATGTACAGTAATGGCCTCTAGGGCATACATATAACTAATAATATCAAGCACCCCCAAGCCGCAAGCGGTCAGCTATACGTAATGGCCACCCGAGTATTGAGCGATCAGAAGAAAACAAGCGAACCTGCTACAACTCCCGTCGAGCCAACCGGCAACACTACCGTACAGTCCGGTCTCTTCGTCAGATATGCTGCATATCGAGCCTAGGTATGGTCACGTCGACCACAATAACTCAATAAGTCATCCCGGTGAATGGTCTATAACAGATCGAGAAACTACTGATAACACTTATCAGTAAATCTCAGCAGCCCTGGCCAGGGACTTACTGATATAACCAGTCGAGCACAGCACAGCATCAACTCCCAATACTGGGAGAGACGAAACCCCTCCTATCGCTCATCGCCTTCGTGTGTCTCGGGACTGTACCCAACGGCCACCTGTTTGCACGACTCAGAAGAGTCGTGGTAGGGTGGTAATCAAAGTACAGTGGGAGAGCACACAAGACTCTATGACGATCTCGGGTCTACAGACTAACCTGTACCAGTGTCACCTGAGAACTGCTATCCGACGATAGATATAATTCCATATAGGAGTTCTCGGTGAGTCCGTCCAGTGTACCCAGTCACCACTGAGCACCCGTATATGATCTTGATGTCAAACATCGATGAATGTGGGAACATCCATCGCCCATCATATGGGTCTAGTATCATATACGCTAGTCTACTCTGGTATATCGATGCCCCGTCTCGATACACCTACGACTAGAAACATTTCAGGATTTGCTTATAAACTACAGATGTCCCACTAGTATGATCTCTATTATAATCACTGTAGTCAAGCCAATATCCTCAGGGCTTTATCAACATGTATGAATGAGTAAAAGCTTGATCAAATCAACATGTCAGATAAAGAAGAACCAGATAGCATACTATCATGTCGAGCAACAATGTACACTGAATATATATATATATATGTGTGTGTGTGTGTATACACATGTATAAATACATCCACTATCACATAATGGCCTCTAGGGCATACATATATCCAACAATCTCCCACTTGCACTAAGGCCAGTTATTGGCGTATCTCATACCCAACATCTCAAAAAGTTGTTCATGCTGCGGCTGAGGGAGGGCCTTGGTGAGTGGATCTACGGCGTTATTCTTTGTGTCTACTCTCTTAATCTCGACCTCGCGGCGATCTACAATCTCCCGGATCAAATGAAAGCGCCTCAGGATGTGTCTGGACCGCTGATAGGACCTGGGCACCTTGGCTAACGCCATAGCCCCATTATTATCACAATACAATGGTATTGGATCAATAATGGTTGGAACTACTCCTAGCTCCGAGATGAACTTCTTCATCCAGACGGCTTCCTTGTCGGTATCATTTGCAGCAATGTACTCGGCCTCCATCGTAATGTCTGCAACGGTATCATGTTTGGAACTCTTCCAACTTACCGCCCCTCCATTGAGGGTAAATACAAACCCTGAGATAGATTTGCTGTCGTCTTTATCGCTCTGGAAGCTCGAATCGGTAAAGGCCTCCATTTGGAGATCTCCATTACCATACACCAAGAACAATTCTTTAGTCCTTCGTAAGTACTTAAGAATGTTCTTCACAGCTTTCCAGTGATTCTCTCCTGGGTTGGATTAATACCTTCTCACAACACTAAGTGCATAAGCTACATCTGGGAGTGTACATAACATCGCATACATTATAGATCCTACTGCCGAAGCATAGGGTATAATGCTCATGCGAGCTCTCTCTTCATCGGTCTTTGGACAAGAATCCTTGGAGAGAGTGACCCCATGGCAAGCGGGTAAGGCACCCCGCTTGGAGTCTTCCATACTAAACCTTTTTAGGATGGTGTTGATGTACCTGGTTTGGGACAATCCCAATAACTTTTTGGATCTATCCCTATAGATCCTAATGCCCAGGATGTATGTGGCATCACCCAGGTCCTTCATAGAGAACCTTAGTGATAAGAAATATTTGACCGACTGTAGCATAGGAATATCATTTCCTATCCGAAGAATGTCGTCCACGTACAATACGAGGAATGTGACAGCTCTCCCTACAGCCTTCTTATAAACATAAGGTTCATCTAGATTTTTGATGAAATCAAACTCTTTGATGACATCATCGAAACAGTTGTTCAAACTCCGTGATGCCTTCTTTAACCCATATATGGATTTAAGCAATCTACATGCTTTCCCGCTGCTCCCACTGTCAATGAAGCCCTCTGGCTGATCCATATAAACGCATTCTTCTAAATCTCCATTTAGAAATGCCGTTTTAACGTCCATCTGCCAGATTTCATAGTCTTAGTGAGCAGCAATAACAAGTAATATCCGAATGGATTTAAGCATGGCTACGGGCGAAAAAGTTTCGTCATAGTCCAAACCTGGTCTTTGACGAAAACCCTTCACCACAAGTCTTGCCTTATAGGTCTCTACATGCCCATCTACACCAATCTTTCTTTTAAAGATCCATTTGCATCCCACAGGTTTTACCCCAGGGGGTACAACGTCCAAAGTCCATACTTTGTTGGTGTACATAGACTCCATTTCGGATCCCATGGCATCCATCCGCTTCACAGAGTCTCCACTCGTGATAGCTTGCTGAAAACTGGTAGGATCATCATCATCCATGATGCAGTCTTCTCCGTCACCATCAATGAGGAAACCATAGTACCTCTCCGGTGGGCGAGAAGTCCTACCAGACCTTCGGAGTGGCCGAGCTTCCTCAGTTTCTATTGCAACAGCCGATTCAACCAAATCGTCATTTGTAGTTTGTGTCTCTAGAACCTCTTCTAGATCCACCACCTTGCCATTATCTTTATCTGTGAAAAACTCTTTTTCCAAGAATGTGGCATACTGAGAAACAAATACCTTTTGTTCCTCTTTGTGGTAGAATAGATATCCATAAGAATTCTTTGGATACCCCACAAAATTACACATGACTGACCGTGTTTCGAGTTTGTCCGGATTCAGCTTTTTAACATAGGCCGGGCAACCCCAAATCTTAATTCTCTTAAGAGATGGTCTCTTCCCATGCCATATCTCATATGGCGTGGTAGACACGGTTTTGGTTGGAACCCTGTTTAGCAGAAACGCTGCAGTCCCCAATGCATGCCCCCAAAACGAGACTGGTAACTCAGCGTCACTCATCATGGAACGGACCATATCTAATAGGGTCCGATTCCGTCGTTCTGACACACCATTGTGCTGTGGTGTGTAAGGAGGAGTGAGCGGAGAGAGAATCCTATTCTCTTTTAGGAAGTTTGCAAATTCCATACTGAGATACTCTCCACCTCGATCTGATCGAAGCATCTTGATACTCAAGCCGGTTTGTTTTTCTACTTCTTGTTTATATTCAATGAATTTCTCGAAAGCTTCGGACTTGTGCTTTAATAAAAATACATGACCGAATCTTGAGAAATCGTTAGTGAACGTAATGAAGTATGAAAACCGCATATGGCCTGTGTAGACGTTGGCCCACATACATCACTATGTATGAGTCCTAGGAGCTCGATAGCTCTTTCTCCGTGTCCGGTAAACGGAGTTTTGGTCATTTTACCCTTGATACAAGACTGGCAAGGCGCATAAGATTTATATTCAAAAGAGTTTAAATATCCATCTTTTTGTAACTTGTTTAGTCCTGTTTCGTTAATATGACCAAGTCTACAGTGCCAAAGAAAAACTTCATTTAATTCTGAAAGTTTTGTTTTATTAGTGTGTTGTATACTGAAAACTGTGTGTTGATTTAGGACGTATATCCCGTTATTAAGTGTACCATACCCAACCAACATTTGATTTAGGTGAATGTTCATAACATTTTTCTGCAATACAAAATTATATCCTTCATTGTCTAACAAAGAAACGGATATTATATTACATAGCAAACTTGGTACAAAATAACATGGGTTCAAAACCAATATACACCGAGATGGCAACCCCAAGTGATACTCTCTCACTGCGACTGTATGTATATTGGAACCATTTCCAACGCGGAGAGTATGGTCACCTGTCTTCAAAACTTTGCTATTTCTCAGCCCCTGCATAGAATTGCAAATGTGAGAACCCGAACCGGTATCTAATACCCAGGAAGCAGAGTTTATTGAAAAACAGTTTTCTGTCACAAACACACCTGAAGCGGAAGCATCCCCATGCTTCTTCTTGAGGTTCAAGTACTCCGTATAGTTGCGCTTCCAATGTCCTGTCTTGTGGCAATGAAAACATTCACCTTTCCCCGAGTCTCCAGCTTTGGACTTTTCCTTTCCCTTCACCTTTTTAACTCCACCCTTAGAATTGTGGGCTTCTTCTTTTTCTTTCCCTTGGCCTTAGCCTTTGGGCGAGAAGAGGAAGATTGTCCAATAGTCATAACGGGAGTTTTCACTGATTTCATACTGCTCTCTGCACTCCTTAACATATTAAGGAGTTCAGGTAGCTCCTTCTCTATGCCGTGCTTGTTGAAGTTAACTATGAATTGAGCAAAGGTGGAGGGGAGGGACTGCAGAATAATATCCGTATATTGTTCATTGTCCATTGTCCATCCAAGGTCCTCAAGCTCTTCTATAAGAGCTATCATCTTCAGAACATGGTCTCCTACTGATGTGCCAGGGGCCATTCGCATCTGAAACAATTTCTTTGATGATTCGTATCGTAATACGCGGGATTGCTCTCCATACAACTCCTTTGTATGGAGGAATATGTCATGAATGTCCATATTCTCGTGCTGCTTTTGATGTGTATTGTCCATTTATGCAAGCGCGAGGCATTTGGCCATGGCACAGTCAGCGTCCCATGTCTTGCGGACTTCAATGTACGCAAGTGAGGATTTTGGACCTGGGGTGGGCGGGGCTGAAGCCGTAAGGACATATGATACTTTATCATAAGTCAAGGCTATTTTCAGATTCCTCAGCCAGTCTTTATAATTGGTCCCATTCAGTTTATTTTTATCTAGTAGAAGCTTGAGTCCAGTCATAGGTATCTGCCATTAAGAGAGAGAAAAGAACATACTCAGCGAAAGCTCTTGCATAGATCAGATTGGTTATTATCTTGTCTAATCGATGTCTCCCACTGCTTTAATCAAGTTTTTCTTTCAAACCTTAAAAAGAAAACTAGCCAGGATTAATTACAGTCTACAACTTCGCTAACCATTCAGCCAGGCCAGTGTCGGTACTTGAGGGAGGTTCCCCGTGCTTTCGCACGGACCTAATTAAAGTAAACCTCGTTTTCCCAGAGGCGTAGCCTCGTTAACACCTTTCTAGACACCTAATGAGTTAGCTAATTGTAAACTGCAAAACTCTACTAGGAGCAACTATTGCCCACAGTGGGATCGGGATCCAAGCATCATATGGAAGGTATGCAATCTCATTGCAAATCTCAACACTTGAAATTCCCGATGTGATTTTTACCCCTAGTACTTATGACCTTAACTATGGTCAACAAATCATAAGTACCAGTCAAGTTCTACCCGTCATTTCTTGATCAATTAGACCCACCCATATGACCCTTAACTATGGTCAACAAAGTCGCATGAATGTCCTAATTAATCTGCATCATATGCAGTGTAGGAAGACATCACTTAGCTACCGTACACTACGCCTTAACTAAAGTCAACAAACGTAGCACGAATACTAAGTACTCTACTTCCTAAAATGACGGAGGGTTGCGGATGATGTTTAAGAAAATCTTTAACGCTTTGAACTTGATATCGTCGTAGAATCAAATGGTTTTCAAAAGGAGTGGCTTGTGCTCTGCAGTTTTGAAATATAGCTTTTTCATAAAGAGCCGAGTGGTTTTCAAATCTGATTCTACAACATCTTTTTAGGTTTATTTTCTTTACATTAATTATATTAATGTAATCCCATCATTTAAGTCCTTAAGCCAATCACAGAAAAGAAACGAAAATACAACGTACGCTTATGCCATCCACATTCGCCGCAATGTTCCGTTATGCACTGTTAGGTTACTTAACTAACGGCGTACCGGAACGGGACTAGCGCGGGTGCAAAACATAAGCAACGTCTACTATATATCTCATATATAATATATCATTCGTCTCAGATATCACAGAACACAGGCAGCAGAAACATATATATAATGTGGGATATACTAGGACGTCCGTATTTAGTATTTAGCCAACAATAGAAAATACGGATTCCACAGTCGCGATGAATAGCCAAGCACACACCCCTAGACCCCTACGAGAGCGGCAAGCGACCCTACCAATCCTGGAGTTTAGGAGACCCGGTCTCGACTCCTCGAGATGGCCTCCCACTGAACCCCAGAACCCGATCACTTGTGCTCCCCTCCTTGGGTCTATCCTAATGCGGAAAAGTAAATAATATACAACACCGGTGACATCAACCTCAACCCGGAAGTGCCCCAAATAAAAGAATATTACATTACATTTGAATTTTACATGAATGAAATATAAAACTCTCATCTCACATAAAACCCCCCGGCTATTCAATCGCGACAATCCTGCACATCATATCTCAGCAACACATAATATCATATATCATCAACGTAAGTAAGTATCCGTACCCTGATTATCGTTGATGTATAGCAACGAAACCGGCGATATCGACATACTACACTTACGGTCATAGAAAAGAAAGTGTAAAACTACAATATTTGGAATCCACATTCTCTTTAGACATCTTTAATGTGAAATATCACATACTTCGTATTTCATGCCTAACTATCTGAATTCCACATATTGTATCACATTCCAGATAAATAGACAGTATTAAAGTTTTCGATCGAATGATCAAATACCCAAAATTCCCTAAAGCTCAACACTTGAGCGGAGTTCAAAAAATCTGGAGTGTGTCACAGTAGTAGCGGTCCAGCCGTAGAAGGGTCAAGCCAACGCCTCACATGTGGCACGCCGTACTGTCCCAAACCCTAAGGTTCAAAAGGCAGTTCAAGACGGTCACATAATCGAGTTAAGGTTTGTTGTCTTCTAGAGGGTCCACCACAAAACTTGCACATATTTTCGAAAGATTTAAACCACGTGAAAAGTGAGCAAACGACACTCGTTCGAACAATTCAATACTTTCTAATTATCCGGAAAAAACATGAAGTTAAAATTCCGATCGAATCAATGAACTCAAAACAATCTCCTGAACAAACAGCACTAAATTAAGATTAAAAATACCCCAAAAAATATACAAGCAGATAAAATAGTTACTGTACAAAAACGGCACAATGATGCATCCGTACGGCCGCGGAACCGCGGCCTAAGCAGGCTTTTGCCGCGGCTTCGCGGTGGAATGAACTGTTCATGGCATCGTTTTTTACATTTGTTCTTAGATTTACCTGCTGAATTTTTTGCATATTTTTAATTCTGGAAAATAACAATTTTCAAAAAATATCCAGAGAGTGTCCCGAAAATCCGTATTTCGGTTCGATCGGAGTTTTTACTTCGCTAAAGTGTCGCCTATTGTTCTAGGTCGGCTCTGATACCAATGTTAGGTTTACCTAGCACCCTATGTAAGGTTTGGAAGCATCACATGTCACAAAGATTAAATTTTTAGAGTGCTAAGTGAACACACAAATAATCAATCCTAGAAAATTAGGGTTTCATAACTATAAACCACACCACAAGTAACAAAGGCTAGGGTTTTGAGAGTACAACCTTTGTAGCTCCCTATGCTAGACTCCTTGGCCACTTGAGAGTTGGAAAATGGTTAGCTTGAGGTCTTCTAACGTCCACGACGATCCACCCGAAGCTCCTTTGTCCAAGCTAACAACTTCACTTTATCAAGAGAAGGAAATGAAGCTAACACTCTAAACAAGTGGGCAAGACTTGTGTAGAATGTTGTTGTGGTGGCTTTTCTCACTTAAAAGACCTAACTTGATGAGTGTTTTGCTCACTATAGAAATCTAGAGAGCAAAAGAAGAACGAGGAAGAAGATGATGGCTTTTTTGAACAAGTGAAAAAGATAAACTCTAATGAGAAAATAGAAAATATATCTATATATATTTTTCCTCTTCATCTCAAACCATGGATATATATTATGGATATTTATTTCACTTTAGTTAAAACATAATAGGAAGATTAAATCATGGTTAATAAGTAGGTGAACATGGTCAATACAAGGAAGAGTGTAGAATATAACCATTTATTAATCTTTTCTCTTTTCTTTTGTTTTAACATAAATAGAAATAATAATCCATACATATAAAACATGGTGTGAGTCTTATATTTCCACCATTTTCTATGTATAAACAACCATGAAGGATGATGTATGTATGTATGTGTGCATGCACATCCATATGTGCATGAATCAAGAAAGAATGCATACATGCATGCATACATCAAAAATACAAGAAAGGATTTCTAGTGAGAAACTAATGGTTAAATGATAAATCAACACTTGATTTATCAATCCGGCCATATCACATACGACCTAACCAAAAGCAATCCCCCCGATTAATATACGGTATCTCATACGCGCATTTTAACCGGGTCTATACGCCTATCGCATACGCGCACCACAACGTTTCGCCTGGACTAGGTAACTCCTTTGTGTGACTCTATGACTCGTCAATACACCGGCAGTGGGTGATGATCATATCAAGCACCCCCAAGCCGCAAGCGGTAAGCTAAACGTAACGGCCACCCGGGTATTGAGCGATCAGAAGAAAAACAAGCGAACCTGCTACAACTCCTGTCGAGCCAACCGGCAACACTACCATACAGTCCGGTGTCTTCGTCAGATATGCTGCATATCGAGCCTAAGGATGGTCATGTCGAACCCAATAACTCAATAATTCGTGCCGGTGAATGGTCTATAACAGATCGAGAAACTACTGATAACACTTATCAGTGAATCTCAGCAGCCCTGGCCAGGGACTTACAGATATAACCAGTCGAGCACAGCACAGCATCAACTCCCAATACCGGGAGAGACGAAACCCCTCCTATCGCTCATCGCCTTCGTGTGTCTCGGGACTGTACCCAACGGCCACCTGTTTGCATGACTCAGTAGAGCCGTGGTAGGGTGGTAATTAAAGTACAGTGGGAGAGCACACAAGACTCTATGACGATCTCGGGTCTACAGACTAACCTGTACCAGTGTCACCTGAGAACTGCTATCCGACGATAGATATAATTCCATATAGGAGTTCTCGGTGAGTCCGTCCAGTGTACCCAGTCACTACTGAGCACCCGTATATGATCTTGATGTCAAACATCGATGAATATGGGAACATCCATCGCCCATCATATGGGTCTAGTATCATATACGCTAGTCTACTCTAGTATATCGATGCCCCGTCTCGATACACCTACGACTAGGGACATTTCAGGATATGCTTATAAACTACAGATGTCCCACTAGTATGATCTCTATCTTAATCACTGTAGTCAAGCCAATATCCTCAGGGCATTATCAACATGTATGAATGAGTAAAAGCATGATCAAATCAACATGTCAGATAAAGAAGAACCAGATAGCATACTATCATGTCGAGCAAGAATGTATACTGAATATATATATATATACACACACACACATGTATACATGTTTAAATACATCCACTATCACACAATGGCCTCTAGGGCAGACATATATCCAACAGGTTGTATGTGATATAGCCGGATTATTAAATCTAGTGTTGATTTAATAATTTAATGTATAATTATATATTTGATATATTAATTTACACTAACAAATATTAGCTCACTTAAGAATTCTTTTTCTCACTTGTGCATTTAGTATATGTTAGTTATATGTATGCCCTAGAGGCCATTACTATACATAGGATGTATATTGTAGTGGATGCTTGGACATATATAGGGAGGACTTTCTTGCTCGACATGATAGTATGCTATCTGGTTGCTCTTTTTACCTTAACGTGCCACTGATTGTCTCTCTGTTAAATGTTGGTAAAGCCCTTAGGATGTGTACTTGACTACCTGGACTATGATGCGGATCATACTAGTGGGGATATGGTATTCCATAAGTGCATCCTTCAAGGTCCCTAGTCGTGGGTGTATCGAGACGGGGCATCGATATACCAGAGTAGACTAGCGTATACCTTCTCGACCCATACAGATGGGCGATGGATGATCCTATATCCATTGGTGTTTGACATCAGAGATGATATACGGGTGCTCAGTGGAGACTGGGTATACTGGACGGACTCGCCGAGAACTCCCAGATGGTATTATACCTTACGTCAGATGGCAGTTCTCTGGTGACACTTGTACAGAGTAGTCTGTTGACCCGAGATCGTCATAGAGTCTTGTGTGGTTCCCACTGTGCTTCGATTTCCACCTTACCACGTCCAAGAGGGCATGCAAAACGGTGGTTTTTGGGTAAAGTCCCGAATCACATGGAGGCAATGAGCGATAGGAGGGGATTCGTCTCTCCCGGTATAGGGAGTTGATGTTGCGCTGTGATCGATTGGCTATAACCGGAAATCCCTTGCCAGGGTTGCTGAGATTTACTGGTAATTGTTACCAGTAGTTTCTCAAACTGTTATAGACCTCATATCGACATGACTTATCGAGCTATTGGGGTCTGACGTTTACCACCCCTAGGCGAGATATGTGACATATCAGACGATCAGACCGGACTGTACGGTAAGTGTTACTGGTTGGATTCACAGGAGTGTGAGCGGGCTTGCTCGTTGATCTTCTGATCGCTCAATACCCGGGTGGCCGTTACGTTTAGCAGACCGCTTGCGGCTTGTGGGTGATTGATATGATCATCATCTGCTGCCGGCGTATTGACGAGTCTTTAGAGTCCTACACAGAGGTTTCCTGGCTCAAGCGAAACGAAATAGGAGCTCATATGAGATATGTGCGGGACCGAGAATAATGCGTGTATGTGATACCGTATTCTATTCTCGCGATGAATGTATCGATCTGGTTGTATGCGATATAACCTAGTTATCGAATCAAGGATTGATTCGATAAATCGATACATTGGATATTAGTCGGTGATATGAGATATGACCGGATCGTTAAATCAAGTGTTGATTTGATGATTTAATGCATAATTTTATATTTGATATATTACTTTGCATTAACTAGTATTGATTCACTTTAAATGGATTTTCTCACTTGAAGTTCACAAGTTGTATATGTGATATACTTTTGTGCACTTGGATGTATCATGTTTGATGATACATGTATGCTAGGGTTTGTGTAAAGAATTAAACCTTGGTTAAGTAAATGGTTAGGGTTTTTATTTAGTTATTCATTTATTTATCTTTTTAATTGGATTAAAAAAGAAATGGGATAAGAAAACAAAACGGTTGCTTTCATTCTTGAAGCTTGTTGAAGCTTCATGAAGCTTTGACCAAAGTGACCATTTTGTCTTCATCCTTAACCCTAACCATTCATCTAACCTTAGTCAATTCTCTACACATAACCATGGTTCATATTATGATAAGAATTCATTGTTCTTTTTGTTTTTAATTAACTTATCATAATATTCTATCATCTTCTTCTTCTTCTTCATGAAGAAAAGCTTGCTATCAACAATTCTAAAGTGAACCCACTTCCTATTTCTTCATCCTCTACCACTTGCCAAGTAGTATAGGGTGTTTTCTTCACAAGTTTCATGACTTGGTGAAGTGGGAGCTTGATTTTGTGATGCCTCGACGTAGATCATCTTCGGCATCGTAGTCGATGACCTAGCCCGTCCATTTCTCCGATGAAGCCGACGCTAGAGCCCGGGATTCGATTTGGACAGCAAGGAGACTTCATCATGGAGCTATGGAGGTGGAGAACCGGATCTACAAAGGTTGTATTTCCGTTCACTTAGTTAAGTTGTTAACTAGTTGCTTGTTTCGCCTAAAATCTAGTTAACGATCCGTATTAGGGTTTCTCGGCACCTGTAAAATTTGAAATTGGCATGGTTGATGCCTTGTGAGACCTCATTAGCGTGCCTAGGAACCCTACAGTGGTATCAGAGCCTAGCTAGAGCCTTAGGCGATGCGTAGACGGAGTTAGTAGTCCGATCGAACCGAAACCCTAACCCAAAAATTGCTCTCTGTACATTTTTGAAAATTGTGGATTTTTGAGTATTAAAAATATGCAGAAAAATCAGCAGGAATATCTAAGAGTTACTGTAAAATTCGATGCCCTAATTCCATCAAACCGCCGCGGTTCCGCGGCACGAGCATGCCTCGTGCGGCGGTTCCGCGGCCGATTTGTCTTTTCATGCATTGAATTTTGCAAAGTAACTCCTACTTTGCAGTGCTGGTTTTCCTGGGAATTTTTAATATTTATTCAAGAGTTGAAATTTCTGGGTTGTATTGGGGGTTCGTATATTCGATCGGATTATCAAACTTTGTCTATGTGTTTTTCCGGGTAAATTTTAGAATGTGTTAAAAAGTTCGACCGGATATAAATACCTACCTTTTCCCCTGTCGGGAAATTTCCAAGTGTTGAATCTTTCCGTAGTTTAATAACGTTCTAAGTAGTGCAAGTAACGTGATGGACCCTCTATAAGACAACAAACCTTAACTCGATTATGTGACCATCTTGAACTGCCCTTTGAACCTTAGGGTTTGGGGCAGTACGGCGTGCCACATGTGAGGAGTTGGCTTGACCCTTCTGCGGCTGGACCGTTGGTACTGAGGCACGAACTGAATGTTTTTAGACTTATTTCATGTGTTGAGTTGTATCAGGAAAACTTGGGTGTTCGATTGTTCGATCAGAAAGTTTAACATTTTCTATCTTATCCGGAATGTGATACAATAATTGGAATTCACAAGTAGTTATGAGATAACTGAATGAATGTTATAAACATAACAGTTTAGTCTCACTTGATCGGTTGCCACGAAATTTTGATGCGATCAAAAGTGCGTCGCAATCACGTAGCGTACGCGGATACTCGCCGGGTAAACTTAATAGACAGCCTCACTCCATAGCCCCGACCAAGTGACTGTAGGAGAACCCCGTCGCCGAAAGCATCCGTTCGGGTGCTCGCGGCAGAGGTGTTCCGCCTTGGTGCACTTCGTCGACGGTATTGGGGATGCGGCCGTCTACTAAAGTTTGCTACGAGCATTTGATCAGAATGTCGGGATTCTTGTAGAATTGTCCGACATGATATTGAAAAGTGTTTTCGATAATGAGACTAAAATGCGGGGTTTATAATTGTCAGGCATGCGATGTCTAAGGAATTCATTTGATTAGGCATGCGATGTCTAAAGAGGTTGCGGATTCCAACTGTTGTAGTTTTATACTTTCTTTTCTGTGACCGTAAGTGTAATTTGTGATATCACCGGTTTCGTTGCTATATGTCAACGACAATTGAGATGCGCTTATTTACTTACGTTGATGACATGTGATGTTATGTGTTGCTGGATATGTTATATTGGATCGTCGTGTTTGAATAGCCGGGTTTTTTTTATGTGAGATAAGTGTTTTTCATTTTTATTCATGTAAAAACTTGTATGTAATATTCTTTTATTGGGGCACTTCCAGGTTGCGAAAGATGTCACCGTTTGTATATTATTCACTTTTCCGCACTAGGATAGACCCAAGGAGGGGATCACAAGTAACCGGGTTCTGGGGTCCAGTGGGAGACCAACTCGAGGAGACGAGTCCGGGTCTCCTAACTCTAGAATTGGTGGGGTTGCTTGCCGCTCTCGTAGGGGTCTAGGGGTGTGGGTTTGGCTATTCATCACGACCGTGGAATTCTTGTTTTATACTGGCTCGTATTGAAAACACGGATGTCCTAGTATATCCAATATTTCATATGATTCTTCTGCTGCGATATCTGTAATGTGATCATGTGATATGTTCTGTGATGGATACTTTATATAGTATATATGATATATTATATAGACGTTACTTATGTTTTACACCCGCGCTAGCCCTGCCCTGCTCTGCCGTTAGTTACCTAACCTAACGGTGCACGAGGGGACATCGAGGCGAATGCGGATGGCATAAGTGTACGTCGTATTTATCTGTGATGTTTAGGTATTTAAATGATGGGACTTCATTAATGAGATTAATGAAATAAAAGAAACCTAAGATGTTGTAGAATCGAATTTCAAAATAAAACAGGTAGCTACAGTTCTTGCTTTGCATAGCGGTATATATGATATACCCTGCACCTTATTCGATGAGGAAAGGACCGAGATCCCTTCACCGGGAGTGACTCCTTTAGCAATAACTAGCAGATGTTGCACACTCGGTTTGCTTTTGATTGCTTTTGGAGTTTTACTTTGCACACAGATATATATATGATATATCCCGCACCTCATTCGACGAGGAAAGGGCCGACGATCCCTTCACCGGGAGTGACCCCTTTAGCAAAACTAGAAAAAGCCTCAAAAACACTCCATTTCAAAATCATTTGATTCTACAACGATATAAAGTTCATTACGCAAAGGGTTTTCTTAAACACCTGACGTAGCCCTCCGTCATTTCAGATAAATAATAGTTAGTATTCGTGCTGCGTTTGTTGACTCAGTCAAGGCGTAGTGTGCGGTAGCTGATTACTATTTATCTGTTTACGCATATGTTGCAGATTGGATTAGGGTAGTCGTGCGGCCTTGTTGACTCAGTCAAGGGTCGTGGGGGTGGGTTTAATTCAATTAGGAAATGACGGGTTGAACTTTACTTGCGGTCTATGGTTTGTTGACTCAGTCAAGGTCATAGATCGCTTGGGGCAAAATATTATCGGGAATTTCAAGTGTTGAAATTTGCAATGAGATTGCATACCTTCTATGAGATAGTTGGATCCCGATACCCACTGCGAGTAATTGTTACTCCTGGGAGAGTTTTACTCATTACAATTAGCCGATCAAGTAGGTGTCTAGAAAGGTGTCAACGGAGTTACGCCTCTGGGAAAACGAGGTTTACATTAATTAGGTTCGTGCGAAAGCACGGGGGACCTCCCTCAAAGTACCGACACTGGCTTGGCTGAAAGATTGGCGAACTTGTAGTGTGTAATTAATCCCGGCTAGTCTTTCCTTTTAGGGTTTGAAGGAAGATTTGATAAAAACAGTGGGAGCCATCCTGATTAGATAAAATAATAACCAATCTGATCTTGCAAGAGCATACGCTGAGTGTTTTCTTCTCTCTCTCTCCAGGTAGCGACCATATCACGCCTTAATCAAGATAATAATACGGATATTTGACCGAACCCGCTTGTTATACTGAGCTGGGGAACGTTGGTCCCGCTCCAACTTATAATTGTTATAAGACAGAGCAGGAAATTGGGGATTACCAGAATTCCCGTGCCACCCAAACGAAGTAAGTGCATGCTGACGCATCATCTTCGGGTGTGTTCATTATATAGAACTGTTTCTCAGTGTCCTTTACGTCCTAGGTATATGATACCGGATCAGGATCCCGCATATGTAATATGTTACATAGGGCTACAGAAAGGTAGAGAACTGAGAACGGGTGATAAATTTCATGAGGCAGAAAACGGGGCAAGTGTTGCAGCCAAGTCTGTTGGTCACTGTCACCCTGTATTACCAATACATTGATTCTGAACGAATGTTATTAGATACCGAACCTGATATACAAAATCATATCAATCTCTTTATTAGTAAAGAAAGGATATAATTTTATATTATTGGATAATGTTTTGAACATTTCCTATATCAAAAGTTGATCGGTTCAGGCATGTTATCTAAAAGCATTAATGTTCTAAATCAAACTACAGTTCTTTAGTATACGGAACACACATAAGAGGAAGAGTTCAGAAATGAACGAATTCTTCTTGAGGCATTGTAGACTAGGTCATATCAATGCGATCCGACTGGCTAAAGTTACATTTTAGATGCATATTTAAATTAGTTTGAATTTACATCTTATGAAACTTGCCAGTCATGTCACAGAGATAAGATGACCATAGCTCCGTTTACAGGAAACAGAGAAAAAGTTAGTGAACTCTTGGGATGATACATGTTGATGTATGTAAGGTCCCCTGTCTACACATGCCAAGACCAGTTCTTTGTACTTCATTACATTCTCTGATGATCTCTTTAGATTCAGACATATGTTCCTGTTGAAACACAAGTCCGAACCTTTTGAGATATTCACAGAATATAAGCTAGAAGTAGAGAACCAATACGAGTATAAGTATTATGTCCTTTGATGAGATCGAGGAGGAGAATACTTGAGCACGGAAATCCTGGATTATTCTAAAGGAGAATGAGATTCTCTCTCAGCATTACTCCTCCGTATACACCATAGCACGATGGTATATCGGGGTGGAGCAATCACACCCTATATGATAAGGTGTGCTCTATGATGAGTACTACTGAGTTACCTATTTCCTTTTTGGGAGTTATGCACTTGAGAAGCTGCATACCTATTGAATAGGGTTCAAATCAAATCAGTTGCCTACCACTTCATATTTGATATGATAAGGAAAGAGCCCATCTCTTAAGTTAGTTAAGATTTGGGGTTGTCCAGCCTATGTCTGAAAAGCAAAATCCGGACAAGCTCGAGGCAAGGTCAGTTATGTAGAACTGGAAACGTTCCAGCTATACAAACTGCAGCTGATGATTTGAAAGAACCAAAGGATTCAATAGTTACCAACGAACCTCAGCCTCTCCGCCGATCTAGTAAGGTTCCTCACCCGCCTGAGAGATACTTCGGTTTCTCTATGACAGTGGGAGAGAGGATTGCATCATAAGATGATGACCCAACTAGTTTCGAGCTGGCCATCAGGAGTGGGACTCTGTAAGAATGGCTGGATGCTTATCGATCTGAGATGGAATCCATATACACCGACAAAGTATGGACTTTGGTTGCTATATCTGAAGGGTTAAATCCCCATCAGGAGCAAGTATATCTTGAGAAGATTACTTGGTGTAGATGGAAAAGTTGAGACTTTCAAAGCTAGACTTGTTAAAGCTTTTTCATCATCGACCAGGCGTGGATAATGATGAAACCTTTTCAAGTGGCTATGCTTAAGTCCATATAGATCCTACTTGCCACGGCTACATACCATGACTACGATATCTGGCGGTTGGGTGCCATGACTGCTTTTCTAAATGATGTTTTAGAAGAGAATGTCTATAAGTACACAGCCAGAGGGCTTCGTAGACAGTGGGAGCAGCGGAAACGTGTGCAAGATGGTTTATGTGATAAAGCAAGCATCGCGGAGTTGGAACATCTGTTTTGATGTAGTAGTCAAATAGTTTGACTTCATCAAAATGGTAGATGAACCTTGTATATACAAGAAGGTAGTAGGGAGTATGGTAGTGATCCTCGTAGAGTACGTGGATGACATACTCTTGATAGGGAAGGAGTTTCCTATGCTACACTCGGTCAATCTCCAATTATCACAAGGATTCTCCATATAGGATCAAAGTGATACCTCCTAAATCCTAAGTATTCATCTATGAGATAGATGTAATTGGATGCCAGGAATCTCACTAGTAGTACTGAGATGGTATCAATTGGTCCTGAGGAGAATCACTGGAAGTGTTCCAGGGTGATAAGGACGACTGAATGTCAGTCACAGGCATTGTCTTTACCCTCAGTAAAGGGACGGTATGTTGGAAGAGTTCCAAGCTAGATACCGTAGCATACTAGACGATAAAGGCTGGATACATCGCTACTTAAAATGCTACCAAAGAGGCTGTTTGGGTGTATACTGGTTCATGAGATGAACTACGTTCCTCCCATTGTGAGACAATGGAGTTGTGGCTTATGCCAAGGAACGCCGGTCCCATCAGTGATCCAGACATATTCTAAGGCAGTATCACCTGATCATGGAGATAGTTGATCTCCAGGGTGATCAAGGTTAGGAGAGTAGACTCAGAGGACAACACGGCGGATCCACTCACAATGGCCTTTTCCCAGAGAGAGACTTTTATGGGATGGTTGAGTATGAGATACTACAACCACTGCTATCAGATGGCCCTAGTGCAAGTGGGAGATTGTTAGTTATATGTATGCCCTAGAGGCCATTACTATACATAGGATGTATATTATAGTGGATGCTTGAACATATATAGGGAGGACTTTCTTGCTCGACATGATAGTATGCTATCTGGTTGCTCTTTACCTTAACGTGTACACTGATTGTCTCTCTGTTACATGTTGGTAAAGCCCTTAGGATGTGTACTTGACTAACTGGACTATGATGCGGATCATACTAGTGGGGACATGGTAGTCCATAAGTGCATCCTTCAAGGTCCCTAGTCGTGGGTGTCTCGAGACGGGGCATCGATATACCAGAGTAAACTAGCGTATACCTTCTCGACCCATACAGATGGGCGATGGATGATCCCATATCCATTGGTGTTTGACATCAGAGATGATATACGGGTGCTCAGTGGAGACTGGGTACACTGGACGGACTCGCCGAGAACTCCCAGATGGTATTATACCTTACGTCAGATGGCAGTTCTCTGGTGACACTGGTACAGAGTAGTCTGTTGACCCGAGATCGTCATAGAGTCTTGTGTGGTTCCCACTGTGCTTTGATTTCCACCTTACCACGTCCAAGAGGGAGTGCAAAACGGTGGTTTTTGGGTACAGTCCCGAATCACATGGAGGCAATGAGCGATAGGAGGGGATTCGTCTCTCCCGGTATAGGGAGTTGATGTTGCGCTGTGATCGATTGGCTATAACCGGAAATCCCTGGCCAGGGTTGCTGAGATTTACTGGTAAGTGTTACCAGTAGTTTCTCAAACTGTTATAGACCTCATATCGACACGACTTAGCGAGCTATTGGGGTCTGACGTTTACCACCCCTAGGCGAGATATGTGACATATCAGACGATCAGACCGGACTGTACGGTAAGTGTTACTGGTTGGATTCACAGGAGTGTGAGCGGGCTTGCTCGTCGATCTTCTGATCGCTCAGTACCCGGGTGGCCGTTACGTTTAGCAGACCACTTGCGGCTTGTGGGTGATTGATATGATCATCATCTGCTGCCGGCGTATTGACGAGTCTTTAGAGTCCTACACAGAGGTTTCCTGGCTCAAGCGAAACGAAATAGGAGCTCATATGAGATATGTGCGGGACCGAGAATAATGCGTGTATGTGATACTGTATTCTATTCTCGCGATGAATGTATCGATCTGGTTGTATGCGATATAACCTAGTTATCGAATCAAGGATTGATTCGATAAATCGATACATTGGATATTAGTCAGTCATATGAGATATGACCGGATCGTTAAATCAAGTGTTGATTTGATGATTTAATGCATAATTGTATATTTGATATATTACTTTGCATTAACTAGTATTGGTTCACTTTAAATGGATTTTCTCACTTGAAGTTCACAAGTTGTATATGTGATATACTTTTGTGCACTTGGATGTATCATGTTTGATGATACATGTATGCTAGGGTTTGCGTAAAGAATTAAACCTTGGTTAAGTAAATGGTTAGGGTTTTTATTTAGTTATTCATTTATTTATCTTTTTAATTGGATTAAAAAAGAAATGGGATAAGAAAACAAAATGGTTGCTTTCATTCTTGAAGCTTGTTGAAGCTTCATGAAGCTTTGACCAAAGTGACCATTTTGTCTTCATCCTTAACGCTAACCATTCATCTATCCTTAGTCAATTCTCTACACATAACCATGGTTCATATTATGATAAGGGTTCATTTTTCTTTTTGTTTTTAATTAACTTATCATAATATTCTATCATCTTCTTCTTCTTCTTCATGAAGAAAAGCTTGCTATCAACAATGGCAACTTGAGAAAATGAGTGAGAAATCCAATTCTAAAGTGAACCCACTTCCTATTTCTTCATCCTCTACCACTTGCCAAGTAGTATAGGGTGTTTTCTTCACAAGTTTCATGACTTGGTGAAGTGGGAGCTTGATCTTGTGATGCCTCGACGTAGATCATCTTCGGCATCGTAGTCGATGACCTAACCCGCCCATTTCTCCGATGAAGCCGACGCTAGAGCCCGAGATTCGATTTGGACAGCAAGGAGACTTCATCATGGAGCTATGGAGGTGGAGAACCGGATCTACAAAGGTTGTTTTTCCGTTCACTTAGGTAAGTTGTTAACTAGTTGCTTGTTTCGCCTAAAATCTAGTTAACGATCCGTATTAGGGTTTCTCGGCACATGTAAAATTTGAAATTGGCATGGTTGATGCCTTGTGAGACCTCATTAGCGTGCCTAGGAACCCTACAGTATATATGTGATATATATTAATGTACACTCTTTTGTGTCATGCTAGATGATACATGTGACATGGATGTATGTGACTCACACCATGCTTAACATAATCAAGGGTTTTATTTATTTAAATTAATTCAATATTGGGTGGAAATTACTCATGGTTGATGCTTAGTGGATGCTTGTAGAATCATTGACTAAGTCCACAAATTTTGTTTTACTTAAGATATTTATTAACCCAACAATTATGATTAGCCATGGTTCAGTCTCTACATGAGTTAATATATGATATTAACTCACCCATAGTTGCTATTCTCACCACTTGATTCATTCTTCACTTTCTTCATTCCATGGTTGCTTTCTTCATCTCCTTTCTCAAGCTTTCTAGCTTCAATGTGAAGTGAAGAAAATTAGTGAGAAAATTATTTCTAAAGTGAGCAAAATTCCTACTTCATCAACCTCTTCTCTACCAGCCATTTAGATTGGGTTGTTTCTTCACTAGTTGATCACTTAGTGAAGAGGTAGCTTGAGTTAGTGTCTTCTCGACGTAGATCATCTTGGGCCTCGAAGACATCAAGCAAGCTTGTTCATTTCACTTCGTGGAGCCTCACTAGAGTCTGGGAGATCACTACTTGGAGCGAAGGGACTACTACACGGAGCTATTGAAGTGAAGGACCGGTCTACAAAGGTTGTATTCCTTGTTCACTTATATGTAATGATGTTTACATGCTTGTTCGTCAAATTCTCTAGTTTAGATTCTAGGTTAAAGTTATTTAGCGCGGCAAAATTTTTGAAAACGGCATGGACGATACCTCTCGAAACCCAGCGGCCGCCTAGGGAACCCAACAGTGGTATCAGAGCCATGCTAGTGAATTAGACAATATTGTAGTATTACAAAACCTAAACAACTCCGAAACACCCGAAACAAAGACCCAGTTTCTGTTGAAATTTTCAGAATGTCTAAAATTTTTTTAAGCAGTTGCAGAATGTTATATGAGATGTAATATGAACACCACAGGAAAACGAACCACCTTCGCCGGAAAATGGATAGCCACATGTAGTAAAATTCCGGCCTGGCCGGTTCTGTATGGAAATTTTGGGTTCGTTTTGGTGGGGTGTTCCAGGCTCTTGGTTTTGGTGTTTCAGGTGTTGCTTATTTTCACTAAAATTGCATGTATTGTTATCTTTGGGCAAAGGAAAATCAGAGTGTTTCGTAGTCGTAATTCTAACATCATTTCGGGTTAGTTAGACGACGTTAAAAAGTTCGAATGGATATCAATAACCCATATTTTTCCTCCCTGGAAATTTTCCAAGAGTTGGATTTTTCCAAGTTTAAAATCTTCAGAAAATCATGCAGGTGTTTTCTATGGACCCTCTAGAAAAACGAAACCCTAACTCGATTCTGTGACCGTCGGAACCTCCATCGAACCCTAGGGTTTGTGGTAGTTCTGCGGAGCCATAGGTGAGGCAAGGATTGGCCCTTCTACGGTTGGTCCATAGGTGCTGTGGCATGTTCTGGGTATTTTTTAAAAACTCCGCTCCAGTGTTGAGCTCTATAGGAAATTTTGAGTGTTTGTTGATTCGATCGAAAATTTTAATATCGTCTAGCTATCTTTGATTTTGACACAATATTTTGAATCCACAAAATTTAGTTTTGTGAAAACTAATTTGAATTTTATAAATATAGCAAGTGAGTCACATTTGATCGGTTGCCACGGGATTTTGATGTGGATCAAAAGTTCGTCTCAATCACGTAGCGTACATGGATACTCGCCAGGTAACCTTACTATATAGCCACGCCCCATAGCCCCGACCAAGTGACTGTAGGAGAACCGCATTGCCAAAAGCATCCGTTCGGGTGCTCGGGGCCGCGGTGTTCCTCCTAAGTGCACTTCATCGACGGCATCGGTGGTGCGGCCGTCTACTAAAGTTTCCGACGAGCATTCGATCTGGATGTCAGGAATCTTATTGAATTATCCGACTGGTTATAGAAAAGTGTTTTCAATATTGAGACTAAAATGCGGGATTTATAATTGTTAGGCATGAAATTTGGAATATGTGATATTCCGGGTTTATGATGTCAGGAATTCATTTGGTTAGGCATGAAATCCAAAGTATGTGATACATTGGGTTTATGATATCTAAGGTGCTTGCGGATTCCAATTGTTGTAGTTTTTCACTTTCTTTTCTGCGACCGTAAGTGTAATATGTGGTGTATCGCCAGTTTCGTTGCTATACGTCAATGACAATTGCGATACGCATATTTACTTACGTTGATGACATGTGATGTTATGTGTTGCTGGGATATGTTATATTGGATCGTCGTGTTTGAATAGCCAGGGTTTTTATTTGAGATGAGAGGTTTTCATTTTCATTCATGTAAAAAATTGTATGTAATATTCTTTTATTGGGGCACTTCCGGGTTGAGGATGATGTCACCGTTGATGTATATTATTTACTTTTCCGCAATAGGATAGACCCAGGGAGAAGAGCACAAGTAACTGGGTTCTAGAGTCCAGTGGGAGACCATCTCGAGGAGTCGAGACCGGGTCTCCTAACTCTAGAATTGGTAGGGTTGCTTGCCGCTCTCGTAGGGGTGTAGGGATGTGGGTTTGGTTATTCATCTCGACCGTGGAATCCGTGTTTTTTTACTGGCTTAATTTAAAACACGGAATTCCTAGTATATCCAATATTTCATATGTGGATCTTCTATTGCTGATATTCTGTGATGTAATCACTTGATGTTCTGAGATGAAACCTTATATTATATATATGATATATAATAAATATTGTTTCTTTCGTTTCTTTTGTGATGCTTAAGAAGCATAATTTATGGAACTTCATTAGTGAGATTAAATGAAATAAAGGAAATCAAAAGATGTTGCAGAATCCTGTTTTAAAAACTGGTAGCTCTGGCTCTTGCTTTGCATTATGGTATTCCTTGTAGAATATCCAGCACCTTATTCGATAAGGAAAGAGCCGAGATCCCTTCACCGGGAGTGACCTCTTTAGCAAAACTAGTAAAAGCCTAAAAAACACTCATTTTCAAAATCACTCGATTCCGCAACGATATCAAATTTATTACTTAAATGGTTTTCTTAAAAACCTGACGTAGCCCTCCGTCATTTCAGATAAGTACTATTTAGTATTCGTGCTACATTTGTTTACCTTAGCCAAGGCGTAGTGTGCGGTAACTATTTAGTGCTTATTTGCAAGCATATGATGCGATTGAGTTAGGCTAGTCGTGCGGCTTTGTTGACCTTAGCCAAGGGTCGTACGGGTGGGTTTAATTCAATCATGAAATGACGAGTTAAACTTGGCTAGCGCTTATGATTTGTTGACCATAGCGAGGGCCATAAGTTGCTAGGCGCAAAATATTATCGGGAATTTCAAGTGTTGAAATTTGCAATGAGATTGCATACTTTCTATGAGATAGTTGGATCCTGATACCCACAGCGAGTAAGAGTTACTCCTGAGAAAGTTTTACACATTATAATTATCCGATCAAAGTAGGTGTCTAGAAAGGTGTTAACGGGGTTACGCCCCTAGGAAAGCGAGGTTTATTTTATGTAGGTCCGTGCGAAAGCAAGAGGAACCTCCCTCAAAGTACCGACACTGGCCTGGCCGAAAAATTGGCGAACTTGTAGGGTGTAATTAATCCCGGCTAGTCTTACCTTTTAGGGTTTGAAGGAAGATTTGATAAAAACAGCGGCAGCCATCCAAATTAGATAAAATAATAACCAATATGATCTTGCAAGAGCGCACGCAAAGTGTTTTCTTCTCTCTCTCTCCTGGTAGCGACCAAGTAATGCTTTAATCAAGATAATAATATAGATGGATTGACCGAACCTGCTTATTATACTGAGCTGGGAAACGTTGGTTCCGCTCTTTCTTATAATTGTTATATGTCCGAGCAGGAAATAGGGGGATATTTTGATTCCTACGTGACCTATTCGAGGAATGAGCATATTAATGCATATTCTTCGGGTGTGTTCGATTACCAAGAACTGTTTCTCAGTATCCTCTATGTCTTAGGTATGAGATACCGGATTAGGATCCAACATATGTAATCTGTTACATGGGCTATTGAAAGGTGTACAACTTGGATTAGGTGATATGTCTCTAAGTGTATGGAATGGTGCAATTGTTGCAGCCAAGTCAGTTGGAAAATATCACCTTGTATTAGCAAATGGTAACTACATTGATTCTGAACAAATGTTATTAGATATCGAACCTAATATACAACATTACATCAGTTTTCTTTTTTAAGTTAAAGAAAGATATAATTTTGTATTATAAGATAATGTTGTGAACATTTTCTTTAATCAAGAGTTTATTGGATCAGGCACGTTATATAATAGAATATACATTCTAAATCAAACCACAGTTCAAAGTATATAGAACACACACAAAAGGAGTAGTTCAGAAATGAACGAATCCTTCTTGTGGTATTGTAGACTAGGTCATATCAATGCGACACGAACAGCTAAATTACATAAGGATGAATATTAGAATTTGTTCGAATTTTCATCTTATGAAACTTGCCAGTCTTGCTCAAAGGTAAAATGACCGAAACTCCGTTTACTGGAAACGAAGAAAGAGTTGCTGAACTCTTGGGACTGATACATGGTGATATATATGGTCCTATGTCACTGGTTCCTCATACTTCATTATATTCACTGACCATCTCTCAAGATTTGGACATATGTTTCTGTTGAAACACAAGTCTGAAACTTTTGAGAAATTCAACGAATATAGATTTGAAGTTGAGAACCATACGGATAGAAGTGTAAAGTCCTTCGATGAGATCGGGGAGGCGAATACTTAGGCATGGAGTTCCTGGATTTTCTAAACGGAGAATGGGATTCTCTCTCAACTTACTCCTTCGTATACACCACAGCACAACGGTATATCAGGGTGGAGGTATCACACCCTATGAGATATGGTGCGCTCTATGATGAGTACTGCTGAGTTGCTTGTTTCCTTTTGGAATTATGCACTTGAGAAGCTGCATACCTATTGAATGGGGTTCCATCCAAATCAGTGTTTACCACTCTATATGAGATATCGAATGGGAAGAGACCATGTCCTAAATGAGTTGAGATATGGGGTTGTCCGGCCTATATTGAAAAACAAAATCCGGACAAGCTCGAGGCAAGGTCAATTCTGTATTTGTTTGTTGGATATCCCAAACATTTGCGAGGGAATATCTTCTACCACATTGAGGAGAAAATTGTGTTTTGTTTCTCAGGATGCCACCTTATTTTTTAGAAAAGGAATTTCTTATGAAGAAATTTGTGGTCATGAGGTAGAACTTGAAGGAGTTCCAGCTAGTCAAACTAACAGTAGATGATTTGGTGAAACAAAAGGATTCAAACCGACGAACCTCAGGCTCTCTGCGAATCTGGTAGGGTTCCTCATCCACCTGAGAGATACTATGGTTTCCTCGGTGACGGTGGGAGCGAGGATTACATCATGGTTGATGATGGCCCAACTAGGTTCAGGTAGGCCATCATGATTGGGGACTCTGTGTAAAGGATGGATGCTATTCGATCAAAGATAGAATCCATGTACACCAACAAAGTATGACTTTGAATGTTGCACCTGAAAGGGTAAAACCTATTTGGAGTAAATGAATCTTAAGAAGATTCTTGGTATAAATGGAAAAGTTGAGACTTTCAAAGCTATGCTTAAGTCCATCAGGATTAAAGCAGGAATGGCGGTGTTGGAACATCTGTTTTGATGTGGCAGTCAAAGTGTTTGACTTCAGCAAAAATGTAGATGAACCTTGTATATACAAGAAGGTTGTAGAGAGTAAAGCTTTCTTCCTCGTATTGTACGTAGATGGAATAGTCTTGAAAGGAAATGGTTTCCTATGCTACACTCGGTCATGTTCCTCTTATCACAAGGATTCTCCAAGGAAGATCTGGATGATACCAATTACATCTTGTGGATTATGATCTATGGTGATAGATCTAATTGGATTTTGGGAGTGTCCCAAATCCAGGTACATTAACACCATGCTAAAGGGGTTTAGTATGGAAGATTTTAAGCTTGGTGGTGTAGGGTTACCTAGCACGACAGCAAGGTTTTGGAAGGCATCGTCTATGCCATTTTCAAAAAACTTCCATGCTACTTAACCCTAACCCTTGAATCTTAACTTGAGATTTAGACAATAACATATGTAAACAAGTTTACACCTAAGTGATTATGGAATACAACCTTTGTAGACCGGTCCTTCACTTCAAATTCTCCGTGGAGAAGTCCCTTCACTCTAAGTAGTGGTGATCTAGACTCTCCGTAGGCTCCACTAGTCGAAATGAACGAGCTTGCTCAATGATCATCGAGCCCGAAGATAATCTACTTTTAAGAGACACCCACCCAAGGTACCTCTTCATTAATTAGGGATTAGTGAAGCTAACACCCTAAAGTAAATGGCCAATCTAGTAGAGGATGATGAAGTAGGAATTTTTCCCACTTTAGAATTTTTTTTCTCACTCTATTTTTTTTTCTCACCAAAACCAAGAGGGCTTTCTCTTGTTGAAGGTGAAGATGAAGAGAATAATGGATGAGAGAGTGAATTGCAACCATGGGTGAGAAATATCTCATATAACCCGTGTATAGAGTAGACCATGGTTAAAGATTATGGTTAGGTCAATAAGTATCTAATGCAAGACAAATGTAGTGGACTAAGTCAAGGGTTTCCACAAGCATCCAAAGCTTGCAACCATGCTTAATTTCCACCAATTTATATTTTCATTAAATAAATAAAAACCCTAATAATCTAATGGCATGGTATAAGTCTCATACACCCATGTAGTGTGTATCATCAAGCATGACACAAAAAGAAATCACAAATAATATATATCACATATATATTAAGTGTGCACATGTGAGAAAAGAAAAGTATAAGTAAGAAAATATTTGTTAATGTAAATTAGTATATCAAATATACAATTACATATTAAATTATCAAATCAACATTTGATTTAATAATCCGTCTATATCACAGATAACCGACTAATATAATATGAATCAGCTTATCGAATCAACACTTGATTCGATAACCCGGCTATATCACATATAACCGACCGATATCACATATCGCGAGAATAGAATACGGTATCACATACTCATATTATTCTCGGTCCCGCACATATCACATATGTGCTCGTACTTCGTTCCGCCTGAGCCAGGAAACCTATGTGTAGGACACTAAAGACTCGTCAATACGCCGGCAATAGGTGACGATCATATCACGCACCCACAAGCCGTCAGCAGTACTAGCTGGACGTAACGGCTACCCGGGTATTGAGTGATCAGAATATCAACAAGCAAGCCTGCTCATACTCCTGTAGATCCTTTTAGTAACACTACCGTACAGTCAGGTCTCTTCGTCTGGTATGTCGCTTCTCCAGTCTAGGGGTGGTAAACGTCAGACCCCAGTACCGATAAGTCATGCCGATGTGAGGCTCATAACGGGTCGAGAAACTAATGATAACAGTTACCAGTAGATCTCCATATCATCCCTGGCCAGGGACATCCTGTTATAGCCAATCGAGCACAGCGCAACATCAACCCCCAATACCGGGAGAGACGAAACCCCTCTTATCGCTCATTGCCTCCATATGATTCGGGACTATACCCAAAAGCCAACGTTTTGCACGTTTTCTTGAATGTGGTAAGGTGGATATCAAAGCACAGTGGGAATCACACAAGACTTTATGACAATCTCGGGTCTACGGACTAACCTGTACCAGTGTCACCTGAGAACAGCTATCTGACGATAGGTATAATACCAACTAGGAGTTCTCAGTGTGTCCGTTTAGTGCACCCAGTCTCCACTGAGTACCCGTATACCATCTTTGATGTCAAACACCAATGGATGTGGGATCATCCATCGCCCATCATATGGGTCAAGAAGCGTATACGCTAGTCTACTCTGGAGTATCGATGCCCTGTCTCGATACACCTTCTACTAGGAACAATTATAGGATGTACTTTTGGACTACCATGGCCCCACTAGTATGATCTCCATCATATTCCTAGTAGTCAAGTATACATCCAAAGGGCTTTATCAACATGTGAGAGCACGACAGTATCACAATACAAGTCTACAACTTAAGACAAAGAGCAACCAGATAGCATACTATCATGTCGAGCAAAAAGTCCACCTTATATATATCCAAGCATCCACTATATTATACATCATATGTACAATAATAGCCTCTTGGGCTTATACATAACTAACAATCTTCCACTTGCACTAAGGCCAGTTGTTTTAGCATCTCATACCCAACATCCCGAAGAGTCTCTGAAATTGTATCTGGGGTATGGCCTTCGTGAGTGGATCCTCCGTGTTTTTCTTCGTGTCAACACTCCTGACCTCGATCTCCCGGCGATCGACTATCTCCCGTATCAGGTGATACCGCCTCAGAATATGCCTGGATAGCTGATGGGATCTGGGTTCCTTGGCCAAAGCCACTGCTCCATTGTTATCACAATACAAAGGTATTGGATGCTCGATGGACGGAACCGCTCCTAGTTCATTTATGAACTTATTCATCCAGACAGCCTCATCGGAAGCATCGTTGGCAGCGATGTATTCAGCCTCCAACGTTGAGTCTGCCACGGTTTCCTGTTTGGAACTCTTCCAACAAACCGCCCCTCCATTGAAGGTAAAGACAAATCCCGAGACCGACTTAGAGTCGTCGTTATCACTCTGGAGGCTCGAATCGGTAAAGGATTCCACTTGGAGTTCTCCGTTACCATACACCAAGAACATCTCTTTAGTCCTTCTCAAGTACTTGAGATTGTTCTTCACAGTTGTCCGGTTACTATCTCCTGGATCTGCTTGATACCTACTCACTACACTTACTGAGTATGCTATATCGGGTCTGGTACATCGCATCACGTACATGATAGAGCCTACTGCCGAAGCATAGGGTATTGCTTGCATGCGAGCTCTCTCCAAATCAGTTTTGGGAGGCATCTCTTTGGAGAGAGTGAGTCCAGAGATTGTGGGTAAATTCCCATGCCTGGATTCTTCCATACTAAACCTCTGTAGTATGGTGTCAATGTACCTGGATTGGGACAATCCCAGTATCCATTTAGATCAATCTCTATAGATCTTAATTCCCAAGATGTAGGAGGCATCACCTAGATCTTTCATTGAGAATCTTTGTGATAAGAAGAGCTTGACCGAGTGCAGCATATGAACATCATTTCCTATCAAGAGTATATCATCCAAGTACAATACGAGTAAGACAACCTTAATCTCTGCCATCTTCTTGTATATACAAGGTTCATCTACGTTTTTGATGAAGTCAAACTCTTTGACTACAACATCAAAACAGATGTTCCAACTCCGTGATGCCTTCTTTAACCCGTAGATGGATTTAAGCAGCTTGAACACCTTTCCGTTGATCCCACTGTCTACGAAGCCCTCTGGCTGAGTCATGTACACGCACTCTTCTAAATCACCATTTAGAATGGCGGTCTTAACATCCGTTTGCCAGATTTCGTAGTCATGGTATGCAGCAATGGAAAGTAGGATCCGGATGTACTTAAGCATAGCTACAGGAGAAAAGATTTCATCATGGTCCACACCTGGTCGTTGACAAAAATCTTTTGCAACATGTCTAGCTTTGAAGGTCTCAACTTTTCCATCTACACCAAGTTTCTTCTTAAAGATCCATTTGCTTCCAATAGGTTTTAACCTTTCGGGAGCAACTTCCAAAGTCCAGACTTTCTTGGTATACATGGATTCCATCTCATATCGCATTGCATCCAGCCATTTCATAGAGTCCCCACTCATGATGGCCTGCTCGAAGCTAGTTTGGTCAACATCTTCCATGCAATCCTCACTCCCACCATCAATGAGAAAACCATAGTATCTCTCAGGTGGATGAGAAACTCTACTAGATCGGCGGAGAGGGTGAGTTTTATTGGGAGCTATTGAATCCTATGGTTCCATTAAATAACAGTTGCAGTTTGTGCTGTTGGAACTTCTTCCAACTCCACCTCTTCACCACTAATTTCTTTTACAATAATTTCCTTTTCTAAAAAGGTGGCATGTTGAGCAACAAACACCTTTTGTTTCTCACTTTGGTAGAAAAAATATCCATATGAGTTCTTTGGATATCCCACAAACTTGCAAAGAACTGATTGTGCCTCGAGTTTGTCCAGATTTTTCCTTTTGACATAGGTCGGACAACCCTATATCTTAACTCACTTAAGATATGGTCTTTTCCCACTCCATATCTCATATGGTGTGGTAGGTACAGATTTAGATGGAACTTGATTAAATAGGTATGCTGATATCTCAAGCGCATAACCCCAAAAGGAAATAGGTAACTGAGCGCTGCTCATCATAGAGCGCACCATATCTAATATGGTGCGATTACTCCGTTCCGATACACCGTTGTGTTGTGGTGTAGACGGAGGTGTAAGCTGAGAGAAAATCCCATTCACTTTTAGTTAGTCCCATGACTCATTTCTTAAGTATTCTCCTCCTCGATCAGATCGAAGGATTTTAATACTTTTACCCTTTTGGTTCTCTACTTCGTGCTTATTTTCTTTGAATTTCTCAAAATCTTCAGACTTGTGTTTCAACAGAAACATATGTCCGTATCTTGAGAGATCGTCAGTGAATGTAATGAAGTATAAGGAACCATCCCTGGCATGTGTAGACATGGGACCGCATACATCCCTATGTATCAGTCCCAAGAGTTCCATAACTCTTTCTCCATGTCCAGTAAACGGAGTTTTGGTCATCTTGCCTTTGAGACATGACTGGCAAGTGTCATAAGATGAAAATTCGAACGGATTCAAATATCCATCATTATTTAACTTAGCTTGTCATGTCAAATTGATATGACCTAGTCTACAATACCACAAGAAGGATTCGTTCATTTCTAAACTCTTCCTCTTGTGTGTGTTTTGTACATTAAGAACTATGGTTTGATTTAGAACGTATATGACATTATTTAACGAGCCTGATCCAATCAACTTTTGATTCAGGAAGATGTTCACAACATTATCATGTACTACAAAATTATATCCTTCTTTACTTAATAAAGAAACTGATATAAGATTGCATATCAGGATCGGTATGTAATAGCATTCGTTCAGAATCAATGTATTACCATTTGGTAATATAAGGTGATATTCGCAAACTGCTTTGGCTGGAACATTTGTACAATTCCTTACTCTTACGGAATGATCACCTATTCCCAGTTCTCTACCTTTCCTTAGCCTATGCAACATATTACATATGTGGGATCCTGATCCGGTATCTAATACCTAGGACGTATAGTGAACTGAGAAACATTTCTCGGTAGCTAACACAAACGAAGAAGATGCATCAACATGCTTATTCTTCGTTTGGGCGGCGTGGGAATCCAGATATTTCCCTATTCCCTGTTCAGTCTTATAAAAATTATATGAAAGAACAGAACCAACGTTCCCCAGCTCAGTATAACAAGTGGGTTCGGTCAATACATCCATATTATTGTCTTGATTAAGGTCTGACATGGTCGCTACCTAGAAAGAGAGAGAAGAAAACACTTTAACGTATACTCTTGCAAGATTAGATTGGTTATTATCTTATATAATCAGGATGGCTCCCACCATTTTTATCAAATCTTCCTTCGAACCCTAAAAGGTAAGACTAGCCGGGATTAATTACACCTTATAAGTTCGCCAATCTTTCAGTCAGGCCAGTGTTGGTACTTTGAGGGAGGTTCCCCATGCTTTCGCACGGACCTAATTAAAATAAACCTCGTTTCCCAGCGGCGGAACCCCGTTAACACCTTTCTAGAAATCTACTTGATCGGCTAATTGTGATGTGTAAAACTCTCCCAGGAGTATCACTTACTCGCAGTGGGTATCGGGATCCAACTATCTCATAGAAAGTATGCAATCTCATTGCAAATTTCAACACTTGAAATTCCTGATAATACTTTTGCCCCTAGCAATCTATGACCTTGACAAGGTCAACAAACTGTAAATCGCAAGTCAAGTTCAACCCATACATTTGATGATTGAATTAAACCTACCCGCACGACCCTTGACAAGGTCAACAAGGCCGTACGACTACCTTAATCCAATCGCATCTCATGCTTTATCAGATAAACACTAATTAGCTACTGTACAGTACGCCTTAACAAGGTCAACTAACGTAGTACGAATACTGAATAGTCCTTTTCTGAAATGATGGAGGTCTATGACAAGTTTTTAAGAAAACCATTTGCGTAATGAACTTGATATCGTTGTAGAAACAAGTGATTTTGAAAAGGAGTGTTTTTTTAGGATTTTACTAGTTTCGCTAAAGAGGTCACTCCCGGTGAAGGGATCTCGGCTCTTTCCTAATCGAATAAGGTGCAGGATATTTCATAAATATCCTTATGCAAAGCAAAAACTATAGAAACAATAAAAAACAAAACCGAGTGAGTTGTAGCATCTGCTAGTTTTGCTAAAGTGGTCACTCCCGGTGAAGGGATCTCGACTCTTTCCTTATCGATTAAGGTGCTAGATATTCTACAAGGAATACCACTATGCAAAGCAAAAACTAGAGCTACCCTTTTTTGAAAATTTGATTCTACAACAACTTTTAGGTTTCTTTTCTTTCATTAATCTTGTTAATGAAGTCCCGTCATTTAAGCATCCAAAGCATCACAGAAGAAATGAAAATACAACATACGCTTATGCCATCCGCATTCGCCACATTGTCCCGTTATTCACCGTTAGGTTACTTAAGTAATAGCATAGAGGGGCGGGACTAGCGCGGGTTCAAAACAAAAGCAATGTTTATTATATATCATATATATAATAATATAACATTCGTCTCAGCATATATAGTGATCACATCACAGAATATCAGAAGCAAAAGATAACATATGAAATATTGGATATACTTGGAATTCCGTGTTTTAAATTAAGCCAGTATAAAACACAGATTCCACGGTCGCGATGAATAGCCAAACCCACATCCCTAGACCCCTACGAGAGCGGGAAGCAACCCTACCAATTCTAGAGTTAGGAGACCCGGACTCGACCCCTCGAGATGGTCTCCCACTGGACTCTAGAACCCGGTTACATTTGCTCCCCTCCTTGGGTCTATCCTAATGCGGAAAAATAAATAATATACAACAATGGTGACATCATCCTCAACCCGGAAGGGCCCCAATAAATGAATATTACATAAAATGAATTTTATATGAATGAAAATAAAAACTCTCATCTCACATAAAAAACCCGGCTATTCAAAACACGACGATCCAATATAACATACCACAGCAATTGTTGAATATAGTGCCATAAGAGTCAATTATTAGATCACAGGCACGTGATTGCAATGATTGAGGGAGGACCTATGTCGGTAGTGTTAGTGTATATGCCCTAGGGGCCATTATTGTATCATACTAGTTTGTATATTACTTAATGGAAGCTTGGGATATTCACAGTTATATAACAGTCTTGCTAAACATGGTAGTATGCTACTTGGTTTTATCTATCTTAATATGTGAGTATACGTATTGATAGAGCTCTTAGGATCTTGCTTGACTACCAGCGTTGTGATGGCAGTCACACTAGTGGGGGCAGGGTAGTGTATAAGCACATCCTTTTTCAGGTCCCTAGTCGTAGGATTATCGAGACAGGGCATCGATACTCCGGAGTAGACTAGTGTGTACGCTTCTCAACCCAGTTGGGGAGATGGTCTGTCCCACAGCCGTCAGTACGTTGTACTGGAGATAGTATGCAGGTGCTCATTGGGTTACGGGTACACCGGACAGGACTCACGGGGAACTGTTAGTTGGTATTATACCCGTCGTCGGTTAACAGTTCCCAGGTGACATGAGTACAGGTTAGTCCGCAGACTTGACACTGCTACTTCGCCTCGAGTGTATCCCACTGTTCTTAGATTGCTACCCTACCACGGCTCAAAGGAGTCATGCAAACAGGTAGCAGTTGGGTGCAGTCCCGAGCACTTGGAGGCAGTGGCGGTTAGACAGGATTCGTCTCTCCCGGTATTGGGAGTTGATATAGTGCTGTGTCAGAGAGCCATTACGCAAAGTCCCTGGCCCGGGCAAGCGTGATTTACTGGTAGGTTCCAGTTGTTTCTCAGGGTGTAATGGGCTACACTCCGACATGACTTATACCGCTATTAGGGGACTGACGCTTGCCACCCTCCTAGGCCCGATATGCGATAGTCTTAGACGAACAGACCGGACTGTACGGAGATTCTCACATCAGACTCAGTAGGAGATCGGATGGGTTTCCTCATCGGCCTTCTTATCGACATCTACCTGGGGATCGTTACGTACAGCTAGTGTCGCTTGCAGTCTGTGGTTAAACCCACTGCCATCGTAGTAGTCGAGTCTTTAGAGTCCCACAAAGAGAGTTTCCCTGCTCCGGGTGAAACGATATAGAGGTCATATGGTTTAACGACAAGGGTTCGGACGCATACGTGTGTTTACGCACGTACGACATTCGGATAGTTTTTATTAGCCGGCTTTGGTTTAAGCCAGTTTCTAGTAGCAGGTTATTGGATTTATACAGTCTAAAGTTTTTCGGTGTTTTCACGGATAGGAGGGCGTTCTCGTAATTTCGCGAGAAGCTCCTAGAAGGATGGTGACTTGAGGGTTAAGGTGGCATTTGCATTTATTTTGTTAATGACTCATTTGTGTGATTCATCCATGGAGTTGATGCATCATTTATTGATCTAATGACTCATGTGATGAATCACTCATATGAATGAATGAAGCATGGTTGTTAAATGATTTAATTTACTTATTTCATAAAACATTATGCTTCATATATATTCAAATGAGTTCATTATCTCTTTTCATTCTCTTGCTCACCTTCTCTCTCTTCAAGCTCTCTCTATTCAAACCCTAATCCTCCCCTCTCATATGTTGAGACCAAGGATTAATAAAGGCTATTTAATCCATAACACTTCTCTATATCACCGAGGTTACTTAGATTAGCACTTTAAGAAACTTAGTTACCTCAAGTTAGAGGTGAAGCTTGGAGTATAGCTCTCGGGTGGATCATCTATTACGTGGAGGAGGCCGAGATGGACGTGGATAATGAAAAGGAGAAGAACACGGTTCATTAGGTATAATCACTTATCATAGTATTCCATAACTTCTATGTTTCTTGTTAGTTATAGTTTAGCAAAGATTCTCGGTTAGTCGATGTTTACGCAAAGAACAAGATTGTTTTTCATTATTCCGCCTCCATGCAAGTCGTGGGGTGTTGTACATCGACTTACAGTGGTATCAGAGCCTCGCTAAACAATAATTAACTCATTAGCAAAGTCGTATGAATTTTGAACGCAAAACGAACCAGAAAAAACATCGATATCACTAAGTTTCTGTCGATTTTAAAACATGCCCTAAAATTTTTTCAGGGACCTCTAAATTAACAAGGAAGAAATTATAAGGTTACTGGAGAAAAATGGGTTCCTGAATCTGCCATACAGCCGCGGAACCGCGCCCGATCCCACCGATCCGCCGAGGATCCGCGGCCGAGTTGGAGCCGATTCAACCCAGCTTGCTTCAGTAACTCTTCTGTGATATTTTTGTGTTCTCTGGAATGTTTATTTTTCTGCTCAAGTCTCAGGTGCACAGAAAAGTTTTGGAGTAGAATCTAAAGTGTTTGCTCGATCGAAATCTTACGATATTTGCTAATTTGATTATATCTGTGATTGTATAATGTGTTGGTAAACCTCCCCTAACTGCTAGTATGTCGGTTGGCAGGGGGTTGCACATTTCTGTAATGGTTTTTACTGTTTGTGGTTGTGAACTGTATTGGACTGTTGTGATGATTAGCCGGGGTTTGTGATGGGTTGTTATATTCATTCATTCAAAGAAATTGTAATATGTTGTAATATTATTTTGCGGGACACATCCAGGTTGCGGTTGTAGCCAACGTTGTATTATTTCATTTTATTGTTTTTTCTCCTAGGATGGACCCAAGGTGGGGTGCACAAACTACCGGGTACTTTGAAGTGTTTAGTGGCCTACTCACGTTGTTGAGGGAGACCGCTTCACTTCGGGTATTTGGCGGGTAGTTTGCCGTACCCGTAGGGGTCTAGGATGGGATAATGGCTATTCATCACAACTGTGTAATCCGTCTTTTGTTGCAGACTCTAAACAAACGCAGATTGCTTGCAAATCCAATAATGTTCATATGTGATCTGGAATGCCTATTATTGCGTCAGACAAATGTACAATATCTATATATGATAGCTATTTAGACGTCACTTATGTTTTACACCCGCGCTAGCCCAGCCCCCGCTCTACCGTTAGTTAAGTAACCTAACGGGTGATGACGGGACCCAGTGGCGAATGCGGATGGCATAAGAGGACGTTGTATTTTCGTTGTTTTCTGCAATGATAGGTTAATGATGGGACGCATTATTTTTAATGCAAAGAAAATAAACCAAAAGATGAATCGTTGGAACAATTTAAAAGAAACCACACGGTTATTTTAAAACAGATGATATTTTTAAATTGCGGAGCTTTAACCACTCCTTTTAAAAGCTATCAGGTTCTTTCGGTCATATCAAGTTCACTACGTTCACGGTTTCGCCAAAACCATTCGTAGCCCTCCATCATTTCATTTGGGTATTCAGTAGTATTCAAGTTATGTATTTTGACCAACACCAAGGCATAGTGTTTGGTAGCTACTGGGTATTCATTTGTTGCATAGATAGATGAGTTAGTTTGGGACAGTCGTATTATCATTTTAGCCAACGTCAAGGATATATACAGATGGGTTCAAATTAACAAGATAATGATGGGTAGAACTTGATATGTGACTTATGTCATTTTGACCAACGCCAAGGTCATAAGAGCATGGGGGAAAAATTTATATCGGGAATTTCTAAAGAAACTGAAATTTTCAAAGAGATGCATACCATTTGGAGTTTGATGAATTTTGGTAGGATTCCTTCAATATTATCATACGATGATATTTGGATCCCGATCCTACTGTGAGTATATGCTACTCATCAGGAGATTCGTCACTTAACGATCAATGCTATAAACCAAGTAGGTGTCAAGAAAGGTGTCAGCGGGGTTACGCCCCCAGAGAAATGAGGTTATTTAATTAAGGAACTTCGCGAAAGCGTTGGAAAACCTCCCTCGAAGTACCGACCAGCCTGGATGAACGGTTAAGCAAGTATTGTACAGTGAGAATAGTCCTGGCTAATTCTTCTTTTATGGTTTGAGGAAGGATTCGAGAAACAGTGGGAGCCATCCAGTTTAGATAAATTAAAAAACACTCTAAACTTGCAAGAGCATCAAACTAAAGTGTTTCTTCTCTCTCTCCTACTTGCAGCGACCCTGAAAATGACTGGACTTCAGTTAGTTTTAGAGAAAAAATATACTGACAGGGCTAAACTATAAAGATTGGCCGCGGAATGTCAAAGTGGCTTTGACCTATGACAAATTGGGGTATGTCCTCACCGCTAAGGCACCTGCAGTCCCAGGTCCTAAATCCAGTAATGCGGATAAGGAAATCCGCAAAACCTGGCAGTATGATTGCGCGAAGGCCAAGTGCATCGTGCTTGCCTCGATGAACAATGAACATCAGAGGAGGCATGAGGATAGGGATCTTGATGCCATATTTCTCCATACAAAAGAACTTTATGGAGTGCAATCTCGTATATCAAGATACGAGACCTCTAAGAACTTGTTTCGAGCGAGGTTGGCCGTCGGATCATCGGTAGGAGAACATGTCCAAAAGATGATTGGCTACATAGAAGAGCTCGCAGACCTTGGGACGACTTTGGATAATGAGCTCTATACACCTTATTCTCCAGTCCCTTCCTTCCACCTACGCCCAGTTTATTCTGAACTTCAACATTCAAAGAAAAGAAGTTGAACTTCCGGAACTCCTTAACATGTTGAGGAGTGCAGAGGGCACCTTGCAGAAGGCAAGGGAAACAACCGCTATGTTTATTAGCGGTGCTTCTTCTTCCAGGTCTAAGGCAAGGGCCAAAGGAAGGAAAAAGAAGGCCGCCACCAAACCTAGAGGAGGTGTTAGTAAGGTGGGAGCGAAGGGAAACAAAAAGTTTGCGGTACCAGTAAAGGCCCAGGATGAGTGTTTCTATTGTCATAGGAAAGGGCACTGGAAGAAATATTGCAAGGCGTGGAACGCCAAGAACCAGGAACCGAAGCAAGTTGTGGCTTCGACTTCAGGTGTGTTTGTAATTGAGAATTGTCTGTCAATCAACTGTACTTCCTGGGTATTGGATACCGGATTAGGATCTCATATATGCAATTCATTGCAGGCACTGAGAAACCGTAGAGTGCTGAAGGATGGTGATATGACCCTGATGGTTGCTAACGGAGCTAGCGTAGGAGTTGTGTCCGTAGGGGATTATCACCTGGGATTGACGAGTGGACACATTTTGGTTTTACATAACTGTTTTTGTGTACCTAGCTTAACGTGTAATATCATATCAGTTTCTTTGTTATCAAATAAAGGTTATGATTTCACGTTTGTAAGTGACGTTGTTAACATCCACCTTAATCATAGTTTGATTAGGTCCGGTATACTGGATAACGGTATATATGTCTTAAACCAACTCCAACTTTTCAATGTCCAGAAAACACTAAAAAGAAAGTCTCCAGATTTAAATAAAGCTTTCTTATGGCATTGTAGACTCGGTCACATCAATGAAAGAAGGTTGACTAAGTTACATAAAGAAGGATATTTGGACTCGTTCGAATATCAAACTTATGCCACTTGTCAATCTTGTCTCAAAGGAAAGATGACAAAGACTCCATTTACAAGACATGGAGTAAGAGCGAGCGAGCTCTTAGGACTCATACACAACGATGTATGTGGTCCAATGTCTACACATGCAAGAGGTGGTTTTTCCTATTTCATTACTTTTACGGATGATTACTCAAGGTACGGATTCATTTATTTTATGAAACATAAATCCGAGGCATTTGAGAAATTCTAAGAGTATAAGAATGAAGTAGAATACCAAACCAGCAAAAGTATTAAGACACTAAGATCTGATCGAGATGGTGAATACTTAAGCGCCGAGTTCCTAGGTTACCTAAAAGAGAAAGGAATTCTCTCTCAGCTTACTCCTCCAACCACTCCACAGCATAACGGTGTATCAGAGAGACGGAATCGAACCCTATTGGATATGGTACGTTCCATGATGAGTAATGCTGAGTTACCACGATCTTTCTGGGGTTATGCGCTAGAATCAGCAGCATATCTTTTGAACATGGTTCCTACCAAGACTGTGCCTACTACGCCATATCAGATGTGGAGTGGGAAGAAAACCTATCTTCAGTATCTGAAGATGTGGGGATGTCCAGCTTTTGTTAAAAAGCAGCATGTGGACAAGCTCGAGGCACGATCAGTAAAGTGTAAGTTTGTGGGATATCTAAATAACTCCAAGGGGTATCTATTCTATTACGCAGAGGAACAAAAGGTTTTTGTTTCTCGTAATGCCCATTTTCTAGAATATCAGTTTTTAGAAAAGGAAATAAGTGGGAGCGAAATAGAACTGGAAGAAATTCCAGAACCACAAACTACTACTGAAAGTTTGGTGGAACCGGTAGTTCAAGAAGAACAGGACATTCCCGCACCCCTCCGCAGGAGTAGTAGGCCGTCTCATCCGCCTGAGAGATACTACGGTTTTCTCATAGATGGGGATAGAGATTATTGCATCATAAATGATGATGAACCTACTAGCTTCCAGCAAGCCATCCAGAGCGGCGACCCGGTACGATGGCTAGATGCAATGCGGACCGAAATGGAGTCCATGTGCACCAACAAAGTATGGACTTTGGACTTTGTTCCAGATGGGGTAAAACCCATAAGATGCAAATGGATCTTTAAGAAAAAGATTGGTGTAAATGGACAGGTGGAAACCTATAAGGCTAGACTTGTTGCAAAGGGTTTCGTCAAAGACCTGGTTTGGACTATGACGAAACTTTTTCTCCAGTGGCTATGCTCAAATCCATTTGGGTCCTTCTTACTATTGCTGCCTTCCATGATAATGAAATCTGGCAGATGGACGTAAAGACGGCTTTTCTAAATGGAAATTTAGAAGAGTGCGTCTATATGGATCAGCCAGACGGTTTCAATCAGAGTGGAAGCAGCGGGAAAGTATGCAAGTTGCTTAAGTCCATTTATGGACTAAAGCAGGCATCGCGGAGTTGGAACATCTGTTTTGATGAAACGGTCAAAGAATATGACTTTATTAAAAATCCAGATGAACCATGCATATATAGTAAAGTTGTAGCACGAACTGTCGTATTCCTCATCTTGTACGTGGATGACATTCTATTGATAGGAAATGACATTCCTATGCTACAATCTGTCAAAGGATTCTTGTCACACAGGTTCTCCATGAAAGACCTGGGTGATGCCTCTTAGATTCTGGGGATCCGGATCTATCGTGATAGATCCAAGAGGATGTTGGGACATTCGCAGTCCAGGTATATCAACACTATACTAAAAAGATTCAGTATGGAAGATTCTAAGCGCGGTAATCTACCGGCTTGTCATGGAATCACCCTCTCCAAAGAGATGTCTCCCAAGACTGATTTGGAACAGGAACGCATGTCTATTATACCCTACGCTTCTGCGGTAGGCTCTATAATGTATGCGATATTGTGCACCAGACCAGATGTAGCTTACGCACTGAGCGTGGTAAGCCGGTATCAGTCAGACCTAGGGGAGAAGCACTGGATAGCAGTAAAGAACATTCTCAAGTACCTGAGGAGGACTAAGGAGATGTTCTTGGTTTACGGCATAAAAAGACCTCAAGATGGAGGCCTTTGCTGATTCCGGCTTCCAAAGTGATAAGGACGATTCCAAGTCCTTGTCAGGTTATGTCTTTACCCTCAATGTTGGGGCGTTGTGCTGGAAGAGCTCCAAGCAGGACACCGTTGCTGACTCGACGATGGAAGCGGAGTATATTGCTGCTTGCGATGCCGCAAAAGAAATGGTCTGAATGAAGAAGTTCCTAACAGAACTTCAGGTGGTTCCTACCATTGTTGATCCAATACCTCTGTATTGCGACAACAACAGAGCTATAGCTTTAGCAAAGGAACCAAGGTCCCATCAGAAGTCCGAACACATCTTAATGCGGTATCACCTGAACAGGGAGATCATTGATCGTCGTAAGATCGAGGTCCGGAGAGTTGCTACTGAAGAGAACATTGCTGATCCATTCACGAAGGCCCTACCTCAGATTCAGTTCGAGAGGCTACTCGAGATCATCGGTCTTCGATATGCCAGTACATGGCCCTAGTGCAAATGGGAGAGTGTTAGTGTATATGCCCTAGGGGCCATTATTGTATCATACTAGGTTGTATATTACTTAATGGAAGCTTGAGATATTCACAGTTATATAACAGTCTTGCTAAACATGGTAGTATACTACTTGGTTTTATCTATCTTAATATGTGAGTATACATATTGATAGAGCTCTTAGGATCTTTCTTGACTACCAGCGTTGTGATGGAAGTCACACTAGTGGGGGCTGGGTAGTCTACAAGCACATCCTTTTTCAGGTCCCTAGTTATAGGATTATCGAGACAGGTCATCGATACTCCGGAGTAGACTAGTGTGTACGCTTCTCATCCCAGTTGGGGAGATGGCCTATCCCACAGCCGTCAGTACGTTGTACTGGAGATAGTATGCAGGTGCTCGTTGGGTTACGGGTACACCGAACATGACTCACGGGGAACTGTTAGTAGGTATTATACCCATCGTCATTTAACAGTTCCCAGGTGACATGAGTACAGCATAGTCCGCAGACTTGACAATGCTTCTTCGCCTCGATTGTGTCCCACTGTTCTTAGATTGCTACCCTACCACAGCTCAAAGGAGTCGTGCAAACAGGTAGCAGTTGGGTGCAGTCCCGAGCACTTGGAGGCAGTGGCGGTTAGACAGGATTCGTCTCTCCCGGTATTGGGAGTTGATATCGCGTTGTGTTAGAGAGCCATTACGCAAAGTCCCTGTCCAGGGCAAGCGATAATTTCTGGTAGGTTCTAGTTGTTTCTCAGGGTGTAATAGGCTACACTCCGACATGACTTATACCGCTATTAGGGGACTGATGCTTGTCGCCCCCTAGGCCCGATATGCGATATTCTTAGACGAACAGACCGGACTGTACAGAGATTGTCACATCAGACTCAGTAGGAGTTCGGATGGGTTTCCTCATCGGCCTTCTTATCGACATCTACCTGGGGACCGTTACGTACAGCTAGTGTCACTTGCGGTCTGTGGTTAAACCCACTGCCAGTGTAGTAGTCGAGTCTTTAGAGTCCCACACAGAGAGTTTCCCTGCTCCGGGCGAAACGATATAAAGGTCGTATGGTTTTACGACAAGGGTTCGGACGCATACGTGTGTTTACGCACGTACGACATTCAGACAGTTTTTACTAGCCGGCTTTGGTTTAAGCCAGTTTCTAGTATCAGGTTATTGGATTTATACAGTCTAAAGTTTTTCCGTGTTTTCACGGATTGGATGGGCGTTCTCGTAATTTCGCGAGAAGCTTCTAGAAGGATGGTGACTTGAGGGTTAAGCTGGCATTTGCATTTATTATGTTAATGACTCATTTGTGTGATCCATCCATGGAGTTAATGCATCATTTATTGATCTAATGACTCATGAGATGAATCACTCATATGAATGAATGAAGCATGGTTGTTAAATGATTTAATTTATTTATTTCATAAAACATTATGCTTCATATATATTCAAATGACTTCATTATCTCTTCTCATTCTTTTGCTCACATTCTCTCTCCTCAAGCTCTCTCTCACTTCAAACCCTAATCCTCCCCTCTCATGTGTTGAGACCAAGGATTAGTAAAGACTATTTAATCCATAACACTTCTCTATATTACCTAGGTTACTTAGATTAGCACTTTAAGAAACCTAGTTACCTCAAGTTAGAGGTGAAGCTTGGAGTATAGCTCTCGGGTGGATCATCTATTACGTGGAGGAGGCCGAGAAGGACGTGGATAACGAAAAGGAAAAGGACACGGTTCATTAGTTATAATAACTTATCATAGTAGTTCATAACTTCTATGTTTCTTGTTAGTTATAGTTTAGCAAAGATTCTCGGTTAGTCGATGTTTACGCAAAGAACATGATTGTTTTTCATTATTCCGCCTCCCCGCAAGTCGTGGGGTGTTTTACATCGACTTAGAGGTAGAACAGTCTTACTCAAGAGGATTGTATGCGATCTGGTTTATCTTTATTATCGTGTACTATTTTAGGTGACCTTACATGTCTCTATTACACATTGATAGAGCCCTTAGGATTCTTGCTTGATTGCCAGAAGTATGATGGCGATCATATACGTGGGAGCTGTGGTCTATAAGCACATCCTTAAAAGGTCTCTAGTCGAAGGAGTTTCGAGACTGGGCATCGTTACTCCATTAGTAGACTAGTGCATACAGTCGAGACCCCGACGAAGGGCGGTGGACGGTCTCACAAGCCATTGGTGTCAGCTGGTTCACCTAAGATATATACAGGTGCTCATTGGGTTATGAGTACACCGGACAGGACTCGCCGGGAACATGCTAGTTGGTATTATACCTGACGTCAGATAGCAGTTCACTGCTGACATGTGTATAGGTTAGTTCATCGACCTGAGATCGTCATTTGTCTCGTGTGAGTTCCCACTGTGCGTTGATTACTACCCTACCATGGCACAAAGGAGTCATGCAAACAGGTTTTAGTTTGGTACAGTCCCGAGCCACATGGAGGCAGTATGCGGATCGGCAGGGGTTTCGTCTCTCCCGGTATTGGGGGTGAGATCGCGCTGTGTCTAGGAGAGCCATTACAGGAAGTCCTTGGCAAAGGAAGGAGATTTACTGGTAGATATTCCAGTAGTATCTCACGGTGTTCTGGGCTACACTCTGACACGACTTCTACCGCTTTTGGGGGTCTGACATTTACCAACCCCCTAGGCCTGACATGCGATACTCATAGACGAACGGACTGGACTGTACGGATATTGCCATGGACAGGCTCAGTAGGGTGTCATGATGAGTTCGCTCATCGACCTCCCTTTTAGTCAATACCTTGTAGCCCATTACGTACAGCTAGTACCACTGACGTGCTAGTGGTTAAATCCACAGCCAGTGCATTGACGAGTCTTTAGAGTCCCCCATAGACAGTTTCTCAAGTTTCAGGCGAAACGTTGTAGAGGCCGTATGGTATTATGGCAGGGTTCGATCATATACGTGCAATAGTGCACCGATCTTGATCGGACGGATCATACTAGTGGGATTTGGTTTAAGCCGGATCCTAGTATTCGATTTGTTGGATTACTTCAGTCTCATCGCATTTGCATTCAGTCAGAATGCTGATGCAGGTATGTAAATACAGGTGTGGTTATCCTTGTGATCCATCACGAGTTTACTTTAGATGATGCGGTTCTTTTTATTGTCATAATCAATTGGGTTAATGTTTATTTTGGTGGAAAATATGAGTGGATTTCATGATGAGGTGCATTAAATATGACATGGACATGAGTGGTGACTCATGGTCTTATTCTTTGAGCCATGTCATCTTTAGTAATTGATTAAGGGTGTGAAATGAAAGAAAGAGAGATAGTGGGCAGCCATGTATATGGGTGAGCTCTTGTGATTGTCATTCGTTCTCTCATTTTTCATCTCACACAAGAAAATACAAAAGGGGTTAACTTCTTCTTCTTCCTCAAGCTCACAAATTCCACCATAGCATCATCTTCAACCTCCATCCATACACTCTCATATGTTGAGAATCAATGGATACTTGAGACAAAGTGATCACACGCATTCTCTACTTCACCTTAGACACGTTGGCTAGTGAACTTCGTGCCCGAGTTGCTTCGGATGAAGCGGGAGCCCGTAAAAAGGCTCGAACATGTGGTGCCCTTTCCGACGAGGAGACCGAAGAACGGAGATGCCGCGAGGAGTTTGGGATAGTGGCCAAAGACCGAAGGACACGGATCGATCGGTATAGCCTTTCCTAACTTCCTCTAGATTGCTAGTTAATGTTAATGGTTCGATCCGGGTTCATAGTATACGTTAGCACCAGTTTCAAGTTCCTGAAAAGTTTTTGTTTCCGCATTTTGGCCTCGGATAGACGGCCGGGGCACTACCGTACACTTACATAGTATCAGAGCCACGCCATTAACCGTTACTAGCTTGTTCTAACATGTTTGAAGTACCGATCGAACGAAATTTCCAAAACTGCGATTCCATTTCATGCAGTTTCTGTCGAAATTTTTTTGTTGTCAAAAAATTATTTTCAGTACGTCATAAAATCAAGCAGGATTTTCTAAGACCACTATAGAAATTTGAAAGTGTAATTCAACCATAGCGCCGCGGAACCGCGGCATTACCCACGTTTTGGCCGCGGTTCCGTCGCGGTAATGTAGCTTCAGTGAACCAATTTTTCTACTGTAGTCTTTGACTTGGAATTGGGGTTTCAGAAATATTCAGTTAAGGCCCAGATTATTAGGAGTGCTGCAGTTGTACTTGGGGCCCACTTCGGGAAATTTTGTCGATCGAAATTTTAAATAAGTTACTTCGCAGTACTTACATTATATCTGTTAGTGTATATGCCCTAGTGGCCATTACTGTATCATACTAGTTTGTATATTATTTAATGGAAGTTTAGGATATTCACCTTGTATAGACAATCTTTCTCAAAATAGTAGTATGCTACTTAGTTTGTTTCTACTTTAATGTGTACATGTGTTTATTTTAGTATATCACCTATACACATTAGTGGAGCCCTTAGGATCTTTGCTTGATTACCAGCGTTGTGATGGCAGTCACACTCGTGGGGGCTGGGTAATCTACAAGCACATCCTTATGCAGGTCCCTAGTAGTAGGACTATCAAGACAGGACATAGATACTCCGGAGTAGACTAGCGTATGCGCTTCTCATCCCAGCAGGGGAGACGGTCTGTCCCACAGCCGTCAGTACGTCGTACTTGAGATAGTATGCGGGTGCTCGTTAGGTTACGAGTACACTGGACAGGACTCGTCGGGAGCTTTTGGTTGGTACTATACTTATCGTCAGTTATCAGTTCCCAGGTGACATGAGTACAGCTTAGTCCGCTGACTTGACACTGTCACTTCGCCTCGAGTGTGTTCCCACTGTACTTAGATTACTACCCTACCACGGCTCAAAGGAGTCATGCAAACAGGTAGTAGTTGGGTGCAGTCCCGAAGCACTTGGAGGCAGTGACGGTTAGACAGGATTCGTCTCTCCCGGTATTGGGGGTTGATATCGCGCTGTGTCTAGGAAAGCCATTACACAAAAGTCCCTGGCCAGGGCAAGCGAGATATACTGGTAGGTTTCCAGTGTTATCTCAGGGTGTTCTGGGCTACACTCCGACACGACTTGTACCGCTATTAGGGGACTGACGTTTACCGCCCCCCTAGGCCCGCCATGCGATGTTCTCAGACGAACAAACCGGACTGTACGCAGATTGTCACATTCAGGCTCAGTAGGAGTTCAGATGTGTTTCACCTCCTCCGTCTTCTTATCGGCATCTACCTGGGGACCGTTACGCACAGCTAGTGCCGCTTGCGGTCTGTGGTTAAACCCACATCCAGCGTAGTGTCGAGTCTTTACAGTCCCACACAGAAGGCTATTTGCCTTTAGGCAAAAGAGTAGAGGTCGCATGGTTTTGCGACAGGGTTCGGTCACATCCGTGCACTTGTGCACGTTTAGTGTCCGGACAGTTAACACTAGCGGGCTTTGGGTTAAGCCAGATCCTAGTGTAGGTTTTGGGATTGGTTTTATCTCGTTTGTATTCGTGTTCCTCGGAATGCGGATGCGGGTGTGTATGCACAGTTGACAGAGAGACAGAGGCAGAGGATTCTCATTGGGGTTGTTGACTGTTGACTTTTGCTAAACCCTAATAAGAATAAGAAATATGATTAATAATAATATTAATTAAGTACTATTGTGACATGGTTGTTGAAGGGTTGACTTTGTTGACTTGTTGACTTTGTTGACCGGTTGACTAGGTTGGACTAGTTGACCATCATCATTACAATGGCTATCATTTCATGGCAAAGACTTTTGCTTGATTGTTTCTTTTTGCAAAATGAGTGCATGAAATGATATGGCCATTTTGACTTGAACCATCACATAATACTCAATTACTATTATGGGTTATGATTATTTAGGATTATGAGAGCTTGGATGGCAAAAGTCTTGCGCATTCTTTCATTTCCTTTCTCTCTCATGCTTGAACTCTCCATCTTCCTCTTGCTCTCTCTCTAGTCTATGGTTCACTTGTCTCATGTGTTGAGAAGCAAGAACCATAGAGATTAAACCCAGCACACTCCTCTACTCATCCTAGTTCACAAGGTTTAGCAAACCAAGTGTTCTAGTTTCTTCTAGTTTGAAGCGAAACCAAAGGTAGAAGCTTTCAGATGGATCCATCTTCGGCACAAAGAGACGACGAGGAGAGAACCATCCGACCACCACAAGGAGACCAAGAGAAGGAGTTCAAGTTAAGGTATAACCCCTAACCGAGTAGGTAAAACTCTTGTTAGGATTGTTAGATAGTTGTTTAACAAAGATCCGTATTTTGAGTCCATGTTACCACCCTAGAAAAAATCGTTTTTCATCATTTCCGCAAGCCCGTAAGTACCGGGAGAGGTAACGTGGACTTACAGTGGTATCAGAGCCTCGTTAAACACTATCTTACATGTTAGCAAAAGAACCAGAAGTTCGATCGGAGAAAAAGTCACGAAACACGCCCGAAAAGTATAGTTTTTGCCGATTTTTTCCTTGTTCAAAATATAATAAATCTTACAATAAAAATCGGCTCTGGCTTTTTATAACATGCTGTAGAAAATTGGTCCCGGGACTCAGTCAAAGCGCCGCGGATCCGCGGCCGAGTTGACTCGGCCGTGGGCAAATTTTCTTGCAGTGTGTTTACAGGGGTGTTTTGGGATTTTTACAATATGTTTTTTCTGCCCAGATTTTCCAGAATGCAAAATTTTTTTTTGGGGCCTAAAAATCCGTATTTTGATCGAACTTCTAAAGACTTAAGCTAACGGGTTATATCTGTGATGTGATATATGTATTGAACGTCTGCTAATCGCTATACGTCGATTAGTGGGGGTTATACATATCTGTGATCTGTAATGTTGATGGTTTGTGTATATGAATTCATTGGATTGTCGTGGATGAATAGCCGGGGGGTTGTGAGATGAGAGTTTTCTTTTTCTTTCAATTTATGTAATTTGTAATTGATGTAATATTATTTATATGGCCGCACAACCGGGATGGGGTTGTAGGTGTCATTGTATAATTTCTTTTACTGATTTTGCACCTAAGATAGACCCAAGGTGGGGTGCAACACCTACCGGGTATCTCGAAGTACCGAGTGGCCAACTCACGGTGTTGAGGGAGGTTGCTTCGCTTCGGGTACTTGGCGGGTAGTTTGCCGCACCCATAGGGGTATAGGCTATTCATCGCGACCGTGTAATCTACTCTTTGTTATAGGCTCGTACGGATTGAGGATTCCTAGTATATCCAATGTGTTCATCTGTGATCTGGAATGGCTATCATTGCATGTGACGAATGTGTATATCTATATATGATATCTATTTAGGCGTTGCTTATGTTTTGCATCCGCGCTAGTCCAGCCCCCGCTCTGTCGTTAGTTAAGTAACCTAACGGGTAATGACGGGGTCCCGTGGCGAATGCGGATGGCATAAGCGTACATCATATTTTCGTTGTTTTCTGCAATGGTAGGATTAAATGATGGGACGCATTAAATTAATGCAAGAAAATAAACCAAAGTTGAGTCGTTGGAACACTTTCAAAAACCACTCGGTTTCTTTTCAAAAACAACTTTTAAACGCGGAGCTTAAGCCACTCCTTTTAAAAGCTATCTCGTTCCATCGATTATATCAAGTTCACTACGTTCACGGTTTCGCCAAAACCATTCGTAGCCCTCCGTCGTTTCACATGGATGTCAATAGTATTCAAGCTATGTTTGTTGGCCAAAGTCAAGGCATAGTGATTGGCAGCTATTGGGTATTCATGTGCAGCATAGATAGATGTGTTGGTTTGGGACAGTCGTACTACCTTGTTAGCCAAAGTCAAGGGTAGGTACGGCTGGGTTCAAATTAACCTGGAGAATGACGCGTATAACTTGACATGTGACTTATGATTTGTTGGCCAAAGTCAAGATCATAAGAGCATGGGGCAAAAATCCACATCGGGAGTTTCAAAAGAACTGAAACTTGCTAGCGCTGCATACCATTAGGAGTTTGATGATTCTGGTAGGATTCCTTCAGTTTTATCATGCAATGATATTTGGATCCTGATCCTACAGTGAGTATATGCTACTCCTCGGGAAATTTCTCACTAAACGATCAATGCTATAAACCAAGTAAGTGTCTAGAAAGGTGTTAGCGGGGCTACGCCCACAGGGAAAAGAGGTTATTTAATTAAGGAACTTCGCGAAAGCGTTGGAAAACCTCCCTCGAAGTACCAACACCAGCCTGGTTGAACGGTTAAGCAAGAATTGTACGGTGAGATTGATCCTGACTAATTCTTCCTTTTGGGTTTGAGGAGGGATTCGAGAGACAGTGGGAGCCATCCTGTTTAGACAAATTAAAAACCACTCTAAACGTGCAAGAGCATCATGCTAAAGTGTTTCTTCTCTCTCTCCTAATTGCAGCGACCAAACATCATGACTGGACTTAAGTTACTACTAGATAAAAACATACTGACAGGGCCAAACTAAAAAGATTAGCTCAGGAATGTCAAAATGGCAATCACTTATGACAAGTTGGGGTATCTCCTTACCACCAAAGCTCCCCCTGTCCCAGGTCCCAAAACCAGCGTCGCGGATAAGGAAATCCGTAAGACTTGGGAAATCGATTGCGGGAAGGCCAAGTGCCTCGTCCTTGCCTCTATGGATAATGAACATCAGAGGAGGCACGAGAATATGGACCTTGAATCCATATTTTTCCATACAAAAGAACTATATGGAGAGCAATCCCGTATCGCCAGATACGAAGTCTCGAAAAAGCTGTTTTCGGCGAGATTGGCCGTCGGATCATCGGTAGTGGAACACATGCTTAAGATGATTGGCTTCATTGAGGAGCTCGCAGACCTTGGGACCACGTTAGAGAACGAGCTCTACACGGACATGATTCTCCAGTCCCTTCCTTCCACTTACGCCCAGTTTATCCTGAACTTCAACTTGCAAGAAAAAGAAGTTGAACTTTTAGAACTCCTCAACATGCAGAGGAGTGCAGAGGGCACCGTAAAGAAAGGTAGGGAAACATCCACATTGTTTGTAGTAGGATCTTCTTCTTCTTGGTCCAAGGCGAGATCCAAGGAAAAGAAGAAGAAAGCCCCCGCCAAACCAAGGGACGGTGTTAGTAAAGTGGATACGAAGGGAAAGACAAAGGCAACAAAGGTAGCGGGAAAGCTTGTGGGAATGGAAGAATGCTTTTACCGTCACAAGAGTGGACACTGGAAAATGGATTGCAGGGCTTGGAAGGCTAGAACCCAGGATCTGAAGCAAGTTGCGGCTTCAGCTTCAGGTGTGTATGTTATTGAAAACTGTCTATCAATAAACTCTACATCCTGGGTATTGGATACCGGATCAGGATCTCATATATGTAATTCTTTACAGGCACTGAGAAGGCGTAGGGTTTTGAAGGCAGGTGATATGACCCTCAGAGTTGCAAACGGAGCTGGCATGGATGCTGAGTCCGTGGGGGACTATCACCTGGGGTTGTCAGATGGACACGTTTTGGTTTTGCGTGATTGTTATTTTGTACCCAATGCAACATGTAATATCATATTTGTATCTTTATTATCTAAAGAAGGTTATGAATTTGCATTTGTAAGTAATGTTATGAACATTCACCTTAATCAAGTTTTGATTGGGTCAGGTACATTAAGCAATGGTATATACGTATTAATCTAACCACAGATTTTCAATGTCCAGAATACACACAAAAGAAAGTCTCCGAAAACAAATCAGGCTTTCTTATGGCATTGTGGACTAGGTCACATCAATGAGAGAAGGTTGACGAAGTTACATACAGAAGAATATTTGGATCCGTTCGAATATCAATCATATGCAACTTGTCAATCCTGTCTCAAAGGAATGATGACAAATACTCCGTTCACTGGACACGGAGTAAGAGCGAGCGAGCTCTTGGGACTCGTACACAGCGACGTGTGCGGTCTAATGTCTACGCATGCACGAAGCGGTTATTCTTAGTTCATTACTTTTACGGATGACTTTTCAAGGTACAGATATGTCTTCTTAATGAAACATAAATCCGAAGCCTTTGGAAAATTCCAGGAATATAAGAATGAAGTAGAAAAACAAACAGGCAAAAGTATCAAGACACTAAGATCTGATCGAGGTGGTGAATACCTGAGTGCCGAGTTCCTGGATTACCTAAAAGAGAATGGAATTCTCTCTCAGCTTACTCCTCCATACACTCCGCAGCATAACGGTGTATCGGAGAGACGGAACCGGACCCTATTGGATATGGTATGTTCCATAAAGAGTAACGCTGAGTTACCGCGATCATTCTGGGGATATGCACTAGAATCAGCTGCATACCTTTTGAACCGAGTTCCAACTAAGACTGTGCCTACAACACTATATCAGATGTGGTGTGGGAAGAAACCCTATCTTAAGCACATTAAGACATGGGGATGTCCACCTTTTGTCAAAAAGCAGCATGCGGACAAACTCAAGGCACGCTCAGTACAGTGCAAGTTTATGGGATATCCAAAGAACTCCAAGGGATATTTCTTCTATTGTGAACAGGAACAAAAGGTTTTTGTTTCTTGTTATGCCCACTTCTTGGAAACTGAGTTTTTGGAAAATCGGATAAGTGGGAGCGCAATAGAACTGGAAGAAATTCCAGAACCACGAGCTATTACTGAAAGCTTAGTAGAACCAGAGGGTTCGAAAGATCAGGACATTCCTGCGCCGCTCCGCAGGAGTAGTAGGCAGTCTCATCCGCCCGAGAGATACTACGGTTTTCTCATAGACGGGGATAGAGAGGATTGCATCATTGATTATGATGAGCCGACTAGCTTCCAGCAGGCCATTCAGAGCGTTGACTCGGTAAAATGGCTGGATGCAATGCGGACCGAAATGGAGTCCATGTACACCAACAAAGTATGGACGTTGGACGTTGCTCCAGATAGGGTAAACCCCGTAGGATGCAAGTGGATCTTCAAAAGGAAGATTGGTGTAGATGGACAGGTCGAGACCTATAAAGCTAGACTTGTTGCAAAGGGTTTTCGTCAAAGACCTGGTTTGGACTATGACGAAACCTTTTCTCCAGTGGCTATGCTGAAATCCATTCGGATCCTTCTTGCCATTGCTGCCTTCCACGATGATGAGATTTGGCAGATGGATGTAAAGACAATTTTTCTAAATGGAAATTTAGAGGAGTGTGCCTATATGGACCAGCCAGAGGGTTTCATTCAGAGTGGGAGCAGCGGAAAGGTATGCAAGTTGCTTAAGTCCATCTATTGACTAAAGCAAGCATCCCGGATTTGGAACATCTGTTTTGATGAGACGGTCAAAGAATTTGGCTTTATCAAAAATCTAGATGAACCATGCATCTATAGTAGATTTTTAGCAAGAACTGTCGTATTCATCGTTTTGAATGTGGATGACATTCTTTTGATAGGAAATGACATTCCTATGCTACAATCTGTCAAGGGGTTCTTGTCGCACAAGTTCTCCATGAAAGACCTGGGTGATGTCTCTTACATTCTGGGGATCCGGATCTATCGTGACATATCCAAGAGGATATTAAGAATTTCACAGTCCAGGTACATAGACACCATACTGAAAATATTCAGTATGGAAGATTTCAAGCGCGGTAATCTACCGGCTTGTCACGGGATCACCCTCTCCAAAGAGATGTCTCCCAAGACTGATAAGGAAAAGGATCGCATGTGTATTATACCCTACGCTTCTGCGGTAGGCTCTATAATGTATGCGATGTTGTGTACCAGACCAGATGTAGCTTATGCACAGAGTGTGGTAAGCCGGTATCAGTCAAACCCTGGGGTGAAGCACTGAATAGCGAAAAAGAACTTTCTGAAGTACCTGAGAAGGACTAAGGAGATGTTCTTGGTGTATGGCGGAAAAGACCTCCAGATCGAGGCCTTTGCTGACTCCAGCTTCCAGAGTGACAAGGATGATTCCAAGTCCATGTCGGGTTATGTCTTGACCCTCAATGGAAGGGCGGTGTGTTGGAAGAGTTCCAAACAGGAAACCGTTGCTGACTCAATGATGGAAGTGGAATATATCGTTTCTGCAGATGCCGCAAAAGAAGCCGTATGGATAAGCAAGTTCTTAACAGAACTTCAGGTGGTTCCGTCCATTGTTGATCCAATACCGCTGTATTGTGACAACAACAGGGCTATAGCTTTAGCGAAGGAACCCAGGTCCCATCAGAAGTCCAGACACATCTTGAGGCGGTACCACTTGATCAGGGAGATCGTGGGTCGCCAGGAGATCGAGGTTCGAAGAGTTGCTACAGAAGATAACACTGTTGATCCACTCACGAAGGCCTTATCCCAGACTCAGTTCGAGCGGCTGATCGAGATGATAGGTCTTCGATACGCCAGTACATAACCTTAGTGCAAGTAGAAGATTGTTAGTGTATATACCCTAGAGGCTATTACTGTATCATACTAGTTTGTATATTACTTAATGGAAGCTTGGGATATTCACCTTGTATAGACAATCTTGCTCAAAATAGTAGTGCGCTACTTTAATGTGTACATGTGTTTATTTTAATATATCACCTATACATATTAGTGGAGCCCTTAGGATCTTTGCTTGATTACCAGCGTTGTGATGGCAGTCACAAACGTGGGGGCTGGGTAATCCACAAGCACATCCTTATGCAGGTCCCTAGTCATAGGACTATCGAGACAGGGCATCGATACTCCGGAGTAGATTAGCGTATGCGCTTCTCATCCCAGCAGGGGAGACGGTCTGTCCCACAGCCGTCAGTACGTCGTACTTGAGATAGTATGCGGGTGCTCGTTAGGTTACGAGTACACTGGACAAGACTCATCAGGAACTGTTGGTTGGTACTATACCTATCGTCAGTTATCAGTTCCCAGGTGACATGAGTACAGCTTAGTCCCCTGACTTGACACTGACACTTCGCCTCGAGTGTGTTCCCACTGTACCTAGATTACTACCTTACCACGGCTCAAAGGAGTCGTGCAAACAGGTAGTAGTTGGGTGCAGTTTTGAAGCACTTGGAGGCAGTGAAGGTTAGACAGGATTCGTCTCTCCCGGTATTGGGGGTTGATATCGCGCTGTGTCTAGGAGAGCCATTACACAAAGTCCCTGGCCATGGAAAGCCAGATATACTGGTAGGTTTCCAGTGTTATCTCAGGGTGTTCTGGGCTACACTCCGACACGACTTGTACCGCTATTAGGGGACTGATGTTTACCGCCCCCCTAGGCCCGCCATGCGATGTTCTCAGACGAACAGACCGGACTGTACACAAATTGTCACATTCAGGCTCAGTAGGAGTTCAGATGGGTTTCACCTCGTCCGTCTTCTTATCGACATCTACCTGGGGACAGTTATACACAGCTAGTGCAGCTTGCGGTCTGTGGTTAAACCCACTGCTAGCGTAGTGTCGAGTCTTTAGAGTCCCACACAGAAATCTATTCGCTTTTAGGCAAAAGAGTAGAGGTCGCATGGTTTTGCGAAAGTGTTCGGTCACATCCATGCACTTGTGCACGTTTAGTGTCCGGACAGTTAACACTAGCGGGCTTTGGCTTAAGCCAGATCCTAGTGTACGTTTTGGGATTGGTTTTATCTCGTTTGTATTCGTGTTCCTCGGAACGCGGATGCTGGTGTGTATGCACAGTTGACAGAGAGACAGAGGCAGAGGATTCTCATTGGGTTTGTTGACTGTTGACTGTTGACATTTGCTAAACCCTAATGAGAATAAGAAATATGATTAACAATAATATTAATTAAGTATTATTGTGACATGGTTGTTGAAGGGTTGACTTTGTTGACTTGTTGACGTTGTCGATCGGTTGACTAGGTTGGACTAGTTGACCATCATCATTACAATGGCTATCATTTCATGGCAAAGACTTTTGCTTGCTTGTTTCTTTTTGCAAAATGAGTGCATGAAATGATATGGCCATTTCGACTTGAACCATCATATAATACTCAATTACTATTATGGGTTATGATTATTTTGGATTATGATAGCTTGGATGGCAAAAGTCTTGCTCATTCTTTCATTTCCTTTCTCTCTCATGCTTGAGCTCTCCCTCTACCTCTTGCTCTCTCTCTAGTCTATGGTTCACTTGTCTCATGTGTTGAGAAGCAAGAACCATAGAGAAAAAACCCAACACACTCCTCTACTCATCCTAGTTCACAAGGTTTAGCAAACCAAGTGTTCTAGTTTCTTCTAGTTTGAAGCGAAGCCAAAGGTAGAAGCTTTCAGGTGGATCCAGACGAGGAGAGAACCATCCGACCACCACAAGGAGACCAAGAGAAGGAGTTCAAGTTAAGGTATAACCACTAACCGAGTAGGTAAAACTCTTGTTAGGATTGTTAGATAGTTGTTTAACAAAGATCCGTATTTTGAGTCCATGTTACCACCCTAGAAAAAATCGTTTTTCATCATTTCCGCAAGCCCGTAAGTACCGGGAGAGGTAACGTGGACTTACAATATCTGTGACCGTGAATGTCATTTGATCGGTAAATCTTGTTTAATCGCTATAGCCCCTTTAGACGGATTTGCGAACGTGACATTCACGTTGATGTTCTGTGTTATGCTGTGATGATGCGGATTTGTCGTGGTGGATAGCCTGGATGCAATGGTAGTATAGTTTGATATTATTTATACATTTGATTTTGCGGGGCGAGAATCCGAAATGTAGACTGTCATCACTGCCTGTTTTTATATTATTCTTTTTGGGCACGACCGGGCTGAGGTTGATGTACCCGTTGTATATATTTTACTTTCTGTACTAGAATTACCCCTTGGTGGCGTACATAGATAGCCGGGTTCTAGAAGGCAACGAGCCCGCATCTCATGGCTTTGAGATGAAAGGGGCTTTACTCTAGAATTGGCAGGCTATTCGTCGCACTCATAGGGGGTATAGGTTGACCCAAGTAGGGGTGCTCAAGTTACCGGATTCCGTGAAGTGCTGGGTCGTCCATTCACTTTGTTGAAGGGGGCTGCCTCGCTTCAGGTTTTGGCGGGTAACTTGCCGCACCCATAGGGGTCTAGGAATTCATTGCACAGGCTATCCACACGACCAGGGGAACATCGGGTTTCAGTTGCAGCTCTATGAAACCCGGGGCTCCCAGATTATTTTTATTGTTCTGTGATACTTATTACATTTTTGTGATGTTGCATTTATCATGCCTTGAGCGATTATTATATATTTATATATATACTAGTAGATGTTGTATATGTTTTTCATCCGCGCTAGTCCATTCCCCGCTTTGTCGTTAGTTAAGTAACCTAACGGGTGATGACGGGACCCAGTGGCGAATGCGGATGGCATATACGTACATCGTATTTTCGTTCTTTATTGTTGTGATCAATTGATGGGACTGCGTTGATTCGGATCAATGCAAGCTAAACAAACCTATTCTGATGTTGTTGGAACATTTTTCAAAAAGCTGTTATTGTATGGACGTTCTCTTTTGTTTTGCACAGTGGTATTCGGTTATGAATATCCAGCACCTCAGTCGACGAGGCAAGGGCCGAGATCCCTTCACCGGGAGTGACCCCTTGGACAGAAGTTTGTGTTAAGGTAACAACTTCACTATAGCCGATTGCCTTTTTGCTTTGCATCGTGTTATTCAGTTGGAATATCCTGCACCTTATTCTACGGGGAAAGAGCCGAGATCCCTTCACCGGGAGTGACCTCTTTAGCAAAGGTTTTCGCCACTATATTTATAAAAAGCTATCTGATTCCTTCAACAATGTCAAGTTCATTACATTAAAGGTTTTTCGCCAAAAACCATTCGTAGCCCTCCGTTATTTAAGACGGGTAGCACTTAGTATTCATGCTATATTTGTTGGCCAAAGTCAAGGCATAGTGTATGGTATCTATTTGTTACCTTTCTGTTGCATAGATAGATGCGTTGGTTTGGGACAGTCGTACTGTTTTGTTGGCCAAAGTCAAGGGTAGGTACGGGTGGGTTCAAATTAACCTGGATAATGACGGGTAGAACTTGACATGTGACTTATGATTTGTTGGCCAAAGTCAAGGTGATAAGAGTATGGGGTAAAAATCACATCGGGAGTTTCTAAAGAAACTGAAACTTTCCAGACATGCGCATACCTTCTGGAGTGTAATAACGTGAGTGGATTCCATCACGTTATCATGCGATTATAGTTGGATCCCGATTCCCACTGTTGACTTGGTTTACTCCTCGGGTGATCCCGACTAATTCTTCTTTCAGGTTTGGAGGAGAATTTGAGGATACAGTGGTAGGTTTCCTGATTAGATATATTGGTAACCATTCTGATCTAGGTTAGAGTGCACGCCGAGTGTTTCTTTTCTCTCTCTCTTTGGCAGCGACCATGGCCCGACCCTTGACTATGACTCAGTGACCAAGATTAACCGAACCTTCTTAAAACACTGGCTTTTGGATTGTCTAAGTTGCATACCTCATTGCCACTCCTACTTTTACCCGTTTCTCCAGAACACCCCATATTACTACGAACATCCACTTCCATTGGATAAAACCATCGTATGGTTATATAAGAACTCGAAGGAACTTGTTCCAGATTCGAGGATGGTTCCGGTTCTGGAGAAAATGAATAGGATTATTCAGTTGTCTTTTCCTTTTACCTTCTCTCAGGCTGCGAGTGCTCCTTGGATTAGGACGGTACACGTATTACGCTAATTGGATAGTCTTCATCCAAAGCATAGGCTGGTGCCGAACGGTAGGGAATGAAGAAAACCAATTAGCCAAAGTATGGTGTACAGAAGATAATAAGTAAAGACAAATAAAGGGATTAGAAAGAGGGCAAAGTAAATTGTGACTGCTATTCACGACCAAACCAAGTATTTCATCGCCACTCCTACTTCACCTTTGTAATTCTCCAGAACACCCCGTATCACTACGAAGATCCACAGTTATCTGGATAATCCATCGTATGGTTATATATGAACTCGAAGAACTTGTTCCAGTCGGGGATGGATTCTGGTTCATGAGAAATAGGAATAAGGTTTATTCAGTTGTCTTTTATCTTTATCTTCTCTCGCGTTGCGAGTGCTCCTAGGATTAGGACAGTACACCTATTACGCTTATTAGATAGTCTTCTTCCAAACCATAGGCTGGTGTCGAACAGTAGGGAAGGAAGAAAACCATATAGCTTAATGGTGGTGTAAAGAAGGTAACGACTAAAGACAAATAAAAGGATTTAGAGTGATGGCAAAGGAATATACGGTTATAGTCATGAATCTATAATGGAAGAGGCATTACTAGGAATACCCGGATACCCCTTCGAAACATTTTCATGTTTCAGTTTCACTGTGTATTATTAATAGAAAACTGATTTCCCAATTACTACTTACTCCAGGGTCTGTATTTACCAGGTTTGATTCTCACATCTGTATGGTTTTTATAAATGATGAGTGGGAGTAAGTTATTGGGAATTAGGAGATTATCCTCATTATATCGGGATTCGTTGTAATTGGTGATATTTGAGGAAATCGCCGGGAATGTTTGCCGGGCGGCAAATATTTGGTTTTGAATATCCGTTGTTATGCACCAATTTCAAATTGATATATCTGTACGTTCAGTTTTATGAAGTGAGATATAAGTTTTTGAAATTATGTTTATGACATTTACCTATATCAGTTGATGGTTAGGTAAGGAACATTCAACAGCGGTGTAATTCTTCATAACCATAGAACAGTTTTCAACCTACGACGCACAGGGTTTGAGTTATTCAACTCAAGGGACTAATACAAAGCATTGTATATTGTCCAGTGTCCATTAGGACAGAGGGGTTGATCCTCGTACTATATTCTTTATACTTGTGACTTCTATAGTTTTTAGACAGGTGTTTCATAGAAATACAAGGTCTAAGTTTTGAGAAGTTACAGGTATAAGAATAAAGCAGAGAACCAGGTGTTGCAAGTATCAGGATTCTTCAAGGGAATCGAAGATGTAGATACTTGTGTATAGTATTCAGTTGATAGTAATGGTTTTGAGAAACTTGTTTCCCTTTCAGGTTACTCATGTTTTGGATGCGCTCCTAAGTTGAGTAACGCTGATCGGCCTCCTTCCATTCAGTTGACATGCACTGGAGACAGCTGTATTATTTGAATCTGGTTCCAATAAAATCAGTGCCTCTATTTCTATATTGGATATAGAACGGTTCATATCTTAACAATGTTATGGTACGGGGAGTTGTCCGGCATATGCTTAAAACCAGACTCTGGATAACTCAAGGCACGTTTTTGTAATGACAGTTTATGGGTTGACCCGGGCTATGACGAGGGTTGATTTTCTTCCATCTGGAAGATCAATAGTGATATTGTTCTTGACTCGCCACAGTTTTAGTAAAATGGATTTTTCAGAAAATAGTAGTGGGAGTATGGTAGAACTGGAAGTGATTCCAGAACCGCAAACGATTACTGAAAATTTAATATGACCTAAAGATTCAATCTGGATTGACATTCCATTGGCCAATCCGCAGATATGGTGGGTAACCTCAGGCACTCGAGAGGTACTTCGGTATGCTCAAAGACGGTGACAGGGAGGTTCTTGTTTACCCAGACTTGACACTACTGTTGTTCCAGGCTATGAGACCCGACAGGAGGATGAGTATAGAATCGTTCTAAACTAGCTTTAGAGGTGCACGTGTATATGACTCTGCCAGAGGGTTGTCGTAGTCAGTGGGAGCAGCGGAAGCATAGTGGACAAGTAGCTTATGTCTATGGACTAAAGCAGATATAGCGGAGATAGATCATCTATTTTTGATGTGACGGTCATAGGTTTAACTTCATCAGAAAGGGGATGGATCTGTTAAGAAGGTAGTAGTGTGTGATGTCCTGGTATTTGGATGACATACACAGAGTAGGAAGTGAAATTCCTATATTACGATCGGTTATACTTTGGTTGTCACACAGTGGTTTCTCCACATAGGATATAGATATAATATCAGAATTCTGGTTGCTAGATCTATGATTTTAGATCTAGATTTGGGGAGTTTATTAATCTTGGTACTTAGACAGCATTCTACAAGTATTTTAGAATGGACGACTCCTAGCATGGTAGTGTACCTGCAGGTGATGGAGTCACCCTCTCTAAAGGTGTCTTACAGACTAAAGGTGAGAGGTATGTGCATGATTGACATATCACTTGCTTAGGCAATTGAGTCAATCATGAGATGTCAAGTACCACACCAGATGTTATTTTTGCACGAGATGCAATAAGTTGATATCGATCTTATCCTGGAGAAACGTTCGGAAGCAGTTTTAGTGCATAAGTGGATGTTCTAGGGACATGATAACGACAGCTTCTTTCGGGAGACGGTTATCATTCCAGGCTTTCAAGGTGACCTGGATGACAGAGTGACTGTCAGAGTTACAGTTTTCCTTCTGACGAAGGGCAGTTGTTTGGACAGGAGGTCCAAGCAGATACTGAGGGAGGCATGGCGGAGGATACTGATTAAGTTCAGTAGACGATACAGTCTAAGAAGTTTGGATTTGGAGTTCATTTATGAACTAGGTCCCATCAGATATCCAGACATATTCTAAGACAGGTATTGCTCATTTCGGGAGATGGCTTTGTCCGCGGACTTTAGATAAAGAGAGACATAGAAAGAAACTTCAGGGCGGATCCACTCACTGAGGCTATTCCTCGAACGCAATAGTTTCGCAAACGGGCTTTGTGAGAATGATTAGTATAAGAGTTGGGTGTTCGGTATCACACGGGCTGTGAGTATGCGACATCGCAATAATTATCCTTGAGTGCAAGTGGGAGATTGTTGGAAATAGTGCCCTCAAAGTCAATTATTGGATCGCAGGCACGTGATTGCAATGATTGAGGGAGGACCTATGCCGATAGAACAGTCTTACTCAAGATGATAGTATGCTATCTGGTTTATCTTTACATCGTGTACTGCTTTAGGTGACCTTACAGGTCGCTATTACACGTTGATAGAGCCCTTAGGATTCTTGCTTGACTGCCAGCAGTATGATGGAGATCATATACGTGGGAGCTGGGGTCTATAAGCACATCCTTAAAAGGTCCCTAGTCGAAGGAGTTTCGAGACTGGGCATCGATACTCTATTAGTAAATTAGTGTATACAGTCGAGACCCCGACGAGGGGCGGTAGCCGGTCTCACAAGCCATTGGTGTCAGTTGGTTCACCTAACATGTATACATGTGCTCATTGGGTTATGAGTACACCGGACAGGACTCGCCGGGAACATGCTAGTTGGTATTATACCTGACGTCAGATAGCAGTTCCCTGGTGACATGTGTACAGGTTAGTTCATCGACTTAAGATCGTCATTTGTCTCGTGTGAGTTCCCACTGTGCTTTGATTACTACCCTACCACGGCTCAAAGGAGTCGTGCAAACATGTTTTAGTTGGGTATAGTCCGGAGCCACATGGAGGCAGTGGGCGGATCAGCAGGGGTTTCGTCTCTCCCGGTATTGGATGTAAGATCGCGCTGTGTCTAGGAGTGCCATTACATGAAGTCCTTGGCCAAGGCAGGAGATTTACTGGTAGGTATTCCAGTAGTATCTCAGGGTGTTCTGGGCTACACTCCGACACGACTTGTACCGCTTTTGGGGGTCTGACTTTTACCAACCTCCTAGGCCCGACATGAGATACTCATAGACGAATGGACCGGACTGTACGGATATTGTCACTGACAGGATCAGTAGGGTGTCAGGATGAGTTCGCTCATCGACCTCCCTTTTGGTCAATACCTGGTAGCCCATTACGTACAGCTATTACCACTAACGTGCTAGTGGTTAAATCCACAGCCAGTGCATTGACGAGTCTTTAGAGTCCCCCACAGACAGTTTCTCAAGTTTCGGGCGAAACGTTGTAAAGGCTGTATGGTATTATGGCAGGGTTCGATCATATAAGTGCAGTAGTGTACGGATCATGATCGGACGGATCATACTAGTGGGCTTTGGTTTAAGCCGGAACCTAGTATTAGATTTGGTGGATTACTTCAGTCTCATCGCATTTGCATTCAGTCGGAATGCGGATGCAGGTATGTATATACAGGTGGGGGTATCCTTGTGATCCGTCATGAGTTTACTTTAGATGATGCGGTTCTTTTTATTGTCATAAACATTTGGGTTAATGTTTATTTTGGTGGAAAATGTGAGTGGATTTTATGATGAGGTGCATTAAATATGTCATGGACATGGGTGGTAACTCATGGTCTTATTCTTTGAGCCATGTCATCTTTAGTGATTGATTAAGGGTGTGAAATGAAAGATAGAGAGGGAGGGCAGCCATGTATATGGGTGAGCTCTTGTGATTATCATTCTTGCTCTCATTTTTCATCTCACACAAGAAAAGAAAAAAAGGGGTCATCTTCTTCTTCTTCCTCAAGCTCACAAATACCACCATGGCATCATCTTCAACCTCCATCCATGCACTCTCATGTGTTGAGAATCAATGGATGCTTGAGACAAAGTGATCACACGCATTCTCTACTTCACCTTGGAAACGTCGGCTAGCAAACTTCGTGCCCGAGTTGCTTCGGATGAAGCGGGAGACCGTAAAAAGCCTCGAAGATGTGGTGCCCTTTCCGACGAGGAGACCGAAGATCAAAGATGCCGCGAGGAGCTTGGGATGGTGGCCAAAGACCGAAGGACATGGATCGATCCGTATTGCCTTTCCTAACTTCTTCTAGATTGCTAGTTAATGTTAATGGTTCGATCCGGGATTATAGTATACGTTAGCGCCAGTTTCAAGTTCATGAAAAGTTTTTGTTTCCGCATTTTGGCCTCGGATCGACGGCCAGGGCGCTACTGTACACTTACAGCAACACATAACATCACATGTCATCAGCGTAAGTAAATATGCGTATCCCAATTGTCGTTGACATATAGAAACTAAACCGGCGATACACCGCATATTACACTTACGGTCGCAGAAAAGAAAATGTCAAAATACAACATTTGGAATCCACAATCACCTTAGACATCATAAACCCGAAATATCACATATTACAGATTTCATTCCTAACAATATGAATTCCAAATATTGTATCACATTCCAGAAAAAGATAGATGATGTTAAACATTCCGATCGAATCAACAAACACCAAAAAATTCCCAAAGAGCTCAACACTTGAGCGTAGTTTAAAAAATACTCAGTACATGCCGCAGTACATATAGACCAGCCGTAGAAGGGTCAACCCTTGCCTTACCTACGGCGCCGCGGAACTACTGCAAACCCTAGGGTTTGGCGGTAGTTCTTACGGTCACAGAATCGATTTAGGGTTTCGTTCTTCTAGAGGATCCACCGAATTACTTTCATGATTTTTGAATGTTCTTTAACTGAGAAAAAATTCAACTCTTGAAAAATTTCCAGCGAGGGTTAAAGTGGGTATTTGATTTAATTATCCAGCTATATCACATATAACCGACTAATATAATATGTATCAACTTATCGAATCAACACTTGATTCGATAACCCGGCAATATCATATATAACCGACCGATATCACATATCGCGAGAATAGAATACGGTATCACATACTCGTATTATTCTCAGTCCCGCACATATCACATATGTGCTCCTACTTCGTTTAGCCTGTGCCAGGAAAACTCTGTGTAGGACTCTAAAGACTCGTCAATACGCCGGCAGTAGGTAACGATCATATCAAGCACCCACAAGCCGTCAGTGGTACTAGCTGGACGTAATGGCTACACGGGTATTGAGCGATCAGAAGATCAACAAGAAAGACTGCTCATACTCTTGTAGAGCCAGTCAGTAACACTACCGTACAGTCCGGTCTTTTCATCTGATATGTCGCATATCCAGTCTAGGGGTGGTAAACGCCAGACCCCAGTAACTGATAAGTCGTGCTGATGTGATGCTCATAATAGGTCGAGAAACTACTAATAACACTTACCAGTAGATCTCCATATCATCCCTGGCCCGGGACTTCCTGTTATAGCCAATCGAGCACAGCACAACATCAGCCTCTAAAACCGGGAGAGACGAAACCCCTCCTAGAGCTTATTGCCTCCATAAGATTCGGGACGGTACCTAAAAGCCACCGTTTTGCACGTTCTCTTGAACGTGGTAAGGTGGAAACCAAAGCACGGTGGGAATCACACAAGACTCTATGACAATCTCGGGTCTACAGACTAACCTATACGAGTGTCACCAGAGAACTTCTATCTGAAGATAGGTATAATACGAACTAGGAGTTCTCGGCGAGTCCGTTCATTATACCATGTCTACACTGAGCACCCGTATACCATCTTTGATGTCAAACACCAATGGATGTGGGATCATCCATCGCCCATCATATGGGTCAAGAAGCGTATACGCTAGTCTACTCTGGAGTATCGATGCCCTGTCTCGATACACCCTCGACTAGGAACAATTATAGGATGTACTTGTGGACTACTCTGGCCCCACTAGCATGATCTCCATCATAGTCCCAGTAGTCAAGTACACTTCCTAAGGGGTTTATCAACATGTGAGAGCAAGACAGTATCACAATACAAGTCTACATTTTAAGACAAACAGCAACCAGATAGCATACTATCATGTCGAGCAAGAAAGTCCTTTCTACATATATCCAAGCTTCCACTATAATATACATCATATGTACAATAATGGCCTCTAGGGCATATACATAACTAACAGGTGGTACGCCCACTTACTCATGAATCACTCTCTCCAAAAAGATGTCTCTCGAGACTGATTTGGTGAGAGCTCACGTGCAAAGGATATCCTATGCTTCGGCAGTAGGCTTTATCTTGTATGCAATATTATGTACCAGACCAAATGTAGCTGACTCCTTAGTTGTAGTGATTAGGAATCAATCGGATCTTGGGAGAATCACTGGACAGCTATGAAGGACATTCTTAAGTACTTTGTTAGTGTTATATGCCCTAGAGGCCATTATTGTATCGCACTGGCTTGAATATTACATTTTGAAAGCTTCAGATATATACACAGGTTTATAACAGTCTTGCTCAACATAGTAGTATGCTACTTGGTTTGTATCTGTCTTAATATGTGTATATGTTTTTTTAGCATATCGCGAATACATATTGACAGAGCCCTTAGGATCTTGCTTGACTTCCAGCATTGTGATAGCAGTCACACTAGTGGGGGCTGGGTAGTCTATAAGAACATCCTTTTTCAGGTCCCTAGTCGTAGGATTATCGAGACAGGGCATCGATACTCCGGAGTAGACTAGTGTATACGCTTCTCGTCCCAGCAGGGGAGATGGTCTGTCCCATAGCCATTAGTACATTGTACTGGAGATAATATGCAGGTGCTCATTGGGTTACGGGTACACCGAACAGGACTCGCAGGGAATTGTTGGTTGGTATTATACCTGTCGTCAGTTAACAGTGCCCAGGTGACATGAGTACAGCATAGTCCGTAGACCTGACACTGCTACTTCGTTTCGAGTGTGTTCCTACTGTTCTTAGATTGCTACCCTACCACGGCTCGACTGAGTCGTGCAAACAGGCAGCGGTTGGGTGCAGTCCCGAAGCACTTGGAGGCAGTGGCTGTTAGATAGGATTCGTCTCTCCCGGTATTGGGAGTTGGTATCGCGCCATGTTTGGAGAGCCATTACGCAAGGTCCCTGGCCAGGGCAAGCGAGATTTACTGGTAGGTGTTTCAGTAGTTTCTCAAGGTGTAATGGGCTTCACTCCGACATGACTTATACTGCTTTTTGGGGACTGACGCTTGCCGCCCCCTAGGCCCGATATGCGATAGTCTTAGACGAACAGACCGGACTGTACGGAGATTGTCACATCATGCTTATTAGGAGTTCAGATGGGTTTCCTCATCGACCTTCTTATCGACATCTACCTGGGGACCGTTACGTACAGCTGGTGCCGCTTGCGCCCTGTGGTTAAACTCACTGCCAGCGTAGTGTCTAGTCTTTAGAGTCCCACACAGAGGGTTTCCCTGCTTCAGGCGAAACGATATAGAGGTCGTATGGTTTTACGAATGGGTTCGGACATATAAGTATACTTGTGCACGTATGATGTTCGGACAGATTATACTAGCAGGCTTTGGTTTAAGCCAGATTCTAGTATTGGATTATTGGATTTATCCAGTCTCAGTATATCTATGTTTCTCGTGAATACGGATGGGAGGAGTATTCTGGTAATTCGTCGGGAAGCTTCTAGAAGAAAGGTGACTCATTTAGTTTTAATTCATTTATGAGTTAAACTTAATGAGGTGGAGAGATGATGTGTTATTATCAATAATTGCACCATGAGTCATGAGATGATTCATCTCAACGAAATTAAATGAAGCATGGTTGATGTTTTAATATATTATTGTTTAGATATTTTCATACTTCATATTATTATCCAAAAGACTCAAGTTCAAGTCATAATTCAAAATACATTCTCTCTACTTAAGCTCTCATCTTCTTCATCCTAACCCTAATCCTCTCATGAGTTGAGAACCATAGGGTTAGCAAGATTAATAGATCCTTAATCAATCTCTATATCCTCTAGGTCACTTGGATTAGCAATCCTAGCCACTTAGTTACCTCAAGTTAGAGGTTAAATCTTGAAGAAGGAACTCTCGGGTGGATCTTCTATTATATCGAGGAGGCCGACGAGGAGGAGAACAACAAGAACAAGAAGGACTGGTATCTTGAGGTATAATCATCTATCATAGTAGTTAACCACTTCTATATAGTTTGTTAGTTAGGGTTTAGCAAAGATCCGTTTGATAGTCGATGTTACTTTGAACAAAATTATTGTTTTACCTATTCCGCCTCCCCGCATCTTGTGGGGTGTGTAACGTTGACTTACAGTGGTATCAGAGCCTAACTAAACCATAACTAACATGTTAGCAAAATTTTTAGAAATTCGATCGCGATTTAATCCCGAAAACACAGTATTTTCACCAAGTTTCTGTCGATTTTAAATTGAGGTCTAAAAATTTTTCCAGGGACCTTCAAAATACAAGCAGGGTTTTTTAAGAATTGTGAAGAAATTTAGGATTGTGACTCGGCCAAACCGCCGCGGAACAGCGGCCGATACAAGAGGTCCGCCGAGGATCCGTGGCCTAGTTGACACCGAGTCAACCTAAATTTTTCAGTTATTCTTCTGTGTTGATGTTGGGTTTTCTAGGATTTTTGTTTCTGCTAAGGATTTTTGTGCACAGAGAAGTTTTTGGAGTAGATTCAAATGTTGTGATTGATCAAAATTCTAAGAACTTTGGCTAACTGGGTTATATCTTTGTTGTGATTTATGTGTTCGTAAACCTCCCCTATTTGCTATATGTCGGTTAGCAGGGGGTTGCATATTTCTGTAATGGTTACTTTATGTTTGTGAATATGAACTTTTTGGATTGTCGTTAATGGATAGCCGGGGATGTGAGATGAGTGTTTCTTTCATTCATTTGTAAATTGTAAATTGTTGTAAAATTCTTTTGCGGGGCACATCCGGGTTAAGGTTGTAGCCACCGTTGTATTATTTCATTTACTGTTTTCTGCTCTAGGATAGACCCAAGATGGGGTGCACAAACTACCGGGTACTTTGAAGTGTTTAGTGGCCTAATCATGTCGTTGAGGGTAGACCACTTCACTTCGGGTATTTGAAGGGTAGTTTGCCGAACCCGTAGGGGTCTAGGGTGGGGTTGGCTATTCATCATGAATATGTAATCCGTTTTTCATTGCAGGCTTAAAGGAAATGCGGATTCCTAGAATACCCAATATGTTCATCAATGATCTTAAATGCCTATTATTGCGTCTGACGTATGTACAATATCTATATAGATATCTAGTAGGCATTGCATATGTTTTGCATCCGTGCTAGCCTAGTCCCCGCTCTGTCGTTTGTTATGTAACCTAACAGGGGAATGACGGGCCCCAGTGGCGAATGCGGTTGGCATAAGCGGACGTTGTATTTTCTTTGTTTTCTGCAATGATAGGTTAATTGATGGGATGCATTATATTAATGCAAAGAAAATAAACCAAAGTTTAATCGTTGGAACAATTTAAAAGAAACCGCTCGGTTATTTTAAAACAGCAGATTTTTAATTGCGGAGCTTAAACCACTCCTTTTAAAAACTATCAGGTTCCTTCGATTATATCAAGTTCACTACGTTCACGGTTTTGCCAAAACCATTCCTAGCCCTCCGTCATTTCATTTGGGAATTCAGTAGTATTCAAGCTATTTATTGTGACCAACGCCAAGGCATAGTGTTTGGTAGCTGCTGGGTATTCATCTATTGCATAGATAAATGAGTTGGTTTGGGACATTCGTACTGCCATTTGGCCAACGTCAGGGGTATGTACGGGTGGGTTCAAATTAATAAGATAATGATGGATAGAACTTGACATGTGACTTATGATATTTTGAACAACGTCAAGGTCATAAGAGCACGGGGCAAAATTCTATATCGGGAGTTTCTAAAGAAACTAAAACTTGCTAGAGTTGCATACCATTTGGAGTGTGATAATTTTGGTAGGATTCCTTCAGCTTTATCACACGATGATATTTGGATTCCGATCCTACTATGAGTATATGCTACTTATCGGGAGATTCTTTCACTTAACGATCAATGCTATAAACCAAGTAGGTGTCGAAAAAGGTGTCAGCGGGGCTACGTCGCCGGGGAAAAGAGGTTATTTAATTAAGGAACTTTGCGAAAGCGTCGTAAAACTTCCCTCGAACTACCGACACTGGCCTGGCTGAACGGTTAAGCAAGTATTGTACGGTGAGAATAGTCCAGACTAGTTCTTCTTTTATGGTTTGAGGAAGGATTCGAGAAACAGTAGGAGCCATCCTGTTTAGATAAACTAAAAACCACTCTAAACTTGCAAGAGCATCATACTAAAGTGTTTTCTTCTCTCTCTCCTAATTGCAATGACCAAGAACATGACGGGCCTTAAGTTATTATTAGATAAAAATATTTTGACAGGGCCAAACTATAAATATTGCTTCAGGAATGTCAAGATGGAAATCACTTATGACAAATTGGGGTATGTCCTTACTACTAAAGCCCCTGCCGTCCCAGGTCCAGAATCCAGCGTCGCGGCTAAGGAAATCTGCAAGACCTGGGAGATTGACTGCGTGAAGGCCAAATGCATCGTTATTGCCTCTATGGATAATGAACATCAGAGGAGGCACGAGAATATGGATCTTGAATCCATATTTCTCCACACCAAGGAACTGTATGGAGAGCAATCTCGTATATAAAGATACGAGAACTCGAAGAACTTGTTTCAGTCGAGGCTGGCCGTCGGATCATCTGTAGGGGAACATGTCCCTAAGATGATTGGCTACATTGAGGAACTCGCAGACGTCGGGCCAACATTAGAGAACGAGCTGTATACAGACTTGGTTCTCCAGTCCCTTCCTTCCACCTACGTCCAGTTTATCATGAATTTCAATATTCAAGGTAAAGAAGTTGAACTTCCAGAACTCTTTAGCATGTTGAGGAGTGCAGAGGGCACCTTGCAGAAAGCAAGGGAAACACCCACTATATTTGTTCGTGGTGCTTCCTCTTCTAGGTCCATGATAAGGGCCAAAGGAAGGAAGAAGAAGGCCGCTACCAAACCGAGAGGTGGTGTTGGTAAGGTGGGAGTCAAGGGAAAGGAAAAGGTTGCGGTACCGGTAGCAGCAAAGGACGAGTGCTTCCACTGTCGTAGGATATTCCATTGGAAGAAGGATTGCAAAGCTTGGAATGCCAAGAACCAAGACCCGAGGCAAGTTGTGGCTTCGGCTTCAGGTGTGTTTGTAATTGAAAATTGTCTGTCAGTCAACTCTACTTCCTGGATATTGGATACCGGATCAGGATCTCATATATGCAATTCATTGCCAACACTGAGAAGCCGTAGAGTACTGAAGGTTGGTGATATGACCCTCTAGGTTGCTAACGGAGCGAGCGTGGATGCTTTGTCCGTAGGGTATTATCACCTTGGATTGACGAGTAGACATATTTTGGTTTTGCGCAACTGCTTTTGTGTACCTAGTTTAACATGTAATATCATATTGGTATCCTTGTTATCTAAAGAAGGTTATGATTTCACGTTTGTAAGCGATGTTGTTAACATCCACCTTAATCATGGTTTGATTGGGTCCGGTGCACTAGATAACGGTATATACGTGTTAAATCAATTGCAGATTTTCAATGTCCAGAACACACTAAAAAGAAAGTCTCCAGATATAAATCAGGTTTTCTTATGGCATTGTAGACTAGGTCACATCAATGAGACAAGGTTCACTAAGTTACATAAAGAGGGATATTTGGATCCGTTCGAATATCAATCTTATGCCACCTATCAATAATGTCTCAAAGGAAAGATGACAAAGACTCCATTCACTAGACACGGAGTAAGAACGAGCGAGCTCTTAGGACTCATACACAGCGATGTATGTGGTCTAATGTCTACAAATGAAAGAAGCGGTTTTTCTTATTTCATTACCTTTACGGATGATTTCTCTAGGTATGGACTTATTTTCTTGATGAAACATAAATCCGAGGCCTTTGAGAAATTCCGAGAATATAATAATGAAGAAGAAAAACAAACCGGCAAAAGATCAAGACACTAAGATCTGATCGAGGTGGTCAATACTTAAGTGCCGAGTTCCTGGGTTACCTAAAAGATAATGGAATTCTCTCTCAGCTTACTCCTCCGTACACTCCACAACACAACGGTGTATCGGAGAGATGGAACCGAACCATATTGGATATGGTACGTTCCATGATGAGTAATGCTGAGTTACAGCGATCTTTCTTGGGTTATGCACTAGAATCAGCTGCATATCTTTTGAACAGAGTTCATACCAAGACTGTGCCTACCATACCATATCAGATATGGAGTGGGAAGAAACCCTATCTTCAGTAGCTCAAGATATGGTGATGTCCAGCTTTTGTTAAAAAGAAGCATGCGGAAAAACTCGAGGCACGCTCAGTACAGTGTAAGTTTGTGGGATATCCAAAGAACTCCAAGGGGTATTTTTTCTATTACGCAGAGGATCAAAAGGTTTTTGTTTCTCGTAATGCTCATTTTCTAGTACAACAGTTTTTAGAAAAGGAAACAAGTGGGAGCGTAATAGAACTGGAAGAAATTCCAGAACCACAAGCTACTACTGAAAGCTTGGTAGAACCAGAAGTTCCGGAAGAACAGGAAATTCCCGCACCTTCCACAGGAGTAGTTGGCCGCCTCATCTGTTTCAGAGATCCTACGGTTTTCTCATAGATGAGAATAGAGAGGATTGCGTCATTAATAATGATGAACCTACTAGCTTCCAGCAGGCCATTCAGAGCGGCGACTCGGTAAGATGGCTGGATGCAATGCGGACCGAGATGGAGTCCATTTACACCAACAAAGTATGGACTTTGGATTTTGCTTCAGATGGGGTAAAACCCATAGGATGCAAGTGAATCTTCAGAAAGAAGATTAGTGTAGATGGACAGGTGGAAACCTATAAGGCTAGATTTGTTGCAAAGTGTTTTCGTCAAAGGCCTGGTTCGGACTATGACGGAACTTTTTCACCAGTGGCTATGCTCAAATCCATTCGGATCCTTCTTGTCATTGCTGCCTTCCATGATTATGAGATCTGGCAGATGGACGTAAAGACAGCTTTTCTAAATGGAAATTTGGACGAGTGCGTCTATATGGATCAGCCAGAAGGTTTCAATCAGAGTGGGAGCAGCGGGAAAGTGTGCAAGTTGCTTAAGTCCATTTATGGACTAAAGCAGGCATCGTAGAATTGGAGCATCTGTTTTGATGAAACTGTCAAAGAATATGACTTTATCAAAAATCCGGATGAGCCATGTATTTATAGTAAGATTATAGCACGAACTGTCGTATTCCTCATCTTGTACGTGGATGACATTCTCTTGATAGGAAATTATATTCCTATGCTATAATCTTTCAAAGGATTCTTGTCACACAGGTTCTCCATGAAAGACCTGGGTGATGCCTTTTACATTCTGGGGATCCTGATCTATCGTGATATATCTAAGAGGATGTTGGGACTTTCGCAGTCCAGGTATATCAACACTATACTGAAAAGATTCAGTATGGAAGATTCCGAGCACAGTAATTTACCGGCTTGTCACGGAATCACCCTCTCTAAAAAGATGTCTCCCAAGACTGATTTGGAAAGGGATCACATGTCGATTATACCCTACGCTTCTGCGGTAGGCTCTATAATGTATGCGATGTTGAGTATCAGACCAGATGTATCGTACGCACTAAGCGTAGTAAGCCGGTATGAGTCAGACCCAGGGGAGAAGCACTGGATAGAAGTAAAGAACATTCTTAAGTACCTGAGAAGGACTAAGGATATGTTCTTGGTTTATGGCGGAAAAGACCTCCAGATCGAGGCTTTTACTGACTCTAGCTTCCAGAGTGACAAGGATGACTCTAAGTCCATGTCATGTTATGTCTTTACCCTCAATAGAGGGGCGGTGTGCTGGAAGAGTTCCAAGCAGGACACCGTTGCTGACTCGACGATGGAAGCCGAGTATATGGCGGCTTTTGATGCCACAAAAGAAGCAGTCTGGGTAAAGAAGTTCTTAACAGAATGTCACGACCCGAAAAGTACGGAACATGACCGGCACTTAAAGTACGAAATGTCTCGAGGCGTACGTAATCTAAGTAAGCCAAAACCCAGAAATCAAAACCAAGTAAAGCAGTAGAGTGGAGGAAAGACCAATTTAATATCAAGTATTTTTAGCAACATAAGCCGAAATATGTATTTTTAAAATCACAAGTCTTTTCTGAAAATTTCGGCAGAGTTTCCTTTGTAAATACCGACCCCGAACGGGGTACAACATGATAAATATATACATAATGATAAAAAGGCATCCCCAGGCGGGAGCTAGCTCTTCGTCAATCAACGGCCACAACCACGCAAATATATAATATACAACACCGAAGGGCGAGGATCAAAACTTAAAAGGAAGCTCAAAATCAACATGAAATCCTTAATAATACAAGCGCGGCTCTAAGGTCGAAATATTATACAGTGGTCTTATATGTCTATCAGATATACAAGTCTGGTTGATGGAGTTTTACTAGATACAACTGGAATAACAAATATACAATGGTGGTGCAGATGCAAAAAAACACACCTACCAAAGAAATCACCCGGAGGGAACAGTGTGCCAGCAAAACTGCAACGAAACCTGTGCGGCAAAACCAGCAAGAAATTGTGGCACAATAGGGGTTAGTTGCAAACTCGTGAGTAGAAAACATCTACGAATAGAAATCGCATGCATAACGCTATCCTAGATCATATCAAGTAATATCCTCAAAAAAATCATATCCTAGCCCATCTATGTATAAATGTAATACAACATACTCATGTCAGTGCCTTAGGTAGCAACATATCATAAACATGAGGTATGGTCAATGTAATCATCATGAAATCAGAATCAACTATATCATGAAGTCTATAAGTATGTGGATATCATCCAACTATGTAATCAATACCTGTATGCATGTGGGTCTCGTCCACGTGTCAACCAATGACATAACAACATCATGCATGTAAAATTCGTAGATGCATATGCATGAATGTATAAGGATATAAATCAACGTGTGTCCCTCGCGACAAATAAAAATCATGGAACCTGAATGCCCAACATCGACACTCGAAAACATCATGAAACCTGTGCCCAGCATCGGCACGTAAATCCTCATATATCTCAAGCTCCGTATCATCTGCGGGATCGGCCCGCGGGCTCCGGCAGTACGGGTCGACCTATATCCATCTCGTGACTCCGGTTGGTATCCTCCGGATAACCGCCAGGTCCAAATGCTATCACCGGTAGGCAGTCTTCCCCTGCCAGGCTCATCATCCTCCATGAAATCACTCTCGCCCCGGGGTACCATACCGGGTCCACCATGTAACCGAGACGGTTCCTACGTCCCCTCGAATCGGGTCTCGAAATCTATCTCATAACCGCGAAAATATCATGGTGGACAATACTCATCATATCAAGGAAAACCGTATTTTTCTCTTTAAAATAACACATCAGTTTATAAAGCTTTCACATGCGGTTTCCAAATCCAGAAAATCTAATGAAAATCCGAAATCCAATTATCGATAGCAAGTAAACAGTGAATAATATTATGCATACGGTAGTAAGTAATAACTGCAACGTCTAATCTAGCATATAAAGACGAGTACGCTAATACCATATCGAACTATCAGTTAACAAGCTATGTCAATGAGTAATATTCTCTAAAGTGTGCGTGACATTGCAATTACCGATGATGATGTGTGTGAGCCGTCAAGTAAGTGTATGTAGAACATACGCATCATCGGTAATGGTGCTGGTGTCCTGACAGCATGATCTCAATAATAGCATATATACAAGCATGCAATGTGATGAAACATCATGAATATACAGAAAGTGATGTAGTAACAGCAACACTGAAAATATGACTAACCAATATACGGGTCATGCCGTTTGGTATAAAAACATACTCACGACTCCCCACTTTTGAAAATGAGTATGTCTCCATCCCAGTCAAAAGGGTAAGGGAATCCGCCAATTACTCAGTCGATCTATAGATATATAACTAGTAGTCGGTGATCTCTTCTAAACAGTATCACGCACGATACAATAATAATATGGCGTCCTCGAGTCAAGAGTGCGGATCTATCCTCATAGCTATCTCTCGTACGACATCCCAAATCTGGCTACGGGTCAAAAATAACATTTATCTCATTACTCATCGGATATCCTTATCATCACATATCGTGAACAGGGGGTACTGATCTATGTCTAGCACACTACTAATATCATCGACACTAATCATGATCTGGCTACTGATCTACAGCCTCATACAATCCGGTGTCATCCATACTTATCATCATACAGGAGTATACAATGCCCAAACGATCCATTATAATATCTTAACGTATCATATCTCATATCTCGATATATAACTCGTCAACTATCATAAATATTTCATCAATATAGTTTTGTCATCCAACGACCGCTATAACATCATGACATATCTCGGTCGCGCACTAAATATCTCACGGCATCATGCCCGATCAGATCGACTCATTCCCAAGTATCATATAACATTCTAGTCATCCAAGCATAAGAATATACCAATACAAATGTGTCCCCAATACGCACAAGGATATCAATGTATGCGAGTATGTGTATGTGCGTGTATGCAATCCTTACTCTAAGGTTTTGTGACTAAGAAATCGACTAGAGTCCTTCCTTCAATTCTCGCTAACCCTAAACCTTAATCTCCCAAAACTTTCTTCCAAAGGATCATATCACACCCTAACATATAAAAGTATATATATCATATCCCATTCTTTTCTTACAACTTTGCGGGGGTGCTATACGCCATCCACCCGACATCCCCCGTAGATATAAATCTACTCACCTTGCTTCTTGTGTGCCGATGCCGATGTCTCCATCTTCATCTTCAACGTCTCGACATCACGTGGGATACCTACACATATAATCCAATCGCAAAACGTATTAAAATCCAATCGGAAAAACCCAAAACGGCACACGCTACGCTCATAGGTAAAAACCTATAGCCTCGCATGAAAACACGACCAATAACCCTAGTCGTTGACGTTCAAACGCAACACGACAAGAACGAATTATCGAATACCAAAATCCATGTTAAAACAAGTCGTAAAACAATGCGCCAACACAAGAAAATGATCCCAGATTTTACCCTAGGTGAAATCAGCCAATTTTGCATATGCCAAGGGTCTAGTTTACTAGAGATAAAGCCCTGAAACAAAAACGAATCAATTACACACTGCTTTGGCCGTAAATAGCGGCCAGAATGAATTTATTTGGTGCCTAGGGGAGAGGGTAGGGTTGGGGTCTTTGGCGGTGCTTCCTAGGTGCCTGCTGGTATCTCTGTATATGCTAAATAATTTTCTGGTCACCCGGGTGTTAGCAGATTTCAATATACACTCACAGAATCCAAAACTCTTGCAATTTCGGGATTCTACGTTCGCTAAAATGGGTTCTAGTCTCTGGTTTAGGTCTCCAATCAAACACCACAGGTGTTCTATAGCCTCTACTAACCTTAATTTCACCTTTGGGTTCAACTCAAACCCTAATCCTCAACTTAATGTTTTCAATGTCCCCAAAACCACACAATATCGAATCTAATTTAACATGGATGCTAAAGCAATGGAAATTCTACACTAATGATGGAATAATTACCTCTTTTTGCACTCATGAATCCTCTACAGCTCCAAAACTCAAACTTTCTTGGTCCAAAGGGTTGCTTGTGAGCTTATGCACAAAATTTGTGAAGTGGGAGTGGGGTTTTAGGTTTATTTTCGAGATGAAGTGAGGTGATTTGTGGAGGGGGCGATGAGGGCAGCAGCTCATGAGGAAATTGGGGAAAAATGATTAAGGAAGAAGATAGGAACAAGTGGGCATGGCACTCTCTTAACCCCTCACTTTCTCTCACTTGTCCATACCTCATTATTCTATCATTCCTTTTTCTTTTCTTTTTTTTCTTTTCTTTTCTTCTCTTTGCAATAGTAAACCCATAACAAATAACAATACACCCAAAAATCATGTAGGAAAAATGTAACAATAGTCTAAATGACATGTGCACAAAACACTTTTAGTGCCCGATTAGGGATTTTTAATCGCAATTAGCACAAAATTAGTGTAAAATAAATCTTAAAATTTCATAATTTTCTTAAATCACATAAAGCACCCTCTTTTAAGAAATTTCCATAATTTTCCAAAATTTTCACAATTTATCGCTATTTAATTATACCGCCTTATAAAAATATTCAATATTTTATTATTAAATTATAAAAATTCCCAAAAATAATATTATATTTTTTTGAAATGTTACAGTCTTCCTCCTTAAAGAAATTCGGTGCCCGAATTTAAATTTAAACTCTGCCAATTTCTAAAACATTTCAGTAAAAGATCCAGTCGTCGGGGCTCCGAAATCATAAATATATAAAACGCATCATAGCGCAATGCATGTGCATGAACAATGAGCAGATAACTCAAAAACAAAGCTCCGTCAAGCATCCCGCAATCAACGGAGTCATGGTGAAGACACAAATGTCAAATCCAAAACGAAAGCAATATGATATACATCAAAACTATCCATGTACAGATCTGAAGGAAATGTATGCCAAACCCTTATAAGTCGCTGTGCAAAGCGCATATCACTGTATAGTGGCGGACATCTAATATAAGAAAATAATTACACACACACACACACACACACACACATATATATATATCTTTTGTTTAATATGTGCATCCCGCCGTTTTTTAAAACAATTTAGAAGGGTTCCCTTGTTTTTTAAATGTTTTCGTGTTATATCGACACGTTGGTAAATACTGAGACTATAGCTCTCTTTTTTTTTTTGGAAATCCCTTCGATAACTATCAATGCATGCAAAATACATCCAGGTAATGTCCTCTGACTAGTCATGCTCAGTACGAAAACAATAGTAAATATCATAAAAATGTACTGCTCGATAAGGAATAAATCCCAAAACGTGCATATGAAAGCTACATGCGTTTGGTGCGCACAGAAATCAAAATCGATATATGTGCACAGAAACAACATCTAAGTGCACGGGTGTGCACGAAACACCTGTCAGAGGCAACATGTGTGCCTTACGGAAAAATTAGGTGCATCTGACATGCATGAAGAATCTCGATTTAGTGCATCTGGCGTGCACCCAAATCGTATCTCATAACATGCGCCCAACATCCGCAAAAATCCAAATCAGGTGCATCCATCATGTACGAAAAAATCTAAATCATGTGCATCCAACGTGCACAAAATCAACTCAACTGTATAAAATCCATGAAGTCATAACCATGTGCAGCCAAGGCACAAAACGATATCAAGTGCAATAACTGTGCACAAATCCTAAATACTCAGTAGGTGCAACTATGGTGCACAAAAGCAAATATCATGAAACTCGATCATCAAAACTCAATCATGCAATAAATCACCCAAAATACCGAAATCCAGTATGGCAGAATAGTCCCACTCAAGCACATCCTCCAAGTGTCTCTGGCCAACTGTCGTGGTAACTCGTAACAGGTCTCATCGACGATGCCGAACTCTGGCCTACTGGTGTGCATAAAATGGCCACTCCTGGGTCCAAGTCTTCTCGTAATTTATTCTAGAAAGGTCCTGTTGAGGTCTCTCCCAAACATTGTCTCTTCCGAACTGTCCGGGAGTTATCACCCTTCACTAAATTGTTTCTTGTACCGGAACGGCTGCATACTCATCGCGACTCCTTCTGGAAGATATATTTATATACAACACCTCTGCATGCGTATCATATCTCTGATGTCGGTGGAGTGGAACGTCATCTTATCAAGATCTCGTACGAAACTCTTACTCCACCTTTCTCAACTGTCGAATGCTTCGGACTCGTCTCATCGTGGCTGCATTGACTGTGCTCCAACGGCTATACTCGTATCTGGAGTCTCCTAAGCAATGCACTTCACCACATAACATCCGAATGAAGTCGAACCATTCGATCGATTCGTCAAAACCTCATTATCCCCCAAGAGCTCAACATCTTGGGTACGGTTTAATAATATCGAGTACATGCCACAGCATCGGTGGACCAGCCCTACAAGGGCAACCCAAGCCTCACTAATGGCACCGAAGAATTGCCGCAAACCCTAAGGTTCAAAGGCTTTCACACGGTCATTATGTCGAGTTAGGGTTTCATTCTTCTAGAGGGTCTATATAATTGCTTGCATGTCTTTCCGAATACTTTAAACTTGGAATATGGGTTTCTGACATTCGATCGCCTCTATCGACTCCCAACGTACCTGTATGAAGTCATCTCTAACTGGAATCCATCAATCTGATGACCTCGCGTCGGGGTAAGCGAACAAACCATATGTCCTAGTCATTCATCCTCGGGTGACTAGCGACTTTCCATCATATCTCTATGAACAACTCGTACTGCAATAGCTCCAACATCTGGGGCGATATCTCATCGTTCGCAGTAACAACTGGCTCATTCGTCTACACGCTGAACAGTGCCTCAATCATCACGAATAAGCGATACATCAACGGTCATCACATTCTTGCTGGCCTCCATCAGTGGCTCAATCCTCCGGTGCAAATCTGCACGCCCGAGAAACCTCATCACAGCGATTCATCAAACGCTCATGGCGCGAAAACACAATAACGCGACACATCTATGCAAATCGTATGTCCCTGGAATCACGCCCTGGTCAGTCCTCGTTCGTGATGAGCTCGTGCTGACCGCAACTCTAGCCATAGCTCTCTCTGCCCGTACAACCTTGGTAACAAAACCATAACTGGTACCGATGAGGCTAGATCACATGAAGGAATATAATACAGTGTAAAGAAATGTACATCCTAAGGCTTCTTAAGAGAAGTAGCGTATCGTAAGTTTGTCGCGGAACATATGTACGGTACGTCACTCTACTCAAACTACCTACTCCATCAACCAAGAGTCATCCTACACTCCGAAGGTTAAACCTAACTCTCTGATACCAACTTTTTCCCGACCCGAAAAGTACGGAACATGACTGACACTTAATTTACGAAACGTCTCGAGGCGTACGTAATCTAAGTAAGCCAAAACCCAGAAATCAAAACCAAGTAAATCAGTAGAGTGGAGGAAAAACCAATTTAAAATCAAGTAGTTTTAGCAACATAAGCCGAAATATGTATTTTTAAAATCACAAGTCTTTTCTGAAAATTTCGGCAGAGTTTCCTTTGTAAATACTGGCCCCGAACGGGGTACAACATAATAAATATATACATAATGATAAAAAGGCATCCCCAAGCTGGAACTAGCTCTTCGTCAATGAACGGTCATAACCACGCAAGCATATAATATACAACGCCGAAGGGCGAGAATCAAAAATCAAAAGGAAGCTCAAAATCAACATAAAATCCGTAATAATACAAGCGCGACTCTAAGGTCGAAATAATATACGCTGGTTTTCTATGTCTATCAAATATACAAGTCTGGTTGATGGAGTTTTACTAGATACAACTGAAAAAACAAATATATAATGGTGTTCCTGATGCAATAGAACCCACCTACCAAAGCAATCACCCGGAGAGGACAGTGTGCCAGCAAAACCGCAACGAAACCTGTGCGGCAAAAGCAGCAAGAAACTGTGGCACAACGGGGGTGAGTTGCCAACTCGTGAGTAGAAAACATCTACGAATAGAAATCGCATGCATAACGCTATCCTAGGTCATATCAAGTAATATCCTCAAAAAAATCATATCCTGGCCCATCTATGTATAAGTGTAATACTACATGCTCGTGTCCGTGCCTCAGGTAGCAACATATCATAAACATGAGGTATGATCAATGTAATAATCATGAAATCAGTGTCAACTATATCATAAAGTCTATAAGTATGTGGATATCATCGAACTATGTAATCAATGCATGTATGCATGTGGGTCTCGTCCACGTGTCAACCAATGACATAACAACATCATGCATGTAAAAGTCATAGAAGCATATGCATGAAAGTATGAGGATATAAATCAACGTGTGTCCCTCGCGACACATAAAAATCATGGAACCTGAGTGCCCAACATCGACACTCGAAAACATCATGAAACCTGTGCTCAGCATCGGCACGTAAATCCTCATATATCTCAGGCTCTGTATCATCTGCGGGATCGGCCCGCGGGCTCCGGCAGTACGGGTCGGCCTATATCCATCTCGTGACTCCGGTCGGTATCCTCCGGATAACCGTCAGGTCCAAATGCTATCACCGGTAGGCAGTCTGCCCTGCCAGGCTAATCATCCTCTATTAAATCACTCTCGCCCCGGGGTACCATACCGGGTCCACCATGTACCCGAAACGGTTCCTAAGTCTCCTCGAATCGGTGTCGAAATCCATCTCATAACCGAGAAAAGATCATGGTGGACAATACTCACCATATCAAGGAAAACCGCATTTTTATCTTTAAAATAACACATCATTATATAAAACATTCACATGCGGTTTCCAAATCCAGAAAATCTCATGAAAATCCGAAATCCAATCATCGATAGCAAGTAAAGAGTGAATAATATTATGCATGCGGTAGTAAGTAATAACTGCAACGTCTAATCTAGCATATAAAGACGAGTACGCTAATACCATGTCGAACTATCAGTTAACAAGCTATGTCAATGAGTAATATTCTCTAAACTGTACGTGACATGGCAATTACCGATGATGATGTGTGTGAGCCAGAAAGTAAGTGTATGTGGAACATACGCATCATCGGTACTGGGGCTAGTGTCCTGACAGCATGATCTCAATAATGGCATATGTACAAGCATGCAATGCAATGAAATATCATGAATATACAGAAAGTGATGTAGTAACAGCAACACTGAAAATATGCCTACCCAATATACGGTTCGTACCGTTTGGTATAAAAACATACTCACTACTCCCCACTTTTGAAAATGAGTATGACTCCCACCCAGTCAAAAGGGTAAGGGAATCTGCCTATATCTGAGTCGATCTATAGATATATACCTAGTAGTCGGTGATCTCGCCTCAACAGTATCACGTACGATACAATAATAATATGGCGTTCTTGAGTCAAGATTGCGGATCTATCCTCATAACTGTTAGTTATATGTATGCCCTAGAGGCCATTACTATACATAGGATGTATATTGTAGTGGATGCTTGGACATATATAGGGAGGACTTTCTTGCTCGACATGATAGTATGATATCTGGTTGATCTTTACTTTAACGTGTATACTGTTTGTCTCTCTGTTACATGTTGGTAAAGCCTTTAGGATGTGTACTTAACTACCTGGACTATGATGCGGATCATACTAGTGGGGACATGGTAGTCCATAAGTACATCTTTCAAAGTCCCTAGTCGTGGGTATATCGAGACGGGGCATCGATATACCAGAGTAGACTAGCGTATACCTTCTCGACCCATACAGATGGGCGATGGATGATCCCATATCCATTGGTGTTTCACTTCAGAGATGATATACGGGTGCTCAGTGGAGACTGGGTACACTGGACGGACTCGCCGAGAAATCCCAGATGGTATTATACCTTACGTCAGATGGCAGTTCTCTGGTGACACTGGTACAGAGTAGTCTGTTGACCCGAGATCGTCATAGAGTCTTGTGTGATTCCCACTGTGCTTTGATTTCCATCTTACCACTTCCAAGATGGCGTGCAAAACGGTGGTTTTTGGATACAGTCCCGAGTCACATGGAGGCAATGAGCGATAGGAGGGGATTCGTCTCTCCCGGTATAGGGAGTTGATGTTGCGCTGTGTTCGATTGGCTATAACCGGAAATCCCTGGCCAGGGTTGCTGAGATTTACTGGTAAGTGTTACCAGTAGTTTCTCGAACTGTTACAGACCTCATATCGACACGACTTATCGAGCTATTGGGGTCTGACGTTTACCACCACTAGGCGAGATATGCGACATATCAGACGATCAGACCGGACTGTACGGTAAGTGTTACTGGTTGGATTCACAGGAGTATGAGCGGGCTTGCTCGTCGATCTTCTGATCGCTCAATACCCGGGTGGCCGTTACATTTAGCAGACCGCTTGCGGCTTGTGGGTGATTGATATGATCATCACCTGCTGCCGGCGTATTGACGAGTCTTTAGAGTCCTACACAGAGGTTTCCTGGCTCAAGCGAAACGAAATAGGAGTGCATATGAGATATGTGCGGGACCGAGAATAATGCGTGTATGTGATACCGTATTTCATTCTCGCGATGAATGTATCGAATGGTTGTATGCGATATAACCTAGTTATCGAATCAAGAATTGATTCGATAAGCCGATACATTGGATACTAGTCGGTTATGTGCGACATGACCGGATCATTGAATCAAGTGTTGATTTGATGATTTAATGTATAATTATATATTTGATATATTACTTTGCATTAACTAGTATTGGTTCACTTTAAATGGATTTTCTCACTTGGATGAACAAGTTGTATATGTGATATACTTTTTGTGCAAATGATTGTATCATGTTTGATGATGCATGTTTACTTGAGTTTGTGTAAAGATTGAACCATGGTTATTTAAATGGTTAGGGTTTTGGTTTTCTTATTTATTCATTCATTTATTTGTTTATTCTTTTTGGAAAATAAATGGCATGAAAAGAAAATGGTGGCTTGATTTGTTTTCTAGTTGAAGCTTCATGAAGCTTTGACCTAAGTGACCATTTTGTCTCATGCTTAACCCTAACCATTCACTTAACCCTAGTTCATTCTCTACACTTGACCATGGTTGGATTATGATAAGTATTCAATTTATTTTCTATTTGAAAATAACTTATCATAACATTTTCATCTTCTTCTTCTTCTTCTTCACATGAAGAAGCTTGCCTCCATCAATGGCAACTTGATGAAATGAGTGAGAAATCCAATTCTAAAGTGAACCCACTTATATTTCTTCATCCTCTACCTCTTGCCAAGTAGTAGAGTGTGTTTTCTTCACAAGTTTCATGACTTGGTGAAGTGGGAGCTTGATCTTGTGATGCGTCGACGTAGATCATCCTCGGCACGAAGCCGACGACCTTGCCCGCCCATTTCTCCGATGAAGCCGACGCTAGAGCCCGGGTTTCCATTTGGACAGCGAGGAGACTTCATTGTGGAGTAATGGAGGTGGAGGACCGGATGTACAAAGGTTGTATTTCCGTTCTCTTAGTATAGTAGTTTACTAGTTGCATCTTTCGCCTAGACATCTAGTTAACGATCCGTAGTCTAGGGTTTCTCGGCACCCCTAAAATTTGAAATTGGCATGGTTGATGCCTTGTGAGACCTCTTGAGAGTGCCTAGGAACCCTACAGTGGTATCAGAGCCTAGCTAGAGCCTTAGGCGATGCGTAGACGAAGTTTGAAACCCGAACGAACCCGTAACCCTAACCCGATAATGCTCTCTGGTCTTTTTTCAAATTTGTGGATTTTTGTCAATTAAAAATATGCAGAAAAATCAGCAGGGAATCTTAAGAATTACTGTGCAACACGTGTCCATGATTCCTCCAAAGTGCGGCGGAACCGCGGCAGAAGCCTGGCTTCTGCGGCGGTTCCGCGGCTGTATGATGACGTCATCCTTCCCTGTTTGCACAGTAACTCCTATTTTATTATGCTGAGTTTTCTGGAAATTTTTAATTTGACTCAAGAGTTGAGTATTCTAGGGTTGTTTTGGGGATTCGATTATTCGATCGGATTATCAGATTTTTTCTATGTGGATTCCGGATAATTTTTGAATATGTTAAAAAGTTCGACCGGATATAAATACCCAATTTTTCCCCTGTCGGGAAATTTCCAAGTGTTGGATTTTTCCGTGGTTTAAAGACGTTCTAAGTAGTGCAAGTAACGCGATGGTCCCTCTATAAGACAACAAACCTTAACTCGATTATGTGACCGTCTTGAACTGCCCTTTGAACCTTCGGGTTTGGGGCAGTACGGCGTGCCACATGTGAGGCGTTGGCTTGACCCTTCTACGGCTGGACCGTTGGTACTGAGGCACGAACTGAATGTTGATTAGACTTATTTCATGTGTTGATCTGTATCGGGAAAACTTGGGTGTTTGACTGTTCGATCGAAAAGTTTGACATTTTCTATTTATCTGGAATGGGATACAATAATTGGAATTCACAAGAAGTTATGAGATAACTGAATGAATGTTATAAATCTAGCAATTTAGTCTCACTTGATCGGTTGCTACGGAATTTTGATGCGATCAAAAGTCCGTCGCAATCACGTAGCGTATGCGGATACTCGCCGGGTAAACTTAATAGACAGCCTCACTCCATAGCCCCGACCAAGTGACTGTAGGAGAACCCCGTCGCCGAAAGCCTCCGTCCGGGTTCTCGCGGTAGCGGTGTTCCGCCTTGGTGCACTTCGTCGACGGTATCGGGGGTGCAGCCGTCTACTGAAGTTTGCGATGAGCATTCGATCAGGATGTCGGGAATCTTGTTGAATTGCCCGACTTGATATTGAAAAGTGTTTTCGATTTTGAGACTAAAATGCGGGGTTTATAATTGTTAGGAATGCGATGTCTAAGAAATTCATTTGGTCAGGCATGTGATGTCTGAGGTGGTTGCGGATTCCAACTATTGTAGTTTTACACTTTCTTTTCTGTAACCGTAAGTGTAATATGTGATATCGCCGGTTTCGTTGCTATATATCAACGACAATTGGGATGCGCATATTTACTTACGTTGATGACATGTGATGTTATGTGTTGCTGGATATGTTATATTGGATCGTCGTGTTTGAATAGCCGGGGTTTTTTTTATGTGAGATGAGTGTTTTTCATATTCATTCATGTAAAAACTTGTATGTAATATTCTTTTATTGGGGCACTTCCAGGTTGCGGAAGTTGTCACCTTTTGTATATTATTTACTTTTCCGCACTAGGATAGACTCAAGGAGGAGGGCACAAGTAACCGGGTTCTGGAGTCCAGTGGGAGACCAACTCGAGGAGTCGAGTCCGGGTCTCCTAACTCTAGAATTGGTAGGGTTACTTGCCGCTCTCGTAGGGGTCTAGGGGTGTGGGTTTTGCCTATTCATCGCGACCGTGGAATCCGTGTTTTATACTGGCTCGTATTGAAAACACGGACGTCCTAGTATATCCAATATTTCATATGTTTCTTCTGCTGCGATATCTGTGATGTGATCATGTGATGTTCTGTGATAGATACAGTATATAGTATATATGATATATTATATAGGCGTTACTTATGTTTTACACCCGCGCTAGCCCTGCCCCGCTCTGCCGTTAGTTACCTAACCTAACGGTGCACGAGGGGACATCGAGGCGAATGCGGATGGCATAAGTGTGCGTCGTATTTATCTGTGATGTTTAGGTACTTAAATGATGGGACTTCATTAATAAGATTAATGAAAGTAAAAGAAACCTAAAGATGTTGTAGAATCGAATTTCAAAATAAAACAGGTAGCTACAGTTCTTGCTTTGCACAGCGGTATATATGATATATCCTGCACCTTATTCGATGAGGAAAGGACCGAGATCCCTTCACAGGGAGTGACTCCTTTAGCAATAACTGGCAGATGCTACACACTCGGTTTGTCTTTTGATTGATTTTAAAAGTTTTTTGCTTTGCACAGTGATATATATGATATATCCCGCACCTCATTCGACGAGGAAAGGACCGACGATCCCTTCACCGGGAGTGACTCCTTTAGCAAAACTAGAAAAGCCTCAAAAACACTCCATTTTTAAAATCATTTGATTCTACAACGATATCAAGTTCATTACGCAATAGGTTTTCAGAAAAACCTGTCGTAGCCCTCCGTCATTTCAGATATGTACTGGTTAGTATTCGTGCTGCGTTTGTTGACCTCTGTCAAGGCGTAGTGTGCGGTAGCTGATTAGTGCTTATCTGTATAAGCATATGATGTGATTGATTTAGGGTAGTCGTGCTACCTTGTTGACCTCTGTCAAGGGTCGTGCGGGTGGGTTTACTTGAATCAGGAAATGACGGGTTGAACTTGACTAGCAGCCTATGGTTTGTTGACCTCTGTCAAGGTCATAGGACGCTAGGGGCAAAATATTATCGAGAATTTCAAGTGTTGAAATTTGCAATGAGATTGCATACCTTCTATGAGATAGTTGGATCCCGATACCCGCTGCGAGTAAGAGTTACTCCTGGGAGAGTTTTATACATTACAATTAGCCGATCAAGTAGGTGTCTAGAAAGGTGTTAACGGGGTTACGCCTCTGGGAAAACGAGGTTTATATTAATTAGGTTCGTGCGAAAGCACGGGGGACCTCCCTCAAAGTACCGACACTGGCCTGGCTGAAAGATTGGCGAACTTGTAGTGTGTAATTAATCCCGGCTAGTCTTTCCTTTTAGGGTTTGAAGGAAGATTTGATAAAAAGCAGTGGGAGCCATCCTGATTAGATAAAATAATAACCAATCTATTCTTGCAAGAGCGCACGCTGAGTGTCTTCTTCTCTCCCTCTCCAGGTAGCGACCATGTCACGCCTTAATCAAGATAATAATACGGATTATTGACCGAACCCGCTTGTTATACTGAGCTGGGGAATGTTGGTCCCGCTCTAACTTATAATTGTTATAAGACAGAGCAGGAAATAGGGAATACCAGAATTCCTATGCCGTCCAAACGAAGAAAGTGCATATGATGCATCTCCTTCGGGTGTGTTCATTACAAAGAACTGTTTCTCAGTATCCTCTGCATCCTGGGTATATGATACCGGATCAGGATCCCAGATATGTAATCTGTTACATAGGGCTGCAGATAGGTAGAGAACTGAGAACGGGTGATAAGTTTCATGAGGCAGAAAACGGGGCAAGAGTTGCAGCCAAGTCTGTTGGTCACTGTCACCCTGTATTACCAATACATTGATTCTGAACGAATGTTATTAGATACCGAACCTGATATACAAAATCATATCAGTCTCTTTATTAGTAAAGAAATGATATAATTTTGTATTGTTGGATAATGTTTTGAATATTTCCTATATCAAAAGTTGATCGGTTCAGGCACGTTATCTAAAAGCGTTGATGTTCTAAATCAAACTACAGTTCTTTAGTATACGGAACACAAACAAGAGGAAGAGTTCAGAAATGAACGAATCCTTCTTGAGGCATTGTAGACTAGGTCATATCAATATGACCCGACTAGCTGAAGTTACATGTAGATGCATATTTAAATCAGTTTGAATCTACATCTTGTGAAACTTGCCAGTCATGTCACAAAGATATAATGACACCAGCTCTGTTTATTGGAAACAGAGAAAGAGTTAGTGAACTCTTGGGATAATACATATTGATGTATGTTAGGTCCCCTGTCTACATATGCCAGGACTGGTTCTTTGTACTTCGTTACATTCTCTGATAATCTCTCAAGATTCAGACATATGTTCCTGTTGAAACACAAGTCCGAACCTTTTGAGATATTCACAGAATATAAGATAGAAGTAGAGAACCAAAATACGGGCATAGTATTATGTCCTTTGATGTGATCAAGGAGGAGAATACTTGAGCACGAAAATCCTGGATTATTCTAAAGGAGAATGAGATTCTCTCTCAGTATTACTCCTCCGTATACACCATAGCACGATGGTATATCGGGGTAGAGCAATCACACCCTATATGATAAGATGTGCTCTGTGATGAGTACTACTGAGTTACCTATTTCTTTTTGGAAGTTATGCACTTGAGAAGCTGCATACCTATTGAATAGGGTTCAAATCAAATCAGTTGCCTACCACTTCATATTTGATATGATAAGGGAAGAGCCCATCTCTTAAGTTAGTTAAGATTTGGGTTGACCGGCCTATGTCTAAGAGAAAAATCCGGACAGAGCTCGAGGCAAGGTGTGTAATGTAGAACTGGAAAGGTTCCAGCTATGCAAACTACAGCAGATGATTTGGTAGAACCAAAGGATTCAGTAGATGCCAACGAACCTCAGCCTCTCCGCTGATCTAGTAGGGTTCCTCACCCACCTGAGAGATACTTCTGTTTCTCTATGACAGTGGGAGCGAGGATTGCGTCATGAGATGATGACCCAACTAGTTTCGAGCTGGCCATCAGGAGTGGGACTCTGTAAGAATGGCTGGATGCTTAGCGATCTGAGATGGAATCCATATACACCAACAAAGTATGGACTTTGGTTGCTATATCTGAAGGGTTAAATCCCCATCAGGAGCAAGTATATCTTGAGAAGATTACTTGGTGTACTTGGAAAAGTTGAGACTTTCAAAGCTAGACTTGTTAAAGGTTTTCGTCATCGACCAGGCGTGGATAATGATGAAACCTTTTTCCAATGCCTATGCTTAAGTCCATCCAGATCCTACTTGCCATGGCTACATACCATGACTACGATATCTGGTGGTTGGGTGTCATGACAGCTTTTCTAAATGATGTTTTAGAATAGAGCGTCTATAAGTACACAGCCAGAGGGCTTCGTAAACAGTGGGAGCAGCGGAAACGTGTGCAAGATGTTTTATAGGATAAAGCAGGCATCGCGGAGTTGGAACGTCTGTTTTGATGAATTAGTCAAAGAGTTTGACATCATCAAAATGGTAGATGAAGCTTGTATAAACAAAAAGGTAGTAGGGAGTATGGTGGCAATTCTCGTAGAGTACGTGGATGACATACTCTTGATAGGGAAGGAGTTTCCTATGCTACGCTCGATCAATCTCCGCTTATCACAATAATTCTCCACATAGGATCAAAGTGATAACTACTAAATCCTGGTTTTTGGATCTATGAGATAGATCTAAATGGATATTAGGACACTCACTAGTTGTAGTGAGACGGTATCAATTGATCCTGGGAAGAATCACTGGAAGTGTTCTAGGGTGATAAAGACGACTGAGTGTCAGTCACAGGCATTGTCTTTACCCTCAGTAAAGGGACGGTATGTTGGAAGAGTTCCAAGCTAGATACCGTGACATACTAGACGATAAAGGCAGGATACATCGCTACTAAAGATGCTGCCAAAGAGGCTGTTTGGGTGTATATTGGTTCATGAGATGAACTAGGTTCCTGCCATTGTGTGACAATGGAGTTATGGCTTGTGCCAAGGAACGCAGGTCCCATCAGTGATCCAGACATATTCTAAGGCAGTATCACCTGATCATGGAGATGGTAGATCTCCATGGAGATCGAGGTTTGGAGAGTAGACTCAGAGGACAACACAGCGGATCCACTCACAAAGGCCTGTTCCCAGAGAGAGATTTTTATGGGATGGTTGAGTATGAGATACAACAACCACTGCTATCAGATGGCCCTAGTGCAAGTGGGAGATTGTTAGTTATATGTATGCCCTAGAGGCCATTACTATACATAGGATGTATATTGTAGTGGATGCTTGGACATATATAGGGAGGACTTTCTTGCTCGACATGATAGTATGCTATCTGGTTGATCTTTACCTTAACGTGTATACTGTTTGTCTCTCTGTTACATGTTGGTAAAGCCTTTAGGATGTGTACTTAGCTACCTGGACTATGATGCGGATCATACTAGTGGGGACATGGTAGTCCATAAGTACATCCTTCAAAGTCCCTAGTCGTGGGTATATCGAGACGGGGCATCGATATACCAGAGTAGACTAGCGTATACCTTCTCGACCCATACAGATGGGCGATGGATGATCCCATATCCATTGGTGTTTGACATCAGAGATGATATACGGGTGCTCAGTGGAGACTGGGTACACTGGACGGACTCGCCGAGAACTCCCAGATGGTATTATACCTTACGTCAGATGGCAGTTCCCTGGTGACACTGGTACAGAGTAGTCTGTTGACCCGAGATCGTCATAGAGTCTTGTGTGATTCCCACTGTGCTTTGATTTCCATCTTACCACGTCCAAGAGGGCGTGCAAAACGGTGGTTTTTGGGTACAGTCCCGAGTCACATGGAGGCAATGAGCGATAGGAGGGGATTCTTTTCTCCCGGTATAGGGAGTTGATGTTGCGCTGTGTTCGATTGGCAATAACCGGAAATCCCTGGCCAGGGTTGCTGAGATTTACTGGTAAGTGTTACCAGTAGTTTCTCGAACTGTTATAGACCTCATATCGACACGACTTATCGAGCTATTGGGGTCTGACGTTTACCACCCCTAGGCGAGATATGCGACATATCAGACGATCAGACCGGACTGTACGGTAAGTGTTACTGGTTGGATTCACAGCAGTATGAGCGGGCTTGCTCGTCGATCTTCTGATCGCTCAATACCCGGGTGGCCGTTACGTTTAGCAGACCACTTGCGGCTTGTGGGTGATTGATATGATCATCAAATACAATGAACTAGGATCTGGCTTAAACCAAAGCCCACTAGTATTTTCCGCCCGAACATCATATGCGCACAAGTACACGTAAGTGATCGAACCCTGTCGTAAAACCATACTACCTCTACACATTTCGCCCGAATCAGGGAAACCCTCTGTGTGGGACTCTAAAGACTCGACAGTACGCTGGCAGTGGGTTTAACCATAAGCGCGTCATCGGTACTAGCTTCACGTAACGGCTACCCAGGTATCTGTCAACAAGAATGTCGACGAGCAAACTCATCCGTACCCATACTGAGCCTGTCTGTGGCAATCTCCGTACAGTCCGGTTTGTTTTTCTAAGAGTGTCGCATATCGGTCCTAGGGGCGGCAAGCGTCAGATCCCTAATAGTGAAATAAGTCATATCGGAGTGCGGCCAAAAACACCCTGAGAAACTACTGGACTCTCTACCAGCAAATCTCGCTTGCGCTGGCCAGGGACTTTATGTAATGGCTTTCCGAAACAGCGCGGCATCAACCCCCAATACCGGCAGAGACAAATCCTTTCTAACCGCCACTGCCTCCAAGTGCTTCGGGACTGCACCCAACTACTACCTATTTGCAGGACTCAACAGAGCCGTGGTAAGGTAGTAATCTATGAACAGTAGGAACACACTTGAGGCGATGTAGCAGTGTCATGTCGACGGACTAAGCTGTACTCATGTCACTTGGGAACTGCTTCCTGACAATAGGTATAGTACCAACCAACAGTTCCACACGAGTCCGTCCAGTGTAACTCATAACCCAATGAGCACCTGCATACTAAATCCAGTACGACGTACTGATGGCTGTGGGACATACCATCTCCCCTGCTGGGATGAGAAGCGTATACACTAGTCTACTCTGGAGAATCGATATCCTATCTCGAAAATCCTGCGACTAGGGACCTGTGTTAAGATGTGCTTATAGACTACCCAGCCCCCACTAGTGTGACTGCCATCACAACGCTGGTAGTCATGCAAAGATCCTAAGGGCTCTATCAATATGTATTAGCGATACGTTAAAAAAAACATATACACATATTAAGATAGATGCAAACTATGTAGCATACTACTATATCGAGCAAGACTGTCATAAATCCGTGTATATATCCCAAGCTTCCAAAATGTAATATACGAACTAGTACTATATAATAATGACCTCTAGGGCATATTACACTAACAGTATCATATACTTATAATTAATCAAGCTCCCACACATATCTCCATGTGTGCCCTACTTCGTTTCTCTTAAGCTAGGAAAGCTCTATATGGGACTCTAAAGACTCGCCTATACGCTAGCAGTAGGTAATGATCACATCAAACACCCACAAGTCGTTAGCGGTACTAGCTGGACTTAACGGCTACCCAGGTATTGAACGAATAGAAGATCAACAATCAAACTTGTTTAAACTCCCGTAGAGCCTATAAGCAACACTTAGAGTACAATCTGCTCTCATCGTCTGATATGTCGCATATCGAGTCTGGGGGGTGGAATCGTCAGACCCCAATAACTCGATAAGTCATGTTGATGTGTGTCCTATAACCTTTCGAGAAACTAATGATAACTCTTATTAGGAAATGTCATCAGCCCTAGCCAGGGACTAGTTGTTATAGCTAATCGAGCATAGCACACCATCAACTCCCAAAACCGGGAAAGACGAAACCCCTCCTATTTCTCACTGCCTCCATGTGACTCAGGACTGTACCTAAAAGCCACCTGTTTGCATGACTCATTTGAGCCATCGTAGGGAGGATATCAAAGCACAGTGGGAACCACACAAGTCATTATGACGATCTCGGGTCTACAGACTAACATGTACAAGTGTCACCAGAGAACTGCTATCTGACGATAGGTATGGTACCATCTAGGAGTTCTCGGCGAGTCCATTCCGTGTACTCATTCTCCAATGAGCACCTGCATACAATCTTTGATGTCAAACACAAATGGTTATGGGATCAACCATCGCCCCATACTGGGTGAAGAAACGTACACACTAGTCTACACTGGAATATCGATGCCTTATCTCGATACCCTCTCGACTAGGAACTGTTATGAATGTGCTCGTGGACTACTCAATCCCTACAAGTATGATCAATAAGTCAATGTCGCACACTCCCACGCGGTTTGTGGGTAGGTTGAATTTACAAAAACGATTTTTATGACTTGCAACATCGACCTATCATACAGGATCTTTTCGGAAACCCTAACTAACTAAACACATAGTGGTTCTAAACTACTATGATAGAGTTTTATATCTCCTTAATTCTAGTCCTTCAGGTCTTCTTCCTCTTTCCTTGAGCTCCTCAAAGGTGCGGATCTAGCTTGGTCATCAACATTCTTATGTCGAAGACGATCCACCCGAGAGTCTATGGTTCAGGCTCCAACCTCAAAATCGAGGTAACTAAAGTACCTAGTTTGCTAATCTAGGTAGCTTAGGATATGTAGAGAGTAAATTGGAGTATTTTATCTCAAATGACCCAAGGATTCACAACACATGTGAGGGTAAGGTTTGAGGAAGAAGGAGGAGAACAATGTTGAGAGAATGAGAAAATACAAATGAACAAGTGTTGAAGGCAAGTGAAGAATGGCTCATTCTTTTCTCAAAATCAAGTATGCATTATTTTACATAGAAAATTCTATCCATGCTTGAATAATGAGAGCAAACAAATAAACTAATGAATTAGCCATGCTTAACCCATGTCAATTTTGACTCGGTCGTTTGACGTTTGTACGTTAACGTCGGGAGTTGTTTGGTTGTTCTTGCATGCGTTGTTCGTAGGTTCTATCCTATGTACCCTTCGTATGCCGTATCGGATTTCTCGTATTTGATTCCCGTTTACGATACAATATTCGTTAAAATGTAGGTACCTTCGCGTGGACTTCGTACGACAAGGGAGAGCGTGGCGTCATTGACTTCGGCAAGTGAGGATCAAGGTGAGTAGATGTATATCTACGGGGGATGTCGGGTGGATAGAGTATAGCACCCCTGCAACCGTAGAATAAGACAAACGATAAAATTGGAAGCGATATTTGGATACTTAGCGAATAGGGTATTTTGAGGACCTTAGGTTAGATTAGGTTGAGCTAGGAAGACCTATCCATAGGATGATTACCTTGGTGGCGAATCGCAGGTTATATGTAGTCACACACACACACGCACACACAAACACTTGTTTTTTGTATGTATATGTATGTGTGTGTTTATATATGTGTGTGTGTCTGTATGTGTGTGTGTGTGTCTGTGTGTGTGTGTGTGTGTTGTGTGTATATGTATGTGTGTGTCTATATATGTGTGTGTGTGTGTGTGTACACGGGTGATGAGGATAGTATGTGTTATATGATTATGAGTTGATATAATCGGGCATGATGCCGTGAGGTTATGATATGAGATTGAGTCAAGATACTGATTTATGATATTGATATTGTACGGCGATTGATACCATACGAATGATAATTTATTATGATATTTGACCCGTACCCTCGATTTTGGGGATGTCGTACGATGGATTTTACCGTACAAGGTACGTATGATGATTGATCCGTACTCTTGACTCGAGAATTCTGTACGTTAGATATTACCATACGTGATCCTATAAGGCTGGATCGCCGACTATTAGATATATCGACTCGAAATATATTTAGATTTTCTTATCTTTCCGACTAGGTTCTTAGTTTAGTCTTTTAGTTGTTTAGATAGATGCTAGACTAGGCTCGAGTCATACCTATTTTCAAAATTAACGAATCGTGAGTATTTTCAAAAGACAATCCGAGGCATGCTACGGATTTTTCAAAGGACATATCTTTTCTCAAAAACACCGTAGCCCCTACTATTCTAAAAACCACGATTCGTGCTTTTCCGTTATATTCATGTTGCTCTTATTGCATTTCATATATATATGTGTCTTCTTTTGCTATTATGAGCTTGTCTGTTAGGACACCGACACCATTACCGATGATGCGTATGTTGCACATACACTTGCTTGGCGGCTCACACACATCATCATCGGTAATTGTCATGCCACGCACACCCTAGAGAACCTTTACTCCATTCATATAATCTTAAAATGCTAGTGTAGACTTTGTATCTCTTATTTAGAGTACCATATGCATTTGCATCCGTACATTCTAGTTATGCACTGATCATTGGCTTTATGTCGGTATTTATTATCTCATTGTATATTGCATATATTGTGATTCTCTTGGAGATTTCCGTATGTTAGTTGTATGTATGCCCTAGAGGACATTATTATACATGATTGTTTATTATAGTGGATGCTTGGACATATATAGAGAGGACTTTCTTGCTCGACATGATAGTATGCTATCTGGTTGCTCTTTATCTTAACATGTATACTTGTATCTTTATACTGTCTCTCTGTTACATGTTGATATATAGCCCTTAGGATGTGAACTTGACTACCAGGATTATGATGGAGATCATATTAATAGGGTCATGGTAGTCCACAAGTACATCCTTTAATTGTTCCTAGTCGAGGGTGTATCGAGATGGGGCATCGATATTCTGAAGTAGACAAGCGTATAGGCTTCTTGACCCATTTGATGGGCGATGGATGAACCCATATCCATTGGTGTTTGACATAAAACATGGTATACAGGTGCTCAGTGGAGACTGGGTACACCGAAAAAGACTCGCCGAGAACTCCTAAATGGTATTGTACCTGACTGCAGGGTTACCTAGCACGACAACAAGGTTTCGGGAGGCATCGTCAATGCAATTTTCAAATTTTTGCCATGATACTTAAACCTAACCCAAGAATCTTAATTTGAGATTTAGACAATAGCATATGTAAACAAATTTACAACTAAGTGAATATGGAATACAACCTTTATAGACCAATCCTTCACTTTAAATGCTCCAAGTAGTGGTCCTTTCGCTGTGAGTAATAATCTCCCGAACTCTTGAGTGGCTCCACAAGGTGAAAGATGCAAACTTGCTTGAAATCTTCAAAGCCGAAGATGATCTACGTTGAGGAGACACGGACTCAAACTATCTCTTCACTAATATGGAATTAGTGAAGCAAACACCCTAAACCAAATGGCTAGTTTAGTAGAGGATAATGAAGTCGGAATTTTGCTCACTTTAGAATTTATTTTCTCACTATTTTTCTTCACTTCATCAAAAGCAAGAGAGCTAGAAGGAGGTGAAGAAGAAGATGAAGTGATGAATGAATGAGAGTGAGTTTAGAAATGCAACCATGGGTGAGTTCATATCATATACTAACCCATGTAGAGAAAACCATGGCTATGTGATAATGGTTAGGTCAATAAATATCTTAGGTAAAACAAAAGTAGTGGACTAAATCAATGGTTCTACAAGCTTCCATCCAAGCTCAACCATGACTAATTTCCAAATAATTTTGAATTACTTTTATAAATAAAAACCCATACATTATCAATACCATGGTGTAAGTCTCATACACCTATGTTGCATGTATAACCTACCATTCCACAATAATATATATCACATATATATTATTTGTGCACAAAAGAAAACAATACAATTAACATATATCACATATATATTAAATGTATCATAAGTGAGAAAAAAGAAATACTTAAGTGAGCGAATATTAGTTAATGTAATTTAATATATCAAATATATATTATACATTAAATTATTAAATCAACACTTAATTTAATAATCCGGCTATATCACATATAACCGACTAATATCATATGTATCATTTTATCGAATCAACACTTGATCTGATAACCCAGCTATATCACATATAACCGAACGATATCACATATATCGCGAGAAATAGAATACGGTATCACATACTCGTATTATTCTCGGTCCCGCATATATCACATATGTGCTCCTACTCCGTTTCTCCTGAGCAAGGTAACCTCTGTGTAGGACTCTAAAGACTTGTCAATACGCCGGCAGTAGGTGGTGATCATATCAGTCACCCACAAGCCATCAGCGGTCAGCTACACGTAATGGCCACCTAGGTATTGAGCGATCAGAAGATCAACAAGCAAGCCTGCTCATACTCCTGTAAATCCTGTCAGTAACACTAACGTACAGTCCGGTCTCTTCGTCTGATATGTCGCATATCCAGTCTAGGGGTGGTAAATATCAGACCCAAGTAACCGATAAGTCATGCCGATGTGAGGCTCATAACGGGTCGAGAAACTACTGACAACACTAACCAGTAGATCTCCATATCAGCTCTGGCCAGGGACTTCCTGTTATAGCCAATCGAGCACAACGCAACATCAACCCCCAATACCGGGAGAAAAGAAACCCCTCCTATCGCTCATTTCCTCCATGTGATTCGGGACTGTACCCAAGCCATCGTTTTGCACGTTCTCTTGAATGTGGTAAGGTGGAAATCAAAGTACAGTGGGAATCACACAAGACTCTATGACGATCACGGTTCTACAGACTAACTTGTACCAGTGTCACCAGAGAACTGCTATTTGACGATATGTATAATACCAACTAGGAGTTCTCGGCGAGTCCGTTCATTGTATCCATTCTCCATTGAGCACCCGTATACCATCTTTGATGTCAAACACCAATGGATGTGGGATCATCCATCGCCCATCATATTGGTCAAGAAGCGTATACGCTAGTCAACAATGGAGTATCGATGCCCTGTCTCGATACACCCTCGACTAGGAACAATTATAGGATGTACTTGTGGACTACCCTGGCCCCACTAGTATGATCTCCATCATAGTCCTAGTAGTCAAGTACACATCCTAAGGGCATTATCAACATGTGAGAGCAAGACAGTATCACAATACAAGTCTACATGTTAAGACAAAGAGCAACCAGATAGCATACTATCATGTCGAGCAAGAAAATCCTCTCTATATATATCCAAGAATCCACTATAATAGACATCATATGTACAATAATGGCCTCTAGGGCATATACATAACTAACACTGACGTCAGCAGTTCTCTGGTAACACTGGTACATGTTAGTCTGTAGACCCGAGATTGTCATAGAGTCTTGTGTGATTCCCACTGTGTTTTGATTTCCACCTTACCACGTTCAAGAGAGCGTGCAAATGGTGGTTTTTGGGTACATTCCCGAGTCACATGGAGGTAATGAGCGATAGGAGGGGATTCATCTTTCCCGGTATTGGGGGTTGATGTTGCGCTGTGCCCGATTGGCCATAACAGGAAGTCCCTGGCCAGGGCTGATACGGAGATTTACAGGTAAGTGTTAGCAGTAATTTATCGACCCGTTATGAGCCTCACATCGACATGACTTATCAAGTTATTAGGGTCTGATGTTTACCACCCCTAAACTAGATATGCGACATATTAGACGAAGAGACCGGACTGTACGGTAGTGTTGCTGTTGGATTCACAGGAGTATGGACAAGCTTGCTTGTTGATCTTCTGATCGCTCAATACCCGGTTAGCCGTTAAGTCCAGCTAATACCGCTGATGGCTTGTGGGTGACTGATATGATCATCACATACTGCCGGCGTATTGACGAGCCATTAGAGTCCTACACTGAGGTTTCCTAGCTCAAGCGAAAAGAAGTAGGGCATATATGTGATATGTGCGGGACCGAAATTAATACGTTTATGTGATGCAGTATTCTAATCTCACGATATAGGTTATATGTGATATAACCGGATTGTTGAATCAAGTGTTGATTCAATGATATGTTATATATATATGTGATATGCATACAAATGATATTAGTCGGTTGTATGCGATAGAACCGGGTTATTAAATCAGGTGTTGATTTAATAATTTAATGTGTAATTATATATTTGATATATTAATATCCATTAACTAATATTAGCTCACTTAAGAAAATGTTTTTCCTTTATACATTTAATATATATGTGATATATGTAAATGTATTTATTTTGTGTCATGCTAGTTGATATATTGGACTTGGGTGTGTGAGACTCATACCTAACTAGAGATAATTTAGGTGTTTAAATATTAATGGAAAATCAAAATTAGGTGGAAATTAGCATGGCTAAGATGCTTGTGGAAGCATGGAGAAGCTTTGGCTAAAGTCCACTAATTTTGTTTTACTCTAGATATTTATTAACCTAACCATTATTTTTAGCCATGGTTTAGTCTCTACATGAATTAAATGAGATATTTACTCACCCATGGTTCACACAAGGATCACTTGATCCTTTTTCTTCATCTCTTCTATTTGCTCTCTAGCTTTGAGTGAGTAAAGAAAAGAAAGAGAGAAAAATTATTCTAAAGTGAGCAAAATTCCCACTTCACCAATTTATACCAAACTAGCCATTTAGTATAGGTTGTTTCTTCACTAGTTCATCAATTAGTGAAGAGATAGCTTGAGTTAGCGATTCTTCGATGTAGATCATCTTCGGCCTCGAAGATCTTGTGCAAGCTCGTTCCTTTCACCTAGTGGAGCCAAAGGAGATTCCGGGACACCACTAGGAGGAGAAAAAGGGACTACTACACGGAGCTTTAGAAGTGAAGGACCGGTCTACAATGGTTGTATTCCTTGTTCACTTAGAGTAAAGATGTTTACTTGTATTGCTTAACCCTAATTCTCTAGTTAGATCCTTGGTTTGGGTTGCTTTGGTCTCTATATTTTTTAAAATTGCATCCTAGATGCCTTAGAAATCCTGGTGAGAGTGCTAAAGAACCCTTCAGTGGTATCAAAGCCAAGCTAGAGAATTAGATGATATTAGTAGAATTACGAAACCGAGACAACTCCGAAACATCGAAACCAAAACCTTAGTTTCTGTCGTTTTTAAAAAGTTCTCTAAAAATTATTTAAATAAGTGTTGATTGTTACATATGATGTAACAAGAACACCAGAGAAAAATTAGCCCATTCCACCGGATTTTCCCCGGCAAAAAGTAGCTAAAAACCGGCCTGGCCGGTTTTGTGTAGGTATTTGGGCTTCATTTTTCTTTGGTGTTCCAGTCTCTTGGGTTTGGTGCTTCAGGTATTTTTTTGTTTTTGCCAAGATTGCATGTGATGTTATTTTTCTGTAGTGACAATTCGGAGTATTTCGTATTCGTAATTTTAACATCATTTCGGGTATATATATGTGATATAATATTTGGAATCCATAATAATTAGTTTTGTGAAAACTAGTTTTAATTTTGTAAACCTAGCAATTTAGTCTCATTTGATCGGTTGCCACGGGGTTTTGATATGGATCAAAACTCTGTCGCAATCACGTAGTGTACGCGGATACTCGCCGGGTAACATTACTAGATAGCCATGCCCTATAGCCCCGACCAAGTGACTATAGGAGAACCTCGTTGCCAAAAGCATCCACCCGGGTGCTTGCGGCCGCGGTGTTCCGCCTAAGTGCACTCCGCCGACGGCATCAGGGGTTCGGCCGTCTACTAAAGTTTCTGACGAGCATTCGATTTGGATATCGGGAATCTTGTTGAATTGCCCGACTGGTTATTGAAAAGTGTTTTCAATATTGAGACTAAAATGCGAGGTTTATAAGGTTAGGCATCAAATTCGGAATATGAGATATTCCGGGTTTATGATGTCTAAGGAATTCATTTGGTTAGGCATGAAATCCGAAGTATGTGATATTTCGGGTTTATGATGTCTAAGGTGGTTGCGGATTCCAATTTTTGTAGTTTTCACTTTCTTTTCTGCGACCGTAAATATAATATATGGTGTATCGCCAGTTTCTTTGCTATACGTCAACGACAATTGGGATACGCATATTTACTTACGTTGATGGCATATGATGTTATGTGTTGCTGTGATATGTTATATTGGATCGTCGTGTTTGAATTGCCAAGGGTTTATGCGTGAGATGAGAGTTTTTTATTTTCATTCATGTAAAAACAGTATGTAATATTCTTTTATTGGGACACTTCCGGATTGATGATGATGTCACCATTGAAGTATATTATTTACTTTTCCGCATTAGGATAGACCCAAGGCGGGGAGCACAAGTAACCGGGTTCTAGAGTCCAGTGGGAGACCATCTCGAGGAGTCAAGACCGGGTCTCCTAACTCTAGAATTGGTAGAGTTGCTTGCCGCTCTCGTAGGGGTCTAGGTGTAACGTTTTAGAAATCGTTTAGGTGAATTTTCCGATAACCGGTAAAATAAATTGTGTTTTCTGTAAAAACCAAGATATAATTATTTTTCAACATACACTTAAATACACCAATTTTAACTATGTATTTACTAGTATGTGGTATTTATTTAGTCACTCATAAATTGCTAGTTTAATTAAATATTTTCTTAAAAAATTATTTTAAATATTATTTTAAGCTTTCACTTATACATTTAATTAGTGATAAATACAAATTGAAATGGGTTAAGTGTATATTAGTGAACCATGATAACTTAAAAAAAGTTTGTAACATGCTTTTTAGTAGAGATATGTCTCCATAATTCTAGAGAATTCTAGGATAAAAAATTAATTAGGAAATAAGTTAAAAACCAAATAAATATGAAAAGACTTAACAGATAAAATAATTGGGGAAGTTTCTACACACATACTCACACACCCACTCACTTCTCTCTCTCCCTCAAAATTGGCAGAACAAGGCAGCCCCCCCCCCAATTCCCCAATTCTCCATCTCATTTTCCTTTCAAAAATCCTCAAATTTCCATTAAAAATCCACTCAAATTCTCCTTAAATTACTAATTAAATATTTACCCATTATTCCTTGGCCAATCTAGCATGGATCTTGGAGTAAGGAAGCTAATTTTGGAGGATAAGTTTCCATGTTAGGTCTACAAATCTTTGCGGTATAAATCCTAACCCCATGTTTAATTTGTTGCTATATTACTTTAAATCAACTTAATTAGGTATCTAAATGGTTCTAATTGCAAGTTTTGGAATTTCAGGAGAAGGTGTTGAACTAAAGTTAGGGTTTTTCATCATTTGATCATGGTTTAAATGTATAGTTTAACATTTTAAGACATGCAAATTCTAATCTAGTTGTTAAATTGCAAATTGTTACTTTAAAATTTTCTAAATTATGTAATCTTGCAAACTAAAATTTTAGGATTTATGAAAATAAATGAGATTAAAATCTAGTTATTATTTGTGTGACCCAATTAAGATATTAAGTGAATATTGTGGCCACTAGATTTGTTAAAACATCTAGATTTGCACTAAAATGGTTAAAAGAGATTTACTAGGTTTTTGGAATAAATCGATTTTGATTAAGTTTGAGGTTTTGATGAACTACAACCTAATTAATATAATATTTAGAGTATTTTGAATGCGCAATTGGTATAAATGGATACTAGGATTGGTGGTTGTCACGTATAGCAACCCTAGTTGCGGTTTGTGGCGTTGTCGCGAGCACGTTTTGTGAACCAAGTGTGTGCGCATCTTGTTGTGCGCGTTGATTGACTTGTGTCATTTTTATCTGCGACTATCATTTATTTGTCCTCTTAATTGCTTGTATGCGATTCTAGGATCGGATGCAGAGGCGTCGGATGTGGCGCGGAAAAGACATGGCTGAGATCGGATCAGATTAGCCGAGGCGTCTTGGTGAGTAGATGTATACATCTATGGGGGGATCGTCTGGATGGCGCGAGGCGCCCGATGGTTTAGTATTATTTGTAGTACTTGCATTATTTGTCTAGTTTCCTAGTTATGCATCTCATTGCATTGCATCATCTTACATACATACATACATATATATATATATATATATATATATATATATATATACATGTAGGATATCATCTCATTGGACACTTGAACCATTATCATTGGTTCATGCCGCACGTGCACAGTTCATGCGAACACACACGCCATTAGTAATTGTTATGTCACGAACACTATAGAACTTGCTTAGAATCGGTAATTGTGCATTTGAATCATATATGATCCGTAAACTTATACTTGTATATTCATTTCATTAAATGGATACGTAGGATTGTTAGTTATATATACATACCTCATTGCATAATGATTCATGCATGGTTTCTGGTCGTACTACTCATGGTATATACTACCGTATCATGGATTTCCATCATCACCGGCACATTTATATATCATGATTCTTCGCGAGGATTTCAGTATTGATGTGATTTCTGGATTTTTGGGAAAACCGCAAAAAATTTATAAACTTGTTATCGCTTTAAAAATGCAAGTTGCGGTTTTCTCGTGATATGATATATGTGTCGTCCACCATGAGTTTTCTTGATTATGATTGGCTTTCGAGACCCGATTCAAAGAGTTGGATGAACCGTTTTGGGTACATGGTAGGCCCGGTATGGTACCCGGGGCAAGAAGCTCGAGTTGTAGACGATGAGCCTTGCAGGAGCAGACTACCTACCGATGATTGTTGGCGCGGCGGATATGCGGAGGATACCGACGTGGTCGTGAGATTTCATGATATGGGCCAATCCGGACCGACGAATCCCGAGATATTGAGACATTGAGATATTAATATATTGAGACATTGACATATTGAGACATTGAGATATTGGGATATACATATATTGTGTCGATACTTGATACTGATTTTCTATTGATTTCATTGATGATACTCAGTTTATTCCACAGTTTCTTTTTTCCTAAGATAAGAATAAAGGTTTTCTTATACCAGACATGTTCATGTTTCGTGTTTAATTATGGATTCATGTTGCATCCATGCTAGTACATTGTATCATTTTGAGATACGTGGAATGTAACGCATTTGCGTGCATGCTTACGATAGCCCTAATAGATGTTACTTACTACTCACGAGTTGGCAACTCAACCCCGTTGTGCCACAGTATTTTGCAGGTGTGACCCATCAGCACAGTAGCGGCGGGTGTACTTTCTATCCTGCTTCGTTAGCATCGTTTTGCAGCATTGCTCAATGGTGGGTTGCGAGGATATTTTATTCCATCATGTATATTATTTTGTATCTATTATACTCCATCTATTCTTGTATATTTGACTAGACGGTGAGACTCGTGAGACTTGTATTTGTGATGTTTGGTGTCGATGTTCACTTGAGCCGACGTGGTATTTTTATTATTTCTTGCTTTATGATGCTTATTGTGCACTTTTGATATACATGTGCATGTGGTTGTGATTCCGCCATTGGCGAAGAGCTAGCTCCCGCTTGGGGATGCCTTTATTCATTATTTATATATATTTTGATGTATTGTACCCGTTTGGGGGCTAGTATTTACAAAGGAGACTCTGCCGAAATTTTTGGGAAAATATGATGTTGTTTTTAAATGTCTAATTCCACTTATTTTGTTAAAACCACTTGCTTTAAAGCAAGTTTTCCTTCAATCTAATTTTTAAACGGTTTAGTTTGTAGGCTTTGGCTTACTTAGATTACGTTGCGCCTTGAGACATTTCGTAGTTTAAGTGCCAGTCACGTTCCGTGCCTTCGGGTAGTGACAAAGTTGGTATTAGAGCGTTAGGTTTTACCTTTCTGAGTGTAGGATGACCTTTGGTAGATGGAGTAGGTGACTTAAGCAGAGTGACGTAGTGTGTGTATGTTCCGCGGCATACTTACGATACGGTATTCCTCCTAAATGACCTAAGGATATATATTTGCTTGTATTTCTTTCCATGATTCCGGAAATCCTTCGATTTGATCGCAATGTTCCTATCAATCATGTTCTTGCTCCAAACACTATGCCGCTGGAGACTACGAGGGCCAGAGGGCTGCCGCCGGGAATGAGATTAGAGTAGGCTCGTTTGAGACGAGGGCCGATCAGGGCGGTACGCCTACCCCTCAGGGACAGAGTGTTCTGCCTTCTCCAGGATGGATAGCTAAACCGGAGTTGAGTATTCAGGACTTGCGACAGATGGTTGGATTGTTAGTTGAGGCTAGACGAGCTCAGGCAGCTGTTTACCAAGATTATTTCCGTATTAGGAGTTTTTGAGGCTGAAGCCTCTAGTTTTTACAGGTACAGATGCAGTGAAGGGTCTGTAGTCAATCCTCGACAGGATGGCTAGGAATTGTCATTCACAGAGATGTTCTGACGAGATATGGATTGAGCTTGTGTGTTTTCGTCTAGAGAGGTTTTTCTCAGACATGGTACGAGTCAATTGAGAGAGGCCGAGCCGCAGACCTACTTCCTATGACTTAGGAGGAGTTCACAGCTGTATTTCTTGCTCGTTTCCTTCCAGAGAGCGTTCAAAATGCCCGAGTTCATGGTTTCGAGCCTTTGCGTAAGACTTCAGGGATGACAGTGTCCGAGTACGACATTTAGTTTACTCAGTGGTCTGATATGCTCCTTACCTGGTGGACACTGAAGAGAAATGGATAAAGAGGTTTGTGTGGAGATTGGACATGCAGTTATTGAAAGGTTCCTAGGCACCCTAGTGCGTTCTTACAAGGCATCGAACATGCCAATTTAAAAAAAATGGTGCCGAGAAACCCTAGACAACGGATCTTAGACTAGAAGTTTAGGCGAAATATAAAGCTAGTTAACACTTAACTACTAGGATACGGAAATACAACCTTTGTAGATCCGGATGTCCACCTCCACGGCTCCGCAACGATGTCTCCTCGCTGTCCAAGTCGAACTCCGGGCTCAAGCGTCGGCTTCGTCGGAGAAACGGGTGAGCTAGGTCGCCGGCTTCGTGTCAAAGATGATCTACGTCGAGGCATCGCAAGTTCAAGCTCCGAATTCACAAAGTGATGAAATTTGTGAAGAAAACACACTCTACAACTTGGCTAGAGGTAGAGGGTGAAGAAATAGGAGATGGGTTCACTTTAGATTTGGATTTTGCTCACTAGATCACAAGTTGCCATTGATGGCATGAAGGTTGCTCACTTGAAGAAGAAGAAGAAGATGAGCTAGAATATTATGATAACTTGAGTTAAATGAATAATAAACTCAATATTTATCATAACTTAACTAAGGTTAAGTGTAGAGAATTAACCATATGATCAAGTATCATCAAACATGATACAAAAAGTGCACGAAAGCATATCACATATACAATGTGCATCAAGTGAGAAAAATCCGTTTAAAGTGAACCAATACTAGTTAATGCAAAGTAATATATCAAATATATAATTATACATTAAATCATTAAATCAACACTTGATTCAATGATCCGGTCATGTCGCACATAACCGACTACTATTCAATGCATCGATTTATCGAATCAATGATTCGATAACTAGGTCATATCGAATATAACCATTCGAAACATATATCGCGAGAATGAAATGCGGTATCACATACACGCATTATTCTCGGTCCTGCACATATCTCATATGCGCTCCTATTTCGTTTCGCTTGAGCCAGGAAATCTCTGTGTAGGACTCTAAAGACTCGTCAATACGCCGGTAGCAGATGATGATCATATCAAGCACCCACAAGCCGCAAGCGGTCTGCTAAACGTAACGGCCACCCGGGTATTGAGCGATCAGAAGATCGACGAGCTAGCCCGCTCACACTCCTGCGAATCCGACCAGTAACACTTACCATACAGTCCAGTCTCTTCGTCTGATATGTCGCATATCAAGTCTAGGGGTGGTAAACGTCAGACCCCAATAACCCGATAAGTCATGCTGATGTGAGGCTCGTAACGGGTCGAGAAACTACTGGTAACACTTACCAGCAAATCTCTGATCAGCCCTGGCCAGGGACTTCCCTGTTACGGCCAATCGAGCACTGCGCAACATCAACCCCCAATACCGGGAGAGACGAAACCCCTCCTATCGCTCATTGCCTCCATGTGACTCGGGACTGTGCCAAAAGACCATCGTTTTGCATGCCCTCATGGACGTGGTAAGGTGGAGATCAAAGCACAGTGGGAATCACACAAGACTCTATGACGATTTTGGGTCTACAGACTAACCTGTACAAGTGTCACCTGAGAACTGCCATCTGACGTGAGGTATAATACCATCTGGGAGTTCTCGGCGAGTCCGTCCAGTGTACCCAGTCTCCACTGAGCACCCGTATACCATCTCTGATGTCAAACACCAATGGATATGGGATCATCCATCGCCCATCACATGGGTCGAGAAGCGTATACGCTAGTCTACTCTGGTATATCGATGCCCCGTCTCGATACACCCACGACTAGGGACCTTGAAGGATGTACTTATGGACTACCATGTCCCCACTAGTATGATCTGCATCATAGTCCAGGTAGTCAAGTACAAATCCTAAGGGCTTTACCAACATGTAACTATAAGACAGTATAAAGAGACTAGTGTACATGTTAAGATAAAGAGTAACCAGATAGCATACTATCATGTCGAGCAAGAAAGTCATCTCTATATATGTCCAAGCATCCAATATAATATACATAATCTGTACAATACTGGCCTCTAGGGCATACATACAACTAACAGTTATTTCTTGCTAATGGTGCCCACCCTTTTTGCACTTACGTCGCTGCTATGGATGCGGCCTTACTGTTGAAGGAGGGCATTTCTGAGACTTCAGTCGTTTCTGGACCGAAGCGGATTCGTATGAGTAGGCCAGCTCAGAGGCGGTTAGATAGACGCCGTTATGACAGGTATTCGTTCGGTGTTTTCTTCCAATACGTATTTCTTTCTGGTGCTATTTGAAATGGTATCTACATATTTTGTATCGAAGTCTACCCGATAGTAGTCCTTGCTAAATCAGCCGCTTGTTGTAATTTCTTCCATAGGCTAGTCGTTTGTAGCTCTATGTGTTTCTCATTCGTGTGTGTTTTGTTAGTATCGGAGATAGGGATTCTTCCGTCAATTTTGTGCTTCTCAATGTGTTTGACCTCGAAGTTTTTCTGGGCATGTATCGGTTAGCCATGTGTTATGCGTCTTTGGAGTGCCGTGAGGATGCAGTCAGATTTAGTTTTTTGGGTGAGCCAGTTCTTGTTATTCAGGGAGACCTTAGCGCCGCCCTTCCCGATTTGAATTCTTCTCTTCGCGATAGTCAGCTTTTGAGAAAGGGATGTCATTAATTCTTGACGTATGTTTGTGATGTTAGAGACGCAGAGGTCCCGTTGGACCAGGTTCCGATTGGGAGAGTGTTTCCAGATGTTTTCCTGACGAGTTGCTTGGTTTGTCGCCAGAGCACGATATTGTGTTCTTCTATGACTTGATTCCCAGCGGAGCGTAAAGAACTGAAGGATCAGTTGCAAGATTGTTGGATAAAGGGCTTGTTCGTCCGAGCGCATCACTCGGGGAGCTCCTGTTCTGTTCGTCAAGAAGAAAGATGGCAGTTGTGTTTGTGCATCGATTTTTGTCAATTGAATCGGGTTACTGTGAGGAACGGGTATCCCTTACCTCGTATCGACGATTTATTTGATTAGCTCCAGGGTGCGGGACATTCCTCTGTTAGTTATATATATGCCCTAGAGGCCATTACTGTACATAGGATGTATATTGTAGTGGATGCTGGGACATATATAGGGAGGACTTTCTTGCTCGACATGATAGTATGCTATCTGGTTACCCTTTACCTTAACGTGTATGCTGATTGTCTCTCTGTTACATGTTGGTAAAGCCCTTAGGATCTGTACTTGACTACCTGGACTATGATGCGGATCATACTAGTGGGGACATGGTAGTCCATAAGTACATCCTTCAAAGTCCCTAGTCGTGGGTGTATCGAGACGGGGCATCGATATACCAGAGTAGACTAGCGTGTACCTTCTCGACCCATACAGATGGGCGATGGATGATCCCATATCCATTGGTGTTTGACATCAGAGATGATATACGGGTGCTCAGTAGAGACTGGGTACACTGGACGGACTCGCCGAGAACTCCCAGATGGTATTATACCTCACGTCAGATGGCAGTTCTCTGGTGACACTGGTACAGAGTAGTCCGTTGACCCGAGAACGTCATAGAGTATTGTGTGGTTCCCACTGTGCTTTGATTTCCATCTTACCACGTCCAAGAGGGCGTGCAAAATGGTGGTTTTTGGGTACAGTCCCGAGTCACATGGAGGAAATGAGCGATAGGAGGGGATTCGTCTCTCCCGGTATAGGGGGTTGATGTTGCGCTGTGTTCGATTGGCTATAACAGGAAATCCCTAGCCAGGGTTGCTGAGATTTACTGGTAAGTGTTACCAGTAGTTTCTCGAACAGTTATAGACCTCATATCGACACGACTTATCGAGCTATTGGGGTCTGACGTTTACCACCCCTAGGCGAGATATGCGACAGGTCAGACGATCAGACCGGACTGTACGGTAGTGTTACTGGTCGGATTCACTGGAGTGTGAGCGGGTTTGCTCGTCGATCTTCAGATCGCTCAATACCCGGGTGGCCGTTACGTTTAGCAGACCGCTTGCGGCTTGTGGGTGTTTGATATGATCATCACCTGCTGCCGGCGTATTGACGAGTAGAGTCCTACACAGAGATTTCCAGGCTCAAGCGAAACGAAATAGGAGCGCATATGAGATATGTGCGGGACCGAGAATAATGCGTGTATGTGATACCGTATTTCATTCTCGCGATCAATGCGTCGAATGGTTGTATGCGATATAACCTAGTTATCGATTCAAGCGTTGATTCGATAAGCCGATACATTGGATACTAGTCGGTTATATGCGATATGACCGAATCGTTAAATCAAGTGTTGATTTAATGATTTAATGCATAATAATATATTTGATATATTGCTTTGCATTAACTAGTATCGGTTCACTTTATATGGATTTTCTCGCTCAAATGTGCGCATTGCATATGCGATATGATTTGTGCACTTGCTTGTATCATATTTGATGGTGCATGCAAAAATGGTTAAGTATAAAGAATTAAACCTTGGTTAAAGGAATGGTTAGGGTTTATTATTTGTTATTCATTTATCTTATTTAATTATCTATTTATTTTTGATAAATGAATAAATGAAAAGATAATGAGGAAAATGGTTGCTTTCTTTTGACCTTTCATGAATCTTCATGAAGACTTTGACCATTTTGTCTCATGCTTAAACCTAACCACTTCTATTAACTCAAGTTAATTCTCTACACCTAACCATGGTGAGAATTATGATAAGAATGGATTTTTCCTTTTATTTTAATTCTTATCATAATATTTATCTTCTTCTTGCTCTTCTTCTTCTTCATGAAGAAGCTTGTCTTCATCAATGGCATATTGAGCATATGTGTGAGAAATCCAATTCTAAAGTCTACCCACTTCCTATTTCTTCATCCTCTACCTCTTGCCAAGTAGTAGAGTGTGTTTCCTTCACAAGTTTTCGTGGCTTGGTGAAGGTGGAGCTTGATCTTGCGATGCTTCGACGTAGATCATCTTCGGCACGTCGTCGACGACCTAGCCCGTCCATTCTCCGATGAAGCTGAAGCTAGAGCCCGGATTAGATTTGGACAGCGGAGAGGACCTCATCTCGGAGCCGTGGAGGTGGAGGACCGAATCTACAAAGGTTGTATATCCGAATTCCCTTAGTTAAGTGTTAACTAGTTAGCTTTTTCGCCTAGATTTCTAGCAAACGATCCGTAGTCGGGTCTCTCGGCACCTAGAATTTTTGAAAATGGCATGTTCGATGCCTTGTGAGACCTCACTAGAGTGCCTAGGAACCCTACAGTGGTATCAGAGCCTAGCTAGAGCCTTAGGCGAAGTCTAGACGGAATTTGAAGTCCGAACGACCCGAAAACCCAAACCGGAATATGCTCTCTGGATTTTTTCCGAAAATGCGGATTTTTGTGTATTAAAAATGATTAAAAATTCAATAAATAATTATAAGAATTACTGTGCAAACTCAGGCGAAAGATTCATCGAACAGAGCGCGGAACCGCGGAAGAAGCCCAGCTTATGTGGCGGTTCCGCGGCTAGGTTGTGACGTCATCACATATTTTCTGCACAGTAATTCCTAATTAATTATTCTGGATTTTATGGGAATATTTAAAATTTATTCCAGAGTTGAATGTTTTGGGTTGTTTTGGGGATTCGGTGTATCGATCGGAGTATCAAATTTCGTCTTTGTGTTTTTCCGGATAATTTTCAGAATATGTTAAAAAGTTCGACCGGATATAAATACCCAATTTTTCCCCTGTCGGGAAATTTCCAAGTGTTGGATTTTTCCGTAGTTTAACGACGTTCTAAGTAGTGCAAGTAACTCGATGGACCCTCTAGAAGACAACAAACCTTAACTCGATTATGTGACCGTCTTGAACTGCCCTTTGAACCTTCGGGTTTGGGGCAGTACGGCGTGCCACATATGAGGCGTTGGCTTGACCCTTCTACGGCTGGACCGTTGGTACTGAGGTACGAACTGAATGTTGTTAGACTAGTTTCATGTGTTGATCTGTATCGGGAAAACTTGGGTGTTAGAATGTTCGATCGGAAAGTTTAACATTTTCTATTTATCTGGAATGGGATACAATAATTGGAATTCACAAATAGTTATGAGATAACTAAATGAATGTTATAAACATAGCAGTTTAGTCTCACTTGATCGGTTGCCACGGAATTTTGATGTGATCAAAAGTCCGTCGCAATCACGTAGCGTACACGGATACTCGCCGGGTAAACTTAATAGACAGCCTCACTCCATAGCCCCGACCAAGTGACTGTAGGAGAACCCCGTCGCCGAAAGCATCCGTTCGGATGCTCGCGGTAGCGGTGTTCCGCCTTGGTGCACTTCGTCGACGGCATCGTGGGTACGGCCGTCTACTGAAGTTTGCGACGAGTATTCGATCAAAATGTCGGGAATCTTGTTGAATTGCCCGACTCGATATTGAAAAGTGTTTTCGATAATGAGACTAAAATGCGGGGTTTATAATTGTTAGGCATGTGATGTCTAAGGTATTCATTTGATTAGGCATGCGATGTCTATGCAGATTGCGGATTCCAACTGTTGTAGTTTTACACTTTCTTTTTTGTGACCGTAAGTGTAATATGTGATATCGCCGGTTTCGTTGCTATATGTCAACGACAATTGGGATGCGCATATTTACTTACGTTGATAACATGAGATGTTATGTGTTGCTGGATATGTTATATTGGATCGTCTTGTTCGAATAGCCGGGGTTTTTTATGTGAGATGAGTGTTTTTCATTTTCATTCATGTAAAAACTTGTATGTAATATTCTTTTATTGGGGCGCTTCCAGGTTGCGGAAGTAGTCACCTTTTGTATATTATTTACTTTTCCGCACTAGGATAGACCCAAGGAGGAGAGCACAAGTAACCGGGTTCTGGAGTCCAGTGGGAGACCAACTCGAGGAGTCGAGTCCGGGTCTCCTAACTCTAGAATTGGTAGGGTTGCTTGCCGCTCTCGTAGGGGTCTAGGGGTGTGGGTTTGGCTATTCATCACGACCGTGGAATCCGTGTTTTATACTGGCTCGTATTGAAAACACGGACGTCCTAGTATATCCAATATTTCATATGTTTCTTCTGTTGCGATATCTGTGATGTGATCATGTGATGTTCTTTGATAGATACAGTATATAGTATTTATGATATATTATATAGACGTTACTTATGTTTTACACCCGCGCTAGCCCTGCCCCGCTCTGCCGTTAGTTACCTAACCTAACGGTGCACGAGGGGACATCGAGGCGAATGCGGGTGGCATAAGTGTACGTCGTATTTATCTGTGATGTTTAGGTACTTAAATGATGGGACTTCATTAATGTGATTAATGAAATAAAAGAAACCTAAGATGTTGTAGAATCGAATTTCAAATTAAAACAGGTAGCTACAGTTCTTGCTTTGCACAGCGGTATATATGATATATCCTGCACCTTATTCGATGAGGAAAGGACCGAGATCCCTTCACCGGGAGTGACTCCTTTAGCAATAACTGGCAGATGCTACACACTCGGTTTGTCTTTTGATTGCTTTTAAGTGTTTTCTGCTTTGCACAGTGATATATATGATATATCCCGCACCTCATTCGACGAGGAAAGGACCGACGATCCCTTCACCGGGAGTGACTCCTTTAGCAAAACTAGAAAAGCCTCAAAACCACTCCATTTCAAAATTCATTCGATCCTACAACGATATCAAGTTCATTACGCAATAGGTTTTCAGAAAAACCTGTCGTAGCCCTCCGTCATTTCAGATAAGTAGTAGTTAGTATTCGTGCTACATTTGTTGGCCTGCGTCAAGGCGTAGTGTGCGGTAGCTAACTGGTGCTTATCTGCATAAGCATATGATGTGATTGGATTAGGGTAGTCGTGCGACTTTGTTGGCCTGCGTCAAGGGTCGTGCGGGTGGGTTTAATTCAATCAGGAAATGACGGGTTGAACTTGACTAGCGGACTATGGTTTGTTGGCCTGCGTCAAGGTCATAGGACGCTAGGGGCAAAAGATTATCGGGAATTTCAAGTGTTGAAATTTGCAATGAGATTGCATACCTTCTATGAGATAGTTGGATCCCGATACCCGCTGCGAGTAAGTGTTACTCCTGGGAGAGTTTTATACATTACAATTAGCCGATCAAGTAGGTTTCTAGAAAGGTGTCAACGAGGTTACGCCTCTGGGAAAACGAGGTTTACATTAATTAGGTTCGTGCGAAAGCACGGGGGACCTCCCTCAAAGTACCGACACTGGCCTGGCTGAAAGATTGGCGAACTTGTAGTGTGTAATTAATCCCGGCTAGTCTTTCCTTTTAGGGTTTGAAGGAAGATTTGATAAAAAGCAGTGGGAGCCATCCTGATTAGATAAAATAATAACCAATCTATTCTTGCAAGAGCGCACGCTGAGTGTTTTCTTCTCTCTCTCTCCATGTAGCGACCATATCACGCCTTAATCAAGATAATAATACGGATATTTGACCGAACCCGCTTGTTATACTGAGCTGGGGAACGTTGGTCCCGCTCCAACTTATAATTGTTATAAGACAGAGCAGGAAATAGGGGAATACCAGAATCCCGTGCCGCCCAAACGAAGAGAGTGCATGCTGATGCATCATCTTCGGGTGTGTTCATAACAAGAACTGTTTCTCAGTATCCTCTACGTCCTGGGTATGTGATACCGGATCAGGATCCCAGTTATGTAATCTGTTACATAGGGCTACAGAAAGGTAGAGAACTGAGAACGGGTGATAAGTTTCATGAGACAGAAAACGGAGCAAGTGTTGCAGCCAGATCTGTTGGTCACTGTCACCCTGTATTCCAAATACATTGATTCTGAACGAATGTTATTAGATACCGAACCTGATATACAAAATCATATCTATCTCTTTATTAAGTAAAGAAATGATAAAATTTTGTATAGTTGGATAATGTTTTGAACATTTTCTATATCAAAAGTTGATCGGTTCAGGCACGTTATCTAAAAGCATTGATGTTCTAAATCAAACTACAGTTCTTAGTATACAGAACACACACAAGAGGAAGAGTTCAGAACTGAACGAATCCTTCTTGAGGCATTGTAGACTAGGTCATATCAATGCGACCCGACTAGCTGAAGTTACATATAGATGTATATTTAAATCAGTTTGAATTTACATCTTATGAAACTTGCCAGTCATGTCACAAAGATATAATGACACCAGCTCTGTTTATTGGAAACAGAGAAAGAGTTAGTAAACTCTTGGGATGATACATGTTGATGTATGTAGGTCCCCTGTCTACACTTGCCAAGAACTGGTTCTTTGTACTTCATTAAGTTCTCTGATGATCTCTCAAGATTCAAACATATGTTCCTGTTGAAACACAAGTCCGAACCTTTTGAGATATTCACAGAATATAAGTTAGAAGTAGAGAACCAAAATAAGGGTATAAGTATTATGTCCTATGATGAGATCAAGGAGGAGAATACTTGAGCACGGAAATACTGGACTATTCTAAAGGAGAATGAGATTCTCTCTCAGCATTACTCCTCTGTATACACCATAGCACGATGGTATATCGGGGCGGAGCAATCACACCCTATATGATATGGTGTGCTCTATGATGAGTACTACTGAGTTACCTTTTTCCTATTGGGTGTTATGCACTTGAGAAGTTGCATACCTATTGAATAGGGTTCGAATCAAATCAGATGCCTACCACTTCATATGTGATATGGAAAGGGAAGAGCCCATGTCTTAAGCTAGTTAAGATTTGGGGTTGACCGGCCTATGTCTAAAAGCAAAATCCGGACAAGCTCGAGGCAAGGTCTGTAATGTAGAACATGAAAGGTTCCAGCTATACAAACTACAGCAGATGATTTGGTAGAACCAAAGGATTCAGTAGATTCCAACGAACCTCAGCCTCTCCGCCGATCTAGTAGGGTTCCTCACCCACATGAGAGATACTTCTGTTTCTCTATGACAGTGGGAGCGAGGATTGCATCATGAGATGATGACCCAACTAGTTTCGAGCAGGCCATCGAGAGTGACGACTCTGTAAGAATGGCTGGATGCTTAGTGATCTGAGATGGAATCCATATACACCAACAAAGTATGGACTTTGGTTGCAATATCTGAAGGGTTAAATCCCCATCAGGAGCAAGTATATCTTGAGAAGATTACTTGGTGTAGATGGAAAAGTTGAGACTTTCAAAGCTAGACTTGTTAAAGCTTTTCGTCATCGACCAGGCGTGGATTATGATGAAACCTTTTCAAGTGACTATGCTTAAGTCCATCCAGATCCTACTTGCCACGGCTACATACCATGACTACGATATCTGGTGGTTGGGTGTCATGACTGCTTTTCTAAATGATATTTTAGAAGAAAGCGTCTATAAGTACACAGCCAGAGGGCCTCGTAGACAGTGGAAGAAGCGGAAACGTGTACAAGATGCTTTATAGGATAAAGCAGACATCGCGAAGTTGGAACGTCTGTTTTGATGTAATAGTCAAACAGTTTGACATCATCAAAATGGTAGATGAACCTTGTATAAACAAAAAGGTAGTAGGGAGTATGGTGGTGATCCTCGTAGAGTACGTGGATGACATACTCTTGATAGGGAAGGAGTTTCCTATGCTACGCTCGATCGATCTCCGCTTATCACAAGGATTCTCCAAATAGGATCAAAGTGACACCTACTAAATCCTGGATTTTGGATCTATGAGATAGATCTAAATGGATGTTAGGATTCTCACTTGTCGAAGTGAGACGGTATCACATGATCCTGGGGAGAATCAATGGAAGGGTTCCAGGGTGATAAAGACGACTGAATGTCAGTCGCAGGCATTGTCTTTACCCTCAGTAAAGGGACGGTATGTTGGAAGAGTTCCAAGCTAGATACCGTGGCATACTAGACGATAAAGGCAGGATACATCGCTACTTAAGATGCTACCAAAGAGGCTGTTTGGGTGTATATTGGTTCATGAGATGAACTACGTTCCTACCATTGTGAGACAATGGAGTTGTGGCTTATGCCAAGGAACGCCGGTCCCATCAGTGATCCAGACATATTCTAAGGCAGTATCACTTGATCATGGAGATGGTTGATCTCCAGGGTGATCGAGGTTAGGAGAGTAGACTCAGAGGACAACACAGCGGATCCACTCACAAAGGCCTGTTCCCAGAGAGAGACTTTTAAGGGATGGTTGAGTATGAGATACTACAACCACTGCTATCAGATGGCCCTAGTGCAAGTGGGAGATTGTTAGTTATATGTATGCCCTAGAGGCCATTACTGTACATAGGATGTATATTGTAGTGGATGCTGGGACATATATAGGGAGGACTTTCTTGCTCGACATGATAGTATGCTATCTGGTTACCCTTTACCTTAACGTGTATGCTGATTGTCTCTCTGTTACATGTTGGTAAAGCCCTTAGGATCTGTACTTGACTACCTGGACTATGATGCGGATCATACTAGTGGGGACATGGTAGTCCATAAGTACATCCTTCAAAGTCCCTAGTCGTGGGTGTATCGAGACGGGGCATCGATATACCAGAGTAGACTAGCGTGTACCTTCTCGACCCATACAGATGGGCGATGGATGATCCCATATCCATTGGTGTTTGACATCAGAGATGATATACGGGTGCTCAGTAGAGACTGGGTACACTGGACGGACTCGCCGAGAACTCCCAGATGGTATTATACCTCACGTCAGATGGCAGTTCTCTGGTGACACTGGTACAGAGTAGTCTGTTGACCCGAGATCGTCATAGAGTCTTGTGTGGTTCCCACTGTGCTTTGATTTCCATCTTACCACATCCAAGAGGGCGTGCAAAATGGTGGTTTTTGGGTACAGTCCCGAGTCACATGGAGGCAATGAGCGATAGGAGGGGATTCGTCTCTCCCGGTATGGGGGGTTGATGTTGCGCTGTGTTCGATTGGCTATAACAGGAAATCCCTGGTCAGGATTGCTGAGATTTACTGGTAAGTGTTACCAGTAGTTTCTCGAACAGTTATAGACCTCATATCGACACGACTTATCGAGCTATTGGGGTCTGACGTTTACCACCCCTAGGCGAGATATGCGACAGATCAGACGATCAGACCGGATTGTACGGTAGTGTTACTGGTCGAATTCACTGGAGTGTGAGCGGGTTTGCTCGTCGATCTTCAGATCGCTCAATACCCGGGTGGCCGTTATGTTTAGCAGACCGCTTGCGGCTTGTGGGTGTTTGATATGATCATCACCAGCTGCCGGCGTATTGACGAGTCTTTAGAGTCCTACACAGAGGTTTCCTGGCTCAAGCGAAACGAAATAGGAGCGCATATGAGATATGTGCGGGACCGAGAATAATGCGTGTATGTGATACCGTATTTCATTCTCGCGATCAATGCGTCGAATGGTTGTATGCGATATAACCTAGTTATCGATTCAAGCGTTGATTCGATAAGCCGATACATTGGATACTAGTCGGTTATATGCGATATGACCGGATCGTTAAATCAAGTGTTGATTTAATGATTTAATGCATAATAATATATTTGATATATTGCTTTGCATTAACTAGTATCGGTTCACTTTATATGGATTTTCTCGCTCAAATGTGCGCATTGCATATGCGATATGATTTGTGCACTTGCTTGTATCATATCTGATGGTGCATGCAAAAATGGTTAAGTATAAAGAATTAAACCTTGGTTAAAGGAATGGTTAGGGTTTATTATTTGTTATTCATTTATCTTATTTAATTATCTATTTATTTTTGATAAATGAATAAATGAAAAGATAATGAGGAAAATGGTTTCTTTCTTTTGACCTTTCATGAATCTTCATGAAGACTTTGACCATTTTGTCTCATGCTTAAACCTAACCACTTCTATTAACTCAAGTTAATTCTCTACACCTAACCATGGTGAGAATTATGATAAGAATGCATTTTTCCTTTTATTTTAATTCTTATCATAATATTTATCTTCTTCTTGCTCTTCTTCTTCTTCATGAAGAAGCTTGTCTTCATCAATGGCATATTGAGCATATGAGTGAGAAATCCAATTCTAAAGTCTACCCACTTCCTATTTCTTCATCCTCTACCTCTTGCCAAGTAGTAGAGTGTGTTTCCTTCACAAGTTTTCATGGCTTGGTGAAGGTGGAGCTTGATCTTGCGATGCTTCGACGTAGATCATCTTCGGCACGTCGTCGACGACCTAGCCCGTCCATTCTCCGATGAAGCCGACGCTAGAGCCCGGATTAGATTTGGACAGCGGAGAGGACCTCATTTCGGAGCCGTGGAGGTGGAGGACCGGATCTACAAAGATTGTATATCCGAATTCCCTTGGTTAAGTGTTAACTAGTTAGCTTTTTCGCCTAGATTTCTAGCAAACGATCCGTAGTCGGGTCTCTCGGCACCTAGAATTTTTGAAAATGGCATGTTCGATGCCTTGTGAGACCTCACTAGAGTGCCTAGGAACCCTACATCCTCGAAGATTGACTTTCGATCAGGACACCATTAGTTGCGGGTTCGAGAGGATGATATTCTGAAGACTACTTTTCGCATTTGTTGCGGGCATTATGAGTTCTTGGTGATGTCGTTCAAACTCACCAATGCCCCAGCAGCGTTTATGGATTTGAAGAACCGTATATTCAGGCCGTTCTTGATCAGTTTATTATCGTGTTTGTTGATGACATTTTAAGTATACTTTTGGAGCAGAGAAGAGCCTGGGCAGTATTTGAGGATTTCGCTGCAGACTTGAGGAAACACCAGCTATTCGCTAGAGTATCCAAGTGTGTTTTCTGGTTGGATAGTGTTGAATTCTTGGGTCACGTAGGTTACGAGAGATGGTATGTATGGAACCGAAGAAAATCGAGGTCGTTCAGCACTGGACCAGACTTGTACCAGTGACGGAGGTTCGCAGCTTTTTGAGTTTGGCCGGATATTATCGATGCTTTGTTAGGATCTTTCTCGTTTAGCTGCACTGTTGACCGGGTTGACCCGGAGGAGAGTTCCTTTTCTTTGGACTGAGGTATGCGAGCAGAGCTTTCAGCGGTTGAAGACTCGTTTGATTTCGATGCCAGTATTATCTTTGCCTTAAGGATCATGCGGTTTTGTTGGTTATTGCTGTTAGGTCCACGTTACCTCTCCCGGTACTTTCGGGGTTGCGGAAACGGTAAAACTAAATTTTTTCTAAACTTTGTAACATGGACCGTAAAAGCCGGATCTTTACTAAACAATACACTAGCATCCTAACATGAGATGTTATCTACTCGGTTAGGGGTTATACCTCAACTTGAACTCCTTCTCTTCTTGTTGTTCTTCACTTCTTGTTGTTCTTCTCTTCTTGTTGTTCTTCACTTCTTGTTGTTCTTCTCTTCTTGTTGTTCTTCTCTTTGCTTGCTCAATGGTTGATCCGGACTTTGGTCACCTCCGCGGCCTCCTTGAGTCGAAGACGATCCACCCGAGAGATGTACACCGAGCTCCACCTCAAGCCGAGGTAACTAGGGCAAGGAGATTGCTAATCTAGAAGCCCTAGGATGTGTAGAGGAGATGTATGGATGTGTTTGTCAAGAGGAATCCTTTTTCTCTCAACACATAAGATCAAAGGAGAAATCAAGAGGAGGAAGAAGAAGGAGCTTGCTAGCAACCATGGAGCTTATCATTTCAAGAGAGAGAATGAGAATAAAATTATGATACAAAAGAAAAACAACCATGGTTGCAAATAATGCAAAACAACATCATTACTAATCCCATCAAGATAAAGTTGATGGCTACTTTGAAATGACCATTATCATAATCCAAAAGAAAAAGGAAAAGAAAAGAAGAGTGTGAAACCCTCTTGAAAGTCAATGGTCAACCCGGTCAACCGGTCAACAAAGTCAAGAGAGGTCAACGGGGTCAAATGGTCAATGCAATTAGCCATCATAAGATTATCACTAATAGGATTAGTAAATGATGTTCGCGGCTCATAATGGTTTTGACCAAACAAACTGTCAAAACCCTAATGAGTCCGCCTCAAAATGGTTTTGACCGAATCGACTGTCAAAACCCTAATGAGCCTGCCACATAACGGTTTTGGCCGAACCAACTGCCAAAACCCTAATGAGGCACCTCCTCCTTCATCACTCCGAAAAACTGTGCATACACACCTGCATCCGTATTCCGTAGAATGCGGATGCACAGAAGACAAAACAAATCCATCCGTGCAATACTAGGATCCGGCTTAAACCAAAGCCTACTAGTACTGCCTGCCCGAACACCATACGCACACAAGTGTACGTAAGTGATCGCAGCCCTGCCGTAAAACCATACGGCCTCTACACGTTTCGCTCAGTGCAGGGAAACTCTCTGTGTGGGACTCTAAAGACTCGACACTACACTGGCAGTGGGTTTAACCACAGACCGCAAGCGGCACTAGCTGTACGTAACGGTCCCCAGGTAGATATCGATAAGAAGGCCGATGAGATAAACCCATCCAAACTCTAACTGAGCCTGTATGTGACAATCTTCGTACAGTCCGGTCTGTTCGTCTGATACATCGCATGTCGGGCCTAGGGGGGCGGCAAGCGTCAGACCCCTAATAGCGGTACAAGTCGTGTCGGAGTGAAGCCCAGAACACCCTGAGATAACACTGGAACCTACCAGTATATCTCGCTTGCCCTGGCCAGGGACTACTTGTGTAATGGCTCTCCTAGACACAGCGCGATGTCAACCCCCAATACCGGGAGAGACGAATCCTGTCTAACCGTCACTGCCTCCAAGTGCTTCGGGACTGCTCCCAACTACTACCTGTTTGCACGACTCAGTAGAGCCGTGGTAGGGTAGTAACCAAAGAACAGTGGTAACACACTCGAGGCGAAGTGACAGTGTCAAGTCAGCGGACTAAGCTGTACTCATGTCACCTGGGAACTGATAACTGACGATAGGTATAATACCAACCATCAGTTCCCGATGAGTCCTGTCCAGTGTACTCGTAACCTAACGAGCACCCGCATACTATCTCAAGTACGACGTACCGACGGCTGTGGGATAGACCGTCTCCCGTGCTGGGATGAGAAGCGCATACGCTAGTCTACTCCGGAGCATCGATGCCCTATCTCGATACTCCCACGACTAGGGACGTGTATAACGATGTGCTTGTAGATTACTCAGCCCCCACGAGTGTGATCGCCATCACAACGCCGGTAATCAAGCAAAGATCCTAAGGGCTCTACTAATGCGTATAGGTGATATAATAAATAAACACACATGTACACATTAAAGCAGAGACAAACCAAGTAGCATACTACAATATTGAGCAAGATTGTCTGTACAACTGTGAATATCCCAAGCTTCCATCAAGTAATATACATACTAGTATGATACAGTAATGGCCTCTAGGGCATATACACTAACAATCTCCCACTTGCACTAAGGCCATGTACTGGCGTATCGAAGACCTATCATCTCGATCAGCCACTCGAACTGAGTCTGGGATAAAGCCTTCTTGAATGGGTCCGCAGTGTTGTCCTTTGTGTCCACTCTCCGCACCTCGATCTCCTGTCGATCAATGATCTCCCTGATCAGGTGATACCGCCTTAAGATGTGCCTGGATTTCTGATGGGACCTTGGTTCCTTCGCTAAAGCTATAGCCCCATTGTTATCGCAATACAAAGGTATTGGGTCAACAATGGACGGAACCACCTGAAGTTCACTAATGAACTTCTTTATCCAGACCGCCTCTTTTGCGGCATCGCTTGCAGCAATGTATTCAGCCTCCATCGTCGAGTCTGCGACGGTATCCTGCTTGGAACTCCTCCAACATACCGCCCCTCCGTTGAGGGTAAACACAAAACCCGAGACAGACTTGCTGTCATCTTTGTCACTCTGGAAGCTTGAATCGGTAAAGGACTCGACCCTGAGGTCTCCATTACCGTAAACCAGGAACATCTCCTTAGTCCTTCTCAGGTACTTGAGAATGTTCTTCACTGCTGTCCAGTGGTCCTCCCCTGGGTCTGACTGATACCGGCTTACCGCGCTCAACGCGTAAGCTACATCTGGTCTTGTACATAGCATCGCATACATTATAGATCCTACCGCCGAAGCGTAGGGTATAGTGCTCATGCGAACCCTCTCCTCGTCAGTCTTAGGAGACATCTTCTTGGAGAGGGTAATTCCGTGCAATGCGGGTATGCTACCGCGCTTGGAACCCTCCATACTAAATCTCTTTAGTACGGTCTCTATGTACCTGGACTGTGAAAGTCCCAATAGTTTCTTGGATCTATCTCTATAGATCTTGATCCCCAGAATGTACGAGGCATCACCCAGGTCCTTCATGGAGAACCTTTGTGACAAAAATAGCTTGACCGATTGTAGCATAGGAATATCATTTCCTATCAAAAGAATGTCGTCCACGTACAAGACTAGGAATACGACAGTTCGTCCTACAATCTTCTTATAAACACAGGGTTCATCTTCGTTCTTGATGAAATCAAATTCCTTGATTGCCTCATCAAAACAGATGTTCCAGCTCCGCGATGCCTGCTTCAATCCATAAATGGATTTAAGCAACTTGCACACCCTTCCGCTGCTCCCACTGTCTACGAAACCTTCTGGTTGATCCATGTAAACGCACTCTTCCAAACAACCGTTTAGGAAAGCCGTCTTAACATCCATCTGCCAGATTTCATAGTCATGGAAGGCAGCAATGGCAAGTAGGATCCGAATGGATTTGAGCATAGCCACCGGAGAAAAAGTTTCGTCATAATCCAAACCAGGTCTTTGACGAAAACCTTTTGCAACGAGTCTAGCTTTATAGGTTTCCACCTGCCCATCTACACCAAGTTTCCTTTTGTAGATCCATTTGCATCCAACGGGTTTTACCCCAGGTGGAGCAATATCCAAGGTCCACACTTTATTGGCGTACATGGACTCCATTTCGGATTGCATTGCTTCCTGCCACTTATCAGAGTCCCTACTGATAATGGCCTGCCTGAAACTGGTAGGGTCATCTTCTTCCAAGATGCAATCCTCTCGATCCCCGTCTATGAGAAAACCGTAGTATCTCTCGGGCGGATGAGAAATCCTACCAGATCTGCGGAGTGGCTGAGGTTCTCTTGGGGTTATTGAATTCTGAGGTTCTGTCAAATCTTCAGTTTCATTTTGTGGTCGCTGAATTTCTTCCAGTTCTACCGAACTCCCACTTGTTTCTTTTGCAAGAAATTGCCACTCTAAAAAGGTGGCGTGGCGAGATACAAACACCTTCTGTTCCTCGGTGTGGTAGAACAGATATCCTGTGGAGTTCTTAGGATATCCCACAAATTTACATAGAACTGAACGTGCTTGAAGTTTGTCCGGATTTTGTACTTTTACATAAGCCGGACAACCCCATACCTTAATACGTTTAAGATACGGATTTTTACCATTCCATATCTCGAACGGTGTCTTAGGCACAGATTTAGACGGAACATCGTTCAACAGATATGCCGCCGTCAACAGCGCATGTCCCCAAAATGAAAGAGGTAACTCGGCATTACTCATCATGGAGCGAACCATATCCAGTAGGGTACGATTCCTCCGCTCCGATACACCGTTGTGCTGTGGTGTATAAGGAGGAGTAAGCTGAGAGAGAATACCATTCTCTTTTAAGTAATCTAGGAATTCCGTGCTTAAGTACTCCCATCCCCTGTCAGACCGGAGGATCTTGATACTTTTGCCTGTTTGGTTCTCTACTTCGTTTCTGAATTCCTTGAATTTCTCAAAAGCTTCAGATTTGTGTTTCATCAGATACACATATCCGAACCTAGAGAGATCGTCAGTGAATGTGATGAAGTACGAGAACCCACCCCTTGCATGTATAGACATCGGACCACATACATCACTATGTACGAGTCCCAAGAGCTCTGCTGCTCTTTCTCCATGTCCGGTGAACGGAGATTTGGTCATCTTCCCTTTGAGACAAGACTGACAAGTTTCATAAGATGAAAACTCGAACGCATCCAAGAGTCCATCTTTATGCAACTTACTCAGTCTTTTCTCTCCGATATGACCAAGTCTATAATGCCACAAGTAGGATTCATTCGTATCTGAATTCTTCCTCTTGCGTGTGTTTTGTATATTGAGAACTGTATTCTGATTTAGAACGTAGATACCATTACATAGTGTACCCTCTGCAACCAGTACCTTATGAAGGTAGATGTTCATGATATTCTTGTCAAGAACAAAGTTATATCCATCTTTATCGAGTAAAGAAACTGATATGATGTTGCAAACCATGGAGGGTACATAGTAGCAATCGTTCAAAATCATAGTCTTGCCATTAGGCAATACTAGGTGATATTCACCGACGGCTGCCGCATTAACTTGTGCTCCGTTCTCTACTCTGAGCGACATATCACCCGGTGCAACTTTCCTACTTTTTCGAGGGAGGTTTTCCAACGCTTTCGCGAAGTTCCTTAATTAAATAACCTCTTTTCTCTGGGGGCGTAGCCCCGCTGACACCTTTCTAGGCACCTACTTGGTTTATAGCATTGATCGTTAAGTGACGAATCTCCTGATAAATAGCATGTACTCACAGTAGGATCGGGATCCAAAATATCATCGTATGATAATGTTGAAGGAATCCTACCAACATTCATCAAACTCCAAAATGGTATGCAACACTAGAAAATTTCAGTTTCTTTTAGAAACTCCCGATATGGATTTTTGCCCCATGCTCTAATGACTTTGACTAAGGGCCAAATATGTCATAAGTCATATGTCAATTCTACCCATCATTATCCAGGTTAATTTGAACCCACCCGTATATACTCTTGACTAAGGGCCAACAAAAGTAATACGACTGTCCCAAACCAACGCATCTATCTATGCAACAAATGAATACCCCAGCAGCTACCAAACACTATGTTTTGACTAAGGGCCAAATATACATAGCTTGAATACTACTGAATACACAAATGAAATGACGGAGGGCTACGAATGGTTTTGGCAAAACCGTGAACGTAGTGAACATGATATAATCGAAGGAACCTGATACTTTTTTAAAAGGAGTGGTTAAAGCTCCGCAATTAAAAATTCTGATCTTTTAAAATAACCGAGTGGTTTCTTTTAAATTTGTTCCAACGATTAAACTTTGGTTTATTTTCTTTGCATTATAATAATGCGTCCCATCATTTATCCTATCATTGCAGAAAACAACGAAAATACCATGTCCTCTTATGCCATCCGCATTCGCCACGGGGTCCCGTCATCACCCATTAGGTTACTTAACTAACAACAGAGCGGGGGCTGGACTAGCGCGGGTGTAAAACATAAGTGACGTCTAATAGCTATCATATATAGATATTGTACATTCGTCAGACGCAATAATAGGCATTCCAGATCACAGATGAACTTTATTGGATATACTAGCAATCCGCATTTGCTTTGAGCCTGCAATAAAAGACGGATTACACAGTTGTGATGAATAGCCATTACCCCACCCTAGACCCCTACGGGTACGGCAAACTACCCGCCAAGTACCCAAAGTGAAACGGTCTCCCTCAACAAAGTGAGTAGGCCACTAAACACTTCAAAGTACCCGGTAGTTTGTGTACCCCGCCTTGGGTCTATCCTAGGAGCAAAAACAGTAAAAAGAAATAATACAATGGTGGCTACAACCGCAACCTGGATGTGCCCCGCAAAAGAATATTACATTATATTACATATACATCGAATGAATGAGTATTAAACACATCTCAAACCCCGGCTAATCATCGCAACATTCCAATCAAGTCCATATACACAAACAGTAAACATTACAGAAATGTGCAACCCCCTGCCAACCGACATACTAGCAGTTAGGGGAGGTTTACAAACACATTAAACATTACAGATAAAAACCCAATTAGCAAATACCTTAGAACATCGATCGATTACCATATTCCGTTTTTACCCCAAAAGCAAACCAGCAAAGAAGCAACCTGGGTAGAAACAGAACATACAGGAAAACAATACACCCAAAATTATGAATAACAGAGCAAATCCGAGTCAACTCGGCGGCGGATCCGCGGCCAAAAGCACCTTCTTGCCGTGGATCCGCGACCGTCTTGCCGAGTTACTGGCTCGTATTTTCCCAGTATTCTTAAAATACCCTGCTGTGAATTTTTTGACATATCAAAAAAAAATTGTGACATGTTTAAAATTAACAGAAACTGAAAAGGGGTTAGGGTTTTGTTTTCATGTTTTCCGTCGATCGAACTTCTAATTAGTTGCTAACAAGCTAGTAATGGTTTAGTTGGCTCTGATACCACTGTAAGTACATGTCACGCACCCCACGAACTTGCGGGGAGGCGGAATATATGAAAAACGATTATCAAAGCTTCGTAACACGGACTTGAGCGCATGAATCGTATCTAAACCGTTACTAGCAAACTACGAAAGGTTTAACTACACGGATTCAAAGTTATACCTCACGTTACTTGTCCTTCGGGTCTTCATCACGGTCCTCCACTCCTCGTAGGCTCCTTGGAACATCGGCACCTCAACGGCCTCCTCGAATCAAAGACGATCCACCCGAGAGCTCCTACGCTAAGCTTTATCTCTAACTTGGGATAACTAGGTTGCTCAAAGTGCTAATCTAAGCTACCTAGGGGATATAGAGTGAGGTTATGGATGTATTAGTCTAGCTAACTCTTGATCTCAACACATGAGAGGTTAGGGTTAGGGTTTCAAGAATGAGAGCTTGAGGAGAGAGAAGGTGTGAATGTGAATGAATTGAAATTATTTCTCACTTCTAATATATTATGAAGCATAGAGAATTATCAAATGAATAAATCAAATGCATTATCATCATACTTCATTGAATATGTGCAATGAATCATCAAGTGAGTCATTAAGCAATAAATGCTTCATTAACTCACTTGAATGATTCATCTCATGAGTCACAAAATCAATTAATGCTAATGCCACCTTACCCTCCAAGTCACCATACTTCTAGAAGCTTCCCGGGAAAATTACGAGAACTCCCCTCCAATCCGTGAAAACACGGAAAAACTTAAGACTGTATAAATCCAATAACCTGATACTAGAAACTGGCTTAAACCAAAGCCGACAAGTAAAAACTGTCCGAACGTCGTACGTGCGTAAACGCACGTATGCGTCCGAACCCTTGTCGTAAAACCATACGACCTCTATATTGTTTTGCCTGGAGCAGGAAACCCTCTGTGTGGGACTCTAAAGACTCGACACTACGCTGGCAGTGGGTTTAACCACAGACCGCAAGCGGCACTAGCTGTACGTAACGGTCCCCACGTAGATGTCGATAAGAAGGCCGATGAGGAAAACCATCCGAACTCCTAATGAGCCTGATGTGACAATCTCCGTACAGTCCGGTTTGTTCGTCTAAGACTATCGCATATCGAGCCTAGGGGGCGGCAAGCGTCAGTCCCCTAATAGCTGTATAAGTCGTGTCGGAGCGTAGCCCATTACACCTAGAGAAACTACTGGAACCTACCAGTAAATCTCGCTTGCCCTGGCCAGGGACTTTGCGTAATGGCTCTCTGACACAGCGTGATATCAACTCCCAATATCGGGAGAGACGAATCCTATCTAACTGCCACTGCCTCCAAGCGCTCGGGACTGCACCCAACTGCTACCTGTTTGCACGACTCCTTTGAGCCGTGGTAGGGTAGCAATCTAAGAACAGTGGGACACACACGAGGCGAAGTAGCAGTGTCAAGTCTGCGGACTATGCTGTACTCATGTCATCTGGAAACTGTTAACTGACGATGGGTATAATACCAACCAATCAGTTCCCCTGCGAGTCCTGTCCGGTGTACCCGTAACCTAACGAGCACCTGTATAATATCTCCGGTACGACGTACTGACGGCTGTGGGACAGACCATCTCCCCAACTGGGATGAGAAGCGTACACACTAGTCTACTCTGGAGTATCGATGCCCTGTCTCAATAATCCTACGACTAAGGATAAGTATAGGATGTTGATTATAGACTACCCAGCCCCCACTAGTGTGACTGCCATCACAACGCTGTTAATCAAGCAAAGATCTTATGTGCTCTACTAATATGTATAAGTGATACGTTACAAGAAACATATGCACATATTAAAGTAGACACAAACCAAGTAGCATACTACCATTTTTAGCAAGACTGTATATACAACTGTGAATATCCCAAGCTTCCATTAAGTAATATACATACAAGTATGATACAATAATGGCCCCTAGGGCGTATACACTAATAATATATCAGCGTCCCATTCCACTGATATATATACTTAGAAGTAAAACATCATATGAAATCCGTGGATATAATATATGCAACATGAAATAGTAATATGAGCATATAAAGGAAAAAACCACTATTTAACTACAACAATTAATATATATATCATGCGATTCCTAATTTCTCTAAGTCCATACAAGATCAAATGAAGGTGAACATGTAGCTATAGCCAGGTATGCGTAACCATGTCGGTATAGCAAGATATGTGTATCTACCTATCAATAATGATGTAATACCCTCCAGGTATATGTATAAGTATGTATGCAAGATGTACATGTATCTATGCCTCATATGTGTATATACATATCCCTAATGGTACAATACCATATAGGTATATAGGTAACTAGCATGTAAGCATGTCAAGACATATGTGTAAGCATGTAGGTATACAGGTATGCTATATGTCATATGCACAAGGAAAATAAGGATCATGTCTCAATGTCCTTAAAAAATACAGTATCACATATGTATAGGTGTTGTGCGTATCATGGTAATTATCGACGATGTGTGTGTAGCATACAATTAGTGCTCGTGAAACATGAACCATCAATAATGGTGTTGTGTCTCATTAATACTAATTCCATGCACAATAGGAAATGAGATATGCAACAAAGATACACATGCACAATCAATATCCGTATACTTCTAACTAATAGTCGTGTCATTAATCTAGCCCAGAAGCATAACGCCATGCGGGCGATTCACCTGAAGATATTAAATATACTCACAAACAATCCTGGCTAAGTAAAGCCAACCACTCGGTTTTCCTTCTTCATAGTGCCCGAAGTCCCCGCCTGCGATCCTGTAAGCATATAACAATATAACAAGTGCATATTAGCAATCGACCAATAACACGTACAAACTACGTTTAACCGACGCACCAACTCCAAGCGTACTCTCAAGTGTTCGTTAAGTGGCTAACGCGCCTAGCGACACTACGAAACCAACTCAAGAGCAAAAGCTACACAAAAAGACGAACGACATCAGCACAACCCTAGCTAGAAACGCTAAACGACACAACCATCAAGCCTAGACCCTAATCATACCGATCGCGCATTCACAACACAATAATAAACGTGAAATCTAATATATATAACGTCGCAACGTCAAAAGAAACCCACGAATAAATTATCCGGAAATCTAGTAAGCAACATATATCATTTTTAGCTCAAAAATACAAGTTTTACCAAAACTAGAAATCACAAACATCACAATATAGCATGATTAAACCCTCCAAACCATTACTAGAATTTTAATCTCACCTAAATAGATTTAGTAAAAGTTGCTAATTAGCTTAATTATACAATTAGGAAAATATCATTTAGCCAAGTAGCAACTAGGTTAAGTTTTCATTTGTCAAAACTTCATACTTAACCATTTCACCAAACAAAACCTTAACTTAATCTTCACAAACCCTTACTAGAAATTCTAAACATGCAATTAAAAGCTTTAATTAAACATCTAATAGCTAGTTTAAGGTATTGAAAGAACAATAGAGTTTAGGGTTAGGGTTTTATACCTTCAAGGATTCACAGAAAAAAGAACCAAGATCATCAAAATAAACTCCAAAATGATGACTTCTATGAAGATTCAAGCTTGATTTGTGAAGAAGAATGATGGATTTTGATTTATAAATGAGTTTGTGTGAATTATTTATGATTTTTGATGATTTATTTGGACTTGAAATTGTGGAAATGAAGTGAGATGAGAGAGAAGGCAGCAAGGATTAGGTCCGGCCAACATGGTGGAAAATGGGGTTTTGTGGAATTGTGTGGAAAAATCTAGAAGAAAACTATCATAATTGCTTAATAAAACAAAAACCCTTTATCCACCTCATTTTCCTTTCTTTAAAATTCAATTTAATTACCCAAATATCTAGATATTTTGGTGAGAAAGGTTTAAATCTTAATCTTCTGATTTACTTAGCATAGATTCCTATTAGTAGTAATTAACCCAATCCAAATTGTAATTACCACTAATAAAGTGCATAAATAAAAGCTTAAAATAATATTTTAATTAGGGGAAAATATTAAAATACACTAAAATTACAAGTGGCTTACAAAAACCCGTAAACTAGCAATAATCTAGTAAAACTAGGTGCAGTGAATTCTATACTGCAAAAAGATCGCTTCTAGGCTTTACGGAAATATACAATTTATTTTACCTAAAAAAAGAAAATCGCATAAACGATTTTCAAAACGTTACAAATCGGCAACAACGTGGATTAGGGTACTTAAGCACGGTATTAGTGAAATCCGGCTTATTGACCCTTGTCTGTCTGTTCTTGTCTCTTGACTTTCGCCTCCGGCCAAACCAAACGCTACCGGTCGTGGTTAGGGATCACCGTACCTTGGTAGGGTTGGGTGCCTAACGGAGCGCTTGCGTAAGGTTCGGGCGGAGTTCAATTGGAAAATATCGGACAAAGGAAATGAGAAAAGAAAAGCTTAACTTACACAACCAATTTTTTTCCTAACAGCACAAATATTTACAAACCATCTCAACAACAAAGAAAAAGAGCAAAGAAATGTGGCAAAGAAAAGAATAAACAACATTGCAAGAAAGTAAATGGCAAGATAATAAAATGAGCAAGTAAGTAAAGGGAAAGAATTAAAATTGCAAGTATGTAGAGCAAGAGAAATACTAAGAACCCAAAAGTGCAAAATGAAAGTTTTATTATATCCAAGTGATACAAACCTTGAGTTCAATAACTAAAACTTAAACTTGCAACCTCAATGAAGTGGTTGTAAGATCAAGGGAAGGCAAAGAACTCAAGGGGAACTAGCAATGTACAAGAACAAAATGAAAAGAGGAAAAAAATGTATGAAGTATATGAGACAATATGAGAGCCCCTTCCCTTGCTCACTGATCTGTATTTATAGGCTCACAATAAAATTAAACAATTAATAAAAATAGGATGATGTGACTTCAGGGGAATGGCAGAACAAAATTGGGGACAAATAGAGCTAATAAAACCGGTGGGCAAGTCGTCGGTCCATGTCCGAGCAAGTGGGCTCGTGTTTGTGTGGTGGTCTTGTGTTCTCTCAACAATTCCACTGGTATTGCTCGATTTCTTTGTAGAGGCCTGGGTTGTACTCAGTAGATTGGAGGGAAACTTGATGCTTTTTAAATCACATCAAAACTTTTAGCATTTATTACACATCACTTCTCATGTGCCCACTTGTGCCATGGACAGCCCCACCATGTCCATGTTCCAAAGAGCATGTGCCAAAGAGGTTGTTCCAAAGACATGTGCCAAAATGTGTGTACACTAGTTTATTTGCAAAAACTCTTTGGATATCGTTCGATTTGCAGTTCCGGTTGTACCGTCGGCTCACAAATGTTATATCCGTGATTTTGAGTTTGTTTTCAGTATTTTGTCACGGATACCTGTAATCTGTATTTACTGAGCAGACACTTGTTAATATTACCGATATATAACAAAACAGATAATGAATGAGTGGTATTGAAATGCAGTTTTCTGTGATAAACAATAACCCACAAACTGCCATTACAGAAACGTGACTTGAGTTATCCAGAGTCTGGTTTTAAGCATAAGCCGGACAACTCCATATACCTTAACATCGTTAAGATATGAACCATTCTATATACAATATGGAAACAGTGGCACAGATTTAATTGGAACCAGACTCAAATCATGTAGTTGTCTCCAGTACATGTCAACTAAATGGAGAGAGGCCGATCAGCATTACTCAACTAGGAGTGCATCCAAATATGAGTAACCTGAAAGAGAAGAAAGTTCTCAAATCCATTACTATCAACTGAATACCAAACACAAATATCTACATCTTCGATCACCTTGAAGAATCCTGATACTTGCAACACATGGTTCTCTACTTTATTCTTGTACTTATAACTTTTCAAAACTTGGACATTCTATTTCTACGAAATACTTGTCTAAAACTAGAGAAATCACAAGTAAACAGAATATAGTATGAGCACTAACCCCTTTGTCCTAATGGACACTGGACAACATACAATACTTTGTATAAGTCCCCTGAGATGAATAACTCAAACTCTGTGTGTCATAGGTTGAAAACTGTACTATGGTTAAGAAGAATTAAACCGCTGTTTAATGCCCTTACCTAATCATCAACTGATATAGGTAAATGTCATGGACATAATTTCAAAAAGTTATATCTCACTTTATAAAATAAACGTACAGATATATCAGTTTGAAATTGGTGCAAAACAGCGGATATTCAAAACCAAATATTTACCGTCCGGCAAAAACCCAGGTGGTTTCCCCAAATATAACTAATTACAAAGAATTCCGATATAATGAGAATATAATCACCTAATTCCCAATAATTTACTCCTACTCATCATCTATAAAAGCATACAGATGTGAGAATCAAACCTGGTAAATACATACCCTGGAGTAAGGATCTAATTGGGCAATCAGTTTTCAATTAACAACGCATATTGAAAATGAAACATGAAAATGTTTCGAAGGGGTAACCAGGTATTCCTAGTAATGTCTCTTCCATTATCCAGATTTATGACTGTAACCGTATATTTTCTTGCCATCTCTCCAAATCCATTTATTTGTTTTTACTCATTACCTTCGGTACACCACCCTTAGGCTAAATGGTTTTCTTCTTTCCCTACCGTTCGGCACCAGCCTATGGTTTGAAAGAAGACTATCCAATAAGCGTAATAGGTGTACTCTCCTAATCCTAGGAGCACTCGCAACCTGAGAGAAGTTAAGATAAAAGACAACTGAATTAACCTTATTCTATTTCTCCTGAACCAGAATCCATCCTCGAACTGGAACAAGTTCCTAGGAGTTCGTATGTAACTATACAATGGATTATCCAATAAATGTGGATCTTCGTAGTGATACTGGGTGTTCTGGAGAAATTCAAAGGTGAAGTAGGAGTGGAGATGATATAGGCGGTTTCGTCAGGAATGATAGCAGTTGCAATTTACTTTGCCCTCTTTCTAATCCCTTTATTTGTCTTTACTTATTGCCTTCTGTATACCATGCTTACGCTAATTGGTTTTCTTCCTTCCCCACCTTTCGGCACATGCCTATGGTTTGGAAGAAGACTATCCAATAAGCACAATAAGTGTATCCTCTCCTAATCCTAGGAGCCCTCACAACCTGAGAGAAGGTAAAAGGAAAAGACAACTGAATAGTCTTATTCAATTTCTCCAGAACCGGAAACCATTTTCGAATCTGAAACAAGTTTCTTCGAGTTCGTATGTAACTATACGTTGGTCATATCCAATAAATGTGGATCTTCGTAGTGATATAGAATGTTCCGGAGAAAACCAAAGGGTAAAGTAGGAGTGGCAATGAAGTATGCAACTCTGACATCCAAAAGCCAGTGTGTTTTAAGAAGGTTCGATTAACTTGGTTTATGAGTTCTAGTCTAGGGTCGGGCCATGGTCGCTGCCAAAGAGAAAGAGAAAAGAAACACTCAGTGTGCACTCTAATCTAGATCATAATAGTTAATCACTTTATCTAATCAGGATGTCTCCCACTGTATCCTCAAATTCTCCTCCAAACCCAAAAAGAAGAATTAGTCGGGATCATCTAAAATCACCCGAAGAGTAAACCAACTCATCGGTGGGAATCGGGATCCAACTTTCATCGCATGATAACCTGATGGAATCCACTCAAGTTATCATATTCCAGAAGGTATGCGTATGCCTGGCAAGTTTCCTGTATGTTTGAAACTCCCGATGTGATTTCTACCCCATGCTCTTATGACCTTGACGAAGGCCAACATATCATAAGTCACATGTGAAGTTCCACCCGTCATTGTCCAGGTTAATTCGAACCCACCCGTACATACCCTTGACGAAGGCCAACATAGTAGTACGACTGTCCCAAACCAATGCATCTATCTATGCAACAGAAAAGTAACAAATAGCTACCATACACTATGACATGACGAAGGTCAACAAACATAGCATGAATACTAAGTGCTACCCATCTGAAATGACGGAGGGGTACGAATGGTTTTTTGGCGAAAAACCTTTAACGTAAAGAACTTGATATCGTTGAAGGAACCGGATAGCTTTTTACAAATGTATAGTGGCGAAAACCTATGCTAAAGAGGTCACTCCCGGTGAAGGGATCTCGGCTCTTTTCCTCATAGAATGAGGTGCAGGATATTCCAACTGAATACCTCGATGCAAAGCAAAAAGTAATCAACCATAATGAAGTTATTACCCTGACGCAAACTTCTGCCCAAGAGGTCACTCCCGGTGAAGGGATCTATCTCGGCTCTTGCCTCATCGAATGAGGTGCTGGATATTCTTAACCGAATATCTCTGTGCAAAATAAAAGAAAACGTCCTTATAATAACTGTTAGTTATATGTATGCCCTAGAGGCCATTACTATACATAGGATGTATATTGTAGTGGATGCTTGGACATATATAGGGAGGACTTTCTTGCTCAACATGATAGTATGCTATCTGGTTACTCTTTACCTTAACGTGTACACTGATTGTCTCTCTGTTACATGTTGGTAAAGCCCTTAGGATGTATACTTGACTACCTGGACTATGATGCGGATCATACTAGTGGGGACATGGTAGTCCATAAGTACATCTTTCAAGGTCCCTAGTCGTGGGTGTATCGAGACGAGGCATCGATATACCAGAGTAGACTAGCGTATACCTTCTCGACCCATACAGATAGGCGATGGATGATCCCATATCCATTGGTGTTTGACATCAGAGATGATATACGGGTGCTCAGTGGAGACTGGGTACACTGGACGGACTCGCCGAGAACTCCCAGATGGTATTATACCTTACGTCAGATGGCAGTTCTATGGTGACACTGGTACAGAGTAGTCTGTTGACCCGAGATCGACATAGAGTCTTGTGTGGTTCCCACTGTGCTTTGATTTCCACCTTACCACGTCCAAGAGGGCGTGCAAAAAGGTGGTTTTTGGGTACAGTCCCGAATCACATGGAGGCAATGAGCGATAGGAGGGGATTCGTCTCTCCTGGTATAGGGAGTTGATGTTGCGCTGTGTTCGATTGGCTATAACCGGAAATCCCTGGCCAGGGTTGCTGAGATTTACTGGTAAGTGTTACCAGTAGTTTCTCGAATTGTTATAGACCTCATATCGACACGACTTATTGAGCTATTGGGGTCTGACGTTTACCACCCCTAGGCGAGATATGCGACATATCAAACGATCAGACCGGACTGTACGGTAAGTGTTACTGGTTGGATTCACAGGAGTATGAGCGGGCTTGCTCGTCGATCTTCTGATCGCTCAATACCCGGGTGGCCGTTACGTTTAGCAGACCGCTTGCGGCTTGTGGATGCTTGATATGATCATCATCTGCTGCCGGTGTATTGACGAGTCTTTAGAGTCCTACACAGAGGTTTCCTGGCTCAAGCGAAACGAAATAGCAGCGCATATGAGATATGTGCGGGACCGAGAATAATGCGTGTATGTGATACCGTATTTCATTCTCGCGATGAATGTATCGAATGGTTGTATGTGATATAACCTAGTTATCGAATCAAGGATTGATTCGATAAGTCGATACATTGGATATTAGTCGGTTATATGCGATATGACCGGATCGTCAAATCAAGTGTTGATTTAATGATTTAATGCATAATTATATATTTGATATATTACTTTGCATTAACTAGTATTGGTTCACTTTAAATGGATTTTCTCACTTGCATTGCACAAGTTGTATATGTGATATACTTCTGTGCACTTGACTGTATCATGTTTGATGATACATGTTTACTTGGGTTTGTGTAAAGATTAAACCATGGTTAGGGTTTTGTTTTCTTATTCATTTATTTATTTATTTATTCTTTTTGGAAAATAAATGGCATAAAGAGAAAATGGTGGCTTTCTTTGTTTGCATCTTGAAGCTTCATGAAGCTTTGACTAAGTGACCATTTTGTCTCATGCTTAACCCTAACCACTCCACTTAACCCTAGTTGATTCTCTACACTTGACCATGGTTGTATTATGATATGTATTGATTTTCTTTTCTATTCAAAAAAAACTTATCATATTATTCATTTTTCTTCTTCTTCTTCACATGAAGAAAACCTTGCTTCATCAATGGTGAATTGATGAAAAGAGTGAGAAATCCAATTCTAAAGTGAACCCACCTCCTATTTCTTCATCCTCTACCTCTTGCCAAGTAGTAAAGGGTGTTTTCTTCACAAGTTTCATGACTTGGTGAAGTGGGAGCTTGATCTTGTGATGCCTCGACGTAGATCATCTTCGGTATCGTAGTCGTTGACCTAGCCCGCCCATTTCTCCGATGAAGCCGACGCTAGAGCCCGGGATTCGATTTGGACAGCAAGGAGACTTCATCATGGAGCTATGGAGGTAGAGGACCGGATCTACAAAGCTTGTATTTCCGTTCACTTAGTTAAGTTGTTAACTAGTTGCTTGTTTCGCCTAAAATTCTAGTTAACGATCAGTATTAGGGTTTCTCGGCATCGGAAAAATTTGAAATTGGCATGGTTGATACCTTGTGAGACCTCATTAGAGTGCCTAGGAACCCTACAGTGGTATCAGAGCCTAGCTAGAGCCTTAGGCGAAGCGTAGACGGAGTTTGAAGTCCTATCGAACCAAAACCCTCACCCGAAAACGGCTCTCTGTACATTTTTTAAAAACTGGGTTTTTTCCAAATTAAAAATATGCAGAAAACTCAGCAAGGGATTCTAAGAATTACTGTACAAAACGGGACCCATGATTCGATCATTGAGCGGCGGAACCGCGGCATTAGCATGGCTAATGCGGCAGTTCCGCGGCCAGTTAATCACTTCATTCAAAAATTTTTGCACAGTAACTTCTTTCTTGAAATGCTGAGTTTTCTGGGAATTTTTAATATTTACTCTAGAGTTGCGTTTTCTGGGTTGTATTGGGGACTCGGTGTTTCGATCGGATTTTCTAATTTTGTCTATGTGGCTTTCCGGATATTTTAGAATCTGTTAAAAAGTTCGACCGGATATAAATACCCATTTTTTCCCCTGTCAGGAAATTTCCAGGTGTTGGATCTTTCCATAGTTTAATGATGTTCTAAGTAGTGCAAGTAACGCGATGGTCCCTCTAGAAGACAACAAACCTTAACTCGATTATGTGACCGTCTTGAACTGCCCTTTGAACCTTACGGTTTGGGGCAGTACGGCGTGCCACATGTGAGGCGTTGGCTTGACCCTTCTACGGCTGGACCGTTGGTACTGAGGCATGAACTGGATGTTTTTAAACTTGTTTCATGTGTTGAGCTGTTTCGGGAAAACTTGGGTGTTCGATTGTTCGATCGGAAAGTTTAACATTTTCTATCTTATTCGGAATGTGATACAATAATTGGAATTCACAAGAAGTTATGAGATAACTGAATGAATGTTATAAACACAGCACTTTAGTCTCACTTGATCGGTTGCCACGGAATTTTGATGTGATCAAAAGTCCGTCGCAATCACGTAGCGTACGCGGATACTCGCCGGGTAAACTTAATAGACAGCCTTGCTCCATAGCCCCGACCAAGTGACTGTAGGAGAACCCCGTCGCCAAAAGCATCCGTTCGGGTGCTCGCGGCAGCGGTGTTCCGCCTTGGTGCACTTCGTCGACGGCGTCGGGGGTGCGGCCGTCTACTAAAGTTTGTGAGGAGTATTCGATCAGGATGTCGGGAATCTTGTTGAATTGCCCGACTTGATATTGAAAAGTGTTTTCGATTTTGAGACTAAAATGCGGGGTTTATAATTGTTAGGCATGCGATGTCTAAGTAATTCATTTGATTAGGCATGTGATGTCTAAAGAGGTTGCGAATTCCAACTGTTGTAGTTTTACACTTTCTTTTCTGTGACCGTAAGTGTAATTTGTAATATCGCCGGTTTCGTTGTTATATGTCAACGACAATTGGGATGCGCTTATTTACTTACGTTGATGACATGTGATGTTATGTGTTGTTGGATATGTTATATTAGATCGTCGTGTTTGAATAGCCGGGGGTTTTTATGTGAGATGAGTGTTTTTCATTTTCATTCATGTAAAAACTTGTATGTAATATTCTTTTATTGGGGCACTTCCAGGTTGCGGAAGATGTCACCCTTTGTATATTATTCACTTTTCCGCACTAGGATAGACCCAAGGAGGGGAGCACAAGTAACCGGATTCTAGGGTCCAGTGGGAAACCATCTCGAGGAGTCGAGTCCGGGTCTCCTAACCCTAGAATTGGTAGGGTTGCTTGTCGCTCTCGTAGGGGTCTAGGGGTGTGGGTTTGGCTATTCATCACGACCGTGGAATCCGTGTTTTATACTGGTTCGTATTTAAAACACGGACGTCCTAGTATATCCAATATTTCATATGATTCTTCTGCTGCGATATCTGTGATGTGATCATGTGATATGTTCTGTGATAGATACTTTATATAGTATATATGATATATTATATAGATGTTACTTATGTTTTACACCCGCGCTAGCCCTGCCCTGCTCTGCCGTTAGTTACCTAACCTAACGGTGCACGAGGGGACATCGAGGCGAATGCGGATGGCATAAGTGTACGTCGTATTTATCTGTGATGTTTAGGTACTTAAATGATGGGACTTCATTAATGTGATTAATGAAAGTAAAAGAAACCTAAAGATGTTGTAGAATCGAATTTCAAAATAAAAAAGGTAGCTACAGTTCTTGCTTTGCACAGAGGTATATGTGATATATCCTGCACCTTATTCGATGAGGAAAGGACCGAGATCCCTTCACCGGGAGTGACTCCTTTAGCAATAACTGGCTGATGCTACACACTCGGTTTGTCTTTTGATTGCTTTTAAAAGTTTTTGCTTTGCACAGTGATATATATGATATATCCCGCACCTCATTCGATGAGGAAAGGGCCGAAGATCCCTTCACCGGGAGTGACCCCTTTAGCAAAACTAGAAAAGCCTCAAAAACACTCCATTTCAAAATTCATTCGATCCTACAACGATATCAAGTTCATTACGCAATAAGTTTTCAGAAAAATCTGTCGTAGCCCTCCGTCATTTCAGATAAGCTGTATATAGTATTCGTGCTACATTTGTTGGCTTTCGTCAAGGTATAGTGTGCGGTAGCTATATGCTGCTTATCTGCTGCATACGATGCGATTGGATTAGGGTAGTCGTGCGGCTTTGTTGGCTTTCGTCAAGGGTCGTGCGGGTGGGTTTAATTCAATCAAGAAATGTACGGGTTGAACTTGACTAGCGGGCTATGGTTTGTTGGCTTTCGTCAAGGTCATAGCACGTTAGGGGCAAAATATTATCGCGAATTTCAAGTGTTGAAATTTGCAATGAGATTGCATACCTTCTATGAGATAGTTAGATCCCGATTCCCGCTGCGAGTAATTGTTACTCCTGGGAGAGTTTTACACATTACAATTAGCCGATCAAGTAGGTGTCTAGAAAGGTGTCAACGGGGTTACGCCTATGGGAAAACGAGGTTTACATTAATTAGGTTCGTGCAAAAGCACGGGGAACCTCCTTCAAATTACCGACACTGGCCTGGCTGAAAAATTGGCGAACTTGTAGTGTGTAATTAATCCCGGCTAGTCTTTCCTTTTAGGGTTTGAAGGAAGATTTGATAAAAACAGTAGGAGCCATCCTGATTAGATAAAATAATAACCAATCTATTCTTGCAAGAGCGCACGCTGAGTGTTTTCTTCTCTCTCTCTCCAGGTAGCGACCATATCACGTCTTAATCAAGATAATAATACGGATAATTGACCGAACCCGTTTGTTATACTGAGCTGGGGAACGTTGGTCCCGCTCCAACTTATAAATGTTATAAGACAGAGCAGGAAATTAGGGATTACCAGAATTCCCGTGCCGCCCAAACGAAGAGAGTGCATGCTGATGCATCATCTTCGGGTGTGTTCATTATAGAGAACTGTTTTTTAATGTCCTTTACGTCCTGGGTATATGATACCGCATCAGGATCCCGCATATGTAATCTGTTACATGGGCTACAGATAGGTAAAGAACTGAGAACGGGTAATAAGTTTCATGAGGCAGAAAACGGGGCAAGTGTTGCAGCCAAGTCTGTTGGTCACTGTCACCCTGTATTACCAATACATTGATTCTGAACGAATGTTATTAGATACCGAACCTGATATACAAAATCATATCAGTCTCTTTATTAGTGAAGAAAGGATATAATTTTGTATTGTTGGATAATGTTTTGAACATTTTCTATATCAAAAGTTGATCGGTTCAGGCACGTTATCTAAAAGCATTGATGTTCTAAATCAAACTACAGTTCTTTAGTATACTGAACACACAAAAGAGGAAGAGTTCAGAAATGAACGGATCCTTCTTGAGGCATTGTAGACTAGGTCATATCAATGCGACCCGACTGGCTGAAGTTACATATAGATGCATATTTAAATTTGTTTGAATTTACATCTTATGAAACTTGCCAGTCATGTCACAAAGACACAATGACCATAGCTCTGTTTACTGAAAACAAAGAAAGAGTTAGTAAACTCTTGGGATAATACATGTTGATGTATGTAAGGTCCCCTGTCTACATATGCCAGGACTGGTTCTTTGTACTTCATTACATTCTCTGATAATCTCTCAAGTTTCAGACATATGTTCCTGTTGAAACACAAGTCCGAACCTTTTGATATATTCATAGAATATGATTTAGAAGTAGAAAACCAAAACACGGGTGTAAGTATTATGTCCTTTGATGAGATCGAGGAGGAGAATACTTGAGCACGGAAATCCTGGATTATTCTAAAGGAGAATGAGATTCTCTCTCAGCATTACTCCTCCGTATACACCATTGCACGATGGTATATCGGGGCGGAGCAATAACACCCTATGTGATATGGTGTGCTCTATGATGAGTACTACTGAGTTTCCTATTTCCTTTTAGGAGTTATGCACTTATGAAGTTACATACCTATTGAACAGGGTTCTGATCAAATCAGTTGCTTACCACTTCATATGTGATATGGAAAGGGAAGAGCCCATATCTTAAGTTAGTTAAGATTTGGGGTTGTCCGGGCTATGTCTAAAAGCATAATCCGGACAAGCTCGAGGCAAGGTCTGTTCTGTACAACTGGAAATGTTCCAGCTATACGAACAACAGCAGATGATTTGGTAGAACCAAAGGATTCAGTAGATTCCAACGAACCTCAGCCTCTCCGCCGATCTAGTAGGGTTCCTCACCCACCTGAGAGATACTTCGGTTTCTCGATGACAGTGGGAGCGAGGATTGCATCATGAGATGATGACCCAACTAGTTTTCAAGCTGGCCATCAGGAGTGGGACTCTGTAAGAATAGCTGGATGCTTAGCGATTTGAGATGGAATCCTTATACACCAACAAAGTATGGACTTTGGTTGCTATATCTGAAGGGTTAAATCCCCATCAGGAGCAAGTATATCTTGAGAAGATTACTTGGTGTACATGAAAAAATAAAGACTTTCAAAGCTAGACTTGTTAAAGGTTTGCATCACTGACCAGATATGGATCATAATGAAACCTTTTCTAAGGATCTATGCTTAAGTCCATCCAGATCCTACTTACCACGGCTACATACCATGACTATGATATCTGGTGGTTGGGTGTCATGACTGCTTTTCTAAATGATGTTTTAGAAGAGTGCGTCTATAAGTACAGAGCCAGAGGGCTTCGTAGACAGTGGGAGCAGCGGAAACGTGTACAAGATGCTTTATAGGATAAAGCAGGTATCGCGGAGTTGGAACATCTGTTTTGATGTGTTAGTCAAAGAGTTTGACATCATCAAAATGGTAGATGAACCTTGTATAAACAAAAAGGTAGTAGGGTGTATAGTGACGATCCTCGTAGGGTACGTGGATGACATGCTCTTGATAGGGAAGGAGTTTCCTATGCTACGCACGATCAATCTCCTCTTATCACATTGATTCTCCATATAGGATCAAAGTGATACCTCCTAAATCCTGGGTTTTGGATCTATGAGATAGATCTAATTGGATGTTAGGATTCTCACTAGTTGTAGTGAGATGGTATCAACCGATCCTGGGGAGAATCACTGGAAGGGTTCCAGGGTGATAAGGACGACTGAAAATCAGTCACAGGCATTGTCTTTACCCTCAGTAAAGGGACGGTATGTTGGAAGAGTTCCAAGCTAGATACCGTGGCAAAGTAGACGATAAAGGCTTGATACATCGCTACTCAAGATGCTACCAAAGAGGATGTTTGGGTGTATATTGGTTCATGAGATGAACTACGTTCCAACCATTGTGAGACAATGGAGTTGTGGCTTATGCCAAGGAACGCCGGTCCCATCAGTGATCCAGACATATTCTGAGGCAGCATCACCTGATCATGGAGATGGTTGATCTCTAAGGAAATCGAGGTTAGGAGAGTAGACTCAGAGGACAGCACGGCGGATCCACTCACAAAGGCCTTTTTCCAGAGAGAGACTATTATGGGATGGTTGAGTATGAGATACTTCAACCACTGCTATCAGATGGCCCTAGTGCAAGTGGGAGATTGTTAGTTATATGTATGCCCCAGAGGCCATTACTATACAAAGGATGTATATTGTAGTGGATGCTTGGACATATATAGGGAGGACTTTCTTGCTCAACATGATAGTATGCTATCTGGTTACTCTTTACCTTAACGTGTACACTGATTGTCTCTCTGTTACATGTTGGTAAAGCCCTTAGGATGTGTACTTGACTACCTGGACTATGATGCGGATCATACCAGTGGAGACATGGTAGTCCATAAGTGCATCTTTCAAGGTCCCTAGTCGTGGGTGTATCGAGACGGGGCATCGATATACCAGAGTAGACTAGCGTATACCTTCTCGACCCATACAGATGGGCGATGGATGATCCCATATCCATTGGTGTTTGACATCAGAGATGATATACGGGTGCTCAATGGAGACTGGGTACACTGGACGGACTCGCCGAGAACTCCCAGATGGTATTATACCTTACGTCAGATGGCAGTTCTATGGTGACACTGATACAGAGTAGTCTGTTGACCCGAGATCGTCATAGAGTCTTGTGTGGTTCCCACTGTGCTTTGATTTCAACCTTAACATGTCCAAGAGGGCGTGCAAAACGGTGGTTTTTGGGTACTGTCCCGAATCACATGGAGGCAATGAGCGATAGGAGGGGATTCGTCTCTTCTGGTATAGGGAGTTGATGTTGCGCTGTGTTCGATTGGCTATAACCGGAAATCCCTGGCCAGGGTTGCTGAGATTTACTGGTAAGTGTTACCAGTAGTTTCTCGAATTGTTATAGACCTCATATCGACACGACTTATCGAGCTATTGGGGTCTGACGTTTACCACCCCCTAGGCGAGATATGCGACATATCAGACGATCAGACCGGACTGTACGGTAAGTGTTACTGGTTGGATTCACAGGAGTATGAGCGGGCTTGCTCCTCGATCTTCTGATCGCTCAATACCCGGGTGGTCGTTACGTTTAGCAGACCGCTTGCGGCTTGTGGATGCTTGATATGATCATCATCTGCTGCCGGCGTATTGACGAGTCTTTAGAGTCCTACACAGAGGTTTCATGGCTCAAGCGAAACGAAATAGGAGCGCATATGAGATATGTGCGGGACCGAGAATAATGCGTGTATGTGATACCGTATTTCATTCTCGCGATGAATGTATCCAATGGTTGTATGCGATATAACCTAGTTATCGAATCAAGGATTGATTCGTTAAGTCGATGCATTGGATATTAGTCGGTTATATGCGATATGACCGGATCGTCAAATCAAGTGTTGATTTAATGATTTAATGCATAATTATATATTTGATATATTACTTTGCATTAACTAGTATTGGTTCACTTTAAATGGATTTTCTCACTTGCATTCACAAGTTGTATATGTGATATAATTTTGTGCACTTGACTGTATCATGTTTGATGATACATGTTTACTTGGGTTTGTGTAAAGATTAAACCATGGTTATATGAATGGTTAGGGTTTTGTTTTCTTATTCATTTATTTATTTATTTATTCTTTTTGGAAGATAAATGGCATAAAGAGAAAATGGTGGCTTTCTTTGTTTGCATCTTGAAGCTTCATGAAGCTTTGACTAAGTGACCATTTTGTCTCATGCTTAACCCTAACCACTCCACTTAACCCTAGTTGATTCTCTACACTTGACCATGGTTGTATTATGATAAGTATTGATTTTCTTTTCTATTCAAAAAAAACTTATCATATTATTCATTTTTCTTCTTCTTCTTCACATGAAGAAAACCTTGCTTCATCAATGGTGAATTGATGAAAAGAGTGAGAAATCCAATTCTAAAGTGAACCCACCTCCTATTTCTTCATCCTCTACCTCTTGCCAAGTAGTAAAAGGTGTTTTCTTCACAAGTTTCATGACTTGGTGAAGTGGGAGCTTGATCTTGTGATGCCTCGACGTAGATCATCTTCGGCATCGTAGTCGATGACCTAGCCTGCCCATTTCTCCGATGAAGCCGACGCTAGAGCCCGGGATTCGATTTGGACAGCAAGGAGACTTCATCATGGAGCTATGGAGGTGGAGGACCGGATCTACAAAGGTTGTATTTCCGTTCACTTAGTTAAGTTGTTAACTAGTTGCTTGTTTCGCCTAAAATTCTAGTTAACGATCCGTATTAGGGTTTCTCGGCACCGGAAAAATTTGAAATTGGCATGGTTGATACCTTGTGAGACCTCATTAGAGTGCCTAGGAACCCTACAATAACAGCTTTTGAAAATTGTTCCAACAACATCGAATAGGTTTGTTTTCTTTGCATTGATCAGAATCAATGCAGTCCCATCAATTAATCACACCACAAAAGAACGAAAATATGATATACGTATATGCCATCCGCATTAGCCACTAGGTCCCGTCATCACCCATTAGGTTATTTAACTAACGACAGAGAGGGGGCTGGACTAGCGCGGGTGCAAAACATATACAACATCTACTAATAGATATATATATAACAATATATAATAATCACTCCAGGCATTATAAATGCAACGTCACAGATAAGCGATAAGCATCACAGAACAATACTGATAATCTGGGAGCCCCAGGTTTCCTTTGAGCCGCAAGTGAAACCCGACGTTCCCTGAGTTGTGTGGATAACCTGTGCAATGAAACCTAGACCCCTACGAGCGCGGAAAGTTACCCGCCAAAACCAGAAGTGAGGCAACCTCCTTCATCAAAGTGAATGGGCCACCCGGTATTTCACAAAATCCGGTAACTTGAGCACCCCTCTTTGGGTCAACCTGTACCCCTACGAGTGCGACGAATAGCCCGCCAATTCTAGAGTGAGCCCACTCCGTCTCAACGCCATGAGATGCGAAGACGTTTCTCTCTATAACCCGGCTATCCGTTCACTCCATCGCTGGGTAATCCTAGTACAGAAAAGAAAATATGTACAATGGTGACATCGACCTCAACCCGGTCGTGCCCCAAATAAATAATATACAAGCAGGCAGCGACGGCAGTCCACATGTCGGACGCTCACCCCGGGATATCAAATGTACAAATAAAACTAAACTGTACTAACATTGCACCCACGCTATCCACCACGACGATTCCGCCACAATATAGAACATCAATGTGAATGTCACGTTCGTAAACCCGTCTAAAAGAACTATAGCAATTAGACAAGTTATACCACTCTAATGACATTCATGGTCGTAGATAGTAATGTAAGTACTATACAACATTAAACAGTGTTAGAAATATCGACTTCGAAACACCCCAAATAGCCCCCAAACTAATAGATAAATTCATATCCAAACTGGTCTAAACAAGCAATACCACTAAACCAATATTCCAGAGACTAGACCACACCCAAAATACGAAGTCCCAGATGCACAGGAAAACCGGCCAGACCAGTTTCTAGGCTAATGTGGCCGGGTCAAAATTGTTGGAATGGGCTCGTATTTGGGGAGTGTTCTAGTTGTCGCCAGAGTAGTCTTCTGCGGTTGCTTAAATAATTTTAGAAGACACAGAAAAATTCGACATAAACTACAATACATTGGGTATTGTTTCGGAGTTGTTTCAGTTTCGATACTTTAACATCATCTAAACGAACTAATATGTGGTTAATAGGTTGCTCTGATACCATGTTGGATTACGCCAGCGCCCCGGCCATCAATTTGTGGCCAAATGCGGAACAAACACTTTTAGAAACCGGTGGTAGTCAAGCAAGAATATTTTAAGGATATTCTTATAGACCACCCAACTCTCACGTATATGATCGCTATCATACTGCTGGTAGTCAAGCAAGAATCCTATAAGCTCTATTAACATGTAATAGTGATCTGTAATGTCACCTAAAGCATGTACACGATGATAAAGACAAACCAGATAGCATACTATCATCTCGAGTAAGACTGCTCTACCGGTATAGGTCATCCCTCAATCATTGCATTCACGTGCCTGCGATCGAGTAATTGACTTGAGGGCACTATATCCAACAAGTGGGAGCAGCGGAAACGTAGTGGGCAAGTAGCTTGTGTCTATTTATAGACTAGAGCAGGTATAGCGGAGATAGGTCGTCTATTTTTTATGTGACAATCATAGAGTTTGACTTCATCAGAATAACAGATGGACCTGATAAGAAGGTAGTAGGAAGTGATGTCTTGGTATTTGTATGACTTGAACTTAATAGGAAGAGATCTTCCTGTACTACGATCGGTTATACAGTGCTTGTCACAAGGTTGTTTCTCCACATAGGATATGGATAAAATATCAGGGTTTCTGGTCACTAGATCTATGGTTTTAGATCTAGATTTGTGAAGTGTCCCAGTTTGGGTACTTGACACTATTCTAAAGTGTTTTAGAATTGACGACTCCTAGCATGGTAGTGTACCCGTAGGTGATGGAGTCACCCTCTCTAAAGAGATGTCTTTCAGACTGATGAGGAGAGAGATCTGCATGATTAGCATATCACTTGCTCAGGCAATTGAGTTAATCATGAAATGTCAAGTACTACACCAGATATTGCTTTTGCACGGGCTGCAATAAGCATATATATTAATCCAATCTTGGAGAAACGGAGGTAAACAGTTATGAACATAAGTGGGTATTCTTGGTATATAGTAACGGCAGCCTCCTTCGGGAGGCGGTTATCATTTTAGGCTTCCAAAGTGACCTGGATGACAGAGTGGCTGTCAGAGTTATAGTTTTCCCTCTTTTGAGGGGCAGTATGTTGGACAGGTGGTCCAAGCGGATACTAAGGAAGCCATGGCACAGGATACTGATTAAATTCAGTATATGATACAGTCTAAGAAGTTTTTTAGATTTGGAGTTCATTTGTGAATGGGTCCCATCAGATATCCATACAAATTCTAAGACAGGTATTTCTTATTTTGGGAGATAGTATTTCTCCGCGAAGTTTAGATATAGGAAGATAAAGATAGAAATACTAGAGCGGATCCACTCACTGAGGCTATTTCTCGAACGCAATAGTTTCGCAAATGGGCTTTGCGAGACTGATTAGTAGAGAAGTTGGGTGTTCGGTATCATACGGGCTGTGAGTATGCGACACCGCAATAATTAGCTTTAAGTGCAAGTGGGAGATTGTTGGCTATAGTGACCTCAAGTCAATTATTGAATCGCAGGCACATGATTGTGATGATTGAGGGAAGACCTATATCGGTAGAACAGTCTTACTCGAGATGATAGTATGCTATCTGGTTTGTCTTTATCATCTGTAGGGTTCCATCGACGATAGCAAGGTTTCTGGAGGCATCGTCCAAACCATTTTCAAAATTTTTCCGTTTCAAGGAACTCTAAACTAGAATTGTTAACTAGAAAATTATACGTAAGCTAATGTAAACCATTTACATCTAAGTGAAATAGAAATACAACCTTTGTAGATCGGTCCTTCACTTCAAAAGCTCCTTGTAGTAGTCCCTTCACTGCGATCATGTTGGTCCCGGACTCCTGGACGGCCCTATGAGAAGAAGGCAATGGTCTTGTTTGAAGTCTTCGAGGTCGAAGATAATCTACGTCTAGGGGATACGAACTCAAGCTACTACTTCACCAAAATGAAGCAAACACCCTATACTAAAGTGCTAATCTAGTAGAGGATGGTGAAATAGGAAGTGGGCCCACTTTAGAATTTCTTTTCTCACATTACTTTCTCACTTTTATCAAACCCTAGCAAGCTTTTCTTTTGGAAGAAGAAGATGAAGAAAGAAGAAGATCATGAGCTTAATCCAAAGTGAGATAAGTAACCATGGGTGAGTGGGTATCATATACTAACTCATGTAGAGACATAACCATGGCTAATTATAGTTGTTAGGTTAATAAATATCCTAAGTAAAACAAAATGGGCGGACTTTGTCAAAGCACTCACAAGCTTCTACAAGCTTCATGCTTTGAACAATTATCCACAAATTTTTTTATTTAATTTGAATATTAAAACCCCACCATTATAATTAAAATGGTGTATGTCTTATACACCCATGTAGTGTGTATCAACAACCATGACACACAAAAATAAACAATGCACATATATATCATATATATATTATATGTACACACAAGTGAGAAAAGAATGCTTAAGTGAGCCAATGTTAGTTAATGTAAATTAGTATATCAAATATACAATTATACACTAAATTATGAAATCAACACTAGATTTAATAATCCGGCTATATCACATATAACCGACTAACACTAAATGTACCAACTTATCGAATCAACACTTGATTCGATAACCCGGTTATATCACATATAACCGGCCGATACAAAAGTCGTGAGAATAAAATACAGTATCACATACACGCATAATTCTCGGTCCCGCACATATCACAATATGTGCTCCTATTTCGTTTTGCCTGAGCCGGTAAAACCTCTATGTAGGACTCTAAAGACTCGTCAATACGCCGGCAGTAGGTGATGATCACATCAAGCACCCAGAAGACATCAGCGGTACTAGCTGGACGTAACGGCTACCCGGGTATTGAGCGATCAGAAGATCAGCAAGCAAGCCCGCTCCAACTCCTGCAAAAACCTGACAGTGACACTACCGTACAGTCTGGTCTCCTCGTCTGATATGTCGCATATCAAGTCTAGGGGTGGTAAACGTCAGACCCTAATAACCGATAAGTCATGCTGATATGAGGCTCATAACGGGTCGAGAAACTACTGGTAACACTTACCAGTAAATCTCTAAACCAGCCGTGGCCAGGGACTTCCCTGTTATGGCCAATCGAGCATATCGCAACATCAACCCCCAATACCGGGAGAGATGAAACCCTTCCTATCACTCATTGCCTCCATGTGACTCGGGACTGTACCCAAAAACCACCGTTTTGCATGCCCTCTTAGACGTGGTAAGGTGGAAATCAAAGCACAGTGGGAATCACACAAGACTCTATGACGATCTCGGGTCTACAGACTAACCTGTACCAGTGTCACCAGAGAACAGCCATCTGACGTAAGGTATAATACCATCTGGGAGTTCTCGGCGAGTCCGTCCAGTATACCCAGTCTCCACTGAGCACCTGTATACCATCTCTGATGTCAAACACCAATGGATATGGGATCATTCATCGCCCATCTACATGGGTCGAGAATCTATACGCTAGTCTACTCTAGTATATCGATGCCCCGTCTCGATACACCCACGACTAGGGACATTAAAGGATGTACTTATGGACTACCATGGCCCCACTAGTATGATCTGCATCATAGTCCTAGTAGTCAAGTACACATCCTAAGGGCTTTACCAACATGTAATAGAGAGACAATCAGTGTACACGTTAAGGTAAAGAGTAACCAGATAGCGTACTATCATGTCGAGCAAGAAATTCCTCCCTATATATGTCCAAGCATCCACTACAATATATATCTCATGTACAGTAATGGCCTCTAGGGCATACATTTATCTAACAATCTCCCACTTGCACTAGGGTCATCTAATAGCAGTGGTTGTAGTATCCCATACTCAACCATCCCATAAAAGTCTCTCTCTGGGAAAATTCCTTCGTGAGTGGATCCGCTGTGTTGTCCTCTGAGTCTACTCTCCTGACCTCGATCCCCTGGAGATCAACTATCTCCATGATCAGGTGATACTGCCTTAGAATATGTCTGGATCACTGATGGGATAGGCGTTCCTCGGCGTAAGCCATAACTCCATTGTCATACAAGGTTAGGAACGAAGTTCATCTCATGAACTAATATACACCCAGACTGCCTATTTGGTAGTGATGTATCCAGCTTTTATCGTCTCGTATGCCATGGTATCTAGCTTGGAATACTTCCAATCATACTGTCCCTCTACTGAGGGTAAAGACAATGCCTGTGACTGACATTCAGTCGACCTTATCACCCTGGAAGCTATCCAGTGATTCTCCCCAGGATCGATTGATACCATCTTACTACACCTAGTGAGAATCCTAACATCCACTTAGATCTATCGCATAGATCCAAAAACCTTGGATTTTAGGATGTATCACCTTGATCCTATATGGAGAATCCTTGTGATAAGAGGAGATTGACCGAGTGTAGCATAGGAAACTCCTTTCCTATTAAAAGTATGTCATCCATGTATAATACGAGGATCACCACCATACTCCCTACTACCTTTTTGTATATAAAAGGTTCATCTACCATTTTGATGAAATCAAACACTTTGACTACCACATCAAAACAGATGTTCCTACTCCGCGATACCTGCTTTAACCTGTAAAGCAACTTGCACACGTTTCCGCTGCTCCCACTATCTACAGAGCCCTCTGGCTCTGTACTTATAGATGCTTTCTTCTAAATCACTATTTAGAACAGCAGTCATGACACCCAACCGCCAGATATCGTAGTCATGGTATGTAGCAGTGGCAAGTAGGATCCAGATGGACTTAAGTATAGGCCCCAGAAAAGGTTTCATCATTATCCAAACTTGGTTGATGACGAGAACCTTTTACAACAAGTCTTAGCTTTGAAAGTCTCAACTTTTCCATGTACACCAAGTGTAGGGTTGCTAGGCACGCGCACAAGGGTCTACGAGGTATCAACCATGTCCGATTAAAATTTTAGCCGCGCCGAACAGCCCAAAGCCGGATCTTTAAACTAGAGTTTATGCGAAAACTAGCATGTTAAACACTTTAACACTAAGTGAGAGGGATTACAACCTTTGTCGATCCGGTCCTTCACTTCTAAAGCTCCGTGTTGAGGTCCCTGCGCTGTGATCATCGTGTTCCGGACTCTCGAGAGGTTCCGCGAAGAGAAAGATGCAGTCTTGCTTCCGATCTTCGATAACATAGATGATCTACCTTGAAGTTTCATTAACACAAGCTAACACTCAATAAATGAAGTAAACACCCTCATCTAAATGGCAAGGATAGATGAGGATGATGAAGTAGGATTTTTGCTCTCATTTGTTTTCTATTTCTCACTCACTTTCATCACAAATATCAAAGCAAGAAAGCTTTTCAAAGGAGGAAGAAGAAGAAGAATGAATAATCTCATTTTTGATGAATAATGAAAAGAAGATCATGATGAATTATGCAACTATGGTTAACTAAACCATTGTAGAGATTTAACTAGGGCTAGGGTTTGGGTTGGGTTAAAGGTGAGTCACTTGAAAATATCAAACATAATATCTTTTCCAAGACAAAAGAAAAGCTTCTAGAAGCTACTAGAAGTCTTAACCCTAATCCAAACCCTAACCATGTTTAAACTCCACTAAACATGTTGCATTAGTAATCATATCATGTTACAATATTATATATCACATATATAATATTTATTGTAACAATATAAAATAATACAATTAACATATATCGCATTTATATCAATGTATTACCCGAGTGAGAAAAAGAATCTTTTAGTGAGCTAATATTAGTTAATGTAATTTAATATATCATATATATTATTATACATTAAATTATCGAATCAACACTTGATCCAACAATCCGGCTATATCGCATATAACCGACTAATATATAATTTACCGATTCATCGAATCAACACTTGATCCGATGACCCGGCTGATATAAAATATCGCGAGAATAGAATACGGTATTGTTAGTTATATGTATGCCCTAGAGGCCATTACTATACATAGGATGTATATTGTAGTGGATGCTTGGACATATATAGGGAGGACTTTCTTACTCGACATGATAGTATGCTATCTGGTTGCTCTTTACCTTAACGTGTACACCAATTGTCTCTCTGTTACATGTTGGTAAAGCTCTTAGGATGTGTACTTGACTACCTGGACTATGATGCGGATCATACTAGTGGGGACAGGGTAGTGCATAAGTACATCCTTCAAGGTCCCTAGTCGTGGGTGTATCGAGACAGGGCATCGATATACCAGAGTAGACTAGCGTATACCTTCTCGACCCATACAGATGGGCGATGGATGATCCCATATCCATTGGTGTTTGACATCAGAGATGATATACGGGTGCTCAGTGGAGACTGGGTATACTGGACGGACTCGCCGAGAACTCCCAGATGGTATTATACCTTACGTCAGATGGCAGTTCTCTGGTGACACTGGTACAGAGTAGTCTGTTGACCCGAGATCGTCATAGAGTCTTGTGTGGTTCCCACTGTGCTTTGATTTCCACCTTACCACGTCCAAGAGGGCGTGCAAAACGGTGGTTTTTGGGTACAGTCCCGAATCACATGGAGGCAATGAGCGATAGGAGGGGATTCGTCTCTCCTGGTATAGGGAGTTGATGTTGCGCTGTGTTCGATTGGCTATAACCGGAAATCCCTGGCCAGGGTTGCTGAGATTTACTGGTAAGTGTTACCAGTAGTTTCTCGAACTGTTATAGACCTCATATCGACACGACTTATCGAGCTATTGGGGTCTGACGTTTACCACCCCTAGGCGAGATATGCGACATATCAGACGATCAGACCGGACTGTACGGTAAGTGTTACTGGTTGGATTCACAGGAGTGTGAGCGGGCTTGCTCGTCGATCTTCTGATCGCTCAATACCCGGGTGGCCGTTACGTTTAGCAGACCGCTTGCATCTTGTGGGTGCTCGATATGATCATCATCTGCTACCGGCGTATTGACGAGTCTTTAGAGTCCTACACAGAGGTTTCCTGGCTCAAGCGAAACGAAATAGGAGCGCATATGAGATATGTGCGGGACCGAGAATAATGCGTGTATGTGATACCGTATTTCATTCTCGCGATGAATGTGTCGAATGGTTGTATGCGATATAACCTAGTTATCGAATCATGGATTGATTCGGTAAGCCGATACATAGGATACTAGTCGGTTATATGCGATATGACCGGATCGTTAAATCAAGTGTTGACCTAATGATTTAATGCATAATTATATATTTGATATATTACTTTGAATTAACCAGTATTGGTTCACTTTAAATGGATTTTCTCACTTGCATTGCACAAGTTGTATATGTGATATACTTTTGTGCACTTGATTGTATCATGTTTGATGATACATGTTTACTTGGGTTTGTGTAACGATTAAACCATGGTTATATGAATGGTTAGGGTTTTCTTTTCTTATTCATTTATTTATTTACTTATTATTTTTGGAAAATAAATGGCATAAAGTGAAAATGGTGGCTTTCTTTGTTTGCATCATGAAGCTTCATGAAGCTTTGACTAAGTGACCATTTTGTCTCATGCTTAACCATAACCACTCCATCTAACCTTAGTTAAATCTCTACACTAAACCATGTTTGTATTATGATAAGTATTGATTTTCTTTTCTATTTGAAAATAACTTATCATAATATTCATCTTCTTCTTCTTCTTCACATGAAGAAAGCTTGCCTAATCAATGGCAAGTGAAGAAATCAAGTGAGAAATCCAATTCTAAAGTGAACCCACTTCCTATTTCTTCATCCTCTACCTCTTGCTTAGTAGTATAGGGTGTTTTCTTCACAAGTTTCATGACTTGGTGAAGTGGGAGCTTGATCTTGTGATGCCTCGACGTAGATCATCTTCGGCATCGTAGTCGATGACCTAGCCCGCCCATTTCTCCGATGAAGCCGACGCTAGAGCCTGGGATTCGATTTGGACAGCGAGGAGACTTCATTGCGGAGCTATGGAAGTGGAGGACCGGATCTACAAAGGTTGTATTTCCGTTTAACTAATAGTTAAGTTGTTAACTACTTGTGTTTCGCCTAAAATCTAATAAACGATCCGTATTAGGGTTTCTCGGCACCCGTAAAATTTGAAATTGCCATGGTTGATGCCTTGTGAGACCTCATTAGTGTGCCTAGGAACCCTACAGTGGTATCAGAGCCTAGCTAGAGCCTTAGGCGATGCGTAGACGATGTTAGAAACCCGATCGAACCCCGAAACCCTAACTTTTAACCCTCTCTGGACTTTTTCTGAAAAAGTGGTTTTTTTCCAAATTAAAAATGCTTAAAAAATTCAGCAGGAAATTCTAAGAATTACGGTGCAAAAATTACCTAATGATCTGTCTAAAGCGCGGCGGATCCGCGGCATTAGCCGCCTATTGCGGCGGTTCCGCGCCCATTTAGTCTCTTCAGTCAACCATTTTTGCACAGTAACTTCTTTATTTAAATGCTGAATTTTATGGGAATTTTTAACATTTATTCAAGAGTTGAATTTTCTGGGTTGTTTTGGGGACTCGGTGTTTCGATCGGATAGTCTAATTTTGTCTGTGTGCCTTTCCGAATAATTTTTGAATATGTTAAAAAGTTCGACCGGATATAAAAACCCAATTTTTCCCCTGTCGGGAAATTTCCAAGTGTTGGATTTTTCCGTGGTTTAAAGACGTTCTAAGTAGTGTAAGTAACGCGATGGTCCCTCTAGAAGACAACAAACCTTAACTCGATTATGTGACCGTCTTGAACTGCCCTTTGAACCTTCGGGTTTGGGGCAGTACGGCGTACCACATGTGAGGCGTTGGCTTGACCCTTCTACGGCTGGACCGTTGGTACTGAGGCACGAAGTGAATGTTTTTGAACTTATTTCATGAGATGATCTGTTTCGGGAAAACTTGGGTGTTTGATTGTTCGATCGGAAAGTTTAACATTTTCTATTTATCTGGAATATGATACAACAATTAGAATTCGCAAGAAGTTATGAGATAACTGTATGAATGTTATAAACATAGCAGTTTAGTCTCACTTGATCGGTTGCCACGGAATTTTGATATGATCAAAAGTCCATCGCAATCACGTAGCGTATGCGGATACTCGCCGGGTAAACTTAATAGACAGCTACACCCCATAGCCCCGACCAAGTGACTGTAGGAGAACCCCGTCGCCGAAAGCATCCGTTCGGGTGCTCGCGGCAGCGGTGTTCCGCCTTGGTGCACTTCGTCGACGGCGTCGGGGGTGCGGCCGTCTACTAAAGTTTGCGACGAGCATTCGATCAGGATGTCGGGAATCTTGTTGAATTACCCGACTTGATATTGAAAAGTGTTTTCGATAATGAGACAAAAATGCGGGGTTTATAATTGTTAGGCATGCGATGTCTAAGGAATTCATTAGATTAGGCATGCGATGTCTATGCAGGTTGTGGATTCCAACTGTTGTAGTTTTGCACTTTCTTTTCTGTGACCGTAAGTGTAATATGTGATATCGCCGGTTTCGTTGCTATATGTCAACGACAATTGGGATGCGCATATTTACTTACGTTGATGACATGTGATGTTATGTGTTGCTGGATATGTTATATTGGATCGTCGTGTTTGAATAGCCGGGGTTTTTTATGTGAGATGAGTGTTTTCATTTTCATTCATGTAAAAACTTGTATGTAATATTCTTTTATTGGGGCACTTCCAGGTTGCGGAAGATGTCACCCTTTGTATATTATTTACTTTTCCGCACTAGGATAGACCCAAGGAGGGGAGCACAAGTAACCGGGTTCTGGAGTCCAGTAGGAGACCAACTCGAGGAGTCGAGTCCGGGTCTCCTAACTCTAGAATTGGTAGGGTTGCTTGCCGCTCTCGTAGGGGTCTAGGGGTGTGGGTTTGGCTATTCATCGCGACCGTGGAATCCGTGTTTTATACTGGCTCGTATTGAAAACACGGACGTCCTAGTATATCCAATATTTCATATGATTCTTCTGCTGCGATATCTGTGATGTGCTCATGTGATGTTCTGTGATAGATACAGTATATAGTATATATGATATATTATATAGATATTACTTATGTTTTACACCCGCGCTAGCCCTGCCCTGCTCTGCCGTTAGTTACCTAACCTAACGGTGCACGAGGGGACATCGAGGCGAATGCGGATGGCATAAGTGTACGTCGTATTTATCTGTGATATTTAGGTACTTAAATGATGGGACTTCATTAATGTGATTAATGAAAGAAAAATAAACCTAAGATGTTGTAGAATCGAACTTCAAAATAAAACAGGTAGCTACAGTTCTTGCTTTGCACAGAGGTATATGTGATATATCCTGCACCTTATTCGATGAGGAAAGGACCGAGATCCCTTCACCGGGAGTGACTCCTTTAGCAATAACTGGCAGATGCTACACACTCGGTTTGTTTTCTGATTGCTTTTAAGAGTTTTTGCTTTGCACAGTGATATATATGATATATCCCGCACCTCATTCGACGAGGAAAGGACCGACGATCCCTTCACCGGGAGTGACTCCTTTAGCAAAACTAGAAAAGCCTCAAAAGCACTCCATTTTTAAAATCATTTGATTCTACAACGATATCAAGTTCATTACGCAATAGGTTTTCAGAAAAACCTGTCGTAGCCCTCCGTCATTTCAGATAAGTTGTATATAGTATTCGTGCTGCATTTGTTGGCTTTCGTCAAGGTGCAGTGTGCGGTAGCTATATGCTGCTTATCTGCTGCATACGATGCGATTGGATTAGGGTAGTCGTGCGGCTTTGTTGGCTTTCGTCAAGGGTCGTGCGGGTGGGTTTAATTCGATCAAGAAATGTACGGGTTGAACTTGACTAGCGGGCTATGGTTTGTTGGCTTTCGTCAAGGTCATAGCACGTTAGGGGCAAAATATTATCGGGAATTTCAAGTGTTGAAATTTGCAATGAGATTGCATACCTTCTATGAGATAGTTGGATCCCAATACCCACTGCGAGTAATTGTTACTCCTGGGAGAGTTTTACATATTACAATTAGCCGATCAAGTAGGTGTCTAGAAAGGTGTCAACGGGGTTACGCCTCAGGGAAAACGAGGTTTACATTAATTAGGTTCGTGCGAAAGCACGGGGGACCTCCCTTAAAGTACCGACACTGGCCTGGCTGAAAGATTGGCAAACTTGTAGTGTGTAATTAATCCCGGCTAGTCTTTCCTTTTTGGGTTTGAAGGAAGATTTGATAAAAAGCAGTGGGAGCCATCCTGATTAGATAAAATAATAACCAATCTGATCTTGCAAGAGCATACGCAGTGTTTTCTTCTCTCTCTCTCGGTAGCGACCATATCACGCCTTAATCAAGATGATAATACGGAATATTGACTGAACCCGCTTGTTATACTGAGCTGGGGAACGTTGGTCCCACTCCAACTTATAATTGTTATAAGACAGAGCAGGAAATTGGGGATTACCAGAATTCCCGTGCCGCCCAAACGAAGAGAGTGTATGCTGATGCATCATCTTCGGGTGTGTTCGTTACAAAGAACTGTTTCTCAGTATCCTCTACGTCCTGGGCATGTGATACCGGATCAGGATTCCTGATATGTAATATGTTACATAGGGCTACAGAAAGGTAGAGAACTGAGAACGGGTGATAAGTTTCATGAGGCAGAAAAACGGGGCAAGTGTTGCAGCCAAGTCTGTTGGTCACTGTCACCCTGTATTCCAAATACATTGATTCTGAACGAATGTTATTAGATACCGAACCTGATATACAAAATCATATCTATCTCTTTATTAGTAAAGAAATGATAAAATTTTGTATTGTTGGATAATGTTTTGAACATTTCCTATATCAAAAGTTGATCGGTTCAGGCACGTTATCTAAAAGCATTGATGTTCTAAATCAAACTACAGTTCTTTTGTATACCGAACACACAAAAGAGGAAGAGTTCAGAAATGAACGAATTCTTCTTAAGGCATTGTAGACTATGTCATATCAATGCGACCCGACTAGCTGAAGTTACATTTATATGCATATTTAAATCTGTTTGAATTTACATCTTATGAAACTTGCCAGTCATGTCACAAAGATACGATGACCATAGCTTGTTTACTGGAAACAGAGAAAGAGTTAGTGAACTCTTGGGATGATACATGTTGATGTATGTAGGTCCCCTGTCTACATTAGCCAAGACCGGTTCTTTGTACTTCATTACATTCTCTGATAACCTCTCAAGATTCAGACCTATGTTCCTGTTGAAACACAAGTCCGAACCTTTTGAGATATTCACAGAATGTGATTTAGAAGTAGAGAACCAAAATACGGGTATAAGTATTATGTCCTTTGATGTGATCGAAGAGGAGAATACTTAAGCACGGAATTCTTGGACTATTCTAAAGGAGAACGAGATTCTCTCTCAGCATTACTCCTCTGTATACACCATAGCACGATGGTATATCAGGGTGGAGCAGTCACACCCTATATGATAAGGTGTGCTCTATGATGAGTACTACTGAGTTACCTATTTATTTTTTGAGAGTTATGCACTTGAGAAGCTGCATACCTATTGAATAGGGTTCAAATCAAATCAGTTGCCTACCACTTCATATTTGATATGATAACGGAAGAGCCCATCTCTTAAGTTAGTTAAGATTTGGGGTTGTCCAGCCTATGTCTGAAAAGCAAAATCCGGACAAGCTCGAGGCAAGATCTGTTATGTAGAACTGGAAAGGTTCCAGCTATACAAACCACAGCAGATGATTTGATAAAACCAAAGGATTCAATAGTTACCAACGAACCTCGGCCTCTCCGCCGATCTAGTAGGGTTCCTCACCCAACTTAGAGATACTTCGGTTTCTCTATGACAGTGGGAGCGAGGATTGCATCATGAGATGATGACCCAACTAGTTTCGAGCTGGCCATCAGGAGTGGGACTCTGTAAGAATGGCTGGATGCTTAGCGATCTGAGATGGAATCCTTATACACCAACAAAGTATGGACTTTGGTTGCTATATCTGAAGGGTTAAATCCCCATCAGGAGCAAGTATATCTTAAGAAGATTACTTGGTGTACATGGAAGAGTTGAGACTTTCAAAGCTAGACTTGTTAAAGGTCTACATCATTGACCAGGTATGGATGATGATAAAACCTTTTCTAAGTAGCAATGCTTAAATCCATCCAGATCCTACTTGCCACGGCTACATACCATGACTACGATATCTGGTGGTTGGGTGTGATGACATCTTTTCTAAATGATGTTTTAGAAGAGGGAGTCTGTAAGTACACAGTCAGAGGGCTTCGTAGACAGTGGGAGCAGCGGAAACGTGTGCAAGATGTTTTATGTGATAAAGCAGACATCGCGGAGTTGGAACATCTGTTTTGATGGATAAGTCAAAGAGTTTGACATCATCAAAATGGTAGATGAACCTTGTATAAACAAAAAGGTAGTAGGGAGTATGGTGGTGATCCTCGTAGAGTACGTGGATGTCATGCTCTTGATAAGAAAGGAGTTTCCTATGCTACGCTCGGTCAATCTCCGTTTATCACAATGATTATCCATATAGGATAAAAGTGATACCTCCTAAATCCTGGGTTTTGGATCTATGAGATAGATCTAATTGGATGTTAGGATTCTCACTAGTTGTAGTGAGATGGTATCAACCGATCCTGGGGAGAATCACTGGAAGAGTTCCAGGGTGATAAGGATGACTGAAAGTCAGTCACAGGCATTGTCTTTACCCTCAGTAAAGGGACGGTATGTTGGAAGAGTTCCAAGCTAGATACCGTGGCATACTAGACGATAAAGGCTCGATACATCGCTACTTAAGATGCTACCAAAGAGGCATTCTGGATGTATATTAGTTCATGAGATGAACTTCGTTCCTACCATTGTGAGACAATGGAGTTGTGGCTTATGCCAAGGAACGCCCGTCCCATCAGTGATCCAGACATATTCTAAAACAGTATTACCTGATCATGGAGATGGTTGATCTCCAGGGTGATCGAGGTTAGGAGAGTAGACTCAGAGGACAACACGGCGGATCCACTCACAAAGGCCTTTTCCCAGAGAGAGACTTTTCAGGGATGGTTGAGTATGAGATACTACAACCACTGCTATCAGATGGCCCTAGTGCAAGTGGGAGATTGTTAGTTATATGTATGCCCTAGAGGCCTTTACTATACATAGGATGTATATTGTAGTGGATGCTTGGACATATATAGGGAGGACTTTCTTACTCGACATGATAGTATGCTATCTGGTTGCTCTTTACCTTAACGTGTACACCAATTGTCTCTCTGTTACATGTTGGTAAAGCCCTTAGGATGTGTACTTGACTACCTGGACTATGATGCAGATCATACTAGTGGGGACAGGGTAGACCATATGCACATCCTTCAAGGTCCCTAGTCGTGGGAATATCGAGACAGGGCATCGATATACCAGAGTAGACTAGCGTATACTTTCTCGACCCATACAGATGGGCGATGGATGATCCCATATCCATTGGTGTTTGACATCAGAGATGATATACGGGTGCTCAGTGGAGACTGGGTACACTGGACGGACTCGCCGAGAACTCCCAGATGGTATTATACCTTACGTCAGATGGCAGTTCTCTGGTGACACTGGTACAGAGTAGTCTGTTGACCCGAGATCGTCATAGAGTCTTGTGTAGTTCCCACTGTGCTTTGATTTCCACCTTACCACGTCCAAGAGGGCGTGCAAAACGGTGGTTTCTGGGTACAGTCCCGAATCACATGGAGGCAATGAGCGATAGGAGGGGATTCGCCTCTCCCGGTATAGGGAGTTGATGTTGCGCTGTGTTCGATTGGCTATAACCGGAAATCCCTGGCCAGGGTTGCTGAGGTTTACTGGTAAGTGTTACCAGTAGTTTCTTGAACTGTTATAGACCTCATATCGACACGACTTATCGAGCTATTGGGGTCTGACGTTTACCACCCCTAGGCGAGATATGCGACATATCAGACGATCAGACCGGACTGTACGGTAAGTGTTACTGGTTGGATTCACAGGAGTGTGAGCGGGCTTGCTCGTCGATCTTCTGATCGCTCAATACCCGGGTGGCCGTTACGTTTAGCAGACCGCTTGCGGCTTGTGGGTGCTTGATATGATCATCATCTGCTACCGGTGTATTGACGAGTCTTTAGAGTCCTACACAGAGGTTTCCTGGCTCAAGCGAAACGAAATAGGAGCGCATATGAGATATGTGCGGGACCGAGAATAATGCATGTATGTGATACCGTATTTCATTCTCGCGATGAATGTGTCGAATGGTTGTATGCGATATAACCTAGTTATCGAATCATGGATTGATTCGGTAAGCCGATACATAGGATACTAGTCGGTTATATGCGATATGACCAGATCGTTAAATCAAGTGTTGATCTAATGATTTAATGCATAATTATATATTTGATATATTACTTTGCATTAACTAGTATTGGTTCACTTTAAATGGATTTTCTCACTTGCATTGCACAAGTTGTATATGTGATATACTTTTGTGCACTTGATTGTATCATGTTTGATGATACATGTTTACTTGGGTTTGTGTAAAGATTAAACCATGGTTATATGAATGGTTAGGGTTTTCTTTTCTTATTCATTTATTTATTTACTTATTATTTTTGGAAAATAAATGGCATAAAGAGAAAATGGTGGCTTTCTTTGTTTGCATCATGAAGCTTCATGAAGCTTTGACTAAGTGACCATTTTGTCTCATGCTTAACCCTAACCACTACATCTAACCTTAGTTAAATCTCTACACTAAACCATGGTTGTATTATGATAAGTATTGATTTTCTTTTCTATTTGAAAATAACTTATCATAATATTCATCTTCTTCTTCTTCTTCACATGAAGAAAGCTTGCCTCATCAATGGCAAGTGAAGAAATCAAGTGAGAAATCCAATTCTAAAGTGAACCCACTTCCTATTTCTTCATCCTCTACCTCTTGCCAAGTAGTATAGGGTGTTTTCTTCACAAGTTTCATGACTTGGTGAAGTGGGAGCTTGATCTTGTGATGCCTCGACTTAGATCATCTTCGGCATCGTAGTTGATGACCTAGCCCGCCCATTTCTTCGATGAAGCCGACGCTAGAGCCCGGGATTCGATTTGGACAGCGAGGAGACTTCATTGCAGAGCTATGGAGGTGGAGGACCGGATCTACAAAGGTTGTATTTCCATTTAACTAATAGTTAAGTTGTTAACTACTTGCTTGTTTCGCCTAAAATCTAGTTAACGATCCGTATTAGGGTTTCTCGGCACCCGTAAAATTTGAAATTGGCATGGTTGATGTCTTGTAAGACCTCATTAGTATGCCTAGGAACCCTACAGGTATCTCATATCGCATTATCCTCGGTCCTACGCATATCTCATATGTGCTCCTAGTCCGTATCGCGCAAACAAACGAACATGCAAAACGATATATTGCCCCAGATTTTCCTACAGGCCAAACCTCACAAAACTAGACATGCTAAAGCACTAGACAACACTGAAGACTACCCTACACAAAGCTCCAAGACCAAAACCCCTGACCTGGCCGCAATTTGCGGCCAGATGGATTAAAATTGCGGCCACAGATAGGAGTTAGGGTCTCGTGCTCTGGTGGCGTAATCTAGACCTAGTGTGCATATCCCAGTTTGCTCAATTTTGTCCTGAAGGGTCTGGGTCAATAGCAGATCATAGAATGTCACAATGTCGCTTTTAAAACGCTAATTTAGCACAAAAGCAAACCCTATGGTATTTTAGTGAAATCCAGGGTAAAACTCAGTTCAAGTGACACTAATAACACTTAAATAGGTGAGGTTAACTAATACAATCATCAATTAGCCACAACATCTCACAAATCACCATAATTAGCTCTAAACTAGCTAATTAACACAAACCGACGCTAATAAGCATACAAGCTAGGAAAAAGAGATATGGGTTCAGAAAATATACCCTAGAGAACCCTAAGAAGCAGGAGAAGAAGTGTATGGGAGAGGAAGAGCTTCTGCAAGTGCTGGGGTTCCTGTTGCTGCTGTTGCTGCTGCTTGCCTCTGCTCTGCTCTCTGCTGTTGCTGATGCTTGCTTGTTGCTGCTGCTGCTCTCTGCTGCTGCTGCTTCTCTGTTGATGCTGCTGTAGTTTCCAGTGTGTGTGTGTGTGTTTGAGAGAGTGAGAAAAATGAGAGGAGTGAAAAGGATGAGAGGCAAGAATGATAACACAAACAACTCAACCCCCTTCCCTTTCTCTCTCTTCATTAATTGAAGCATGGCAAGGCCATCATGCCCCATCATGCACTCTCCCTCTCCCTCTCTCACATGGTCAACACTTCAACCCAAATTTAAATCCTTTTAAATTCATTTTTCATTTTAAAACAACCATCATGCTTAAAACCCATAACACTTAAAACAAAACTATAAAGCTAGATTAGGGAAAATGGTTAGTTAACCATGATGGATAATCATGTTTAACCCCAATATACAACCCTAGTTATCATGCACAAGTGTGTGCAAGCCTAGGAAAAATATAATAAAATACTCATTAAATAGGATAAAATATTTGGAAATCATTTGAGTAAACTTTTTATTAAAAACTATATATTAAAATATAATTAGCCACAAAACACAATCTAAGGTGTTACAATCTCCCCCCTTAAAAGAAATTCGTCCCCGAATTTTAAAAAAATATATATACTGCTACGCGTACCTTCAAAGAGAAGATTACAACTCCCAATTCTCGCTCGCAGCCTCTCAAGTGATTATCTCACTATACAGCTACGTCCAAGAAAACCCTTCACAGATGGCAAGACCCTTGACCGACGTTTCTCCCCTTGTCGAGCCATTAACACACCTGGCTGCTGGAGAACGAAAGATCGCGTCCAAGCTAATTGGTCTGGTGCCAAATCATGTGAGAAAGGTCAAGAAGGTAATTGTATAGTATCATCACAAGGAATACGGGGTGAAAATCCAATAATCTGGGTGGAAGTGCCAAATTAAAGGCAACAAAACTAACTCGCTTATAGGATCTCGAAAGGACCTACAATCCTGGGACAAGCTTCCCAAAATCCAACACGTCATTCATCGAAAAGTCCGTAGGAATACATGATCTGTCCCTGTGAGCTCGATTCTATGACCAACACAGTCGGCATAAGACCTCAGTTCGCAATGGACAATTTCCATCCTGACCTGACACAACTGGACCATCTCCGAAGTCTCTAGACATAACTGGGGTCCAAAATCCTACTTACGCAGAGTCAGAAAAACAACAGACTGTGATCGACACGACATAACCCCTAAACCTAAAGGTGGCCAATTGGAGTGTCTCCTGATAACAACTATCGAAGGAGAACCCTAACAATGGCGAGTGACGATCCCCAATAGCTGACAACAAACAAAACAACCCACAACTTAACAAAGAACAACTGAGCAAACTGAGTATAACCGGACGACAAGAATATGAATGGAGTCACACCCTGACTAACTTGGGTAGAAACCATAATGAAATTCGTGGAGATCTGCTCCCACTCTTACTTCGGAACGGTTAAATGTTGCAACTCTCCAGCCGGCCTCAGGTGCTCAACCCAAACACACAACAAGACAGACACTTTGAAACGAAACCCAAAGATTCTATTTACATCCTTTCCCACCCGTAACTATCACACAAGTCACGTTAATGTTGGTGGAACTCGAATGAAAACAAAGAATTGACTGATGGGCTTGTTCTAGGATTTCACGTCTCTACCTGATAACATCAGGTACAAAAACGCGTCCCTAACTTAGCACACCCTGTCACAAATCAAGGACTCCGAATCATTACCTAGCCGAGTATGCTTAAGTATCTCTGACGTACGAGCATCGACAGGCAGTGTCTCGCGAAAGTGATTTAAGGAAAGTGGTCGGGCGTGGACATGAGCAAGCTGTCCCCTCCGTAGAGACGAACTTAAGCTGTACTCGACGATCACAAAAGAACTGTAAATCTGCAGAAGACTATCACAACAATCAAAATCCGCTGCAGGGAGATGTACATTAAGCTCTGGTGGTCCGTGAAAATCTGACATGACTCTCGAACAAGTAGTGTCTCCAAATCTCCAACACAAAACCACCGCGGCCATCTCCAGATCATGAGTGGAATATCCTTCTCGTACTTCCTCCAAATGTAGGCAAGCAAAAGCGATAACTCTATAGTGTCACCTCAGTACACACTCGAGCCCCACTCAAGAAACATTACAGTTAAACAACAAGGTCGCCCGAACCAAAGGCAAAGAAAGACTGATGCAGTTGTTAACTGAATCTTCAACTGCTGAAAACTCCACACGCATGCCTCAGTCCACAAAAAGAAACCTCCCTTCTGGTCCATTCAGTCAACGGTGCAGTACTACTCTAGCAATCCTGCATGAAATGACGGTAAAAACCTGCTAAGCCCAAAAATCTGTGGATCTCTGTCCTGCACACAAGTCTGGGCCTAAGCTGTATGGCCACGATCTCCCTCGGAACCATAAGAAACCATCTCCCGTGACTACAAGACCTAAGAGTCAACACAAAACAAGCCTGAAGAAACACTCCGAGAATTTAGCAAACTGCTGGTACTCTCCCAGTATCTGCATAACAAATCCTCAAGTGCTACTCCTGTTCCTCAAGACACATTAGATAGACCAGAATGTCATAAATAACACAACAATAACTGGTCGAAGAACGGCCTGCAGAAATCTGGTTCATCACATCTATGAATGCTGCTAGGGCATCAGGGAATCCAATGACTCACAAAAACACACAAAGCCCGTCGCACGCATAAGGCGGTCTTCGGAATGCTATCACTCCGAATCCGCAATAATGATGACCTGATCCCAAACAAACTTAGAAAATGTCTCGCACTCTGGAGCTGACCGAAGAAATCGTCACGGCGAGGTGAAGGATACATATCCGCACCGTAAGCCGGTTCAATTAACGATCCGTCGATACACAACCCTAAACTGCCGTCTTTTTCCTTGACGAACAGAAGTAGGAGCTTCCAAAAGCGAAACACTCAGACACACAAAACTCCCCGAACCACAACTCTGCAGCTGATCCTTAAGCTCCCAAGCTTCGCCGGCTCATCCCGAACAACGTCGGAAAACTCTCGCACGAAAGGAACACTGGTCCAACAAACCCTCTGTGGCTACGGTATCATGAATGAACGCCAAGAATCCACGACATCTCCTCAGTAGCCGACTAGCGAAAAAGACTGAATTCAAGCTGTGAGAGGCGGCACAGCTATCCGCCTGCACAACAAGAATTGACCTGCCGGGAAAACAAAACTGACTGTTTCCTCACGGTAGTCCACAGACGCCTAACACGTAGCTAAACACTCCGTGCCCAAGAGAACGTCAAATCCAACATCACTAGAAGGATCAAAACGACGAACGAATCTCTATCTCCTATCCGATTGGCATACAACTGAATACGTATCGCATAACAAAAGAATCCTTGACAGAAGTTAACACAACTATGACTAATCTACCCAACCACGGTACAAGCATGAAAACAAACGAATACATCAAAAGAACATGCGAATTAAGGATACCTGAAAACTCTGCATTGGACGCCTGCGCATCCCGATGAGTAGAAGAAAACTCCTGTGTCTGCCCTCTACCCGCAACTGGCTGAACTCCTCTGGTAGGCTGAGCCCTCTGAGCGAACCTTCCATGTCCACGGCCTATCTGAAAACGATCCTGACGAGGTGCTAAGGAACAATCCCTGACGAAGTGCTGAAGGCTCCCGCATCGAAAACATCCACGCGCTGACTGCTGACCATCCTGGGGATGAGAGCTGAACAACTGTCCTCGTCCTAAGCCTCTGCTACTCGCGCGACGGCCACGAAATCTGTCTCGATGACCAAACCTCTGTCTCTGGGTTGGTACACTGGTACGAGTCCTCCACTGTCCTGGAATTCTCTGAGCCTCTGGAATATGTGCCTCGTCGACTGGAGCTGCAACCACTGGTGCTACGTAGGTGATGGACTACTGAATGCTGATCGTAAGTGACAACTGAGTAACAGGGGTGACAACCTCCTGTCGTAGCTCCCGAATTACATCAACCAATGAACTCATAGTCTGGCGGAATTCCTGCATCTCTGCCAAAAGCCTATCAATAGTATATGTCGTAGGCTGATCCGTCTGCACCTGTGCAATTAGAGTGCCATCCTGGTCAGTACTCCTCTCACCCGAGCCAACTCTGACCTTGGCCCTCGCTGCATCACCCTGCGTCCCCATAGTCATCGGCGGCAAGGCTATATTTAGATATAAGATTCGATGAGAAATAGGAATCGAATCTCAAGGATATGAATCGTCAAGGAAGGAATTTCAAACAATTGTACTTAGGTCACTTTAGACGAAGTATCGCATCATGGGTATGCTGCAGACATACACACACTACGTTACTTTGCTTAAGCTACCTACTCCATCATACTAAGGTCATCCTACACTCCGAAAGGTGAAACCAAGCGCTCTGATACCAACTTTGTCACGACCAAAAAATTGGCCCGTGACGGCCCTAATACTACGCAACGCCTAAAGACGTAACGCAGTAAAAGAAAGCCAAAACCCAGAAATCTAAACCAAGAAAATACAGAAAAGATAATATAAGTTTTTGAAACACCTGAAATCGCAACCCAAATTCTTTAAAAGTTCTACTTTCTATCTTTAAAATTTTGGCAACACCCCCTTTTTGTAAAAACTGGCCAAAATGAATACAATACAAATATACGACGCCGTAGCGAAGAAATAAAGACAGTAGAGAGAAAGCTGTATATAAAAGACAAAAAATCCATAATTAATATACAATAACGTCCTCACCAAGTCTCTAAGTCAACAACATACTAGTAGATGGAGAGTACAAGATACAACAAATGTACAATATGAAATACAGATAATCATCCAACCCACCTAAGCAAAATAGTACTGTGAGCTGATGCGGTATCTGTAGCAAAAGATGATAGATGAATAGCTGAATAGCCTGCCTCGACTACTCTGGGGAACAACCTGAAACACCTGTGGCACAACGGGGGTGAGTTGCCAACTCGTGAATAGTGGATAACATATGCAGGTAATCGCAGGAATGTACGTACAGCATGAATCTAAGATATGCGATTACAGTAATAACATGTCATGTGAATGCAGAATAAAGGAAAGTACACTAGCAGGTACAATCAATATGTGAAGCAATGATGACATGATAATAGTATGCAATAACTATACAATAAGGATATGAGAAAGTAGATATGCAACTATCATAAGGGTACAATAACAGGTACTACCAATATATGAAACTGTGCATAAAATAGGTAAGTGTGAGGTATGGGGTGAAATATGTCATTTCCACGGAAACCTGACATCGTGGTAGGATCACAATCCATCAAGACACTTAAATCTCAACTCCTCAAATCAGCCCCCACGTTGGGCTCTCATATCATATAAGTCTCACATCTCCTCAATGTACAATATCGAATAGATCTCCTATATCTCGAATGTACAAATCAACAATCTCTTTCATATCCAATATCCAATCGCAATGAATCACCTATATCCCAAGTTTGATCTCAAGTAATTTCTAACATCCTAAACATATATATATATATATGCAGAAATAAATATGATGGGGTCAATACACATATATTAGCGTCGCATTCCACTAATATTGGTGTAAAGTTATATATAACAACGGCTAAATCCCCTGTTATATATACAAAGGTGTTAAAGAAATATCATGAAAACCATGTGCCAAACATCGACACAGAAATCCTGATCACGTATCATACGCTATCCCGAAAGCATGAGTGCCTAGCTCTGACCCTCGCCTTTCGACGTATGCATACGTACATGACTCCCAGCGGTGTCTCCGTGATCCCCCGCCGAGTCATGGGTACTGTCCCCGGTAGGTACTCGCCCGCCTCCAAGCTCAATCGGCAACATCCATCGATCTTCTTGTCGAGGGGAACCATACCGGGCCCCACCATGTACCCTCATACGGCAACCACACCTCGTTTGGAGTATATAATCAGAACCGATAAATCTCATGGTGGCTGCGCAAATATCATATCAAGGAAACCGGGTTTTTCAATGTATGCATAATTTCATGAACTCCCGCGGTTCCCAAATCCAGAAATCATCATGTGAAATCAAAATAAGAATGCGCAAATCCAGGAATACATATATGCGATATATCTGAAATACGAGTGTATAGAGGAAAATATATAGCTGAAACCATATGTATGCGAAATCAATAAGGTACAGCTAAGTATAGGTGTCTACCTATAAGTAAAAGATGTCGTATACCCCCCTGGGTATAAGTAGAATATGTAAGATATACCTGTAGCTGTATCGCAAGGTGTAGATGTACCTATCACTAATGGTAAGATACGCTATAGGTATACCGATAAGCTAGATGTCAAGTATGATAAGAAATAAAGTATCTATAAGGGGTTGTGTGTGACATGACAATTATTGACGGTGTGTGTGTAGCATACAATCCGTGCTCGTGCAACATGAATAATATGTGCAGTGTCCTACGGCTGCTAGTCACAGTACAACTATATCAAGGAAATAAGATAAGGGCGCAATTCTAACAATGACATAGAATATACGACAGGTATTTGAATCCTAGCCCAGACGTATAACGCCATGCTGGCGATTCCCCTGTAGATGTTAAATCTACTCACCTACGCTCCACGCTAGATGAATCCTACCATCTGCTCCCCCTGTAGCCGTGTCCGTAGTCCCTGCCTGCAAACCTGCAAATAAGACATGGAATCATATATAAGCCAAATATTCCGCAAAACGCGATATCGAACCAAAACGAGAAACTCGCGTCGCGAACTAAACGCGCGTGTGCACGATACGCAAAAACGTGTGTGTACGCATCTAAAACTACCGCGACACGCCGCGATACGCTGGATCACAGAACCCACTCACGTATCGCGCGTATCGTGCAAACAAACGGACATGCAAAACGATATATTGCCCCAGATTTTCCTACAGGCCAAACCTCACAAAACTAGACAACACTGAAGACTACCCTACACAAAACCCCAAGACCAAAACCCCTGACCTGGCCGCAATTTTCGGCCAGATGGATTAAAATTGCGGCCACAGATAGGAGTTAGGGTCTCGTGTTCTGGTGGCGTAATCTAGACCTATTGTGCATATACCAGTTTGCTCAATTTTGTCCTGAAGGGTCTGGGTCAATAGCAGATCACAGAATGTCACAATGTCGCTTTTAAAACGCTAATTTAGCACAAAAGCAAACCCTATGGTATTTTAGTGAAATCCAGGGTAAAACTCAGTTCAAGTGACCCTAATAACACTTAAATAGGTGGGGTTAACTAACACAATCATCAATTAGCCACAACATCTCACAAATCACTATAATTAGCACTAAACTAGCTAATTAACACAAACCGACGCTAATAAGCATACAAGCTAGGAAAAAGAGATATGGGTTCAGAAAATATACCCTAGAGAACCCTAAGAAGCAGGAGAAGAAGTGTATGGGAAAGGAAGAGCTTCTGCAAGTGCTGGGGTTCCTGTTGCTGCTGTTGCTGCTGCTTGCCTCTGCTCTGCTCTCTGCTGTTGCTGCTGCTTGCTTGTTGCTGTTGCTGCTCTCTGCTGCTGCTGCTTCTCTGTTGATGCTGCTGTAGTTGCCAGTGTGTGTGTGTGTTTGAGAGAGTGAGAAAAATGAGAGGAGCGAAAAGGATGAGAGGCAAGAATGATAACACAAACAACTCAACCCCCTTCCCTCTCTCTCTCTTCATTAATTGAAGCATGGCAAGGCCATCATGCCCCATCATGCACTCTCCCTCTCCCTCTCTCACATGGTCCACACTTCAACCCAAATTTAAATCCTTTTAAATTCATTTTTCATTTTAAAACAACCATCATGCATAAAACCCATAACACTTAAAACAAAACTATAAAGCTAGATTAGGGAAAATGGTTAGTTAACCATGATGGCTAATCATGTTTAACCCCAATTTACAACCCTAGTAATCATGCACAAGTGTGTGCAAGCCTAGGAAAAATATAATAAAATACTCATTAAATAGGATAAAATATTTGGAAATCATTTGGGTAAACATTTTATTAAAAACTATATATTAAAATATAATTAGCCACAAAACACAATCTAAGGTGTTACAGGAGATTTATTTATCACAAAATCCGTGTCGTTTAGGATTACGAGTTCGTCGGCGAAAATATCTTCGAAACTTTCATCGATGGTCCGAGTGAACGTTTCAATGTCAATCTGTTTTGCGCCTGAATTCAACACACTTGATTTGTCAGAAACTATTGAGGTAGGAGACTCGAAAAGCTCATCTACCTTTGTCACGACCCGAAATGGCACGTGACTGGCACTTGAATCATGTTAAACCTGTAGAACCCCACCTAATTCAAGTAAGCCAAAAGCCCAGAAATCTAAACCATTTAAGAAGAGAATGAAGGAAAATTCATTTAAAAGTTTACATATAGAATCACTTTTGAAAGTCGTAGTAAGCACTTTTAAAAATATCAAGTTTTTTCCAAAAATTTCGGCAGAGTTTCCTTTGTAAATACTGGCCCCAAACGGGTACAAACAGGAATATACATAAGTAATGAATAAAGGCATCCCCAAGCAGGAGCTAGCTTTTTTCCAATTGGCGGAAACAACCACGCAAGAAATATAATATACAACGCCGAAAGGCGGGGATCAAAACTCAGAAAGGAATCCAACATCCTCAAGAAAACCAAAGAAAACCCATAATAATACAAGCGCGCAACTCTAAGGTTGAAAGAATATACAACTGGTTTTCTAAGTCTATCAAATAATACATGTCTGGTTGATGGAGTTTACTAGATACAACTGAAATAAATAAAAGTACAATGGTGGTCACGATGCAAGTGAACCCACCTACCAAAGCAATCATCCGGAAAGAAACAGTGTGCCAGCAAGCCGCAATGAAACCTGTATGGCTAAACCTGCAAGAAACTGTGACACAACTGGGGTGAGTTGCCAACTCGTGAGTAGAAAACATCACCGAGAAGAAATCACATGTATGACTCTTTCCTAGGCCATACAATAAAATACACAATACTACAAGGGTGACAGTATATCATATGTGTGATATCAAAGTACTCGTGTCCGTGTCAAGAGTAATAATATATCGATGCGTGACATGTACTAATGCACCATCCAACGTGTATCCAACAACGACACACAAATTATGATAAAACCCGAATGCCCAGCATCGACACACAAAACATCATGAAGTCCGTGTCCAACAGCGACACATAATACTCTAATCTCGGGCTCCACATAGTCAGGATCGGCCTATGGGCTCCATCAGTCCGAATCCGCCCATATCCATCTCTCTCATAACTCCGAACGGTATCCTCCGGATATCCGTCGAGTTTCCATACAATCACCGGTCGGTAGTGCTCCCCTGCCGGGCTCAACGCCTTTCTATAAGATCCTCTTGTCCCTGGTACCGCACCGGGTCCACCATGCACCCGCAGACAGTCCCTCCCCCTACCTCGAATCGGGTGTATGATACCGCTCAAAAACCGAGAAAACCCATAGTGGACATCACAAATATCATATCACGAGAAAACCGCAAATTTCTATTTTTAGAAATGATAATGAGTTTATAAAATCCTTGCGGTTTCTCTAAATCCAAAAATCTCATGGAAAATCTGAATCCCATAATCAAGAGTCAATAAACAGTGAATACCGGCATAATGCCGTATAATATTGCATGACAAATGAATAAACACATGCATGGATATCTAAGTAAAGGATGCAATATCTAAACTAGCATAGTAATGATAAATTGTAACTATCAGCTGGCAAGTTATATTAATGAAGTAATATTTTCTAAAGTGTACGTGACATGGCAATTACCGATAATGAGTTGTGTGAGCCGGCAAGCAAGTGTTCGTGGACATTCGCATCATCGATAATGGTGCTGGTGTTCTGACAATCGATATTATAATAGTTAATGAAACACATGAATATGTAAGTTTTCCTTTAACACCTCTATTAGGGTTTTGAAGCATCACACATGCCATAACAATAAAATTATGAGGTGCTAAGTAAACTATACTATAAATCGAACTAGAATTTATGAAGTAACTATTAATAGTATCAAATTTTAGAACTTAATTAATACTAAGTGATGAGACAACAACCTTTGTAGACCTCTTTGGAAGACTCATTTGTTTTGGAAGGGTTCTCTTGATCAACTCCTCGTCCACGACGATCCACCCGAAGCTCTTTGCCCTAAGCTTGTTGCTTCCTTCGATCTTTGAAAATCTTGAAGCACAATACCCTACACAAGATAGCAATGGTTGTGTAGGATGATGAAGTGGTTGCTATTCTTATTTAATACCTTTTCTTTTATTTCTCTAACTCTATTTTAACAATTAAAAGAGAGCTAGAGTGAGGAGGAAGAAGATGGCTCTCTCTTTTTCTTTTGGAGTGAATAATGATAAGAATGAATTAGAAAATGAGAGAGAGAGAGAGAGAGAGATCTTATCATAACCATAACTATAGTTAAATCATATCTAGATATTTTTATTTAGGGTTAAAGGCAGAAGGAAAAAGAACCATGGTTGAGTTAAATTCAACCATGGAAATGTGTAGAAATGTGTAGAAGGAATGACTCAATAATCCTTTTCTTTTACCTTTAACTTTAATGAAAATATCCATATATGTATTTATCTACAATATGATTCTTATATTGCCATCCTCTTTATATCATCAACCATGAAACATTTCATGTATGTATGTGTGTATGCACATATACATGCATGTATCCATAAAAAGAAAAGGATTTAAATAAATAATAAATAATATAAAAGTCAATATTAAATCAACACTTGATTTAATAAATCGGTCATATCTTATATGACCCGATTAATATCATATGCCCGATTAAAATACAGTATCACATACTCGTATTTAATCGAGCCTCCGAACATATCTTATATGTGCACCACTTCGTTTCGCCTGAGCCGAGAAACTTCTATGTGGGACTCTAAGACTCGTCAATACGCCAGCAGTAGATGATGATCATATCAAACACGCACAAGCCGCAAGCGGTCAGCTAAACATAACGGCCACCCGGGTATTGAGCGATCAGAATAAGAACATGCGAACCTGTCAAAACTCCTGTCAATCCATCCGGCAACACTTATCGTACAGTCCGGTCTCTTCGTCAGATATGCTGCATATCGAGTCTAGGGATGGAATCGTCGACCCCAATAACTCAATAAGTCATGCCGGTATATGGTCTATAATAGATCGAGAAACTTACTGATAACACTTATCAGTAATATCTCAGCAGCCCTGGCCAGCGACTTCCCGTTATAGCCAATCGTGCACAGCACAGCATCAACCCCCAAAACCGGGAGAGACGAAACCCCTCCTATCGCTCACTGCCTCCATATGCCTCGAGACTATACCCAAAATCCACCTGTTTGTACAACTCAGTAGAGCTGTACTAGGGTGGAGATCAAAGTATAGCGGGAGGACATACAAGACTCCATGACGATCTCGGGTCTACAGACTAACCTGTACCAGTGTCACCTGAGAAATGCTATCCGACGTATGATATAATACCATATAGGAGTTCTCGGTGAGTCCGTTCAGTGTACCCAGTCTCACTGAGCACCAGTATACTATCTTTGGTGTCAACACACCAGACGGATATGGGATCATCCATCGCCCATCATATGGAACAAGAATGGTATACGCTAGTCTAAACTGGAATATCGATGTCGTATCTCGATATACCTACGACTAGGAACATTTCAAGGATATGCTTATAAACTACAGACTTCCCACTAATATGATCCGTATCATAATCCCAGTAGTCAAGCCAATATCCTTAAGGCTTTATCAACATGCACTAAATGAATATAAACATGATCAAGTGAACATATGATAAAGTAAAAACCAGATAGCATACTATCATGTCGAGCAAGACTGTCCTCTGAATATATATATATACACATCAGTACATACACTATCTCATAATGGCCTCTAGGGCATACATATATCCAACGGTATAAACATGCAATGCAATGAGAATATGAATATAACAGAGAATGAATAGTAAACGCAACATTGAAGAATATGCATTTTATATACGAGTCATACAGTTTTTGGTGTTTGAAATAGTACGAATCGTGGTTTTTAGAAAACTGGGGCTTCGGTGTTTTGTTTTAAGAAAAGGTACGTCCTTTGAAAAATCCGTAATATCCCTCGGGCTGTCTTTTGAAAATACTCACGATTCTTTAGTCTTTGAAAATAAGTATGACTCGAGCCTGGTCCAACCTCTTCCTAATCAACTAAAGACTAAACTAAAAAACTAGTTGAAAGGGTAAGAAAAACCACCTAAAGTCCGAGTCGATATATCTAGTAGTCGGCGATCCCGCCTCAACAGCGTCACGTACGGTAAAATATATAATATGAAATCCTCGAATCAAGAGTGCGGATCAATCATCATACTTATACCTCGTACGGTAAAATCCATCGTACGGCATCCCAAATCAGGGTATGGGTCAATTATCACATATACCTCATTATTCATATGGTATCATCATCATAATATCCAGAATTAGGGGTACCATTCTAACGTCTAGAACATACCAATATCATCAAACATATATCCGCATGTGAATAAAAACACATCGCCCATCGATCCACTATAATATCATGTCGCATATCATAACACGACCGAAATCACAGAACCAATCTCACGGCATCATACCCGATCATATCGACTCACCTCCAAGTATCATATACTATCCTCATCACCCGTGTATACGTGTATGTATATATATATATAGGTACCAACGCATCCACACACACACACACACACACACACACACACACACACACACACATATACATATAAACATATACACCCATAATCATGTCACGTGTATGCGTGTGTGTGTATGTCAACCTTTACTCGGTTTCGCAACTAAGAAACTAAACTAAAACTCTTTCTTGCTAAGTATTCACGTCTCAAAAAAACACTATATATATGATATTCGTATCCTGCCCTACGAAAGTGCGGGGGTGCTATACGCCATCCACCCGACTTCCCCCGTAGATATACATATACTCACCCGATCCTCGCTTGCCGAGTCAATTACGCCACGCTCTCCTTTGTCGTCCCGAAGTTCACACGGGGTGTTGGATTTCCATAGCACCTTATCAAGGGTTTGGAAGCATCACACATGCCACAATAAAATTTTAACGAGGTGCTAAGCAAACTTAACTAGGAATCGAACTAGAAATTTAGGGTAACAACTAATAGTATCTCATACAATAAAAAATCTATCACTAAGTGGAGAGACTACAACCCTTATAGACCTTCTTGAGTGACTCCTTGGATCTCCTAGAGTTTGGAACGGCTCACTTGAATGCTTCCAAGTCCATGACGATCCCCCCGAAGTTGCTTTGCTCAAAGCTTCTTGCTTCACTTGATCAATGAGGAAGTGATGCAAACACTCTAAACTAATAGGATAAACTAGTATAGAATGATTGTGTGGTTTGTTATCTCACTTAAAACCCCTTTCTTTTTCCTTTTCCTCACACTCAAAGAAACTCAAGAGAGCTTGAAGAAGGACGAAGATTTAGATGGCAAAGCTTTTCTCAAGATAATGATAATTGTTATGTTTTGAAATAAAAACAAAAGGATATATATGTGAGACACTCTCACATCCAACCATGGTTAAAAGAAATATCTAGATATTTTATGATGAGTTAAAAGAACAAAGGAAATAAACCTAGGGTTAAGTCAATGGTCAACCCTAGAAGAGTGTAGAAAGAATAAGTCATTTGTTATTTTCCTTTTTCTTTTATCTCAAAACAAAAATACACATATTAATTTGAATAATGTGAGTCTTGCATTGCCATCTTCCCTGTATCATCAACCATGATACACTTATATGTATGTATGTGTGCATACACATCATCATGTGTATGTATATACATATATGCATACATCCATAAAGAAAAGGTTTGATAAAAGTGAGCTAAAAGTCATTATTAAATCAACACTTGATTTAATAAACCGGTCATATCACATACGATACGACCAATAGTAAACACCCGATTAATATACGGTATCTCATACACGCATTTAATCGAGCTTCCGCGCATATCTCATATGCACACCACATCGTTTTTCCTGAGCTAGGAAACTTCTGTGTGGGACTCTAGGACTCGTCAATACACCGGCAGTAGGTGATGATCACATCAAACACCCACAAGCCGCAAGCGGTCAGCTAAACGTAACGGCCACCCGGATATTGAGCGATCAGAAGAAAAACAAGTGAACCTGCCAAAATTCCATCGAGCCAACTGGCAGCACTTACCGTACAGTCCGATCTCTTCGTCAGATATGCTGCATATCAAGTCTGGGGATGGAATCGTTGACCCCAATAACTCAATAAGTCATGCCGGTATATGGCTCATAACAGATCGAGAAACTAATGATAACACTTATCAGTAAATCTCAGCAGCCGTGGCCAGGGACTTCCTGTTATAGCCAATCGAGCATAGCGCAATATCAACCCCCAATACCGGGAGAGACGAAAAACCCCTCCTATTGCTCATTGCCTCTAGGTTCCTCAGGACAGTAGCCAAAATCCACCTGCTTGCATGACTCAGCAGAGCCGTGGTAGGGTGGAGATCAAAGTACAGTGGGAGGACACACAAGACTCTATGACGATCTCGGGTCTCTAGACTAACATGTACCAGTGTCACCTGAGAACTGCTATCCGAAGTAAGATATAATACCACATAGGAGTTCTCGATGAGTCCATTCAGTGTACCCAGTCTCTACTGAGCACCTGTATACAATCTTTGGCGTCAGCACACCAGATGGATATGGGATCATTCATCGCCCATCACATGGACAAGAATCGTATACGCTAGTCTACTCTGGAATATCGATGCCCTGCCTCGATACACCCATGACTAGGAACATTTGAAGGATAAGCTTATAAACTATGATCCATATCATAATCTCAATAGTCAAGCAAATATATCAATCATATCAAGATAAAGAGCAACCAGATACATATTATCATGTCGAGCAAGACTGTCCTCTGAATACACACACACACAAACCGGTACATACACTGTCATATAATGGCCTCTAGGGCATACATATATCCAACAATCTCCCACTTGCACTAAGGCCATTTATTGGTGTATCTCGTACCCAACATCTCAAAAAGTCGCTCATGCTGCGGCTGAGGGAGGGCCTTGGTGAATGGATCCGCAGTGTTATCCTTCGTATCTACTCTCTTAATCTCGATCTCGTGGCGATCTAATATCTCCCGGATCAAATGATATCGCCTCAGGATGTGTCTGGATTTCTGATGGGACCTGGGCTCTTTGGCCAACGCCACAGCCCCATTATTTTCACAATACAATGGTATTGGATCAATAATGGTTGGAACTACTCCTACCTCCGAGATGAACTTCCTCATCTAGACGGCTTCCTTGGCAGCATCATTTGCAGCAATGTACTCAGCTTCCATCGTAGAGTCTGCAATGGTATCCTGTTTGGAACTCTTCCAACTCACCGTCCCTCCATTGAGGATAAATGCAAACCATGAGATAGACTTGCTGTCATCCTTATCACTTTGGAAACTCAAATCGGTAAAGGCCTCCATTTGGAGATCCCCGATACCATACACTAAGAACAATTCTTTAGTCCTTCGCAAGTACTTAAGAATGTTCTTCACAGCAGTCCAGTGATTTTCCCTTGGGTTTGACTGATACCTGCTTACTACACTCAGTGCATAAGCTACATTAGGGCATGTACATAACATTGCATACATTATTGATCCTACAGCTGAAGCATAGGGAATAATGCTCATGCGAGCTCTCTCTTCATCAGACGTTGGACAATCTTCCTTGGAGAGAGTGACTCCATGGCAAGCGGATAAGGCACCCCGCTTAGAGTCTTCCATACTAAACCTCTTTAGGATGTTGTTGATGTACTTTGTTTGGGACAATCTCAATAACCGTTTGGATCTATCCCTATAGAACCGAATGCCCAAAATGTACGTGGCATCTCCCAGGTCCTTCATGGAAAACCCTAGTGATAAGAATGATTTGACTGACTGTAGCATAGGAATGTCATTTCCTATCACAAGAATGTCATCCATGTACAATACGAGGAATGCGACAGTTTTCCCTACAGCCTTCTTATAAACACAAGGTTCATCTGGATTTTTGATGAAATCAAACTCTTTGATAACATCATCAAAACAGATGTTACAACACCGTGATGCCTACTTTAATCCATAAATGGATTTAAGCAACCTACACGCTTTCCCGCAGCTCCCACTGTCAATGAAGCCCTCTGGCTGATCCATATAAACACATTCTTCTAAATCACCATTTAGAAATATTGTTTTAACGTCCATCTGCCAGATTTCATAGTCGTAGTGAGCAGCAATAGCATGTAGAATCCGAATGGATTTAAGCATGGCTACCGGAAAGAAAGTCTCGTCATAGTCCAATCCGGGTCTTTGACGAAAACCTTTCGCTACCAACCTTGCCTTATAGGTCTCCACCTGTCTATCTACACCGATCTTTCTTTTAAAGATCCATTTGCACCCTACGGGTTTTACCCCAGAGGGTACATTCTCCAAAGTCCATAATTTGTTGGTGTACATAGACTCCATTTCGGATCTCATTGCATCCAGCCAGTTCACAGAGTCACCACTCGTGATAGCTTGCTGAAAACTGGCAGGGTCATCATCATCCATGATGCAATCTTCTCTACCACCATCAATGAAAAAACCATACTATCTCTCCATTGAACGAGAAGTCCAACCAGATCTACGGATTGGCTGAGGTTCATAAGATTCTGTTGCAACATCAGGTTCAACCAAGTCGTCATTTGTAACTTGTGTTTCTAGAACCTCTTCTAGATATACCATATTGCCATAAGTATCATTTGGAAAAATCTCATTTTATTAAAATGTGGCATGTTGAGAAACAAACACCTTTTGTTCCTCTTTGTGGTAGAATAGATATCCAAACAAATGTTTTGGATATCCCAAAAATATACATTTGACCGATCGTGTCTCGAGTTTGTCCGGATTCTGCTTTTTGACAAAAGCCGGACAACCCTAAATCTTAACTCGCTTAAGAGATGGTTTCTTCCCATACCATACCTTATATGGAGTGGTAGACACGGTCTTTGTTGGAACTTTGTTCAACAGAAAAGCTGCAGTCTCCAATGCATGCCCCCAAAAAGAGAGAGGTAACTCAAAATCACTCATCATGGATCGTACCATATCTAATAGGGTATGATTTCGCCGTTCTGACATACCGTTGTGCTCTGGTGTGTAATGGGGAGTGAGCTGAGAGAGAATTCCATTCTCTTTTAGGAAGTTCAGGAACTCGGTACTAAGGTACTCTCCACCTCAATCTGATCGAAGTATCTTGATGCTCATTCCTGTTTGTTTTTCTACTTCAAGTTTTTACTCCTTGAATTTCTCGAAAGCTTCAGATTTAAGCTTTATCAAAAACACATGACCAAATCTTAAGAAATCATCAGTAAAAGTTATGAAGTAGGAAAAACCGCCTCTTGCATGTGTAGACATTAGTCCACATACATCACTATGTATGAGGCCCAAGAGCTCAGTAGCTCTTTCTCCGTGTCCACTAAACGGAGTTTTGGTCATTTACCTTTGATACAAGACTGATAAGTTGCATAAGATTTATACTCAAAAGGATTTAAATATCCATCTTTATGAAACTTGTTTAGTCTTGTTTCACTAATATGACCAAGTCTACAATGCCAAAGAAAAGCTTCATTTATATCTGAAAATTTTCTTTTACTTGTGTTTTTAATGCTGAAAACTGTGTGTTGATTAAGGACGTATATCCCGTTATTAAGTGTATCATAACCAATCAACTCTTGATTTAGTTTAATGTTCATATCATTGTGTTGCACAGCAAAATGATATCCTTCATTGTCTAACAAGGAAATGAATATAATATTACAAAGCATACTTGGTACAAAATAACATGGGTTCAAAACCAATATACAACCCGAGGGAAACCCTGGGTGATACTCTCCTACTGAAACTGCATGTACATTGGAACCATTTCCAACTTGGTGAGTATGATCACCTGTCTTCAAAACTCTGCTATTTCTCAATGCCTGCACAAAATTGCAAATATGAGAACCCGAACCGGTATCTAATACCCAGGAAGTAGAGCTAATAGAAAAACAGTTTTCAGTTACGAACACACCTGAAGCTGAAGCATCACCAAGCTTCTTTTTCTTGAGTTCAAGGTACTCAGTACAGTTCCGCTTCCAGTGCACCGTCTTCATGCAGTGAAAACATTCTCCCTTCCCTGACTCCGCAGCTTTGGATTTGTTTTTCCCCTTCGCCTTCTTTATTCCTCCTCTCGGTTTGGTGAATTTCTTCTTATTCTTTCCCTTTCCCTTGGCTTTTGGGATGGAAGAAGAAGATTGTCCAACAAGCATAGAGGGGGATATCGCTTTCAGCGTGCTCTCCGCACTTCTCAACATATTGAGAAGTTCGGGTAGTGATTTCTCCAAGTCATGCATGTTGAAGTTCACTATGAATAGAGCAAAGGCGGAGGGAAGAGACTGTAGAACAATATCAGTATACTGTTCATTATCCATTGTCCATCCGAGATCCTCAAGCTCTTCTATAAGAGCTATCATCTTCAAAACGTGGTCGTTTACTGGTGTGCCTTGAGCCATCCGCATCTGAAACAACTTTCGAGATGCTTCGTATCTTTGGGTCCGAGATTGCTCCTCATACAATTCCTTTGTATAGAGAAAGATGGATTGAACATCCATCTGCTCGTGTTGCGTTTGATGTGTATTGTCCATCGATGCAAACACGAGGCATTTGGCAGTAGCACGGTCAATATCCCACGTTTTGCGGATTTCTTTATCCGCAGTAGAAGATTCAGGTCCTGTGGTGGGCGGGGCTTTGGCAGTGAGGACATATGATACTTTATCATATGTGAGAGCAATGTTAATGTTCCTCAGCCGGTCTTTGTAGTTCGGTCCGGTCAGCTTGTTTTTATCTAGTAGAAGCTTAAGGCATGTCATAGGTATCTGCCATTAAGAGAGAGAGAGAAGAATACACTCAACGAAAGCTCTTGAAAAGATCAGATTGGTTATTATCTTATCTAATCGATGTCTCCCACTGTTTTTTATCAAATTTTCTTTAAAACCTTTTAAAAGGAAAACTAGGCAGGACTAATTGCATTCTACAGCTTCGCTAACCGTTCAGCCAGGCCAGTGTCAATACTTTGAGGGAGGTTCCTCATGCTGTTGCATGGACCTAATTAGAATAAACCTCATTTTCCCATAGGCGTAGATCCGTTGACACCTTTCTTGACACCTAATGGGTTAGCTAATTGTAAAGTGCAAAACTTTCCCGGGAGCAACTCTTGCTCACAGTGGGATGGGATCCTACTATCACGTAGAAGGTATGCAATCTCATTGCAAATTTCAACTCTCGAAACTCCCGATATGGTTTTTACCCTCAGTACTTATGACCTTGGCTATAGTCAACATATCATAAGCACTATTCAAGTTTTTCCATTCATTTCATGATTAATTAGACCCACCTACATGACCCTTATTTATAGTCAACATAATCATGTGTTTGTCCTAATTAATCTCATCATATGAAGTGTAGGAATACATCACTTAGCTACCGTACACTACGCCAAGGCTAAAGTCAACATACGTAGCACGAATACTAAGTACTCTACTTCCTAAAATGACTGAGGGTTGCGGATAGTTTTTAAGAAAACTTTTAACGCTTTGAACTTGATATCGTTGCATAATCAAATGGGTTTAAAAGGAGTGGCTTAAGCTCTGCATTTTGAAAACTTGCTTTTTCACAAAAAAACCGAGTGGGTTTTAAATCCGATTCTACAACATCTTTTAGGTTCATTTAACTTTACATTAATCTCATTAATGCAGTCTCATCATTTAACTCCTTAAGCCATCACAGAAAAGAAACAAAAATATAACGTACGCTTATGCCATCCGTATTCGCCGCAATGTTCCGTTATGCACCGTTAGGTTACTTAACTAACGACATAGCGGGATGGGGCTAGCACGGGTGCAAAACATAAGCATCGTCTATTATATATCATATACATAATATTCCATTCGTCTCAAATATATCAAGTGATCACATTACAGAATATAAGCAGCAGAAGCACATATAATATAGGATATCAAGGGGGTCCGTATTTTGTATTTAGCCATCTATAGAAAATACGGATTCCACGGTCGCGATGAATAGCCAAGCCCACACCCCTAGACCCCTACGAGAGCGGAAAGTGACCCTACTAATTCTAGAGTTTAGGAGGCCCGATCTCGACTCCTCGAGATAGCCTCCCACTGAACCGTAGAACCCGGTCACTTGTGCTTCCCTTCTTGGGTCTATCCTAATGCGGAAAAGTAAATAATATACAACAATGGTGACATCATCCTCAACCCGGAAGTGCCCCAAATAAAAGAATATTACATACAAATGAATTTTACATGAATGAAAAGAAAACTCTCATCTCATATAAAACCCCCGGCTATTCAATCACGACAATCCTGCACATCATATCACAGCAACACATAATATCACATATCATCATTGTAAGTAAGTATGCGTACCCCGATTGTCGTTGATGTATAGCAACGAAAACGGCGATACACCACATACTACACTTACGGTCACAGAGAAATAAAATGAAAAACTACAATAATTGGAATCGTAACTGCCCTTAGACAATACAAACCCGGGATATCACATATCCATGATTTCATGCCTAACAATGTGAAGCTCGCATTTAGGTCTCACCCATGAAAACACCTTTTTCAAAATAAGTCGGATAATTCAACAAGATTTCCAATTACTCCCGAGACCGAAATGCTAGATTTACACGCAACAAACAAATATATAGATTCCAATTATTGTATCACATTCACATATACTAGGCGCAGTTAAAACGTTCGATCGAACGATCAATCACCCAAAGGATTCTAAGAAAGCTCAACACCTGAGCAATTTTAAAATATACCAGAGACTGCAACAAGTACATACGGGCCATCACAAGAAGGCACGGTCCAAGCTTCACCAACGTCGCCACGGAACCGCCGCAAAATGACCATTTTGGCCGCGGTTCCGCGTTCGTTTAGTCGGGTTAGGGCTTCGTTCATCTTGTAGGCCCATAAAATACCCTGCATAATTTTTTGAGTATTTTTAATGTGGAAAAATCCAACTTTTTGAAAAAAATTCCAGTGAGGACCCTTCGGGCGTCATATTTCGTTCGTCCGAGGTTTTTAACGTCGTCTAGGTTACTCTAAAGCTCTAGCTTGGCTCTGATACCACTGTTGGGTTTCCATAGCACCTTATCAAGGGTTTGGAAGCATCACACATGCGACAATAAAATTTTAACGAGGTGCTAAGCAAACTTAATTAGGAATCGAACTAGAAATTTAGGGTAACAACTAATAGTATCTCATACAATAAAAAATCTATCACTAAGTGGAGAGACTACAACCTTTGTAGACCTCCTTGAGTGACTCCTTGGATCTCCTAGAGTTTGGAACGGCTCTCTTGAATGCTTCCAAGTCCACGACGATCCACCCGAAGTCCCTTTGCTCAAAGCTTCTTGCTTCACTTGATCAATGAGGAAGTGATGCAAACACTCTAAACTAATAGGCTAAACTAGTATAAAATGATTGTGTGCTTTGTTATCTTACTTAAAAACCCTTTCTTTTTCCTTTTCCTCACACTCAAAGAAACTCAGGAGAGCTTGAAGAAGGAGTAAGATGAAGATGGCAAAGCTTTTCTCAAGATAATGATAATTGTTATGTTTTAAAATAAAAACAAAGGATATATATGTGAGACACTCTCACATCCAACCATGGTTAAAGAAATATCTAGATATTTTTTGATGAGTTAAAAGAACAAAGGAAATAAACCTAGGGTTAAGTCAATGGTCAACCCTTGAAGAATGTAGAAAGAATGAGTCATTTGTTATTTTTCTTTTTCTTTTATCTAAAAACAAAAATACACATATTTATTTGAACCATGTGAGTCTTGCATTGCCATCTTCCATGTATCATCAACCATGATACACTTGTATGTATGTATGTATGTGAGCATACACATCATCATGTGTATGTATATACATATATGCATACATCCATAAAGAAAAGGTTTAATAAAAGTGATCTAAAAATCATTATTAAATCAACACTTGATTTAATAAACCGGTCATATCACATACGACCCGACCAATAGTAAACGCCCGATTAATATACGGTATCTCATACACGCATTTAATCGAGCTTCCGCGCATATCTCATATGCACACCACATCGTTTTGCCTGAGCTAGGAAACTTCTGTGTGGGACTCTAGGACTCGTCAATACACCAGCAGTAGGTGATGATCACATCAAACACCCACAAGCCGCAAGCGGTCAGCTAAACGTAACGGCCACTCGGGTATTGAGCGATCAGAAGAAAAACAAGCGAACCTGTCAAAACTCCATCGAGCCAACTGGCAACACTTACCGTACAGTCCGATCTCTTCGTCAGATATGCTGCATATCGAATCTGGGGATAGAATCGTCGACCCCAATAACTCAATAAGTCATCCCGGTATATGGCTCATAACAGATCGAGAATCTATTGATAACACATATCAGTAAATCTCAGCAGCCCTGGTCAGGGACTTCCTGTTATAGCCAATCGAGCATAGCGCAACATCAACCCCCAATACCGGGAGAGACGAAAAGCCACTCCTATCGCTCATTGCCTCCAAGTGCCTCGGGAATGTAACCAAAATCCACCTGCTTGCACGACTCAGTAGAGCCGTTGTAGGGTGGAGATCAAAGTACAGTGGGAGGACACACAAGACTCTATGACGATCTCGGGTCTACAGACTAACCTGTACTAGTGTCACCTGAGAACTGCTATCCGACATAAGATATAATACTACATAGGAGTTCTCGGTGAGTCCGTTCAGTGTACCCAGTCTCTACTGAGCACCCGTATACAATCTTTGGTATCAGCACACCAGATGGATATGGGATCATCCATCGCCCATCACATGGGACAAGAATCGTATACGCTAGTCTACACTGGAATATCGATGCCCTATCTCGATACACCTATGACTAGGAACATTTCAAGGATATGCTTATAAACTATGGATGTCCCACTAGTATGATCCACATTATAATCCCAGTAGTCAAGCAAATATCCTTAGGGCTTTATTAATCATATCAAGATAAAGAGCAACCAGATAGCATACTATCATGTCGAGCAAGACTGTCCTCTGAATATATATATACACAAACCGGTACATACACTATCATATAATGGCCTCTAGGGCATACATATATCCAACACGGGGTACCTACAGTTTCAAAATACGTTATATCGTAAAACAAGAATCAAATACAAAAAAGCCGATACGGCACATGAAACACATATAGATTAGAACCTATGGCCTACACATGCAAAATAGTCCATCAACCCTCGTCGTTGACGTACAAACGCCAATCGATCGAGATAAAACACAATATCAAAACTCAAGTTATTAAAATCCGCAAAACTCAAAACATCAACTTAGGAAACTAGATCCATATTTTGACTAAGGTAATCTGGGACTAAACAAAAAATACCGTGGCTAAGTTATGAGGAGTGTGAGCTGCAGGACAAAACCCAACATCAACAGACAAATTTTGGTCAGTCTAGTTGCTACAGTAACCGCCCCCGCCGGCCAAAATATTTTTTTTGGTCTCGTCTTCTCGTGGTGGTCTCCTATTGGTCTAACTAGGTTAATGTATATTTTTAATTATTTTATAATGGTCCCGGGTTGCTCTAGATTCCCAATAGACCTCCAAAAATTCACAAAACAGACACAGAAAGTTCTAAGTTCAAGTTTTAGGGTTAGTCACTGGTTTGATCTGGATTTTTAACACTAAGGGGAGTTTGTAGTCATCAATTACACTCACTTGCACCATCACAATTCAAATCAAACCCTAACCTTCATCTTGGAATTTTCCAAGATCATTAAACCTTACTTAAACACTTCTAAAGTAAAATAGAAGTTAAAGGAAATGAATTACTACACTAATGGTGAAGGAAATACCTCATTTAGAAACTCATGAATTTTCTTGAGTTGCCTCAAGTGCTCAAAATCCTAGCTTTCTTAATCCACCATGCTTGTAGTGAGCTTGTGCACAATTTTAATGAAAGGAAAAAGATGTTTTGATGTGGATTTGGGGGTGTAGTGAAGTGGTAGAGGAGGTGGGGGGAAAGGGCAGCCAAGGTGAAGGAAGAAGAGAGAAATGAAGAAGAAACACAAGCGAAGAAACATTGTGATAAATGGTCAAAGACCCCTCACCCTCTCTCTCTCTCTTCTCTCTCTTGCCCATACCTCTTACCATACCACACAATTCTTTATTCATTTTTCTTTTCTCCTTTTCTTTCTAAAAGAACTCAAAACAAAACCATACAAAAGGAAAATAAAGAATTAATGCCATAATTAGAATGAAACGTAATAAGTTGTGTAACATGACATGGTGCTTGTCATATGCATAAGCATGATATTGCATAATTAGTAAACACTAATCGGGTTTAGTAAATAACCCACTTGCAATAATTATATAATAATTCATAGAATGCCCAAATCATACAAATACCTTCAAATCAATAATTTCTATTAACTTTCCAAATTATCGGTATATAATTATACATATTCCTTAAAACTCATCTCAATCCTCTTAAATATTCATAATATTTATTACTTAAATTGTTTAACTTCCCAAAAATAATATTTAATTTTTCTGAAATGTTACAACCTTATTCTTAAAGGAGTCTAAATCAAGTGGTCTTTCAAGAATCATAAAACTCGAAATATCGGAGTGTGATTCATCAAAACTCGGTGGAGTTAAAAGAAGATTAGAAGAATAACCAAAGAAAGTGGGTGATGAAATGGGTAAACAAATTTGGGTGTTGAGCATTGCTAAACCAGATGTGGTAAATGAAGGCTAAATATCGTTCAGCTTTTCGGTCATGCATTTATCATCAATTTCTAGACGCATATAGGGTTCAGGAAAAACAGTTAATGGTTCGAGATGATGTCCATACGAAAGTGAAAGGACCTTATGAATTCGTGAGAAAAACACATCCAAAACTGTGGGTTCATCATCCAAAATATTCCCAGCGTCAATATCCTCAATCAAGTGAAAGTTAAAATTCTTAGACACCTCATCAAAAGCATGGTTTTCAATCAATTTTGGTTCTAGAGTGGAAGTGTAGAGATCAAAAGGATTAGGTGTGGTTTCACTTGAAATGGACCCTTCACATTTGGGTAAATCAAACGCTACAAAGTCGCACAACTCATCTAACATTCTATTTTCAATTGGTGAATCATTTGGTGTACTCGATAGATTTGTGAAACTGGAGTTGTGGATTTCAATTTGGGATAGGGAGGTTTCATTTGGAAGGGTGTACTGCTCTCTCTCACTACTCAAATTCTCAATTCGTCCTATTGTCGTATCATAAATTGGAAAATTTTGAGCTTGTTGGAAACTAGTTGCTCGTTCGTTGGGTTGTATGAGGGCAGACATGGATGCATTTAATTTCTCTACCTGGCGGCACGACGCAACCCGAAATTCTTCCAATGACCGATCAATATTAGACATGGGTTGGGAAGGGGTTTCAGGAGAAGATTGAAATTCTTGTGGATAGGTGAAACTCCCAAATGACCGTTCAGAAGAAATGTCTAGAGAAGGTGGAAAAGTCAGGTAGGATTGATAGGAATCGAATGGTTGTGAAAAATGGACAGGAGTAGGATCAACACCGTGATAAGAAGAATATTGAGATTGGTTGGTTGGTTGGCAACTAGCAACTGATGTCATATATGCCGCAAAACGAGTAACAATACTTTCATCGGGAAATGATGGTGTTTGTTGTACTAACGGTTTGACGGGATTGAAACTTTGACTCTCAGCCCTCGCAATATGCTCAGCCATGGACATGCGTTTAGAAGTTCCCTCACTCGCTTTAAACTGATTATCATAATAAAAAGATGTAGAATTTTGATGCGGTTGATAGGACGTGGAGTGAGGTGTCTAGCTGTTTCTTTTCGCTTTCTCTATCATATCTCTTAAAGATATGGTAGAGTCGAATTTTTGACCGAAGCAATTACGAAACCAAGAAATATCTATTTCTGGATAGCAAAGCTCGGCAACAGTTCGTCGGTTTAGGTTACCCATTATAAGAAGGTGAAAAGAAAAGAGGGTGAAATGGTAATGATTTAAGCTCTATTTGGATTGTTTTGTTTTGAAAGAAGGACTTGAGGGTTGACTCAACAAATCACAAAATGCACAAACAAACCTAGAACTAAGGTCACCAAGGTCAAGCACCAGACCGCTCCTAGACTTCCAAAGGATAAGTCGCAGGATCAATCCTCTACCACCTCTTTATCACTCTTGTGGCCAGGTAAGTGCCAGGTAAGTGGGAGGTATCCTCTATATGAATCACCGAAATAGCGGGCCTAATTAAGTAACCACTTTCCTTAATCACACTTTCCTAAACACCATAAGAAAAATGCGGATAAGCGATAGATTACCAACGACCCTCCTCTGTCCTAATTGAGCGCAACAGTCCTTAGAGCTTGGTATAGATATTTTTTTTATTAATTTAGGGTTATGCAGATGTTTGTTTTGTGATTTGTGGGGCCTAAGAAGGGTGGTGAAATCCCCACCTAATCTGGATTTGAGTTATTGCCCCTTAAAGTCCGGTTAAAAATATGCAAAAACAACCAGAAACCAAAACACGCAAAAAGATATTTGAGCGGCGATATTTTGTAAAGAATCCTGCAGAAAATCAAATTATTGGATTTCTGGAGGAGAGAGAAAGATATGTAGAAGATACCAGAGAACTTTTGAATCCTAATTCCTCCAAACCGTCGCCCTTCCGCCGCGAAAACCACTTATTGTCGCGGTTCCGCCGCACTATGGAGGGGTCTTCTGTCAATTTTTTTCTACAGTGCCTCCTTTGCTCCTCCAGTCCTCTCTGAAAGTCTATGAATCTCAATTTTCTCGTTCCAGTGACTCCAGATTCCCTCGCAAAAAGTCGCACAATAATCGTTAAATATGCTAGATGCGGTTTTGGTTTTTATTTTATGGATTGGATAAGAATTCAACCCGAATAGCAAGAAAAAAAACGCACATATCCCCGGCAACGATGCCATTTGATTTGTGTGAAAGTGTTTGTGTAGTAACCGCAATCAATAACGGTGTCGCGTGTAGCTAGCCGAGATGAGTACGGTCGTCCTCAGGGATGTGTGGAACTTTTAATCTTGCTTTAGACGAGTTGAATGAAAGAAGGGGAGAGTGATTCTCGATCTATATTGAACACGGATGTAGAATATATAAGAAGAGGGCTTGTAGGGATCGTTAGAATTTAGCAGTAATGGATGATTAAATAAAGATGACTCATTTTATCTTTTAATAAATTTAAAACTAGATTGAAAGTGATGAATGAAGATTAGGGTTTTTGGAGGGAATAAGGTTCCCACTCTTAACCCTTATCTTTTCATTGACCTCTATTCATGTCTAGCCTCTACCAAAACAATTGTTAATCTGATCTCAAATCGCGGTCGAGACTATCAATAAATTGACAGCACGCCCGATTAGGATGTTAACGATTCTTTTGATAAAGTTTATAAACTTTATAAGATGTAAAAGAAGTTAAGGCAATTTATCATCCATTGATCTACCCATAATCTTACGAACCCTATCAAGTGGATAATTACTCATGCATGTTTGGAGAAGAAGAAGAAGGGATAGAGAAGGAAATCATAATGCAGAAATTTAAATGCGGAAAGTAAATGCGAAATAATTAAACAAATGATCCTTATTAATCAACGTTACAAGTACAAATCCTTCAAATTTAGATTACAAGAAGAAGAAGTTGCTCTCGATCACTGCCTCGTAAGAAGTATTTGCTCCATTGATATTCACATCGCTCTATCATGTCGAATCGCGGACCTGTCGTGGATCTTTTGTTTTTTGACGCTAATTTGCTTCGTGTTAAAGGTGATGCCTTCTAACTTTAGCCCTTGGTCCTTTATATAGCCCTCAAATCAGAAACCCTGGATCTCATAAGTTTAGACTTGCCATAAAGATCCCCTTTCCAAGTTTTATGATCCTACATCCATGATTAAGCCGCGGATCCGCCGCTAATTGGGCACTTTGGCCGCGAAAGCGCCGTGCTCTAGAGGATTTAGGATTTGAAATTTCTTCTGTGGCCTCATGTTGATACGTGGAGATCTTTTCCATGCTTGGATTCTTCAGATATTTCCTGAGTCTCTGCCAGTATCGATTCTATATCCTGACATCTTGAAAATCTTGATCTCCTAGCCAGAGCTAAATCTTGCACAATATCTCCATGAATAATGTTAGTTCTATTTATTAAATTAGAGAGGATATCTTAATTACTTTATATGGTAATAAATCTTTAAGAAACTTGATTAAGAATATTTGATATGCAATTCATCTTTTAATTACTAAAATATTATATAAATATAATATGCATATATTTTCCTTCATAATGTTAATTATAATATATAAACATATGGTAAAGAGTATTTTGCAGATAAACCCAAATATGTTCTATATTTATAATAAACACGTTTAAATATTTAAGAAAATTAAGGAAAATGTTATATCAAACGTGCAATATTTTCTACTGAACAAATACATATATAAATATATATATATAAATAATTAAATCAAAACCTGATTTAATAATCCGGCTTAATCCTAAGCCGCTAGTATTACCAACCGTCCGATTAAAGTCTGTATAGCCTGTACACATATTTAATCGGACACCTGTATGTACCAATATACGTCATCTACACCATATCTCCTGAACCGTGAAAACCTTCTGTATGGGACTCTAAGGACTCTTTAATACGCTGGCAGTGGGTTTAACCACAAGCACGTCAGCGGCACTAGCTGTACGCAACGGCTACCCAGGTATTGAGCTAAAGGAAAGCCGACGAGCAAACTCATACGAACCCCTACCGAGCCTATCCGTGACAATTTCCATACAGTCTGTTCTGTTCGTCTAAGAGTATCGCATATCGAGTCTAGGAGGGTGGATAATGTCAAACCCCTAATAACGCGATATTTCGTGTCGGTATGAAGCTCATCACCGCCTGAGAAACTACTGATCTTAGATCAGTAATTCTTAATTGGCCAAGGATTTCTGGTGATGGCCACCCGTGCACAATGCAACATCAACCCTCAATACCGGGAGAGAAGAATCCCCGACGATCCGCTCACTGCCTCCATATGGCTCGGGACTGTACCCAACTAAAACCTGTTTGCACGACTCCTTTGAGCCGTGGTAGGGTAGTAATCAAAGCATAGTGAGAACTCACACGAGACAAATGACGATCTCAGGTCGACTGACCAACGTGTACTCATGGCACCACGGAACTGCAATCTGACAATAGGTATAATACCATCTAGCAGATTCCCGGAGAGTCAGTCCAGTGTACTCATAACCCAATGAGCACCTGTATACTATCTTAGGTGACTAACCGACACCAATGGCTTGTGAGACCGCCCACCGTCCCTCGTCGGGGTCTCGATAAGTATACACTAGTCTACTCTGAAGTATCGATGCCCAGTCTCGATACTCCCACGACTAGGGACATTAAGGATGTGCTTATAGACCACCCAGATCCCACTTATATGATCGCAATCATAATGCTGGTAGTCAAGCAAGAATCCTATGGGGCTCTATCAACATGTAATAGTGATCTGTAATGCCACCTAATTTTGTACATGATGATAAAGACAAACCAGATAGCATATTATCATCTCGATTAAGAATGTTATACCGGTATAGATCCTCCCTCATTCATCACAATCACGTGCCTGCGAATCAAAAATTGACTTGAGGCACTATAGCCAACATGCTCGACAATAATATCAAGTGCATCTAGAGTGCACGAAAACCTCAATCAAGTGCATCAAATGTGCACAAGACCGTATCAAGTGCGCCGAGTGTGAGCGTAAATCTAAATCAAGTGCGTCAGGTCCATACAAAAGTATCTACTGCAATAGGGTGCACGAAAATCAATATGATGTGCAACTAGGTGCACAAAAAAATAAATCTAGTGCAACTGGCGTGCACGAAAACCATATCAATGTATCGAAAGCGCATGTAAACACTATCGAGTGCACAAATCAAAATCAGGTGCATACAACATGCACGAAATCAAAATCGAATATACCGAAGTGTACGAAATCATAAATATGTTCAACTGCGTGCAAAAAACAAAATCAAGTGAAATAGATGCGCATAAAAAACACAAATCAAGTGTAACTGGTGTATAAAAACATAAGTCAAGTGCAATCGCAATACACAAGAAAAAATATCTTTCGGGTGCAGCTACGGTGCACGAAAACATCAATCACGAAACCAAATCATCAAAACTCAAAGTCCCAATGATAAAAGCGTGATACTTTAATCACTAAACACAAACCAAGATAAATGACATTGAAGCACTTCTCTTTCAATGTCGAAAGTTGCCAGTGCATCCAAGGCTGGAAGAGCAAGAATATCTACATGCCTCCTACCCACGGTTTGGCGTCCTCTGTCTCTGGGTCCTTGTTTTCTATGTGGATCACCAATTCTACGATCTCTCGGCTCGACGGTCCGGTTAGGAGTAATGACGGAAACAATCCCGCTATAACGCCTCTTTGAAAATCTCCTGGCCAATTAACCTGGCCACTTGCAAAGTAGCATGTCACTGACGGTGGAATCTGACCCTCTGAATACGTGTTATACAACCGATCCTGGGTCCAAATCTTATCGCGTAGTATTCCGAAAAGAACCAGCCACGGTCTCTGTCACGACCTGAAAGTACGGAACATGACCGGCACTTAGGCTACGAACGTCTCAAGGCGTACGTGCTCTAAGTAAGCCGAGCCCAGAAATCCAAACCAAGAAAAGTAGTGGAGTGAAGGAAAACCATAAGTAAATCAACCAGTATGCAACATAATATGCAACATAATATACAACGCCTAAAGACGAGGATCACAATAGAAAAGGGAACTCAACAGCACGAGATCCACAGAAATATAACGCGCGACTCTAAGGTCAAAAGAATGATCAATACTGGTCTTTATCTTAAATAAGTACATGTTTGGTTGATGGAACTTCTAGATACAACTGAAATATAATATACAAAGTATAATGATGGGTATGATACAAATAACCCACCTACTAGCAAGTCACCTGAAGAAGCTGTGCCCGCAAAGCCGTAATGGAACCCGTACGGCAACACCTGCAAGAAACTGGGGCACAACGGGGGTGAGTTGCCAACTCGTGAATAGAAACATCTAAGAACAGAAAATCGCATGTATGACGCAATCCTAGGTCATACGATCGTAATATACAATCCTCAAGTATATAACCAGCATTCTATAACCATGACTAGGGTAGCTATCTAACCCAAATGTAATCCCATGTACCCGTGTCAATGTCAGTGCCTCAGGTAGCAATGTATCATATGAATGATGTATGAATGCATGAAAAGTATGATCAATGTAATCAAGTCTGTATGTGATCAATGTCTGTATATAGGTGGATCCCGTCCACGTATCACCCAATGACAAAAAGCATCATGCATGTAAATATGAGGATATAGTCAAAATCATGAAAACACATCATGAAACCTGTGCCCAGCATCGGCACGAAACATAGCCTCAATCTCAATAACTCTAATAAGTCTTACTATCTAGGGCGCCGTCAATCCAGACCGGACCCTACCATCAATCTCAAGACCACGACGGTATCCTCCGGATATCCGACGTGTCGGGTAAAATCACCGGTCGGTAGTGATCCCCTGCCAGGCTCAACGCCATCTCCTGCGATCTTCTTGCCCCGGGATACCGCACCGGGCCCACTATGTACCCGCAATCGGCCTCATCCGCCTCCTCGAATCGGGTTTCACATGTCGCTCTCAGCACCGAGAAAACACATGGTGGACGCACTGAAATATCATATCAGGGGTAACCGGGTTTTTACAATAATTACATAATCTCTTTGAAATACCCACGGTTCCCAAATCCAGAAATATCATAGAACAACATATCTCAATGCGCATAATCAGAAAACATGATGTATGTGACATATCAATGAAGTGCAAGTATAACAGTATATCATGCAACATGGAATAATAGTATGCACATACAAGGGTCATATCCTGCAGCAATAATACTACTGTGTAGTGACATGGAAATTACCGATGAAGATGTGTGTGAACTGGCAAGTAAGTGTACGTGGTACATACGCATCATCGGTAATGGTGCTGGTGTCCTAACAGCATGATGTCAACAATAGAATATGAATCACAATAAGTATGCAATGCAGAACAACAATAATAATATGCGGGAGCAGAATACCAGATACCAGGATAACTAAACTGCATCTAATGTCATAAGAGTCATATAGCTACACCACTATAAGGCTGAGCTAAAGCTAACAGTAGGTAAGGGAAACCGCCTAACCTCTGAGTCGATACATATATATACATATAGTCGTTGATCCCGCCTCGATAATATCACATCCGATACCGTATTGCTATAATCGGTTATCCCCAAGTCAAGAGTGCGGATCAAACATCAAATCACAGCTCATACGTAAATCCGTCGTACGGCATCCCCAAATCTGGGTACGGGTCAATATCACATTCGCCATATCATTCATCTAGTATTCTCTATATCAAATATCATAATCTGGGTACTGACCTACGTCTAGTACAAAGCTAATATCATCACTATCATCATGATCTGACTACTGATCAACAGTCTCGTATGAATCGATATCATCATCACAAATCGTCACAAGGAGTAAACATCACCGAATGCGGCCCATCATACTAATCTTGTCATATCATATTATGTCACATCTCGTAGCGTACTCACATGTCGACCATTTTGTATATATCACTATTCCTATGGCATCATCATCCCTAAAATCTGCTAAAGCATCAAGACATATCTCAAATATGAATTATACCATATCACCGACATCATAAGCTCGAATCAAATATCATCGACTCAACTCAATCCCATGTATCATCCTCGAAATCGTATGTGAACATATAGTCCATACCCACGTGAACACATATCAATATAGAATCCCATAACCACATGTGTAATAAGGATGTATGCAAGTATGTATGTGTGAATATGTATGTGTAGTGCACCCACTACCTAAAGTTTCGTAACCTTTATCAATCCAACACACCAATATCCATTTTAACATTATATTTGATCCCAAATGACATACTATTTGTAAATGTGTATACGCATCCGTATACATCACGACGAATTGCGGGGGTGCTATACGCCATCCACCCGACTTCTCCTCGTAGATATAAATCTACTCACCTTTCTTTATGCGTGCCGGTACCGATGTTGCCATTCGCATCTCCAACGCTTCGACGCCACGTGGGGTACCTACAAGGATATCACACGCTAAAACACATGAAAATCATGTCGGAAACCAAAATGGTGCGCGCTACGCTCATAGGTAAAAACCTGTAGCCTTGCGTGCAAACACGGCCAACAACCTGCTGCCGTTGGCGTTCAAACGCCACCCGATAGAAACGAATCACCGAATACCCAAAATCCATACGAAAACAAGTCTTAAATCATGCGCCAACTCAAGAAAATCAACCCAGATTCTACCCTAACTGGAATCAGTGAAAACTAGACATACCCAGGGTCAAGTTTACATGAAATAGGGCTGTGCACGCAAAACGAGGCAATTCCCTCCTGCTCTGGCCGCAAATTGCGGCCAGAAGGAATAAAACTGCGGCCAGAAAATGGAGGTTGGGGCTAGGGTTTTGGGTATTGGTTCCTATCTACCTGCACACCTCACTGCCAAGTCAATTTTATTTTAGGAGGTCCGGATTGATAGCAGTTTCCAGAAAGGTCAAAAGTCGACAAAATCGCTAAATTACGCCAAGTATAACAAATCTGATAACTAACTGGAAATCTAGGGCAATCTTGGGTAAACTGGTCTCAAATACACCTAATAAGGTTATACCAACCATCAAAACCAACACTTGGTCAAGTCTCACTCAAAATCCCTAAACAAGCACTAGATTACGGATATAACAGTAAATTTCAGCTAATTATCCATAACTTAACAAGATAGGAGTTGGGTTGCAAGATTATACCTCACGAAAATCCTAGAATGAAGGAGAAGGGAAGGAGGAGTGTTGCTGCTGAAGTGCCCTGTAGCAGCCTCAAGTGTATGGTTGCTGCTACTGCTGCTGTTGTTTCCACTGCAGCTGATGATGCTGTTGTTTTTGGGTGTTGTGGTAGTGTTTGGGTTGTTGAAGCTGTTGTGTTGTGTTGGTGTGTTTATGGTGTTGGGTTGCTGATGTAGCAGCTGATGTGAAGAAATTGGGCTGAAGCTGTTTTCTTAACAGCAGTTTGTTGCTGTTGCTGAGGGTTGGTGTTGTTTTGAATGAAGTTACTGCTGTTGCTGCAGATGCTAATGCAATGGGGCTGAAATGTTGATAGGGGTGTATAGGTGTGGGGCTATGGTGTTGGGGCTGTTAGTTATATGTATGCCCTAGAGGCCATTACTATACATAGGATGTATATTGTAGTGGATGCTTGGACATATATAGAGAGGACTTTCTTGCTCGACATGATAGTATGCTATCTGGTTGATCTTTACCTTAACGTGTACACAGATTGTCTCTCTATTACATGTTGGTAAAGCCCTTAGGATGTGGACTTGACTACCTGGACTATGATGCGGATCATACTAGTGGGGACATGGTAGTCCATAAGTACATCCTTCAAAGTCCCTAGTCATGGGTATATCGAGACGGGGCATCGATATACCAGAGTAGACTAGCGTATACCTTCTCGACCCATATAGATGGGCGATGGATGATCCCATATCCATTGGTGTTTGACATCAGAGATGATATACGGGTGCTCAGTGGAGACTGGGTACACTGGACGGACTCGCCGAGAACTCCCAGATGGTATTATACCTTACGTCAGATGGCAGTTCTCTGGTGACACTGGTACAGAGTAGTCTGTTGACCCGAGATCGTCATAGAGTCTTGTGTGGTTCCCACTGTGCTTTGATTTCCATCTTACCACGTCCAAGAGGGCGTGCAAAACGGTGGTTTTTGGGTACAGTCCCGAGTCACATGGAGGCAATGAGCGATAGGAGGGGATTCGTCTCTCCCGGTATAGAGGGTTGATGTTGCGCTGTGTTCGATTGGCTATAACAGGAAATCCCTGGCTAGGGTTGCTGAGATTTACTGGTAAGTGTTACCAGTAGTTTCTCGAATGTTTATAGACCTCATATCGACACGACTTATCGAGCTATTGGGGTCTGACGTTTACCACCCCTAGGCGAGATATGCGACATATCAGACGATCAGACCGGACTGTACGGTAGTGTTACTGGTTGGATTCACTGGAGTGTGAGCAGGCTTGCTCGTCGATCTTCAGATCGCTCAATACCCGGGTGGCCGTTACATTTAGCAGACCGCTTGCGGCTTGTGGGTGTTTGATATGATCATCGCCTGCTGCCGGCGTATTGACGAGTCTTTAGAGTCCTACACAGAGGTTTCCTGGCTCAAGCAAAACGAAATAGGAGCGCATATGAGATATGTGCGGGACCGAGAATAATGCGTGTATGTGATACCGTATTCTATTCTCGGGATGAATGTATCGAATGGTTGTATGCGATATAACCTAGTTATTGATTCAAGCGTTGATTCGATAAGTCGATACATTGAATACTAGTCGGTTATGTTCGACATGACCGGATCATTGAATCAAGTGTTGATTTAATGATTTAATGTATAATTATATATTTGATATATTACTTTACATTAACTAGTATTGGTTCACTTTAAATGGATTTTCTCACTTGTATGTGCACATTGTATATGTGATATATTTTTGTGCACATGTTTGTATCATGTTTGATGATACTTGCTTCTTTGGTTAAGTGTATAGAATTAAACCATGATTAAGATGATGATTAGGGTTTTGCATAATCTTTTATTTATTTATTGATTTATTTGGAAAAGATTTTGGAGAGAATGGTGGCTTTCTTTGTTTCTAGTCAAAGCTTCATGAAGCTTTGACTTTGTAACCATTCTTGTCTCCATGCTTAACCCTAACCATTCCTTTAACCTTGGTCAATTCTCTACACATAACTATAGTTAAAATTATGATAAGTATTGATTTTTCTATTCTATTCAAATAACTTATCATAACTTTATCTTCATCTTCTTCAGAGAAGAAAAAGCTTGACCATCAATGGTGATTGATGAAAAAGAGTGAGAAATCCAATTCTAAAGTCTACCCACTTCCTATTTCTTCATCCTCTACCTCTTGCCAAGTAGTAGAGTGTGTTTTCTTCACAAGTTTCATGACTTGGTGAAGTGGGAGCTTGATCTTACGATGCCTCGACGTAGATCATCTTCGGCACGAAGTCGACGACCTTGCCCGTCCATTTCTCTGATGAAGCCGACGCTAGAGCCCGGATTTTGAATTGGACAGCGCAGAGGACTTCATCACGGAGCCATGGAGGTGGAGGACCGGATCTACAAAGGTTGTATTTCCGTATTCTCTTAGTAAAGTAGTTTACTAGTTGCTTTTTCGCCTAGAATTCTAGCCAACGATCTTGTTAGGGTTTCTCGGCACCGTTAAAATTTGAAATTGGCATGGTTGATGCCTTGTGAGACCTCCTTAGTGTGCCTAGGAACCCTACAGTGGTATCAGAGCCTAGCTAGAGCCTTCGGCGATGCGTAGACGGAGTTTGAAATCCGATCGAACCGAAACCCCGATTCCAAAATGCTCTCTGGACTTTTTCCAAAAACTGGGATTTTTGAGAATTAAAAATTGCTAAAAAATTCAGTAAGAAAAACTAAGAATTACGGTGCAAAATTTATCACATGATTCCATAAAAGTGCGGCTGAACCGCGGCATTAGCGTGCTAATGCGGCGGTTCCGCGGCACTTTTGTCTTATCTGTCATTAATTCTTGCACAGTAACTCCTATATTTTAGTGCTGGATTTTATGGGAATTTTTAATTTGATTTCAAGAGTTGAATTTTCTGGGGTGTTTTGGAGCGTACATGATTCGATCGGATTATCAGACTTTGTGTATGTGGCTTTCCGGATATTTTAGAATATGTTAAAAAGTTCGACCGGATATAAATACCCAATTTTTCCCTGCCGGAAAATTTCCACGTGTTGGATTTTTCCGTGGTTTAAAGACGTTCTAAGTAGTGCAAGTGACGCGATGGTCCCTCTAGAAGACAACAAACCTTAACTCGATTATGTGACCGTCTTGAACTGCCCTTTGAACCTTCGGGTTTGGGGCAGTACGGCGTGCCACATGTGAGGCGTTGGCTTGACCCTTCTACGGCTGGACCGTTGGTACTGAGGCACGAACTGAATGTTGTTAGACTTATTTCATGTGTTGAGCTGTTTCGGGAAAACTTGGGTGTTTGACTGTTCGATCGGAAAATTTAACATTTTTCTATTTATCCGGAATGTGATACAATAATTGGAATTCACAATAAGTTATGAGATAACTGAATGAATGTTATAAACACAGCAGTTTAGTTTCACTTGATCGGTTGCCACGGAATTTTGATGTGATCAAAAGTCCGTCGCAATCACGTAGCGTACGCGGATACTCTCCGATAAACTTGTAGGGTTCCTAGGCACCCTAGAGAGGTCTCACAAGGCATCAACCATGCCAATTTCAAATTTTAACGTGCCGAGAAACGCTAAACTACGGATCGTTTGCTAGATTTCTAGGCGAAAAAGCTAACTAGTTAACACTTAACAATAAGAATCGGAAATACAACCTTTGTAGATCCGGTCCTCTACCTCCACGGCTCCGAGATGAGGTCATCTCCGCTGTCCAAATCAAATCCGGGCTCTAGCGTCGGCTTCATCGGAGAATGGGCAAGCTAGGTCGTCGATGTCCATGCCGAAGATGATCTACGTCGAAGCATCGCAAGATCAAGCTCTACCTTCACCAAGTCTTGAAAACTTGTGAAGGAAACACACTCTACTACTTGGCAAGAGGTAGAGGATGAAGAAATAGGAAGTGGGTAGACTTTAGAATTGGATTTCTCACTTTTTTTCATCAATCACCATTGATGAAGCAAGCTTCTTCAAGTGAAGAAGATGAAGAAGAAGAAGATGAATATTATGATAAGTTTTTTTACAAAAAGGAAATAATAAGAATACTTATCATAATGTAACCATGGTAATGTGTAGAGAGTTAATCATGGTTGAAAGGAATGGTTAGGGTTAAGCATGAGACAAAATGGTCACTTGGTCAAAGTCTTCATGAAGCTTCAACAAGCTTCCAAAGATAGCCACCATTTTGCATTATGCTTATCATTTTCCAATATGAATAAACAAATAAATAAATAGATAACAAAATGAAAACCCTAACCATTACATAACCATGGTTTAAACTTGACACAAAACACAAGTTAGCATGCATCATCAAACATGATACAATCAAGTGCACAAAACTATATCGAATATACAATGTGCACATCCGAGTGAGAAAATCCATCTTAAGTAAACCGATACTAGTTGATGCAAAGTAATATATCAAATATATAAATATGCATTAAATCATTAAATCAACACTTGATTCAATGATCCGGTCATGTCGCACACAACCGACTAGTATACTATGTATCATCTTATCGAATCAACGCTTGAATCGATAACTAGGTTATATCGCATACAACCATTCGATACATTCATCGCGAGAATGGAATGCGGTATCACATACACGTATTATTCTCGGTCCCGCACATATCTCATATGTGCTCCTATTTCGTTTCGCTTGAGCCAGGAAACCTCTGTGTAGGACTCTAAAGACTCGTCAATACGCCGGCAGCAGGTGATGATCATATCAAACACCCACAAGCCGCAAGCGGTCTGCTAAACGTAACGGCCACCCGGGTATTGAGCGATCTGAAGATCGACGAGAAAGCCCGCTCACACTCCAGTGAATCCGACCAGTAACCCTACCGTACAGTCCGGTCTGATCGTCTGATATGTCGCATATCTCGCCTAGGGGTGGTAAACGTCAGACCCCAATAGCTCGATAAGTCGTGTCGATATGAGGTCTATAACTGTTCGAGAAACTACTGGTAACACTTACCAGTAAATCTCAGCAACCCTGGCCAGGGATTTCCTGTTATAGCCAATCGAACACAGCGCAACATCAACCCCCTATACCGGGAGAGACGAATCCCCTCCTATCGCTCATTGCCTCCATGTGACTCGGGACTGTACCCAAAAACCACCATTTTGCACGCCCTCTTGGACGTGGTAAGATGGAAATCAAAGCACAGTGGGAACCACACAAGACTCTATGACGATCTCGGGTCAACAGACTACTCTGTACCAGTGTCACCAGAGAACTGCCATCTGACGTGAGGTATAATACCATCTGGGAGTTCTCGGCGAGTCCGTCCAGTGTACCCAGTCTCTACTGAGCACCCGTATATCATCTCTGATGTCAAACACCAATGGATATGGTATCATCCATCGCCCATCTGTATGGGTCGAGAAGGTACACGCTAGTCTACTCTGGCATATCGATGCCCCGTCTCGATACACCCTCGACTAGGGACATTGAAGGATGTACTTATGGACTACCATGTCCCCACTAGTATGATCCGCATCATAGTCCAGGTAGTCAAGTACAGATCCTAAGGGCTTTACCAACATGTAACAGAGAGACAATCAGCATACACGTTAAGGTAAAGGGTAACCAGATAGCATACTATCATGTCGAGCAAGAAAGTCCTCCCTATATATGTCCCAGCATCCACTACAATATACATCCTATGTACAGTAATGGCCTCTAGGGCATACATATAACTAACAAAACTTAATAGACAGCCTCACTCCATAGCCCCGACCAAGTGACTGTAGGAGAACCCCGTCGCCGAAAGCATCCGTTCGGGTGCTCGCGGCAGCGGTGTTCCGCCTTGGTGCACTTCGTCGACGGTATCGGGGGTGCGGCCGTCTACTGAAGTTTGCGACGAGCATTCGATCAGGATGTCGGGAATCTTGTTGTATTACCCGACTTGGTATTGAAAAGTGTTTTCGATTTTGAGACTAAAATGTGGGGTTTATAATAGTTAGGCATGCGATGTCTAAGGTATTCATTTGATTAGGCATGCGATGTCTATGTAGATTGCGGATTCCAACTGTTGTAGTTTTACACTTTCTTTTCTGTGACCGTAAGTGTAATATGTGATATCGCCGGTTTCGTTGCTATATGTCAACGACAATTGGGATGCGTATATTTACTTACGTTGATGACATGTGATGTTATGTGTTGCTGGATATGTTATATTGGATCGTCGTGTTTGAATAGCCGGGGGTTTTTATGTGAGTTGAGTGTTTTTCATTTTCATTCATGTAAAAACTTGTATGTAATATTCTTTTATTGGGGCACTTCCAGGTTGTGGAAGATGTCACCGTTTGTATATTATTTACTTTTCCGCACTAGGATAGACCCAAGGAGGGGAGCATAAGTAACCGGGTTCTGGAGTCCAGTAGGAGACCAACTCGAGGAGTCGAGTTCGGGTCTCCTAACTCCAGAATTGTAGGGTTGCTTGCCGCTCTCGTACGGGTCTTGGGGTGTGGGTTTGGCTATTCATCGCGACCGTGGAATCCGATTTTTATACTGACTCGTATTAAAAACACGGACGTCCTAGTATATCCAATATTTCATATGTTTCTTCTGCTGCGATATCTGTGATGTGATCATGTGATGTTCTGTGATAGATACAGTATATAGTATATATGATATATTATATAGACGTTACTTATGTTTTACACCCGCGCTAGACCTGCCCTGCTCTGTCGTTAGTTACCTAACCTAACGGTGCACGAGGGGACATCGAGGCGAATGCGGATGGCATAAGTGTACGTCGTATTTATCTGTAATGTTTAGGTATTTAAATGATGGGACTTCATTAATGTGATTAATGAAAGAAAAGAAACCTAAGATGTTGTAGAATCGAATTTCAAAATAAAACAGGTAGCTACAGTTCTTGCTTTGCACAGAGGTATATGTGATATATCCTGCACCTTATTCGATGAGGAAAGGACCGAGATCCCTTCACCGGGAGTGACTCCTTTAGCAATAACTGGCAGATGCTACACACTCGGTTTGTCTTTTGATTGCTTTTAAGTGTTTTTGCTTTGCACAGTGATATATATGATATATCCCGCACCTCATTCGACGAGGAAAGGACCGACGATCCCTTCACCGGGAGTGACTCCTTTAGCAAAACTAGAAAAGCCTCAAAAGCACTCCATTTTAAAATCATTTGATTCTACAATGATATCAAGTTCATTACGCAATAGGTTTTCAGAAAAACCTGTCGTAGCCCTCCGTCATTTCAGATAAATCCTGTTTAGTATTCGTGCTGCGTTTGTTGACCTTGTCAAGGCGCTGTGTGCGGTAGCTAACCAGTATTTATCTGCTTATGCATATGATGCAGATTGGGTTAGGGTAGTCATGCGGCCTTGTTGACCTTGTCAAGGGTCGTGCGGGTGGGTTTGATTCAATCAAGAAATGACGGGTTGAACTTGACTTGCGGTCTATGGTTTGTTGACCTTGTCAAGGTCATAGATCGTTCGGGGCAAAATGTTATCGGGAATTTCAAGTGTTGAAATTTGCAATGAGATTGCATAACTTCTATGAGATAGTTGGATCCCGATACCCGCTGCGAGTAAGAGTTACTCCTGGGAGAGTTTTATACATTACAATTAGCCGATCAAGTAGGTGTCTAGAAAGGTGTTAACGAGGTTACGCCTCTGGGAAAACGAGGTTTACACTAATTAGGTTCGTGCGAAAGCACAGGGGACCTCCCTCAAAGTACCGACACTGGCCTGGCTGAAAGATTGGCGAACTTGTAGTGTGTAATTAATCCCGGCTAGTCTTTCCTTTTAGGGTTTGAAGGAAGATTTGATAAAAAGCAGTGGGAGCCATCTTGATTAGATAAAATAATAACCAATCTATTCTTGCAAGAGCGCACGCTGAGTGTTTTTTTCTCTCTCTCTCCAGGTAGCGACCATACCACGCCTTAATCAAGATAATAAAACGGAATATTGACCGAACCCGCTTGTTATACTGAGCTGGGGAACGTTGGTCCCGCTCCAACTTATAATTGTTATAAGATAGAGCAGGAAATTGGGGATTACCAGAATTCCCGTGCCGCCCAAACGAAGAGAGTGCATGCTGATGCATCATCTTCGGGTGTGTTCATTACAAAGAACTGTTTCTCAGTATCCTTTACGTCCTGGGTATGTGATACCAGATTAGGATCCCAGATATGTAATCTGTTACATAGGGCTATAGATAGGTAGAGAACTGAGAACGGGTGATAAGTTTCATGAGGCAGAAAACGGGGCAAGTGTTGCAGCCAAGTCTGTTGGTCACTGTCACCCTGTATTATCAATACATTGATTCTGAACAAATGCTATTAGATACCGAACCTGATATACAAAATCATATCAGTCTCTTTATCAGCAAAGAAATGATAAAATTTTGTATTGTTGGATAATGTTTTGAACATTTCCTATATCAAAAGTTGATCGGTTCAGGCACGTTATCTAAAAGCGTTGATGTTCTAAATCAAACTACAGTTCTTAGTATACGGATCACACACAAGAGGAAGAGTTCACCATTGAACGATTCCTTCTTGAGGCATTGTAGACTAGGACATATCAATGCGACCCGACTAGCTAAAGTTACATGTAGATGCATATTTAAATTAGTTTGAATTTACATCTTGTGAAACTTGCCAGTCATGTCACAAAGATAAGATGACCATAGCTCCGTTTACTGGAAACAGAGAAAGAGTTAATGAACTCTTGGGATGATACATGTTGATGTATGTAGGTCCCTTGTCTACATATGCCAGGACTGGTTCTTTGTACTTCGTTACATTCTCTGATAATCTCTCAAGATTCAGACATATGTTCCTGTTGAAACACAAGTCTGAACCTTTTGAGATATTCACAGAATATAAGTTAGAAGTAGAGAACCAAAATACGGGTATAAGTATTATGTCCTTTGATGAGATCAAGGAGGAGAATACTTGAGCACGGAAATCCTGGACTATTCTAAACGAGAATGAGATTCTCTCTCAGCATTACTCCTTCGTATACACCATAGCACGATGGTATATCGGGGCGGAGCAGATACACCCTATTTGATATGGTGTGCTCTATGATGAGTACTACTGAGTTACCTATTTCTTTTTGGGAGTTATGCACTTGAGAAGCTGCATACCTATTGAATAGGGTTCGAATCAAATCAATGCCTACCACTTCATATGTGATATGGAAAGGGAAGAGCCCATATCTTAAGTTAGTTAAGATTTTGGGGTTGTCCGGCCTATGTCTAAAAGCAAAATCCGGACAAACTCGAGGCAAGGTCTGTTATGTAGAACTGGAAAGGTTCCAGCTATGCAAACTGCAGCTGATGATTTGAAAGAACCAAAGGATTCAATAGTTACCAACGAACCTCAGCCTCTCCGCCGATCTAGTAAGGTTCCTCACCCACCTGAGAGATACTTCGGTTCCTCTATGATTGTAGGAGAGAGGATTGCATCATGAGATGATGACCCAACTAGTTTCGAGCTGGCCATCAGGAGTGAGACTCTGTAAGAATGGCTGGATGCTTATCGATCTGAGATGGAATCCTTATACACCAACAAAGTATGGACTTTGGTTGCTATATCTGAAGGGTTAAATCCCCATCAGGAGCAAGTAAATCTTGAGAAGATTACTTGGTGTAAATGGAAAAGTTGAGACTTTCAAAGCTAGACTTGTTAAAGCTTTTCGTCATCGACCAGGCGTGGATAATGATGAAACCTTTTCAAGTGGCTATGCTTAAGTCCATCCAGATCCTACTTGCCACGGCTACATACCATGACTACGATATCTGGCGGTTGGGTGTCATGACTGCTTTTCTAAATGATATTTTAGAAGAGTGCGTCTATAAGTACACAGCCAGAGGGCCTCGTAGACAGTGGGAGCAGCGGAAACGTGTGCAAGATGCTTTATAGGATAAAGCAGGCATCGTGGAGTTGGAACATCTGTTTTGATGGATTAGTCAAAGAAGTTGACATCATCAAAATGGTAGATGAACCTTGTATAAACAAAAAGGTAGTAGGGAGTATGGTGACGATCCTCGTAGAGTACGTGGATGACATACTCTTGATAGGGAAGGAGTTTCCTATGCTACGCTCGATCAATCTCCGCCTATCATAAAGATTCTCCATATAGGATCAAAGTGATACCTCCTAAATCCTGGGTTTTTGGATCTATGAGATAGATCTAAATGGATGTTAGGATACTCACTAGTTGTAGTGAGATGGTATCAAATGATCCTGGGGAGAATCACTGGAAGGGTTCCAGGGTGATAAAGACGACTGAATGTCAGTCACAGGCATTGTCTTTACCCTCAGTGGAGGGACGTGTTAGTTGTATGTATGCCCTAGAGGCCAGTATTGTACAGATGATGTATATTATATTGGATGCTTGGACATATATAGAGATGACTTTCTTGCTCGACATGATAGTATGCTATCTGGTTACCATTTATCTTAACATGTACACTAGTCTCTTTATACTGTCTTATAGTTACATGTTGGTAAAGCCCTTAGGATTTGTACTTGACTACCTAGACTATGATGAAGATCATACTAGTGGGAACATGGTAGTCCATAAGTACATCCTTCAAGGTCCCTAGTCGTGGGTATCTCGAGACGGGGCATCGATTTACCAGAGTAGACTAGCGTATACGCTTCTCGACCCATGTGATGGGCGATGGATGATCCCATATCCATTGGTGTTTGACATCAGAGATGGTATACGGGTGCTCAGTGGAAACTGGGTACACTGGACGGACTCGCCGAGAACTCCCAGATGGTATTATACCTCACGTCAGATGGCAGTTCTCAGGTGACACTTGTACAGGTTAGTCTGTAGACCCGAGATCGTCATAGAGTCTTGTGTGATTCCCACTGTGCTTTGATCTCCACCTTACCACGTCCATGAGGGCGTGCAAAATGGTGGTCTTTGGGTACAGTCCCGAGTCACATGGAGGCAATGAGCGATAGGAGGGGTTTCGTCTCTCCCGGTATTGGGAGTTGATGTTGTGCAGTGCTCGATTGGCCGTAACAGGGAAGTCCCTGGCCAGGGCTGATCAGAGATTTGCTGGTAAGTGTTACCAGTAGTTTCTCGACCCGTTACGAGCCTCACATCGGCACGACTTATCGGGTTATTGGGGTCTGACGTATACCACCCCTAGACTTGATATGCGACGTATCAGACGAAGAGACTTGACTGTATGGTAAGTGTTACTGGTCGGATTCGCAGGAGTGTGAGCGGGCTAGCTCGTCGATCTTCTGATCGCTCAATACCCGGGTGGCCGTTACGTTTAGCTGACCGCTTGCGGCTTGTGGGTGTTTGATATGATCATCACCTGCTACCGGCGTATTGACGAGTCTTTAGAGTCCTACACAGAGGTTTCCTGGCTCAAGCGAAACGAAATAGGAGCGCATATGAGATATGTGCAGGACCGAGAATGATGCGTGTATGTGATACCGCATTTCATTCTCGCGACATATGTTTCGAATGGTTATATTCGATATGACCTAGTTATCGAATCATTGATTCGATAAATCGATGCATTGAATACTAGTCGGTTATGTGCGACATGACCGGATCATTGAATCAAGTGTTGATTTAATGATTTAATGTATAATTGATATATTACTTTGCATTAACTAGTATTGGTTCACTTTAAACGGATTTTTCTCACTTGGATTGCACATTGTATATGTGATATACTTTCGTGCACTTTTCTGTATCATGTTTGATGATACTTGATCATTTAGTTAAGTGTATAAAATTAATCCATGGTTAATATGATAATTAGGGTTTTGCATTTTCATTTATTTACTTATTTATTTATTTATTTATTTGGAAAACAATAAGATGAGAATGGTGGCTTTCTTTGTCATTTTATTGAAGCTTCATGAAACTTTGACTATGCTAACCATCCTTATCTTCATGCTTAACCCTAACCCATCAAAGTGACCATGGTTAATTCTCTACACTTAACTCTAGTTCAAGTTATGATAAGTATTTGTTTTATATTTATTTTTAAGAATATACTTATCATAATTTTTTCTAGAGCTCATCTTCTTCTTCTTCTTCAAGCTTGCTACTCCAATGGCAACTTGAGCTTTAGTGAGTTAAATCCAAATCCAAAGTGAACCCACCTCCTATTTCTTCACCCTCTACCTCTTGCCAAGTTGTTTTGGGTGTTTACTTCACAAGTTTCACAAGTTTGTGAAGTCGGAGCTTGAGTTTGTGCAACCTCGACGTAGATCGTCTTTGACACAAAGCCGACGAGCTATTCCGCTTGCTTTCCCGATGAAGCCGATGATCGAGTCGAGGATTCATGATGGACAGCGAGGACATGACGTTGCGGAGCCGTGGAGGTGGAAATCCGGATCTACAAAGGTTGTATATCCGTATCATAGTAGTTAACTGTTAACTAGCTTTCTATTTCGCCTAAACATCTAGTTAAAGATCCGTAGTCTAGGGTTTCTCGGCACTAAAAAATTTTAATTTGGCATGTTCGATGCCTTGTGAGAACCCACTAGGGTGCCTAGGAACCTTTCACTGGTATCAGAGCCTAGCTAGAGCTTTAGGCGAAGTCCCGACGCAGTTTGACGTCCGAACGAACACGAAACCCTAATACTTTAGAGCTCTCTGGACATTTTCATAAATCTGGGATTTTTCAATATTTAAAATGTCTAAAAAATTCACCATAGAATTATAAGCATTACTGTGCAAAACGATCCCCTCCACTGTTCATACTACCGCGGAAGCGCGGCATAAGCATGCTTTCTGCCGCCCTTCCGCGGTCAAATGGTGACGTCATCCAAAATTTTTTGTACAGTAATACCTGATAAATTCTGGTGAGTTTTCTGGATATTTTTAAATTTATTCAAAGGTTGAGTGCTCTGGAGTAAAATTGGAAATCGATGAATTCGATCGGAATATCAAACTTTGTCTAAGTGTTTTTCCAGATAATTGTAGAATATGTTAAAGAGTTCGACCGGATACGAATACCCAGGTTTTCCCTTGCCAAAATATCCAAGTGTTGGATTATTGTGTGGTTAAAAGACGTTCCAAGTAGTGCAAGTAACGCGATGGTCCCTCTAGAAGACACAAACCTTAACTCGATTATGTGACCGTCTTGAACTGCCCTTTGAACCTTCGGGTTTGGGGCAGTACGGCGTGCCACATGTGAGGCGTTGGCTTGACCCTTCTACGGCTGGACCGTCGGTACTGAGGTATGAAGTGAATGTCTTTGAGCCTATTTATGTGTTGAGCGGTGTCGGGAAAACTTGGGTGTTCGAATGTTCGATCGGAAAGTTTGATATATTCTATTTATCCGGAATTGGATACAATAATTGGAATTCACACAAGGTTATGAGATAACTGGATGAATGTTATAAATCTAGCGGTTTAGTTTCATTGGATATTGAAAAGAGTTTTCGATGATGGGACTAAAATGCGGGGTTTATAACTGTTAGGCATGTGATGTCTAAAGAGATTGCGGATTCCAATTGTTGTAGTTTTACACTTTCTTTTCTGTGACCGTAAGTGTAGTATGTTCATATCGCCGGTTTCGTTGCTATACGTCAACGACAATTGGGGTATGCATACTTACTTACGTTGATGACATGTGATGTTATGTGTTGCTGGATATGTTATATTGGATCGTCGTATTCGAATAGCCGGGGGTTTTTATGTGAGATGAGTGTTTTTCATTTTCATTCATGTAAAAACTTGTATGTAATATTCTTTTATTCGGGGCACTTCCAGGATGCGGGAGTTGTCACCCTTTGTATATTATTTACTTTTCTGCACTAGGATAGACCCAAGGAGGGGAGCACAAGTAACCGGGTTCTGGGGTCCAGTGGGAGACCAACTCGAGGTGTCGAGTCCGGGTCTCCTAACCCTAGAATTGGCAGGGTTGCTTGCCGCTCTCGTAGGGGTCTAGGGGTGTGGGATTGGCTATTCATCACGACCGTGGAATCCGTGTTTTATACTGGCTCGTATTGAAAACACGGACGTCCTAGTATATCCAATATTTCATATGTTTATTCTGCTGCGATATCTGTGTTCTGATTCTGTGATGGATATAGTATATAGTATATATGATATATTATATAGACGTTACTTATGTTTTACACCCGCGCTAGCCCTGCCCTGCTCTGTCGTTAGTTACCTAACCTAACGGTGCACGAGGGGACATCGAGGCGAATGCGGATGGCATAAGTGTACGTCATATCTATCTGTGATGTTTAGGTATATAAATGATGGGACTTCATTAATGTGATTAATGAAAGATAAGAAACCTAAGATGTTGTAGAATCGAATTTTAAAATAAAACAGGTAGCTACAGTTCTTGCTTTGCACAGCGGTATATATGATATACCCCGCACCTTATTCGATGAGGAAAGGACCGAGATCCCTTCACCGGGAGTGACTCCTTTAGCAGTAACTGGCAGATGCTACACACTCGGTTTGGTTTTGATTGCTTTTAAGAGTTTTTGCTTTGCACAGTGATATATATGATATATCCCGCACCTCATTCGACGAGGAAAGGACCGAGATCCCTTCACCGGGAGTGACTCCTTTAGCAAAACTGGAAAAGCCTCAAAATCACTCCATTTTAAAATTTCATTTGATTCTACAACGATATCAAGTTCATTACGCTCATGGTTTTATGAAAACCTGCGTAGCCCTCCGTCATTTCAGATAAATCCTACTTAGTATTCGTGCTACGTTTGTTGACCTCCGTCAAGGCGTAGTGTGCGGTAGCTAACTAGTATTTGTCTGCTTATGCATATGATGCAGATTGGATTAGGGTAGTCGTACGACCTTGTTGACCTCCGTCAAGGGTCGTGCGGGTGGGTTTGATTCAATTAAGAAATGACGGGTTGAACTTGACTTGCACCCTGTGGTTTGTTGACCTCCGTCAAGGTCATAGGATGCTTGGGGCAAAATATTATCAGGAATTTCAAGTGTTGAAATTTGCAATGAGATTGCATACCTTCTATGAGATAGTTGGATCCCGATACCCGCTGCGAGTAAGAGTTACTCCTGGGAGAGTTTTACACAGTGCAATTAGCCGATCAAGTAGGTGTCTAGAAAGGTGTTAACGAGGTTACGCCTCTGGGAAAACGAGGTTTACAGTAATTAGGTTCGTGCGAAAGCACGGGGGACCTCCCTCAAAGTACCGACACTGGCCTGGCTGAAAGATTGACGAACTTGTAGTGTGTAATTAATCCCGGCTAGTCTTTCCTTTTAGGGTTTGGAGGAAGATTTGATAAAAAGCAGTGGGAGCCATCCTGATTAGATAAGATAAAAACCAATCTGATCTTGCACGAGCTTACGCTAAAGTGTTTTCTTCTCTCTCTCTCCAGGTAGCGACCATTTCATGCCTTAATCAAGATAATAATATGGATGTATTGACCGAACCCGCATGTTATACTGTGCTGGGGAACGTTGGTTCCGTTCTTTCCTATAAGAGTTATAGGAATGAACAGGATATAGGGGAATACCAGGATTCCCATGCCACCCGAATGAAGAAAGTACATGATGATGCATTTTCTTCGGGTATGTTCGTTACTGAGAACTGTTTCTCCATTTGCTCTACGTCCTGGGTATTGGATACCGGGTCAGGATCCCATATATGTAATCAGTTACATGGGCTTAGGAAAGGTAGAGAACTTGGAGAAGGTGATAAAGACATTAGAGTTGGAAATGGTGCAATTGTTGCAGCCAAGACTGTCGGGGAATATCACCTTGTATTACCAACTGGTAATACATTGGTTCTGAACGAATGCTATTACATGCCGAACCTGATATGCAACATTATATCGGTCTCTTTATTAAGTAAAGAGGGATATAATTTTGTATTACAGGACAATGTTATGAACATTTTCCATAACCAAAAGTTGGTTGGATCAGGCACGTTGTGCAATGGCATTTATGTTCTAAACCAATCAACAGTCCTAAGCATAACAAACACACACAAGAGGAAGAGTTCTGAACTCAATGAATCCTTCTTGTGGCATTGTAGACTGGGTCACATCAATGCGACACGACTAGCTAAGTTGCATAAAGATGGATATTTAAATCCGTTTGAATTTTCATCTTATGACACTTGCCAGTCATGTCTCAAAGGCAAGATGACCAAGACTCCGTTTACGGGACACGGAGAAAGAGTTACCGAACTCTTAGGACTGATACATAGTGATGTATGCGGTCCCATGTCTACACATGCCAGGGATGGTTCTTCATACTTCATTACATTCACTGACGATCTCTCTAGGTTCGGGTATGTGTTCCTGATGAAACACAAATCAGAAGCTTTTGAGAAATTTAGGGAATATAAACAAGAAGTCGAGAACCAAACAGGAAAAAGTATTAAAATCCTACGATCTGATCGAGGAGGAGAATACTTGAGCATTGAATTCCTGGACTTCCTAAAAGAGAATGGGATTCTCTCTCAGCTAACTCCTCCATATACACCACAGCACAACGGTGTATCGGAGCGGAGAAACCGAACCCTATTAGATATGGTGCGCTCTATGATGAGTGTAGCTGAGTTGCCTATTTCCTTCTGGGGATATGCACTGGAAACAGCAGCATATTTACTGAACAGGGTTCCCACCAAATCTGTGCCTACCACACCATATGAGATATGGGAAGGGAAGAGACCATATCTTAATTTTATAAAGATATGGGGTTGCCCGGCCTATGTCAAAAGACAAAAACCGGACAAACTCGAGGCAAGATCTGTTTTGTGTAAGTTTGTTGGATATCCCAAACATTCGCGAGGGTATATCTTCTACCACAGTGAGGAACAAAGAGTATTTGTTGCTCAACATGCCACCTTTTTAGAAAAGAAATTTCTTGCAAAAGAAATTAGTGGCTCTGAGGTAGAACTGGAAGAGGTTCCAGCTGAACAAAACACAACAGAAGATTTAGTGGAACCAGAGCATTCAGTAGCTTCCGACGAACCTCAGCCTCTCCGCCGATCTGGTAGGGTTTCTCGTCCACCTGAGAGATACTACGGTTTTCTCATTGATGGTGGAAGCGAGGATTGCATCATGGAGGATGATGACCCAACTAGCTTCGAGCAGGCCATCACTAGTGGGGACTCAGTGAAATGGCTGGATGCTATGCGGTCCGAGATGGATTCCATGTACACCAACAAAGTATGGACTTTGGAAGTTGCTCCTGAAGGGGTAAAACCCATTGGGAGCAAGTGGATCTTTAAGAAGAAACTTGGTGTAGATGGAAAAGTGGAGACTTTCAAGGCTAGACTCGTAGCAAAAGGTTTTCGTCAAAGACCAGGTGTGGACTATGACGAGACCTTTTCTCCAGTGGCTATGCTTAAATCCATCCGAATCATGCTTGCCATTGCTGCCTTTCATGACTACGAAATCTGGCAAATGGATGTTAAGACCGCCTTTCTAAATGGTGATTTAGAAGAGTGCGTGTACATGACTCAGCCAGAGGGCTTCGTAGACAGTGGGAGCAGCGGGAAGGTGTGCAAGCTGCTTAAATCCATTTATGGATTAAAGCAAGCATCGCGGAGTTGGAACATCTGCTTTGACGTCGTTATCAAAGAGTTTGATTTCGTCAAAAATCCAGATGAACCTTGTATTTACAAGAAGGTGGCAGAGAGTAAGGTTGTCTTCCTCGTATTGTACGTGGACGACATACTCTTGATAGGAAATGATATTCCTATGCTGCAATCGGTCAAGCTCTTCTTATCACAAAGATTCTCAATGAAAGATCTAGGTGATGCCTCCTGCATATTGGGAATCAGGATCTATAGAGATAGATCCAAACGGATTTTGGGATTGTCCCAATCCAGGTACATTGACACCATACTAAAGAGGTTTAGTATGGAAGAGTCCAAGCGTGGGAACTTACCCACGATCTCTGGAGTCACTCTCTCCAAAGAGATGTCTCCCAAGACTGATTTGGAGAGAGCTCGCATGCAAGGGATACCCTATGCTTCGGCAGTAGGCTCTATCATGTATGCGATGCTATGTACCAGACCCGATGTAGCATACTCACTAAGTGTAGTGAGCAGGTATCAAGCTGATCCTGGAGAGAGTCACTGGACAGCTGTGAAGAGCATTCTCAAGTACTTGCGAAGGACTAGAGATATGTTCTTGGTGTATGGTAACGGCGAACTCCAAGTGGAGTCCTTTACCGATTCCAGCTTCCAGAGTGATAAGGACGACTCCAAGTCGCAGTCGGGTTTTGTCTTTACCCTTTACGGAGGGGCGGTTAGCTGGAAGAGTTCCAAGCAGGAAACCGTGGCAGACTCGACGATGGAGGCTGAATACATCGCTGCCAACGATACTGCTAAAGAAGCTGTCTGGGTCAAGAAGTTCATTACTGAACTTGGTGTGGTTCCATCCATTGAGCATCCAATACCTTTGTATTGCGATAACAATGGAGCAGTGGCTTTGGCCAAGGAACCCAGGTCCCATCAGCGGTCCAGGCATATTCTGAGGCGGTATCACCTGATCCGGGAGATAGTTGATCGCCGGGAGATCGAGGTCAGGAGAGTTGACACGAAGAACAACACGGCGGATCCACTCACGAAGGCCATTCCCCAGATACAGTTTGAGAGACTCTTCGGGATGCTCGGTATGAGATACTACAGCAGCTGGCCCTAGTGCAAGTGGGAGATTGTTAGTTGTATGTATGCCCTAGAGGCCAGTATTGTACAGATGATGTATATTATATTGGATGCTTGGACATATATAGAGATGACTTTCTTGCTCGACATGATAGTATGCTATCTGGTTACCATTTATCTTAACATGTACACTAGTCTCTTTATACTGTCTTATAGTTACATGTTGGTAAAGCCCTTAGGATTTGTACTTGACTACCTAGACTATGATGAAGATCATACTAGTGGGAACATGGTAGTCCATAAGTACATCCTTCAAGGTCCCTAGTCGTGGGTATCTCGAGACGGGGCATCGATTTACCAGAGTAGACTAGCGTATACGCTTCTCGACCCATGTGATGGGCGATGGATGATCCCATATCCATTGGTGTTTGACATCAGAGATGGTATACGGGTGCTCAGTGGAAACTGGGTACACTGGACGGACTCGCCGAGAACTCCCAGATGGTATTATACCTCACGTCAGATGGCAGTTCTCAGGTGACACTTGTACAGGTTAGTCTGTAGACCCGAGATCGTCATAGAGTCTTGTGTGATTCCCACTGTGCTTTGATCTCCACCTTACCACGTCCATGAGGGCGTGCAAAATGGTGGTCTTTGGGTACAGTCCCGAGTCACATGGAGGCAATGAGCGATAGGAGGGGTTTCGTCTCTCCCGGTATTGGGAGTTGATGTTGTGCAGTGCTCGATTGGCCGTAACAGGGAAGTCCCTGGCCAGGGCTGATCAGAGATTTGCTGGTAAGTGTTACCAGTAGTTTCTCGACCCGTTACGAGCCTCACATCGGCACGACTTATCGGGTTATTGGGGTCTGACGTATACCACCCCTAGACTTGATATGCGACGTATCAGACGAAGAGACTTGACTGTATGGTAAGTGTTACTGGTCGGATTCGCAGGAGTGTGAGCGGGCTAGCTCGTCGATCTTCTGATCGCTCAATACCCGGGTGGACGTTACGTTTAGCTGACCGCTTGCGGCTTGTGGGTGTTTGATATGATCATCACCTGCTACCGGCGTATTGACGAGTCTTTAGAGTCCTACACAGAGGTTTCCTGGCTCAAGCGAAACGAAATAGGAGCGCATATGAGATATGTGCAGGACCGAGAATGATGCGTGTATGTGATACCGCATTTCATTCTCGCGACATATGTTTCGAATGGTTATATTCGATATGACCTAGTTATCGAATCATTGATTCGATAAATCGATGCATTGAATACTAGTCGGTTATGTGCGACATGACCGGATCATTGAATCAAGTGTTGATTTAATGATTTAATGTATAATTGATATATTACTTTGCATTAACTAGTATTGGTTCACTTTAAACGGATTTTTCTCACTTGGATTGCACATTGTATATGTGATATACTTTCGTGCACTTTTCTGTATCATGTTTGATGATACTTGATCATTTAGTTAAGTGTATAAAATTAATCCATGGTTAATATGATAATTAGGGTTTTGCATTTTCATTTATTTACTTATTTATTTATTTATTTATTTGGAAAACAATAAGATGAGAATGGTGGCTTTCTTTGTCATTTTATTGAAGCTTCATGAAACTTTGACTATGCTAACCATCCTTATCTTCATGCTTAACCCTAACCCATCAAAGTGACCATGGTTAATTCTCTACACTTAACTCTAGTTCAAGTTATGATAAGTATTTGTTTTATATTTATTTTTAAGAATATACTTATCATAATTTTTTCTAGAGCTCATCTTCTTCTTCTTCTTCAAGCTTGCTACTCCAATGGCAACTTGAGCTTTAGTGAGTTAAATCCAAATCCAAAGTGAACCCACCTCCTATTTCTTCACCCTCTACCTCTTGCCAAGTTGTTTTGGGTGTTTACTTCACAAGTTTCACAAGTTTGTGAAGTCGGAGCTTGAGTTTGTGCAACCTCGACGTAGATCGTCTTTGACACAAAGCCGACGAGCTATTCCGCTTGCTTTCCCGATGAAGCCGATGATCGAGTCGAGGATTCATGATGGACAGCGAGGACATGACGTTGCGGAGCCGTGGAGGTGGAAATCCGGATCTACAAAGGTTGTATATCCGTATCATAGTAGTTAACTGTTAACTAGCTTTCTATTTCGCCTAAACATCTAGTTAAAGATCCGTAGTCTAGGGTTTCTCGGCACTAAAAAATTTTAATTTGGCATGTTCGATGCCTTGTGAGAACCCACTAGGGTGCCTAGGAACCTTTCAGGACGGTATGTTGGAAGAGTTCCAAGCTAGATACCGTGACATACTAGACGATAAAGGCAAGATACATCGCTACTTAAGATGCTACCAAAGAGGCTGTTTGGGTGTATATTGGTTCATGAGATGAACTACGTTCCTACCATTGTGAGACAATGGAGTTGTGGCTTATGCCAAGGAACGCCGATCCCATCAGTGATCCAGACATATTCTAAGGCAGTATCACCTGATCATAGAGATGGTTGATCTCTAAGGGATCAAGGATAGGAGAGTAGACTCAGAGGACAACACAGCGGATCCACTCACAAAGGCCTGTTCCCAGAGAGAGATTTTTATGGGATGGTTGAGTATGAGATACTACAACCACTGCTATCAGACGGCCCTAGTGCAAGTGGGAGATTGTTAGTTATATGTATGTCCTAGAGGCCATTACTATACATAGGATGTATATTGTAGTGGATGCTTGGACATATATAGAGAGGACTTTCTTACTCGACATGATAGTAAGCTATCTGGTTGATCTTTACCTTAACGTGTACACAGATTGTCTCTCTATTACATGTTGGTAAAGCCCTTAGGATGTGGACTTGACTACCTGGACTATGATGCGGATCATACTAGTGGGGACATGGTAGTCCATAAGTATATCCTTCAAAGTCCCTAGTTGTGGGTATATCGAGACGGGGCATCGATATACCAGAGTAGACTAGCGTATACCTTCTCGACCCATATAGATGGGCGATGGATGATCCCATATCCATTGGTGTTTGACATCAGAGATGATATACGGGTGCTCAGTGGAGACTGGGTACACTGGACGGACTCGCTGAGAACTCCCAGATGGTATTATACCTTACGTCAGATGGCAGTTCTCTGGTGACACTGGTACAGAGTAGTCTGTTGACCCGAGATCGTCATAGAGTCTTGTGTGGTTCCCACTGTGCTTTGATTTCCATCTTACCACGTCCAAGAGGGCATGCAAAACGGTGGTTTTTGGGTACAGTCCCGAGTCACATGAAGGCAATGAGCGATAGGAGGGGATTCGTCTCTCCCGGTATAGGGGGTTGATGTTGCGCTGTGTTCGATTGGCTATAACAGGAAATCCCTGGCCAGGGTTGCTGAGATTTACTGGTAAGTGTTACCAGTAGTTTCTCAAATTGTTATAGACCTCATATCGACACGACTTATCGAGCTATTGGGGTCTGACGTTTACCACCCCTAGGTGAGATATGCGACATATCAGACGATCAGACCGGACTGTACAGTAGTGTTACTGGTTGGATTCACTGGAGTGTGAGCGGGCTTGCTCGTCGATCTTCAGATCGCTCAATACCCGGGTGGCCGTTACGTTTAGCAGACCGCTTGCGGCTTGTGGGTGTTTGATATGATCATCGCCTGCTGCCGGCGTATTGACGAGTCTTTAGAGTCCTACACAGAGGTTTCCTGGCTCAAGCAAAACGAAATAGGAGCGCATATGAGATATGTGCGGGACCGAGAATAATGCGTGTATGTGATACCGTATTCTATTCTCGGGATGAATGTATCGAATGGTTGTATGCGATATAACCTAGTTATTGATTCAAGCGTTGATTCGATAAGTCGATACATTGAATACTAGTCGGTTATGTTCGAAATGACCGGATCATTGAATCAAGTGTTGATTTAATGATTTAATGTATAATTATATATTTGATATATTACTTTACATTAACTAGTATTGGTTCACTTTTAATGGATTTTCTCACTTGTATGTGCACATTGTATATGTGATATATTTTTGTGCACATGTTTGTATCATGTTTGATGATACTTGCTTCTTTGGTTAAGTGTATAGAATTAAACCATGATTAAGATGATGATTAGGGTTTTGCATAATCTTTTATTTATTTATTGATTTATTTGGAAAAGATTTTGGAGAGAATGGTGGCTTTCTTTGTTTCTAGTCAAAGCTTCATGAAGCTTTGACTTTGTAACCATTCTTGTCTCCATGCTTTACCCTAACCATTCCTTTAACCTTGGTCAATTCTCTACACATAACTATAGTTAAAATTATGATAAGTATTGATTTTTCTATTCTATTCAAATAACTTATCATAACTTTATCTTCTTCTTCTTCATCTTCTTCAAAGAAGAAAAAGCTTGACCATCAATGGTGATTGATGAAAAAGAGTGAGAAATCCAATTCTAAAGTCTACCCACTTCCTATTTCTTCATCCTCTACCTCTTGCCAAGTAGTAGAGTGTGTTTTCTTCACAAGTTTCATGACTTGGTGAAGTGGGAGCTTGATCTTGCGATGCCTCGACGTAGATCATCTTCGGCACGAAGTCGACGACCTTGCCCGCCCATTTCTCTGATGAAGCCGACGCTAGAGCCCGGATTTTGAATTGGACAGCGGAGAGGACTTCATCACGGAGCCGTGGAGGTGGAGGACCGGATCTACAAAGGTTGTATTTCCGTATTCTCTTAGTAAAGTAGTTTACTAGTTGCTTTTTCGCCTAGAATTCTAGCCAACGATCTTGTTAGGGTTTCTCGGCACCGTTAAAATTTGAAATTGGCATGGTTGATATCTTGTGAGACCTCCTTAGTGTGCCTAGGAACCCTACAGGGGCTGGTGGCTGCAGCTGCTGTAGCTGTTGTAGGTGGCTGATGTGAGTGTGTAGGTGGCTGATGTTTTCTTCAGCTGCTGCTGAAGTTGTTGTTTTGGTTGATGTTGGATATTGGGCTGATGTTTGAGAGGGAGTAAAAAAGCACAAGGGATTATGAAGTGGGATGGATCATGGCACACCCTAGCCACTTCTCTCTCTCTCTCCACACAAGGTCAAACCTAACCCTAATCACCATCAACTAAGCTAAAAGCCCTTAATTAAGCTAATTAACATAACCAATTGGTTCAACCCATCATGGTCATCCTAACATGGTTCAACCCTAAGCTACCATGAGTCCAAAACATGAAACAAGTGTGGCAAGTGTGGAAATGTTATGTGCACATTTTTGCACAAAAAGCCAAAAATCTAATTAGCGATTTTTAATCGCGATTAACACCAACATAGCATATAATTCATCATAAAAACGGTAAATTGGCATATTTCCACAAAATAACCTATTTTAGAATTTCCATAAGTTTTCCCCAAAATTTTCCCCATTTATCGGTATTTATTATACCGACTATTAAAATATTCATTAAAAATTAATATTAAATTATGAAAATTCCTTAAAATAATATATATTTTTTTGAAATGTTACAGTCTCTTCCAATCTTATCTCTGCCGGACTATCCGGAAGTTGGTACTCTTTACTTAATCCGCTTCCGTTCTGGGACAGCTGCGATCTCATCATGACTTTCCCCTAGAAATGTGGTCGTATCCAATGCCTCAGCGTACTATTCAAATCTTTGGAATCGACGGAGAGGAACAACAACTCATTAAGATCTCGCACAAACCTCTTGCTCCACTTTCCTTCATTATCATCCACTTCGGGGTCGTATCTTGGTAGTTGCGTAGACTGCGATTCAATATTTGGCTACGGTCATATTCGGAGTCTCTTACATAGGCTCAAGTTATGAACTCGAGCATCTCCAACACTTAGTGGAAGAAATCTAGCGAAATGCGTTCTCGAGAACTTGTCTAAAGTCATCGGAGAATTATGCACTGCTCGTCTTCTCTGTTAGGAATATGTATGCCCTAGAGGCCATTATTGTATATTATAGTGGATGCTTAGATATATATATAAAGGACTTTCTTGCTCGACATGATATTATGCTGTCTTGTTACTCTTAATCTAAACATGTGCACTTGTTTTAGTTTACTATCTCATTGATACATGTTGATAAAGCCCTTAGGATATTGGCTTGACTACCAGGACTATGATGCAGATCATACTAGTGGGGCTTGTGTAGTCCACAATCACATCCTTTAACAGTTCCTAGTCGAGGGAGTATCGAGACAGGGCATCGGTGTTCCAGAGTAGATTAATGTGTACGTTTCTTGACCCTGTATGGGGAGATGGTTGATCCCATAACCATTGGTGTTTTACATCAAAAATCGTACATAGGTGCTCATTAGAGAATGGATACACCAAACAGGACTCGCTGAGAACTCCTAGATGGTACCATCCCTATCGTCATATAGCAGTTCTCTAGTGACACTTGTACAGGTTAGTCTGTAGACCTGAGATCGTCATAGTGTCTTGTGTGGTTCCCACTGTGCTTTGATTTCCTCCATGCCATGGCTCAAAGGAGTCGTGCAAACTGGTGAATTTTAGGTACAGTCCTGAGTCACATGGAGGCAGTGAGCGATAGGAGCGGTTTCGTCTCTCCCGGTATTGGGAGTTGATATTGCGCTATTCTCGATTGGCTATAACAGCAAGTCCCTAGCCAAGGCTGATGAGATTTACTGGTAAGTGTTATCAGTAGTTTCTCGAAAGGTTATAGGCCACATATCGGCATGACTTATCAAGTTAATGGGGTCTGACGATTCCACACCCCAGACTCAATATGCGACATATCATAAGAAGAGACCAGACTGTACGGTAAGTGTTGCTTATAGGCATTATGGGAGTTTGGAAAAGTTTGCTTGTTGATATTCTATTCGCTCAATACCTGGATAGCCGTTATGTCCAACTAGTACCGCTGACGACTTATGGGTATCTGATATGATCATTACCTACTGCTAGCGTATTAACGAGTCTTTAGAGTCCTGCATAGAGGTTTCCTAGCTCAAGCGACGAAATAGGGCATGTATGGAGATATGTCTGGGACCTTGATTGAATACGAGTATATGATATTGTATTCTAATCTAGTGATATTTGATATCAGTCAGGTTATATATGATATAACTGGATTATTGAATCAAGTGTTGATTCAATGATTTGATTTATATATACCTTATATATATTTGATATTAGCCGGATTATATTTGATGTAGCCGGATTATTGAATCAAGTATTGATATAATAATTTGATATATATATATATATATGTTATATATGTATATATACATATATATGTTATATATGTATATATATGTATATATATATATATATATTAACTAATATTGAATATTATCCGGTTGTATGTGATATAACCGGATTATTGAATCAAGTGTTAATTTAATAATTTGATATAAATATATATATTTGATATTATCCGGTTATATATGATATAACCGGATTATCGAATCAAGTGTTGATTTAATAATTTGATATATATTTATATATATATATATATTAACTAATATTATTCTCACTTAAGATTTTCTTCTCTTTATATATATTTATATATATGTGATATATGTATGTATGTATGTATTTAAATTGTATCATAGTTGATGATAAATAGAACTAGGATGTATGAGAATCACACATGAAGAAAGATGAGTAGATAATGATTTAGATTAATGAATTAAAAGAAAAGAGAATGAGTCATAATTCTTGAGTAGCTTGTTGAAGCCTTGAGAAGCCATGAGAAGCCATGACTCACCTCTTCTCTTTGGATTATTCATTGATATTTATCATTATCAATCTCATCTTATCTCTTGGCTCATGCTTCACAAAACATCCAAGTTCATCTCCTTCTTGCTCTCTTTACTAGAATTTTCTTGAGTTGAGAAAAAGAAAAAGAGAAAAATATTTTAGTGAGCAAATCTCCTACTTCATCAACCTAAACTAATCTAGCCCATTAGTTTAGGTTGTTAACATCACTAATAACTCGATTAGTGAAGTGTGAGCTTGAGTGAGAGAGACTTCAAAGTGGATCATCTTCGGCAACGAAGATAACAAGCAAGCTCGATCATTTCTTCAAGTGGAGCCCTAAGAAGAGTTCTAGGGACTTCAACTTGGATCTTTAGAAATGAAGGACTAGACTACCAAGATTGTAGACTCTTTACACTTAGTTTAAAATGTAGTTTGCTTACTTAAAACCTCTAATTCTCTAGTTCGATTCTTGTTTAGTATACTTAAACCTCTAGATTTTTTTTAAAATTACAAACTTGATGCTCATATAAACCTAGTAGAGCTGCTAAGACATACTTTCATGGTATCAGTGCCAAGCTAGAGACTTAAGCGAAGTCTAAACGACGTTAATGTGTTCGATCGATGTTTTAAATCCTGAAATTGGTGGTTTCTGTCAATTTTTTCAAACGTTGAGATTTTTTATATTAAAAATTCTCAGAAAATCATGCAGGTATAACTATGGAGGCTCAAGAAAAATGAGGACCTAATTCCTCTATGTGGCCGCGGAACCGCCGCCTACACCATTTCTTGGCCGCGGTTCCACCGCTGACTTGATGGGTTAGGACCTCGTTCATCTTCTGCTGCTTCATATTGTCATTTTTGTTTTTCTGGAAATTTTTAATGATACTCCAGTGGTTGAGGTCTCTTTGAATTGGCTGTGTTTGAAATATCGATTGAAATGTTTAACATTGTCTATATTTCTTATGATATGTGATACAATTTTTGGAATCCACATTGATTAGTTTTGTAAAAACTCGTTATCGAAATGTAAATCTCGCATTTTGGTCTAACATGATGGATTACCATGGAGTGTGGATTTGGATCGAAACTCCGTCGCAATCTCATATCGTACGCGAGTACTCGCCGGGAGACACTACTAGATAAACACGCCCCATAGTCCCGACCAAGTGACTATAGGAGAACCCCATGGACAAAAGCATCCACTCGGGTGCTCGCGGTCACAGTGTTTCGCCCAAGTGCACTTCGTTAACGGCCTCGGGGGTACAGTCATCTACTAAAGTTCCCGATGAGCATTCGATCATTTAATCAGGAATCTTTTTGAATTACCAGACTTAATTTTTGAAAACTGTTTCAATTCGAGACATAAATGCATGGTTTATAGGGTTGGGCATGAAATTCAGAATATGTAATAATTCGGGTTTATGATGTCTAAAGATGATGCGGATTCTAATTATTGTAGTTTTCATTTCTTTTATGCGACCGTATGTGTAATATGTGGTAGTATTGTCACGACCCGAAATTGGCACGTAACGGCCCTAATACTACGCAACGTCTACAGGCGTAACGCAGTAAAAGAAAGCCAAAACCCAGAAATCTAAACCATTAAAAAGACAAGGAAAGATAATAGAAGTTTTGAAACATTTGAAATCACAACCCAAATTCTTTAAAAGCCCAACTTATTTCCTTTAAAATTTTGGCAGCACCTCCTTTGTAAAAACTAGCCCCAAAAATGGGTACAACATAAATAAAAGTAAAGCATCCCCAAACGGGAGCAAAAACACGCCCAAAGGCGAAAAAAAACACCACAACACATATACGACGCCGAAGCGAAGAACTAAAAGACGACAAGTCACAAAATAATATACAACATCGTCCTCACACAAGTCTCTAAGTCAAACATGAAAGTATAGTAGATGGAGAGTATAAGGATACAACGAATATACAATACAACACGAATAACCACAAAACCCACCTAAGCAAAACAGCACACTGTGAGCCGATGCGGTATCCGTAGCAAAAGATGATAAGATGGATGAATAGCCTGCCTCGAGTACTCTGGGAAACACCCTGCAAAACAACTGTGGCACAACGGGGGTGAGTTGCCAACTCGTGAATAGTTAATAATATATGCAGGTAATCGCAAGTATGCACGTACAGCGTGAATCTAACATATACAATTAATAGCAATAAAATATCATATGAATGCAATAAACATGAAAGTACACTAGCAGGTATAACTAATACATGAAGCAATAGTAATATGACAATCAGTATGCAATAATCATGCAATAATGATATGAAAATGTATAAATGCAATAATCATGAAAGGTACACTAACAGGTACTACTAATACATGAAACAGTGCATCAACAATAAATGTAGAGTATGGAATGAAACATGTCAATTCCAAGGAATCCTGACATCGTAGTAGGATCACAATCCATCAAGACAATCCAAATTCTAATTTCTCAAATCAGCCCCCAAATTGGCTCTCATATCATATAAGTCTCACAAATTCTGAATGTACAATATCGAATAAATCTCATATATCCTGAATGTACAAATCAGCAATCTCATATATATCCTTTATCAAATCTCAGATGAATCACCTATACCCCAAATCCAATATCAAGTAAAATTCTAACACCCTAAATATATTTGCATGAATAAATATGATGACGTATATAAATTAATGTCAATACACATATATTAGCGTCTCATTCCACTAATATTGGTGTAAGGGCATATATAACAGCGTCCTAACCCACTGTTATATATACAAAGAAGTAAAAAAATCAATACACATATATTAGCGTCCCATTCCACTAATATTGGTGTAAGGGCATATATAACAGCGTCCTAACCCACTGTTATATATACAAAGAAGTAAAAGGAAATATCATGAAAACAATGTGTCAAGTATCGACACAGAAATGCTGGTCTATCAGGTGCTGTCACCGTGACTGGGCCCCTGATAGGTACATATCACACGCTATTCGAAAAACACGAGTGCCTAGCTCTGACCCTCGTATTTCCACGTATCTATACGTACATGACTCCCAACGGTATCCCCATGATTACCGCCGAGTCATTGGTAATGTCACCGGATAGTATGGTTCCCTTGCAACTCATCGTCTAGCACCACGACCTCATTCTTGCCTCGGGGTACCTCTGTGCCCCACCATGTACCCGCACACGGACCCTTCCGTTCCTCGCGTGGGGTATATATATCAGAACCGATAAATCTCATGGTGGCTGTTGAAATATCATATCAAGGGAAACCAGGTTTTTCAAATAATGCATAATTTCATGAACTCCCACGGTCCCCAAATCCAGAAAACATCATGAAAAATCCATATCACAATGCGAAAATCCATGAATATAATATATGCAACATAAAACTGTAATGAAAGCATATAAAGGAAAAGCCGCTAATTAACTACAACAAGTTAATATAAATATCATGCGGTCCTAATTTCTCCAAATCTAAAATAACATCAAGTAAAGATAAACATGTAGCTATAACCAGATGTATGTGAAAACATAAATGTATAGCAAGATATATGTATCTACCTACAAGTAATGATGTAGTATACCCCCTGGGTATAAGTGAAATATATGTGCAAGGTATACTTGTAGCTATGTCATAAAGTGTGTATGTATCTATCGCTAATGGTACAATACTCTATAGGTATACAGGTATGCTATAAGTCAATGCGTAAAGAAATATGAATCAAAGTCTCAATGTCCCTAACCAAGCAATATCATATCTATAAGTGGGTTGTGCGTGACTTGGCAATTATTGACGGTGTGTGTAGCATACAATCAGTGCTCGTGCAACATGAATCGTCAATAATATGTGCAGTGTCCTAAGGCTACTAGTCCAAGCACAACAACATTTAAGTAATAGGATAAATGCACAATTCTAAATATGACATAGAATATGCGACAGAAATAACACCTCTAGCCCAGACGCATAACACCATGCGGGCGATTCCCCTGTAGATGTTAAATCTACTCACCAACGCTCCAAGCTAAGTGAGTCTACCACCTGTTTTCCCCTGGTAGCAGTGTCCGAAGTCCCCGCCTGCGAACCTGCAACATTAAAACAATAACGCAAATATATATTAATAATAGATCAAAAACGCGTACAAACTACATTAGACCGACTCAACAACACTAAACATACTCTCAAGTGTTCGTATTGTGGCTAACGTGCATAGCGACACGACGAAACTAACCCAAGAGCAAAACCACACCAAGTGCCCGATCCGTGTCGTATAACGTATCGCGCTTAAACGAAACACTACAACTGTTATTTATATGTATGCCCTAGAGGCCATTACTGTACATACGATGTATATTGTAATGGATGCTAGGACATATATAGGGAGGACTTTCTTGCTCGACATGATAGTATGCTATCTGGTTGTACTTTATCTTAACATGTACTCTGATTGTCTCTATGTTACATGTTGATAAAGCCCTTAGGATATGTACTCGACTACTGGGACTATGATGAGATCATACTAGTGGGGCTACGGTAGTCGACGAGTACATCCTATAACTGTTCCTAGTCCAGGGTGTATCGAGACAGGGCATCGATGCACCAGAGTAGACTAGCGTATACGCATCTTGACCCATATGATGGGCGATGGATGATCCCATATCCATCGGTGTTTGACATCAAGGATAGTGTACGGGTGCTCAGTGGAGACTGGGTACACTGGACGGACTCGCTGAGAACTCCCAGATGGTATTATACCTCACGTCAGATGGCAGTTCTTCGGTGACACTGGTACAGAGTAGTCTGTTGACCCGAGATCGTCAAAGAGTCTTGTGTGCTTCCCACTGTGCTTTGATTTCCATCATACCACGTCCAAGAGGGCATGCAAAAAGGTGGCTTTTGGGTACAGTCCCGAATCACATGGAGGCAATGAGCGATAGGAGGGGATTCGTCTCTCCCGGTATAGGGAGTTGATGTTGCGCTGTGTTCGATTGGCTATAACCGGAAATCCCTGGCCAGCGTTGTTGAGATTTACTGGTAAGTGTTATCAGTAGTTTCTCAAACTGTTATAGACCTCATATCGACACGACTTATCAAACTACTGGGGTCTGACGTATACCACCCCTAGGCGAGATATGCAACATATCAGACGACGATACCGGACTGTACGGGAGTGTTACAGTTTGGATTCATAGGAGAATGTACAGGCTTGCTTGTTGATCTTCTGAGCGCTCAATACCTGGGTTGCTGTTACGTTTAGCTGACCGCTTGCAGCTTGTGGGTGTTTGATATGATCATCACCTACTGCCGGTGTATTGACGATTCTTTAGAGTCCTACACAGAGTTTTCTTGGCTCAGGCGAAACGGAGTAGGGGCACATATGTGATATGTGCGGGACCGAGGATAATGCGATATGTGATACCGTATTCTATTCTCGTCATATATGATATCAGCCGGGTCATCGGATCAAGTGTTGATTCGATGAATCGGTACGGATAAATATTAGTCGGTTATATGCGATATAGACGGATTGTCGGATCAAGTGTTGATTCGATAATTTAATGTATAATAATATATATGATATATTAAATTACATTAACTAATATTAGCTCACTAAAAGATTCTTTTTCTCACTCGGATAATACATTGATATATATGCGATATATGTTAATTGTATTATTTTATTTTGTTACAATAAATATTATATATGTGATATATAATATTGTAATATGATATGGTTATTAATGCAACATGTTTAGTGGAGATTAAATATGGTTAGGGTTTGATTAGGGTTAATCATTTCTAGAAGTTTCTAGAAGGTTTTCTTTTTTGTTTTGGAAAAGATATTTTGCAAGATATTTCTTTAACTCAACCCTAAACCCTAACCCTAGTTAATTCTCTACAATGGTTACTTGAACCATGGTTGCATTTCTAACCTTATCAAAGTCTATCATTGTTCATCACAAAAGGAATTCATATTATTCATCATCTTCTTCCTTCTTCTTCTTTGCTTGAAAAGCTTTCTAGCTTTGATCTTTGTGATGAAAATGAGTGAGAAATAGAAAACAAATGAGAGCAAAAATCCTACTTCAACATCCTCATCTATCCTTGCCATTTAGATGAGGGTGTTCACATTATTTCATGTGTGTTAGCTTGTGTTAATGAAACTTCAAGGTAGATCATCTTTGTATCGAAGATCGGAAGCAAAGGTTGCATCATTCTCTTCGTGAACCCTCTCGAGAGTCCGGAACACAATGATCGCAGCGAAGGGACCTCAACACGGAGCTTAAGAAGTGAAGGACCGGATCTACAAAGATTGTAATCCCTCTCGCTTAGTGTTAACATGTTTAACATGCTTGTTTTTGCCTAATCTCTAGTTTAAAGATCCGGCTTCGGGTTGTTCGGCATGGCTAATTTTTTAATCGGGCATGGTTGATGCCTCGTGGACCCTTGTGCGCATGCCCAGCAACCCTACAGTGGTATCAGAGCCAAGCTAGAGCTTTAGGCGAAGTCTCAGCGAAGTTTAAAGTCCGATCGAAACTCGAAACCCCGACACGAACCCTTCTCTGTACATTTTTGAAAAATGTGGTTTTTTCTGAATTAAAAATTCTCAGAAAAACAAGCAGGAAAAACTAAGAATTACTGTGAAGTGCGGCCCTCTAATTCGCTAAACTGACCGCGGAACCGCGGCGAAACCATGGGATTGGCGGCGGTTCCGCGGCCAAAATTGTGACTTAATCCCTGGAATTTCATGTAATTATTCTTAGGTCCTTTCTTGTTATTTTTTTCTGTAAATATTTTAATTCGACTCAAGTGTTGAGTTTTCTAGGGTTGTATTGGGGACTCGTTTATTCGATCGGATAATTTAACTTTGTTTTGTTTGTCCGGGTAATTTATAGAAACTGTTAAAAAGTTCGAACGGATATCAATAACTCACTTTTTCCTCTGTCGGAAAATTTTTCAAAAATTGGATTTTTTCTCGAGTTTAAAAATGTTCTAAGTCGTGCAAGTAACGCGATGGACCCTCTAGAAGACAACAAACCTTAACTCGATTATGTGACCGTCTTGAACTGCCTTTTGAACCTCAGGGTTTGGGGCAGTACGGCGTGCCACATGTGAGGCGTTGGCTTGACCCTTCTACGGCTGTACCATTGGTACTATGGCATGTGATGGATGTTTTTAAACTGATTTCAAGTGTTGAGATATATTGGGGAAATCTTGGGTGTTTGATTATTCGATCGGAAAGTTTAACATTGTCTATTTATCTGGAATGTGATACAATATTTGGAATCCACAAGAAGTTATGAGATAACTATATTGAATATTATAAATTTAGCAGTTTAGTCTCAAATTGATCGGTTGCCACAGAATTTTGATTTGATCAAAAGTCCGTCGCAATCACGTAGCGTACGCGGATACTAGCCGGGTAAACTTAATAGACAGCTACACACCATAGCCCCGACTAAGTGACTGCAGGAGAACCCCGTCGCCAAAAGCATCCGTTCGGGTGCTCGCGGTAGCGGTGTTTCGCCTAAGTGCACTTCGTCGACGGCGTCTGGGGTGCGGCCGTCTACTAAAGTTTGCGACAAGCATTCGATCAGGATGTCGGGAATCTTGTTGAATTGCCCGACTTGATATTGAAAAGAGTTTTCGATAATGAGACTAAAATGTGGAGTTTATAATTGTTAGGCATGTGATGTCTAAGGAATTCATTTGGTTAGGCATGCGATGTCTAAGAAGGTTGCGGATTCCAACTGTTGTAGTTTTACACTTTCTTTTCTGTGACCGTAAGCGTAGTATGTGGTGTATCGCCGGCTTCGTTGCTATACATCAACGACAATCGGGATACGCATACTTGCTTACGTTGATGATATGAGATATTATGTGTTGCTGTGATATGTTCTATTGGATTGTCGCGTTCTGAATAGCCGGGGGTTTTATGTGAGATGGGAGTTTTTTCTTTTTCATTCATGTAAAATTCATTTGTATGTAATATTCTTTTATTGGGGCACTACCGGGCTGAAGATGATGTCACCCTTGTATATTATTTACTTTTCCGCATTAGGTAGACCCAAGGCGGGGAGCACAAGTAACCGGGTTCTAGGGTCCAGTGGGAGACCATCTCGAGGAGTCCAGACCGGGTCTCCTAACCATAGAATTGGCTGTGTTGCTTGCCGCTCTCGTAGGGGTCTAGGGATGTGGGTTTGGCTATTCATCGCGACCGTGGAATCCGTGTTTTATACAGGCTCGTATTAAAACACGGACGTCCTAGTATATCAAATATTTCATATATGTTCTTCTGCTGCCCTGTTCTGTGATGAGATCATATTACTGCCTGAGACGAATGTTTATATTATATATATGAGATATATGTTATATTGCAGATTTCGTTTTCAAATGTGATGCTTGCGAAGCATAATAAAATGGGACTTCATTAATGAGATTAATGAAACTAAAAGAAACCTAAGATGTTGTAGAAACTTGTTTAAAAACTGGTAACTCTAGTTCTTGCTTTGCATAGTGGTATATATGATATATTCTGCACCTTATTCGATGAGGAAAGGGCCGAGATCCCTTCACCGGGAGTGACCCCTTTAGCAATAACTGGCAGATGCTACACACTCGGTTTGTCTTTTGATAGCTTCTATAGTTTCTGCTTTGCATAGTGCTATATATGATATATCCCGCACCTCATTCGACGAGGAAAGGGCCGACGATCCCTTCACCGGGAGTGACCCCTTTAGTAAAACTAGAAAAGTCTCAAAAACACTCCATTTTAAAATCACTCGATTCTACAACGATATCAAGTTCATTACGCAATAGGTTTTCTTAAAAACCTGTCGTAGCCCTCCGTCATTTCAGATAAGTTGTATATAGTATTCGTGCTACATTTGTTGGCTTTCGTCAAGGTGTAGTGTGCGGTAGCTATATGCTGCTTATCTGCTGCATACGATGCGATTGGATTAGGGTAGTCGTGCGGCTTTGTTGGATTTCGTCAAGGGTCGTGCGGGTGGGTTTAATTCAATCAAGAAATGTACGGGTTGAACTTGACTAGCGGGCTATGGTTTGTTGGCTTTCGTCAAGGTCATAGCACGTTAGGGGCAAAATTATCGAGAATTTCAAGTGTTGAAATTTGCAATGAGATTGCATACCTTCTATTAGATAGTTGGATCCCGATACCCGCTGCGAGTAAGAGTTACTCCTGGGAGAGTTTTACACATTACAATTAGCCGATCAAGTAGGTGTCTAGAAAAGTGATAACGGGGTTACGCCTCTGGGAAAACGAGGTTTACTTTAATTAGGTTCGTGCGAAAGCATGGGGGACCTCCCTCAAAGTACCGACACTGGCCTGGCTGAAAGATTGGCGAACTTGTAGCATGTAATTAATCCCGGCTAGTCTTTCCTTTTAGGGTTTGAAGGAAAATTTGACAAAAACAGTGGGAGACATCCTGATTAGATATATTAGATAACCAATCTAATCTTGCAAGAGCATACGCTGAGTGTTTTCTTCTCTCTCTCTCCAGATAGAGACCATATCAAGCCTTAATCAAGATAATAATACGGATGTATTGACCGAACCCGCTTGTTATACTGAACTGGGGAACGTTGGTCCCGCTCCAACTTATAATTGTTATAAGACAGAGTAGGAAATTGGGGATTACCAGAATTCCCGTGCCGCCCAAACGAAGAAAATGCATGCTGATGCATCTTCTTCGGGTGTGTTCATTACAGAGGACTGTTTCTCAGTATCCATTACATCCTGGGTATTTGATACCGGATCAGGATCCCGCATATGTAATCTGTTACACGGGCTACAGATAGGTAGAGAACTGAGAACGGGTGATAAGTTTCATGAGACAGAAAACGGTGCAAGTGTTGCAGCCAAGTCTGTTGGTCACTATCACCCTGTATTATCAGAATACATTCATTCTGAACGAATGTTATTAGATACCGAACCTGATATACAAAATCATATCGGTCTCCTTATTAGTAAAGAAAGGATATAATTTTGTATTGTTGGATAATGTTTTGAACATTTCCTATATCAAGAGTTGATCGGTTCAGGCACGTTATCTAAAAGCATTGACGTTCTAAATCAAACTACAGTTCTTAGTATACAGAACACACACGAGAGGAAGAGTTCAGAAATGAACGAATCCTTCTTGAGGTATTGTAGACTAGGTCATATCAATGCAACCCGACTGGCTGAAGTTACATTTAGATGCATATTTAAATTAGTTTGAATTTACATCTTGTGAAACTTGCCGGTCATGTCACAAAGATAAGATGACCATAGCTCTGTTTATTGGAAACAGAGAAAAAGTTAGTGAACTCTTGGGATTGATATATGTTGATGTAAGTAAGGTCCCCTGTCTACACATACCAAGACCGGTTCTTTGTACTTCATTACATTCTCTGATAATCTCTCAAGATTCAAACATGTGTTCATGTTGAAACATAAGTCCGAAGCTTTTGAGATATTCACAGAATATAAGTTAGAAGTAGAGAACCAAAATACGGGTATAAGTATTATGTCCTTTGATGAGATCAAGGAGGAGAATACTTAAGCACGGTGATTCCTGGACTATTCTAAAGGAGAATGAGATTCTCTCTCAGCATTACTCCTTCGTATACACCATAGCACGATGGTATATCGGGGCGGAGCAATAGCACCCTATGTGATATGGTGTGCTCTATGATGAGTACTACTGAGTTGCCTATTTCCTTTTGGGAGTTATGCTCTTGAGAAGCTGCATACCTATTGAATAGGGTTCAAATCAAATCAGTTGCCTACCACTTCATATGTGATATGGAAAGGGAAGTGCCCATATCTTAAGTTTGTTAAGATTTGGGGTTGTCCGGCCTATGTCTAAAAGTAAAATCCGGACATGCTCGAGGAAAGGTTAGCTATGTAAAACTGGAAGTAGTTCCAGCTATACAAACTACAGCAGATGATTTGGTAGAACCAAAGGATTCAATAGTAACCAACGAACCACAGCCTCTCCACCGATCTAGTAGGGTTCCTCACCCACCTGAGAGATACTTTGGTTTCTCTATGACAGTGGGAGCGAGGATTGGATCATGAGATGATAACGCAACTAGTTTTCGAGCTGGCCATCAGGAGTGGGACTCTGTAAGAATGGCTGGATGCTTATCGATCTGAGATGGAATCCTTATACACCAACAAAGTATGGACTTTGGTTTCTTTATCTGAAGGGTTAAATCCCCATCAGGAACGAGTATATCTTGAGAAGATTACTTGGTGTACATGGAAAAGTTGAGACTTTCAAAGCTATGCTTAAGTCCATCCAGATCCTACTTGCCACGGCTACATACCATGACTACGATATCTGGCGGTTGGGTGTCATGTCTACTTTTCTAAATGATGTTTTAGAAAAGAGCGCCTATAAGTACACAGCCAGAGGGCTTCGTAGACAGTGGGAGCAGCGGAAACGTGTGCAAGATGTTTTATATGATAAAACAGGCATCGCGGAGTTGGAACATCTGTTTTGATGTGGGAGTCAAAGAGTTTGACTTCATCAAAATAGTTGATGAACCTTGTATATACAAAAAGGTAGTAGGGAGTATGGTAGTGATCCTCGTAGAGTACGTGGATGACATACTCTTGATAGGGAAGGAGTTTCCAATGCTACGCTCGGTCAATCTCCGCTTATCACAAGGATTCTCCATATAGGATCAAAGTGATACCTCCTAAATCCTGGGTTTTGGATCTATGAAATAGATCTAATTGGATGTTAGGATACTCACTAGTTGTAGTGAGATGGTATCAATCAATCCTGAGGAGGATCACTGGAAAGGTTTCAGGCTGATAAGGACGACTGAATGTCAGTCGCTGGCATTGTCTTTACCCTCAGTGGAGGGACGGTATGTTGGAAGAGTTCCAAGCTAGATACCATGACATACTAGACGATTAAAGGCAAGATACATCATTACCAAGGATGCTACCAAAGAGCCAGTCTGGATACATATTAGTTCATGAGATGAACTTCGTTCCTACCATTGTATGATAATGGAGTTGTGGCTTTAGCCAAGGAACTACCGTCCCATCAAAAATCCAGATATAATTCTTAGGCAGTATCACCTGATCATGGAGATGGTTGATCTCCAGGGAGATCGAGGTTAGGACAGTAGACACAGAGGACGACAGCGCGGATCCACTCATAAAGGCCTTTTTCCTAGAAGAGACTTTTATGGAATGGTTGAGTATGAGATACTTCAACCGCAGCTAATTGTTGGGTATGCGATACCACAACAGATGGCCCTAGTGCAAGTGGGAGATTGCTAGTTATATGTATGCCCTAGAGGCCATTACTGTACATACGATGTATATTGTAATGGATGCTTGGACATATATAGGGAGGACTTTCTTGCTCGACATGATAGTATGCTATCTGGTTGTACTTTATCTTAACATGTACTCTGATTGTCTCTATGTTACATGTTGATAAAGCCCTTAGGATATGTACTCGACTACTAGGACTATGATGAGATCATACAAATGGGGCTACGGTAGTCGACGAGTACATCCTATAACTGTTCCTAGTCGAGGGTGTATCGAGACAGGGCATCGATGCACCAGAGTAGACTAGCGTATACGCATCTTGACCCATATGATGGGCGATGGATGATCCCATATGCATCGGTGTTTGACATCAAGGATGGTGTGCGGGTGCTCAGTGGAGACTGGGTACACTGGACGGACTCGCCGAGAACTCCCAGATGGTATTATACATCACGTCAGATGGCAGTTCTCCGGTGACACTGGTACAGAGTAGTCTGTTGACCCGAGATCGTCATAGAGTCTTATGTGATTCCCACTGTGCTTTGATTTCCATCATACCACGTCCAAGAGGGCGTGCAGAAAGGTGGCTTTTGGGTACAGTCCCGAATCATATGGAGGCAATGAGCGATAGGAGGGGATTCGTCTCTCCCGGTATAGGGAGTTGATGTTGCGCTGTGTTCGATTGGCTATAACCGGAAATCCCTGGCCAGGGTTGTTGAGATTTACTGGTAAGTGTTATCAGTAGTTTCTCGAACTGTTATAGATCTCATATCGACACGACTTATCAAGCTACTGGGGTCTGACGTATACCACCCCTAGGCGAGATATGCGACATATCAGACGACGAGACCGGACTGTACGGGAGTGTTACTGTTTGGATTCACAGGAGAATGTACAGGCTTGTTTGTTGATCTTCTGAGCACTCAATACCTGGGTGGCTGTTACGTTTAGCTGACCGCTTGCAGCTTGTGGGTGTTTGATATGATCATCACCTACTGCCGGCGTATTGACGATTCTTTAGAGTCCAACACAGAGTTTTCTTGGCTCAGGCGAAACGGAGTAGGGGCACATATGTGATATGTGCAGGACCGAGGATAATGCGATATGTGATACCCTATTCTATTCTCGCGATATATGATATCAGCCGGGTCATCGGATCAAGTGTTGATTCGATGAATCGGTACGGATAAATATTAGTCGGTTATATGCGATATAGCCGGATTGTCGGATCAAGTGTTGATTCGATAATTTAATGTATAATAATATATATGATATATTAAATTACATTAACTAATATTAGCTCACTAAAAGATTCTTTTTCTCACTCGGATAATACTTTGATATATATGCGATATATGTTAATTGTATTATTTTATTTTGTTACAATAAATATTATATATATGATATATAATATTGTAATATGATATGGTTATTAATGCAACATGTTTAGTGGAGATTAAATATGGTTAGGGTTTGATTAGGGTTAATCATTTCTAGAAGTTTCTAGAAGGTTTTCTTTTTTTTTTTGGAAAAGATATTTTGCAAGATATTTCTTTAACTCAACCCTAAACCCTAACCCTAGTTAATTCTCTACAATGGTTACTTGAACCATGGTTGCATTTCTAATCTTATCAAAGTCTATCATTGTTCATCACAAAAGGAATTCATATTATTCATCATCTTCTTCCTTCTTCTTCTTTGCTTGAAAAGCTTTCTAGCTTTGATCTTTGTGATGAAAATGAGTGAGAAATAGAAAAAAAATGAGAGCAAAAATCCTACTTCATCATCCTCATCTATCCTTGCCATTTAGATGAGGGTGTTCACATCATTTCATGTGTGTTAGCTTGTGTTAATGAAACTTCAAGGTAGATCATCTTTGTATCGAAGATCGGAAGCAAAGGTTGCATCATTCTCTTCGTGAACCCTCTCGAGAGTCCGGAACACAATGATCGCAGCGAAGGGACCTCAACACGGAGCTTAAGAAGTGAAGGACCGGATCTACAAAGGTTGTTATCCCTCTCGCTTAGTGTTAACATGTTTAACATGCTTGTTTTCGCCTAATCTCTAGTTTAAAGATCCGGCTTTGTGTTGTTCGGTACGGCTAATTTTTTAATCGGGCATGGTTGATGCCTCGTGGACCCTTGTGCGCATGCCCAGCAACCCTACAACAACTACCTAAGTGATCCCAGATTTCGTATATAGAGAAAACTCAACAATCAAACAAGACCAAAAACACACAAACCACAGCATAGACCTACCCACAAAAACCCACACCCCAACTCCTTCCCGAGCCGAGGTCGCCGGAATCCCCCTCGTACGTCGCCGGCCGTGGCCGGTGGGGTGGGCCTTGTCTCTCAGGCAGGGTCTTAGGTTCATAGGTACAACACAACCACATTGTTTAGTTTTCTAGTAAACTTTCCGGGTCACAGCAGATTACATATATCACAAATCGAGACTAAAAATACGATATTATGCACCAAATTAAACTTTAACCAATCTAAACTGAAACTAACTAGCTAAGCTACACTAAAAACACTTAAACAACAGCAAAAGAACATTACCTACACAAAAGAACTCAAAGATCCTAGCTTTGCATGCTCCTAGGCATCCATGAGGCAAAAAGTGATTCAAAGATGTGATTTTGGTGAATTTTGGTGAACTTTAGTGAATTTTGTGATGAATTTGAGTAGGAAAAAGAGAGTGTTCTGTTTAGAAAAGAAAGAGATGATGAAATGAGAAAGAGATAGAGAAAAAGATAGAGGGTGTAAGGAAATGAGAGAGGGAGGTGAGTGTAGGGTGAGAATGAGAGTGAGTGTATCACTAGCATTAATGCATCATTAATGCCTTCACACACACCTCATCACTCAAACAAATATCTAACCTTCTTCCCACAAAAGATCAAGGAATTAGGGTAAAGGATTGGATTAAAGAAAAGATTAGGATAAACAAAGGATTAGGTTAAGTGTCAAGGTTGCTAAGATCAAAATTAGCACAAACAAAACTCACATTTTACTTGCACACGTGCGTGCATGCATATAAAAAATAATGATAAATTATTAATTAAATGTTATAAAATATGAGGGAGCAGAATTGGTAAACTTTTTACAGTAAACCCGCTTTAACGTCTAAACGAACACTAACCGAAATCTAAGGCGTTACAAGTATCCCTGATCTCGTTGCTATACGACAACGACATTAGGGATACGCATATTTACTTAAGTTGATGACATGTGATGTTATTGTGTTGCTATTGATATGTTATATTGGATCATCGTGATTGAATAGCCGGGGGGTTTAACGTGAGATGAGAGTTTTTCAATTTTCATTCATGTAAATATTTTTATGTAATATTCTTTTATTGGGACACTTCCGGGTTGAGGTTGTTGTCTCCATTTGATGTATATTATTTACTTTTCCGCATTAGGATAGACCTAAGACGGGGAGCACAAGTAACCGGGTTCTACAGTACAATGGGAGGCCATCTTGAGGAGTCTAGACCGGTCGCCTAACTCTAGAATTGGTAGGGTTGCTTGCCCTCTCATAGTGGTCTAGGGGTGTGGGATTGGCTATTCATCACGACCGTGGAATCCATGTTTTTCATTACCGGCTTAATCTAAAACACGGACCTCCTAGTATATCCTATATTTCATATATCTGCTTCTGCTGTTTCTGTGATGTGATGTGATCATATAACTACGTGAGACGAATGCTACTTATATATATGATATACTAGTAGAAACTATATATGTTTTGCATCCGCGCTAGTCCTGACCCCGCCTTGCCGTAAGTTAAGTAACCTTACGGTGAAGACCCGGGTCCCTGCGGCGAATGCGAATGGCATATATGTATGTTTTATTTTCGTTTCTTCTTTGATATTTAGGAAACTTAAAAGATGGGACGTCATTAATAAGATTAATAAAAATAAAAGAAACCTAAAAGATGTTGTAGAATCAAATTTTTCAAAAAGGTAGCTCTAGTTCTTGCTTTATATAGTGGCACTCCATTATGAATATCTAGCACCTCATTCGATGAGGAAAGAGCCTAGATCCATTCACCGGGAATGACCACTTTAGCAAAACTAGCATATGCTATAACCCACTCAGTTTGTTTTGAAAACTACTCGATTTTAAAGCTGAGCTTAAACCACTCCTTTTCAAATCACTAGATTCTACAACAATATCAAGTTCATTACGTTAAAGGTTTTCTTCAAAACCAGTCGTCGCCCTCCGTCATTTCAGATAGGTACTGTTTAGTATTCATGCTACATTTGTTGACCTTGTTAAGGCATAGTGTTCGGTAGCTGATTTGTGTTTTTCTGCAGCATGTTGATGCGATCGGTAGGGGCAGTCACACAGCCTTGTTGACCTCCGTCAAGAGTTTGTGTGGGTGGGTTCGAATCGATCAAGAAATGACGGGTTGAACTTGACTAGCGGCCTATGGTTTGTTGACCTCCGTCAAGATCATAGGCCGTTAGGGGTAAAAACAGATATTGGGAATTTCAAGTGTTGAAATTTGCAATGAGATTGCATACCTTCTATGTGATAGTTGGATCCCGATACCCACTGCGAGTAAGTGTTACTCTTGAGAGAGTTTTCCACTTTATAATTAGCTAATTCAGTAGGTGTCTACGAAAGGTGTTAACGGGGTTATGCCCCTGCAGAAACGAGGTTATTTAATTAGTTCCATGCGAAAGCACGGGGAGACTCCCTCAGAGTACCAACACCTGCCCGGCTGACCGATTAGCGAACTTGTAGGGTGTAATTAATCCCGGCTAATCTTACCTTTTAGGGTTTGAAGGAAGATTTGATAAAAACAGTGGGAGCTATCATGATTAGATAAGATAGTAACCAATCTAAGCTTGCAAGAGCGTACGCTAAAGTGTTTTCTTCTCTCTTTCCACGTAGCGACCATGTCACGCCTTAATCAAGATAATAATGTATTGATCGAACCTGCTTATTATACTGGGCTGCGGAACATTGGTTCCTCTCTATCTTAAGTCTAGGCAAGGGATAGGGGAATGCAAGGATTCCCACGCAACCCGAGTGAAGAAAGAGCATTCAGATACATTTTCTTCGGGTGTGTTAGTTATTGAGAACTGTTTCTCAGTCTGCTCTACATCCTGGGTATTAGATACCGGATCAGGATCCTATATTTGTAATCTGTTACAAGGTTTGAAGAGAAGTAGAGAACTAGGAAAGGGTGATATGTCTCTCAGAGTAGCGAATGAAGCAATTGTTTTTACCGAAGGTGTCGGGGAATATCACCTAATATTACCAAATGGTAATACATTGATTTTGAACGACTGATATTTCGTACCATCGATGATGTGCAATATAATATCTGTTTCTTTATTAGAGAAAGAAGGATATATAACTTTGCATTAGAGAAAAATGTTATGAACATTTTCCTAAATCAAGTGTTGATTGGGTTTGGTACGTTATGTAATGGTATATACGTTCTAAATCAAAATACAGTTCTGAATATACAATATACACACAAGAGGAAAAGTTCAGAAATGAACGAAATCTTCTTGTGGCATTGTAGACTTGGTCATAACAATGCGACCAGACTAGCTAAGTTGCATAAAGATGGAAATTTGAATCCGTTCGAATTTACATCTTATGAAACTTGTCAGTCGTGTCTCAAAGGAAAGATGACTAAAACTCCGTTTACGGGACATGGAGAAAGAGCTACTGAACTCTTGGGACTGATACCTAGTGATGTATGTCTACACATGCTAGGAATGGTTCCTCGTACTTCATTACATTTGCCGATGATCTCTCAAGATTTGGACATGTGTTCCTGTTGAAACACAAATCTGAAGCTTTTGGGAAATTAAAGGAATATAAGAGCGAAGTAGAGAACCAGACGGGTAAAAGTACTAAAATCCTTCAATCTGATCGAGGAGGTGAATACTTAAGCATGGAATTCCGAGATTATCTAAAAGAGAATGGGATTCTCTCTCAGATTACTCCTCCGTATACACCACAGCAAAATGGAGTATCGGAACGGAGGAATCACACCCTATTTGATATGGTGCATTGTACGATGGGTGTTGCTGAGTTACCTATTTCCTTTTAGAGTTATGCACTTGAGACAGCTGCATACCTATTGAATAGGGTTCCTACCAAATCTGCGCCTACCACACTATATGAGATATGGGAGGGGAAGAGACCGTATCTTATCTTCATTAAGATATGGGGTTGTCCGGCTTATATTAAAAATCAAAATCCAGACAAGCTCGAGGCAAGGTCTATCCTATGTAAGTTTGTTGGATATCCCAAACATTCATGAGGGTATATCTTCTACCACATCGAGGAACAAAAGGTGTTTGTTGCTCAACATGCCACCTTTTTAGAAAAATATTTTCTTGTGAAAGAAATTAGTGGTAATGAGGTAGAGCTGGAAGAAGTTCCAGATACATAAACTACAACTGATGATTTGGTAGAACCGGAGGATTCAATAGTCCCCAATGAACCTCAGCCACTCTGCAGATCTAGTAGGGTTCCTCATCCACCTGAGAGATACTACGGTTTTCTCATAGATAGTGGGAGCGAGGATTGCATCATTGAAGATGATGACCTAACTAGTTTCGAGCAGGCCATCATAAGTAGGGGCTCTGTGAAATGGCTGGATGCTATGCGATCTGAGATGTAATTCATGTACACCAACAAAGTATGGACTTTAGAAGTTGCTCCTAAAGGAGTAAAACCCATTGGGAGAAAGTGGATCTTTAAGAAGAAAATTGGTGTAGATGGAAAGGTTGAGACCTTCAAAGCTTGACTTGTAGCAAAAGGTTTTCGTCAACGACCAGATGTTGACTATGATGAGACCTTTTCTCCAGTGGCTATGCTTAAGTCCATCAGGATCCTACTTGCCATTGCTGCATACCATGACTATGAAATCTGGCAGATGGATGTCAAGACCGCTTTTCTAAATGGTGATTTAGAAGAGAGCGTGTATATGACACAGCCAGAGGGCTTCGTAGACAGTGGGAGTAGCGGAAAGGTGTGCAAGCTTCTTAAATCAATCTATGGATTAAAGCAAGCATCGCGGAGTTGGAACATTTATTTTGATGTAGCAGTCAAAGAGTTTAACTTCATCAAAAACGTAAATGAACCGTGTATATATAAAAAGGTTGTAGAGAGTAAGATTGTCTTTCTCGTATTGTACATGGATGACATATTCTTTATAGAAAATGATATTCCTATGCTGCACTCGGTCAAACTCTTCCTATCACAAAAGTTCTCCATGAAAGATCTGGGTGATGCCTCCTACATCCTGGGGATAAAGATCTATAGGGATAGATCTAAAAGGATGTTGGGATTGTCCCAATTCAGGTACATAGACACCATACTAAGGAGGTTTAGTATGGAGGATTCAAAGCATGGTAATTTACCCGCTTGCTCAGAAATCACTCTCTCCGAAGAGATGTCTCCCCAGACTGATTTGGAGAGGACTCGTATGAACATGATAACCTATGCTTCTACAGTTGGGTCTATCATGTATGCGATGTTGTGCAACAAACCGGATGTATCTTACACACTTAGTGTGGTAAGTAGATATCAATCAAACCTAGGGGAGAAGCACTGGATAGCTGTGAAGAACATTCTTAAGTACTTGAGAAGAACTAAAAAGATGTTCTTGGTGTATGGTAATGGAGTCCTTTACTGATTCGAGCTTCCAGAGTGATAGGGACAACAGCAAGTCTGTCTCGGGTTTTGTCTTCATCCTCAATGGAGCGGCGGTATGTTGGAAGAGTTCCAAGCAAGATACCATTGCAGAATCGACGATGGAGGCTGAATACATCACTGCCAATGATGCTGCCAAAGAGGCTGTTTGGTTGAAGAAGTTCATTATTGAACTTGGTGTGGTTCCATCCATTGACTATCCAATACCTTTGTATTATAATAACAATGGAGTTGTGGCTTTGGCCAAGGAACCCCGGTCCCATCAGCGATCCAAACATATTCTGAGGCTGTATCACCTGATCCTCGAGATGGTTGACCGCCGGGAGATCGAGGTCAGGATAGTAGATATGAAGGACAACACGGCAAATCCACTCACAAAGACCCTCCCTCAGACGCAGTTTGAGAGACTTTTTAGGATGTTGGGTATGCGATACTACAACAACTAGCTTTAGTACAAGTGGGAGATTATTAGGAATATGTATGCCCTAGAGACCATTATTGAATATTGTAGTGGATGCTTGCATATATATATATAGGACTTTCTTGCTCGACATGATAATATGCTATCTGGTTGCTCTTTATCTAAACATGTGCACTTTTTTTAGTTTACTATCTCATTGATACATGTTGATAAAGCCCTTAGGATATTTGCTTGACTACCAGGACTATGATGCAGATCATACTAGTGGGGCTTGTGTAGTCTTCAAGCACATCCTTTAACAGTTCCTAGTCGAGGGGGTATCAAGACAGGGTATCGATGTTCCAGAGTATACTAGTGTGTGCGTTTCATGTCCCTGTATGGGGCGATGGTTGATCCCATAACTATTGGTGTTTGACATCAAAGATTGTACACAGGTGCTCATTAGAGAATGGGTACACCGAACAGGACTCGCCGAGAACTCCTAGATGGTACCATACCTATCGTCAGATAGCAGTTCTCTGGTGACACTTGTACAGGTTAGTCTGTAGACCCGAGATCGTCATAGTGTCTTATGCGGTTCCCACTATGCTTTGATTTCCTCCCTACCTCGACTCGAAGGAGTCATGCAAACAGGTGGATTTTAGGTACAGTCCCGAGTCATATGGAGGCAGTAAGCGATATGAGGGGTTTCGTCTCTCCTGGTATTGGGAGTTGATGTTGCGCTATGCTCGATTGGCTATAACAGCAGGTCCATAGTCAGGGCTGATGAGATTTACTGGTAAGTGTTATCAGTAGTTTCTCAAAAGGCTATAGGCTATATATCGGCTTAACTTATTAAGTTAGTAGGGTCTGACGATTCCACACCCCAGACTCAATATGTGACATATCAGATAAAGAGACCGGACTGTACGGTAAGTTTTGCTTATAGGCTTTACGGGAGTTTGGACAAGTTTGCTTGTTGATCTTCTATTCGTTCAATACCTGGGTAGTCGTTACGTCCAGCTAGTACCGCTGACGGATTCTGGGTATCTGATGTGATCATTACCTACTACTGGCATATTGACGAGTCTTTAAAGTCCCACATAGAAGTTTCCTAGCTCAAGCGAAATGAAGTAGGGCACGTATGGAGATATGTGCGGGAGCTTGATTGAATACGAGTATATGATACCGTATTCTAATTTAGCGATATTTGATATCAGTCAGATTATATGTGATATAACCGGATTATTGAATGAAGTGTCGATTCAATGATTTGATTTATAGATATGTTTATATATATTTGATATTAGCCGGATTATATTTGATATGGCTGGATTATTGAATCAAGTGTTGGTTTAATAATTTGATATGTATGTGTGTGTGTGTGTGTGTGTGTGTTATATACATATTAACTAATATTGAATATTAGCCGGTTTTATGTGATATGACCGGATTATTAAATCAAGTGTTGATTTAATAATTTGATATACATATATATATATTTGATATTAGCCTGTTATATATGATATAACTGGATTATTGAATCAAGGCTTGATTTAATAATTTGATATATATATATATATTGTAAGTCCATGTCACGCACCCCACGTGTTCGCGGGGAGGCGGAATAAATGAAAAACAATTATCAAAGCTTCGTAACACGGACTGGAGCACACGGATCGTGTCTAAACCATTACTAGCAAACTACAAGAGGTTTAACTACTCTGATTCGAAGTTATAGCTCACGTTACTTATCCTTCGGGTCTTCATCGCTGTCCTCCACACCTCGTCGGCTCAATGGAACATGGGTACCTCAACGGCCTCCTCGAGTCAAAGACGATCCACCCGAGAGTCTATAGTCCGAGCTCCTATCTCGAATATGAGATAACTACGGCTTCTAGTTTTCTAATCTAGAAGTCCTAGAGAGTGTAAAGTATTTAGATGGATTACGTAGTCACTTAAAACCCTAGGATTCTCAACACATGAGAGCTTTTAGGGTTTGAGGAAGAAGATGAAGACTTGAGGAGAGAGAAGTGTTTTGTGATAATGAATGAACTATCCTTATTTGTGAATATCATGAAGCATAATAATATCATCAAAATAAATATCTAGCTAATATTCATCATGCTTCATTTAATTCACTAGATGAATCATCTAATGAGTCATGGATCATTTAATGAAACTTACACCTCATCCTCCACCTCATTTAGTTTAAATCACAAAAGAAATAAACACAAATGAGTCACCTCCTTCTAGAAGCTTCCAGACAAATTACGAGACTGCCCCTCCCATCCGTATTTCCAAAAAACACGGATAATCTTTGAATGAATAAATCCATCTATATAATACTAGAATCTGGCTTAAACCAAAGCCCGCTAGTATTATCTGCCCGATCATAGTACGTGCACAAGTGTACGTAAGTGATCGCGGCCCTGCCGTAAAAACCATACGGTCTCCACACCTTTTGCCCGGTGCAGGGAAACTATCTGTGTGGGACTCTAAAGACTCGACACTACGCTGGCAGTGGGTTTAACCATAGGCCGCAAACGGTACTAGCTGTACGTAACGGTCACCAGGTAGATGTCGATAAGAAGGATGATGAGGAAACCCATCCGAACTCCTACTGAGCCTGTATGCGACAATCTCCGTACAGTCCGGTCTGTTCGTCTAGGACTATCGCATATCGGGCATAGGGGCGGTAAACGTCAGACCCCTAATAGCGGTATAAGTCGTGTCGGAGTGATGTCCATTACACCTTGAGATACTACTGGAGCACCTACCAATAAATCTCGCTTACCCTGGCCAGGGACTTTGCGTAATGGCTCTCCATACACAGCGCGATATCAAACCCCAATACCGGGAAAGACGAATCATGTCTAACCGCCACTGCCTCCAAATGCTTCGGGACTGCACCCAACTACTACCTGTTTCCACGACTCCTTTGAGCTGTGGTAGGCTAATAATCTAAGTACATTAGGAACACACCTGAGGCGAAGTAGCAGTGTCAAGTCAACGGAATAAGCTGTACTCATGTCACGTGGGAACTGCTATCTGACGATAGGTATAGTACCAACCGGCAGTTCCCAGCGAGTCCTGTCCGATGTACCCGTAACCTAACAAGCACCTGCATACTATCTCCAGTACGACGTACTGATGGCTGTGAGACAGACCATCTCCCCAGCTGGGATGAGAAGCGTATACACCAGTCTACTCTTGAGTATCGATGCCCCATCTCGATAATCCTACGACCAGGGACCAATAAAGGATGTTGCTTATAGACTACCAAGCTCCCACTAGTGTGACTGCCATCACAACGCTGGTAATCAAGAAAAGATCCTAAAGGCTCTACTAATATGTGTTAGTTATATGTATGCCCTAGAGGCCATTACTGTACATACGATGTATATTGTAGTGGATGCTAGGAAATATATAGGGAGGACTTTCTTGCTCGACATGATAGTATGCTATCTGGTTGTACTTTATCTTAACATGTACTCTTATTGTCTCTATGTTACATGTTGATAAAGCCTTTAGGATATGTACTCGACTACTGGAACTATGATGAGATCATACTAGTGGGGCCAAGGTAGTCGACGAGTACATCCTATAACTGTTCCTAGTCGAGGGTGTATCGAGACAGGGCATCGATACACCAGAGTAGAGTAGCGTATACGCATCTTGACCTATATGATGGGCGATGGATGATCCCATATCCATCGGTGTTTGACATCAAGGATGGTGTATGGGTGCTCAGTGGAGACTGGGTACACTGGACGAACTCGCCGAGAACTTCCAAATGGTATTATACCTTACGTCAGATGGCAGTTCTCTGGTGACACTGGTACAGAGTAGTCTGTTGACCCGAGATCGTCATAGAGTCTTGTGTGATTCCCACTGTGCTTTGATTACCATCATACCACGTCCAAGAGGGCATGCAAAAAGGTGGCTTTTTGGTACAGTCCCGAATCACATGGAGGAAATGAGCGATAGGAGGGGATTCGTCTCTCCCGGTATAGGGAGTTGATGTTGTGCTGTGTTCGATTGGCTATAACCGGAAATCCCTGGCCAGGGTTGCTGAGATTTACTGGTAAGAGTTATCAGTAGTTTCTCGAACTGTTATAGACCTCATATCGACACGACTTATCAAGCTATTGGGGTCTGACGTTTACCACTCCTAGGCGAGATATGCGACATATCAGACGACGAGACCGGATTGTATGGGAGTGTTACTGATTGGATTCACAGGAGAATATACAGGCTTGCTTGTTGATCTTCTGATCGCTCAATACCCGGGTGGCCGTTACGTTTAGCAGACCGCTTGCGGCTTATGGGTGTTTGATATGATCATCACCTACTGTCGGCGTATTGACGAGTCTTTAGAGTCCTACATAGGAGTTTCCTGGCTCAAGCGAAACGGAGTAGGAGCACATATGTGATATGTGCGGGACCGAGATTGATACGATATGAGATACCGTATTCTATTCTCGCGATTCGTGACATTGATCGGTTGTATGCGATATAACCGGGTTATCGGATCAAGTGTTGATTCGATAAGTTGTTACACATGATATTAGTCGGTGATTGCCGGGTTATTAAATTAAGAGTTGATTTAATAATTTAATGTATAATTATATATTTGATATATTACATTACATTAACTAGTATTAGCTCACTTATGATTTGTTTTCTCACTAGATTGTGCATAAGTGTATATATGATATATATTTGTGTACATATGATTGTGTCATGCTTGATGATACATCAAAGATGGGTGTATGAGACTTATACCAAGATTAGGGTAAAGATTAGGGTTTTGTTTATATCTTAAGAATAACAAAAGAGAAAGACTTTGTCAAAGTTCTCAAGCTTTCATGAAGCTTGTGGAAACATTGACAAAGTCAACTCTTTTGTCATTCTTAAGGATATTTAGTTAACCCAACCTTTAACCTCATGCCTTGGTTAATTCTCTACATGAGTTAAGCATGATAGCTTAACTCACCCATGGTTACATTATTGAAAGGATAATAATTCATATGATGATATTATTCTTTCTTCCTCTTCTTCATCAAGCTCCATGAAAAGCTTACTAGCTCCAATGGTGCCATGAGAAAAAGTGTGAGAAAATCAATTCTAAAGTGAGCCCACCTCCTACTTCTTCATCCTCTACCAATTGCCATGTAGTAGAGTGTGTTCTCTTCACAAGGTTCTTGACCTAGTGAAGGAATAGCTTGAGTTAGTGTCTCCCCGACGTAGATCATCTTCGGCCTCGAAGTCATCGAAGCAAGCATGTTCGTTCTTCTTGTGGAGCTTCTCTAGAGTCCGGAGTTCACGATCGCAGCGAAGGGGACATCTACACGGAGCTATTGAAGTGAAGGACCGGATCTACAAAGGTTGTAATCCCTCTCACTTAGTGTTAAAATGTTTAACATACTTGTTTTCGCATAAACTCTAGTTTAAAGATCCGGCTTTGGGTTGTTCGGCACGGCTAAATTTTAATCGGGCATGGTTGATACCTCATAGACCCTTGTGTGTGTGCCTAGCAACCCTACAGTGGTATCAGAGCCAAGCTAGAGCTTTAGACGAAGTCTGAGCGAAGTTTAAAGTCCGATCGAACCCGGAAACCCCGATGTTTACCCCTCTCTGGACATTTTTCAAAAATTTGATTTTTTATGAATTAAAAATGCTCAGAAAAACAAGCAGGAAAAACTAAGAATTACTGTGAAGTACGGTCCACTAAGTCAATTATTTGACCGTGGAACCGTGGCCTAACCAAGAGTTTGGCGGCGGTTCCGCGGCCAAAATTTGGACTTAGTCCCTCAAATTTCATATATTTACTCTTAGGTCCTTTCTTGGCAATTTTTTCTGGGAATTGTTTAATTACACTCAAGTGTTTAGTTTTCTAGGGTTGTATTGGGGACTCGTTGATTCGATCGGATAATTTAACTTTGTTTAGTTTTTCCGGATAATTTTTAGAAAATGTTAAAAAGTTCGAACAGATATCAATAACTCACTTTTTCACCTGTCGGAAAATTTTTCAAAAGTTGGATTTTTTCTCGAGTTTTAGAACGTTCTAAGTCGTGCAAGTAACGCGGTGGACCCTCTAGAAGACAACAAACCTTAACTCGATTATGTGACCGTCTTGAACTGCCTCTAAACCTTAGGGTTTGGGGCAGTACGGCATGATACATGTGAGGCGTTGGCTTGACCCTTCTACGGCTGGACTTTTGGTACTGTGACATGTGATGGATGTTTTTAAACTGATTTCAAGTGTTGAGATATATTGCGGAAATCATGGGTGTTTGATTATTCGATCGGAAAGTTTAACATTATCTATTTATCTGGAATGTGATACAATATTTGAAATCCACAGGTAGTTATGAGATAACTAATTTGAATGTTATAAATCTAGCAGTTCAGTCTCAGATGATCGGTTGCCTCGGAAGTTTGATGTAATCAAAAGTCCGTCGCAATCACGTAGCGTACGCGGATACTCGCCGGGTAAACTTAACAGACAGCCACACCCCATAGCCCCGACCAAGTGACTGTAGGAGAACCCCGTCGCCAAAAGCATCTGTTCGGGTGCTCGCGGCAGCGGTGTTCCGCCTTAGTGCACTTCATCGACGGCATCCGGGGGTGCGGCCGTCTACTAAAGTTTGCGACGAGCATTCGATCTGGATGTCGGGAATCTTGTTGAATTGCCCGACTTGATATTGAAAAGAGTTTTCGATAATGAGACTAAAATGCGGGGTTTATAATTGTTAGGCATGCGATGTCTAAGGAATTCATTTGGTTAGGCATCCGATGTCTAAGCAGGTTGCGGATTCCAACTGTTGTAGTTTTACACTTTTTTTTTGTGACCGTAAGCGTAGTATGTGGTGTATCGCCGGCTTCGTTGCTATACATCAACGACAATAAGGATACGCATACTTGCTTACGTTGATGATATGAGATATTATTTGTTGCTGTGATATGTTATATTGGATCCTTGCGTTCTGAATAGCCGAGGGTTTTATGTAAGATGAGAGTTTTTTCTTTTTCATTCATGTAAAATTCATGTGTATGTAATATTCTTTTATTGGGGCACTTCCGGGCTGAGGATGATGTCACCATTGTATATTATTTACTTTTCCGCATTAGGTAGACCCAAAGCGGGGAGCATAAGTAACCAGGTTCTAGGGTCCAGTGGGAGACCATCTCGAGGAGTCGAGACCGGGTCTCCTAACCCTAGAATTGGCAGTGTTGCTTGCCGCTCTCGTAGGGGTCTAGGGATGTGGGTTTGGCTATTCAGTGCGACCGTGGAATCCGTGTTTTATACAGGCTCGTACTAAAACACGGACGTCCTAGTATATCCAATATTTCATATATGTTCTTCTGCTGCAATGTTCTGTGATGAGATCATATTACTGCCTGAGACGAATGTTTATATTATATATATGAGATATATATTATATATTGTTGATGTCGTATCATATCTGATGCTTGTGAAGCATAATTAAAATGGGACGTTATTAATGAGATTAATGAAATAAAAGAAACCTAAAGATGTTGTAGAAACTTGTTTACAAACTGGTAGCTCTAGTTCTTGCTTTGCATAGCGGTGTTTCTTATAGAACATCCAGCACCTTATTCGATAAGGAAAGAGTCGAGATCCCTTCACCGGGAGTGACCTCTTTAGCGAAACTAGCAGATGCTACAAACTCGGTTTGTCTTTTGATTGTTTCTATAGTTTTTGCTTTGGAAAGTGGTATATATGATATAACCTGCACCTTATTCGATGAGGAAAGGGCCGACGATCCCTTCACCGGGAGTGACCCCTTTAGTAAAACTAGAAAAAAAACTCAAAAACATTGCATTTAAAATCATTCGATTCTACAACGATATCAAGTTCATTACGCAAAAGGTTTTCTTAAAAACCTGTCGTAGCCCTCCGTCATTTCATATAAGTACTAGTTAGTATTCGTGATACGTTTGTTGACTATGTTAAGGCGTAGTGTGCGGTAGCTGATTAGTGCTTATCTGTATAAGTATATGATGCGATTGGATTAGGGTAGTCGTGCGACTTTGTTGACTATGTTAAGGGTCATGCGGGTAGGTTTAATTCAATCGGGAAATGACGGGTTGAACTTGACTAGCACTTATGATTTGTTGACTATGTTAAGGTCATATAGCTGCTAAGGGTAAAATATTATTGGGAATTTCAAGTGTTGAAATTTGCAATGAGATTGCATACCTTCTATGAGATAGTTGGATCCCGATACCCGCTGCGAGTAAGAGTTACTCCTGGGAGAGTTTTACACATGACAATTAGCCGATCAAGTAGGTGTCTAGAAAGATGTTAACGGGGTTACGCCTCTGGGAAAACGAGGTTTACTTTAATTAGGTTCGTGCGAAAGCACGGGGGACCTCCCTCAAAGTACCGACACTGGCATGGCTGAAAGATTGGCGAACTTGTAGCGTGTAATTAATCCCGGCTATTCTTTCCTTTTACGGTTTGAAGGAAGATTTGATTAAAACAGAGGGAGACATCCTGATTAGATATATTAGATAACCAATCTAATATTGCAAGAGCATACGCTGAGTGTTTTCTTCTCTCTCTCTCCAGGTAGCGACCATATCACGCCTTAATCAAGATAATAATACGGATATATTGACCGAACCCGCTTGTTATACTGAGCTGGGGAATGTTGGTCCTGCTCCAACTTATAATTGTTATAAGACAGAGCAGGAAATTGGGGAATACCAGATTTCCCGTGCCGCCCAAATGAAGAAAGTTCATGTTGATGCATCATCTTCGGGTGTGTTCATTACAGAGAACTGTTTCTCGGTATCCTTTACGTCCTAGGTATGTGATACCGGATCAGGATCCCGCATATGTAATCTGTTACATGGGCTACAGATAAGTAGAGAACTGAGAACGGGTGATAAATTTCATGAGATAGAAAACGGTGCAAGTGTTGCATCCAAGTCTGTTGGTCACTATCACCCTGTATTACCAGAATACATTGGTTCTGAACGAATGTTATTAGATACCGAACCTGATATACAACATCATATCAGTCTCTTTATTAGTAAAGAAAGGATATAATTTTGTATTGTTGGATAATGTTTTGAACATTTCCTATATAAAGAGTTGATCGGTTCAGGGACGTTATCTAAAAGCATTGACGTTCTAAATCAAACTACAGTTCTTAGTATACAGAACACACACGAGAGGAAGAGTTCAGAAATAAACAAATCCTTCTTATGGCATTGTAGACTAGGTCATATCAATGCGACCCGACTAGCTAAGTTACATTTAGATGCATATTTAAATCTGTATGAATTTACATCTTGTGAAACTTGCCGGTCATGTCACAAAGATAAGATGACCACAGCTCTGTTTATTGGAAACAGAGAAAGAGTTAGTGAACTCTTGGGATTGATACATGCTGATGTATGAAAGTCTCCCGTCTACACATGCCAAGACCGGTTCTTTGTACTTCATTAGATTCTCTGATGATCTCTCAAGATTCAAACATATGTTCCTATTGAAACACAAGTCCGAACCTTTTGAGATATTCACAGAATGTAAGTTAGAAGTAGAGAACCAAAATACGGGTATAAGTATTATGTCCTTTGATGAAATCAAGGAGGAGAATACTTGAGCACGAAATTCCTGGACTATTCTAAAGGAGAATGAGATTCTCTCTCAGCATTACTCCTCCGTATACACCACAGCGCGTCGGTGTATCGGGGCGGAGCAATAGCACCCTATGTGATATGGTGTGCTCTATGATGAGTACTACTTTGTTTCCTATTCCCTTTTGGGTGTTATGCGCTTGAGAAGCTGCATACCTATTGAATAGGGTTCAAATCAAATCAGTTGCCTACCACTTCATATGTGATATGGAAAGGGAAGAGCCCATATCTTAAGTTTGTTAAGATTTGGGGTTGTCCGGACTATGTCTAAAAGAAAAATCCGGACAAGCTCGAGGCAAGGTCTGTTATGTAGAACTGGAAAGGTTCCTTCTATACAAACTGCAGCTGATGATTTGGAAGAACCAAAGGATTCAATAGTTTCCAACGAACCTCAGCCTCTCCGCCGATCTAGTAGGGTTCCTCACCCACCAGAGAGATACTTCGGTTTCTCTATGACAGTGGGAGCGAGGATTGCATCATGAGATGATGACCTAACTAGTTTCGAGCTGGCCATCAGGAGTGGGACACTGTAAGAATGGCTGGATGCGTATCGATCTGAGATGGAATCCTTATACACCAACAAAGTATGGACATTGGTTGCTTTATCTGAAGGGTTAAATCCCCATCAGGAGCGAGTATATCTTGAGAAGATTACTTGGTGTACATAGAAAAATTGAGACTTTCAAAGCTATGCTTAAGTCCATCCAGATCCTACTTGCTACGGCTATATACCATGACTACGATATCTGGTGGTTGGGTGTCATGACTGCTTTTCTAAATGATGTTTTAGAAGAGAACGTCTATAAGTATACAGCCAGAGGGCTTCGTCGATAGTGGGGGCAGCGGAAACGTGTGCAAGATGTTTTATGTGATAAAGCAGGCATCGCGGAGTTGGAACGTCTGTTTTGATGTGGTAGTCAAAGAGTTTGACTTCATCAAAATGGTAGATGAACCTTGTATATACAAAAAGGTAGTAGAGAGTATGGTGGTGATCCTCGTAGAGTACGTGGATGACATACTCTTGATAGGGAAGGAGTTTCCTATGCTACGCTCGGTCAATCTCCACTTATCACAAGGATTCTCCATATATGATCAAAATGATACCTCATAAATCCTGGGTTTTGGATCTATGAGATAGATCTAATTGGATGTTAGGATACTCACTAGTTGTAGTGAGATGGTATCAATCGATCCTAGGGAGAATCACTGGAAAGGTTCCAGGGTGATAAGGACGACTGAAAGTCAGTGGCAGTCATTGTCTATACTCTCAGTAGAGAGACGGTATGTTGGAAGAGTTCCAAGCTAGATACCGTGACTTACTAGACGATTAAAGGCAAGATACATCGTTACCAAAGATGCTACTAAAGAGGCAGTCTGGATAAATATAAGTTCATGAGATGAACTTCGTTCCTACAATTGTGTGACAATGGAGTTGTGACTTATGCCAAGGAACCCCCGTCCCATCAGAAATCCAGATATAATTCTTAGACAGTATCACCTGATCATGGAGATGGTTGATCTCTAGGGAGATCGAGGTTAGGAGAGTAGACACAGAGGACGACATCGCGGATCCACTCATAAAGGCCTTTTTCCCATTAGAGACTTTTATGGGATGGTTGAGTATGAGATACTTCAACCGCAGCTAATTGTTGGGTATGTGATACCACAACAGATGGCCCTAGTGCAAGTGGGAGATTGTTAGTTATATGTATGCCCTAGAGGCCATTACTCTACATACGATGTATATTGTAGTGGATGCTAGGACATATATAGGGAGGACTTTCTTGCTCGACATGATGGTATGCTATCTGGTTGTACTTTATCTTAACATGTACTCTTATTGTCTCTATGTTACATGTTGATAAAGCCCTTAGGATATGTACTCGACTACTGGGACTAGTAGGGCCAAGGTAGTCGACGAATACATTCTATAACTGTTCCTAGTCGAGGGTGTATCGAGACAGGGCCTCGATACACCAGAGTAGACTAGCGTATACGAATCTTGACCCATATGATGGGCGATGGATGATCCCATATCCATCGGTGTTTGACATCAAGGATGGTGTATGGGTGCTCAGTAGAGACTGGGTACACTGGACGGACTCGTCGAGAACTTGCAGATGGTATTATACCTTACGTCAGATGGCAGTTCTCCGGTGACACTGGTACAGAGTAGTCTGTTGACCCGAGATCGTCATAGAGTCTTGTGTGATTCCCACTGTGCTTTGATTTCCATCATACCACATCCAAGAGGGCGTGCAAAAAGGTGGCTTTTGGGTACAGTCCCGAATCACATGGAGGCAATGAGCGATAGGAGGGGATTCGTCTCTCCCGGTATAGGGAGTTGATGTTGTGCTGTGTTCGATTGGCTATAACCGGAAATCCCTGGCCAGGGTTGCTGAGATTTACTGGTAAGAGTTATCAGTAGTTTCTCGAACTGTTATAGACCTCATATCAACACAACTTATCAAGCTATTGGGGTCTGACGTTTATCACCCCTAGGCGAGATATGCGACATATCAGACGATGAGACCGGACTGTACGAGAGTGTTACTGATTGGATTCACAGGAGAATGTATAGGCTTACTTGTTGATCTTCTGATCGCTCAATACTCGGGTGGCCGTTACGTTTAGCAGACCGCTTGCGGCTTGTGGGTGTTTGATATGATCATCACCTACTACCGGCGTATTGACGAGTCTTAAGAGTCCTACACAGGGGTTTCCTGGCTCAAGCGAAACGGAGTAGGAGCACATATGTGATATGTGCGGGACCGAGATTGATACGATATGAGATACCGTATTCTATTCTCGCGATTCGTGACATTGATCGGTTGTATGCGATATAACAGGGTTATTGGATCAAGTGTTGATTCGATAAGTGGTTGTTAGTTATATGTATGCCCTAGAGGCCATTACTGTACATTGGATGTATATTGTAGTGGATGCTGGGACATATATAGGGAGGACTTTCTTGCTCGACATGATAGTATACTATCTGGTTGCTCTTTACCTTAACGTGTACACTGATTGTCTCTCTGTTACATGTTGGTAAAGCCCTTAGGATGTGTACTTGACTACCTGGACTATGATGCGGATCATACCAGTGGGGACATGGTAGTCCATAAGTACATCCTTCAAGGTCCCTAGTCGTGGGTGTATCGAGACGGGGCATCGATATACCAGAGTAGACTAGCGTATACCTTCTCGACCCATACAGATGGGCGATGGATGATCCCATATCCATTGGTGTTTGACATCAGAGATGATATACGGGTGCTCAGTGGAGACTGGGTACACTGGACGGACTCGCCGAGAACTCCCAGATGGTATTATACCTTACGTCAGATGGCAGTTCTCTGGTGACACTGGTACAGAGTAGTCTGTTGACCCGAGATCGTCATAGAGTCTTGTGTGGTTCCCACTGTGCTTTGATTTCCACCTTACCACGTCCAAGAGGGCGTGCAAAACGGTGGTTTTTGGGTACAGTCCCGAATCACATGGAGGCAATGAGCGATAGGAGGGGATTCGTCTCTCCCGGTATAGGGAGTTGATGTTGCGCTGTGTTCGATTGGCTATAACCGGAAATCCCTAGCCAGGGTTGCTGAGATTTACTGGTAAGCGTTACCAGTAGTTTCTTGAACTGTTATAGACCTCATATCGACACGACTTATCGAGCTATTGGGGTCTGACGTTTACCACCCCTAGGCGAGATATGCGACATATCAGACGAACAGACCGGACTGTACGGTAAGTGTTACTGGTTGGATTCACAGGAGTGTGAGCGGGCTTGCTCGTCGATCTTCTGATCGCTCAATACCACGGTGGCCGTTACGTTTAGCAGACCGCTTGCGGCTTGTAGGTGTTTGATATGATCATCTTCTGCTGCCGGCGTATTGACGAGTCTTTAGAGTCCTACACAGAGGTTTCCTGGCTCAAGCAAAACGAAATAGGAGCGCATATGAGATATGTGCGGGACCGAGAATAATGCGTGTATGTGATACCGTATTCCATTCTCGCGATCAATGTATCGAATGGTTGTATGCGATATAACCTAGTTATCGAATCAAGGATTGATTCGATAAGCCGATACATTGGATATTAGTCGGTTGTATGTGATATGACCAGATCGTTAAATCAAGTGTTGATTTAATGATTTAATGCATAATTATATATTTGATATACTACTTTGCATTAACTAGTATTGGTTCACTTTAAATGGATTTTCTCACTTGAAGTTCACAAGTTGTATATGTGATATACTTTTGTGCACTTGATTGTATCATGTTTGATGATACATGTTTACTTGGGTTTGTGTAAAGATTAAACCATGGTTATATGAATGGTTAGGTTTTTCTTTTCTTATTCATTTATTTATTCATTTTGGCAAAAGGGAAAATGGTGGCTATTTTTGTTTCTAAGTTGAAGCTTCATGAAGCTTTGACTAAGTGACCATTTTGTCTTCATGCTTAACCCTAACCATTCCATCTAACCATGATTTATTCTCTACACTTGACCATGGTTGCCATATGATAAGTATTGTTTTTATTTTCTTTTTGAGATTAACTTATCATAACATTTTTCATCATCTTCTTCTTCTTCAAAGATGAAGAAAGCTTGCTCCATCAATGGCAACTTGAGCAAATGAGTGAGAAATCCAATTCTAAAGTGAACCCACCTCCTATTTCTTCATCCTCTACCTCTTGCCAAGTAGTATAGGGTGTTTTCTTCACAAGTTTCATGACTTGGTGAAGTGGGAGCTTGATCTTGTGATGCCTCGACGTAGATCATCTTCGGCATCGTTGTCGATGACCTAGCCCGCCCATTTCTCCGATGAAGCCGACGCTAGAGCCCGGGATTCGATTTGGACAGCGAGGAGACTTCATTGCGGAGCTATGGAGGTGGAGGACCGGATCTACAAAGGTTTTATTTCCGTTCTTGTAGTTAAGTTGTTAACTAGTTTGTTTTGTCGCCTAAAATCTAGTTAACGATCCGTATTAGGGTTTCTCGGCACCCGTAAAATTTGAAATTGGCATGGTTGATGCCTTGTGAGACCTCTTGAGAGTGCCTAGGAACCCTACAGTGGCATCAGAGCCTAACTAGAGCCTTAGGCGATGCGTAGACGGAGTTTGAAATCCGAACGAACCGAAACCCTAACCCAAAAATTGCTCTCTGTACATTTTTGAAATTCGTGGATTTTTGTGAATTAAAAATATGCAGAAAAATAAGCAGGAGATTGTAAGGGTTACTGTAAAACTCGATGGCCTAATTCCTTAAAGGCGCCGCGGTTCCGCGGCACGAGCATGGATCGTGCGGCGGTTCCGCGGCCATTTTGTCTTGTTGTGTATCGAATTTTATACAGTAATTCTTAGATTGCAGTGCTGGTTTTCCTGGGAATTTTTAATATTTATTCAAGAGTTGAAATTTCTGGGTTGTATTGGGGACTCGGTGTTTCAATCGGATTGTCAGATTTTGTCTATGTGTTTTCCGGATAATTATAGAATATGTTAAAAGGTTCGACCGGATATAAATACCTAACTTTTCCCCTACCGGAAAATTTCCAAGTGTTGGATTTTTCCGTGGTTTAAAGACGTTCTAAGTAGTGCAAGTAACGCGATGGTCCCTCTAGAAGACAACAAACCTTAACTCGATTATGTGACCGCCTTGAACTGCCCTTTGAACCTTCGGGTTTGGGGCAGTACGGCGTGCCACATGTGAGGCGTTGGCTTGACCTTTCTACGGCTGGACCATTGGTACTGAGGCACGAACTGAATGTTTTTAGACTTATTTCATGTGTTGAGCTGTTTCGGGATAACTGAATGAATGTTACAAACATAGCAGTTTAGTCTCACTTGATCGGTTGCCACGGAATTTTGATGTGATCAAAAGTCCATTGCAATCACGTAGCGTACGCGGATTCTCGCCGGGTAAACTTAATAGACAGCTACACCCCATAGCCCCGACCAAGTGACTGTAGGAGAACCTCGTCGCCGAAAGCATCCGTTCGGGTGCTCGCGGTAGCGGTGTTCCGCCTTGGTGCACTTCGTCGACGGCGTCGGGGGTGCGGCTGCCTACTAAAGTTTGCGACGAGCATTCGATCAAGATGTCGGGAATCTTGTTGAATTGCCCGACTTGATATTGAAAAGTGTTTTCGATTTTGAGGCTAAAATGCGGGGTTTATAATTGTTAGGCATGCGATGTCTAAGTAATTCATTTGATTAGGCAAGCGATGTCTATGGAGATTGCGGATTCCAACTGTTGTAGTTTTACACTTTCTTTTCTGTGACCGTAAGTGTAATATGTGATATCGCCGGTTTCGTTGCTATATGTCAACGACAATTGGGATGGGCATATTTACTTACGTTGATGACATGTGATGTTATGCGTTGCTGGATATGTTATATTGGATCGTCGTGTTTGAATAGCCGGGGGTTTTTATGTGAGATGAGTGTTTTTCATTTTCATTCATGTAAAAACTTGTATGTAATATTCTTTTATTGGGGCACTTCCAGGTTGCGGAAGTTTTCACCCATTGTATATTATTTACTTTTCCGCACTAGGATAGACCCAAGGAGGGGAGCACAAGTAACCGGGTTCTGGAGTCCAGTGGGAGACCAACTCGAGGAGTCGAGTCCGGGTCTCCTAACTCTAGAATTGGTAGGGTTGCTTGCCGCTCTCGTAGGGGTCTAGGGGTGTGGGTTTGGCTATTCATCGCGACCGTGGAATCCGTGTTTTATACTGGCTCGTATTGAAAACACGGACGTCCTAGTATATCCAATATTTCATATGATTCTTCTGCTGCGATATCTGTGATGTGATCATGTGATATGTTCTGTGATGGATACTTTATATAGTATATATGATATATTATATAGGCGTTACTTATGTTTTACACCCGCGCTAGCCCTGCCCCGCTCTGCCGTTAGTTACCTAACCTAACGGTGCACGAGGGGACATCGAGGCGAATGCGGATGGCATAAGTGTACGTCGTATTTATCTGTAATGTTTAGGTACTTAAATAATGGGACTTCATTAATATGATTAATGAAATAAAAGAAACCTAAGATGTTGTAGAATCGAATTTCAAAATAAAACAGGTAGCTACAGTTCTTGCTTTGCACAGCGGTATATATGATATATCCTGCACCTTATTCAATAAGGAAAGGACCGAGATCCCTGCACCGGGAGTGACTCCTTTAGCAATAACTGGCAGATGCTACACACTCAGTTTGTCTTTTGATTGCTTTTAAGAGTTTTTGCTTTGCACAGTGATATATATGATATATCCCGCACCTCATTCCACGAGGAAAGGGCCGACGATCCCTTCACCGGGAGTGACCCCTTTAGCAAAACTAGAAAAGCATCAAAAACACTCCATTTCAAAATCATTTGATTCTACAACGATATCAAGTTCATTACGCAATAGGTTTTCAGAAAAACCTGTCGTAGCCCTCCGTCATTTCAGATAAGTGGTAGTTAGTATTCGTGCTACGTTTGTTGGCCTGCGTCAAGGCGTAGTGTGCGGTAGCTAACTAGTATTTATCTGCTTATGCATATGATGCAGATTGGATTAGGGTAGTCGTGCGACTTTGTTGGCCTGCGTCAAGGGTCGTGCGGGTGGGTTTAATTCAATCAGGAAATGACGGGTTGAACTTGACTAGCGCACTATGGTTTGTTGGCCTGCGTCAAGGTCATAGGACGCTAGGGGCAAAATTATCGGGAATTTCAAGTGTTGAAATTTGCAATGAGATTGCATACCTTCTATGAGATAGTTGGATCCCGATACCCGCTGCGAGTAATTGTTACTCCTGGGAGAGTTTTACACATTACAATTAGCCACTCAAGTAGGTGTCTAGAAAGGTGTCAACGAGGTTACGCCTCGGGGAAAACGAGGTTTACATTAATTATGTTCGTGCGAAAGCACGGGGGACCTCCCTCAAAGTACCGACACTGGCCTGGCTGAAAGATTGGCGAACCTGTAGCGTGTAATTAATCCCGGCTAGTCTTTCCTTTTAGGGTTTGAAGGAAGATTTGAGAAAAAGCAGTGGGAACTATCCTGATTAGATAAAATAATAACCAATCTATTATTGAATGAGCGCACGCTGAGTGTTTTCTTCTCTCTCTCTCCAGGTAGCGACCATATCACGCCTTAATCAAGATAATAATACGGATGTATTGACCGAACCCGCTTGTTATACTGAGCTGGGGAACGTTGGTCCCGCTCCAACTTATAATTGTTATAAGACAGAGCAGGAAATTGGGGATTACCAGAATTTCCGTGCCGCCCAAACGAAGAGAGTGCATGTTGATGCATCATCTTCGGGTGTGTTCATTACAAAGAACTGTTTCTCTGTATCCTCTACGTCCTGGGTATGTGATACCAGATCAGGATCCCAGATATGTAATCTGTTACATACGGCTACAGATAGGTAGGGAACTGAGAACGGGTGATAAGTTTCATGAGGCAGAAAACGGGACAAGTGTTGCAGCCAAGTCTGTTGGTCACTGTCACCCTGTATTACCAATACATTGATTCTGAACGAATGTTATTAGATACCGAACCTGATATACAAAATCATATCAGTCTCTTTATCAGTAAAGAAATGATAAAATTTTGTATTGTTGGATAATGTTTTAAACATTTCCTATATCAAAAGTTGATCGGTTCAGGCACGTTATCTAAAAGCATTGATGTTCTAAATCAAACTACAGTTCTTTAGTATACTGAACACACACAAGAGGAAGAGTTCAGAAATGAACGAATCCTTCTTGAGGCATTGTAGACTAGGTCATATCAATGCGACCTGACTAGCCGAAGTTGCACATAGATGCATATTTAAAACTGTTTGAATTTACATCTTGTGAAACTTACCAGTCATGTCACAAAGATAAGATGACCATAGCTCCGTTTACTGGAAACAGAGAAAGAGTTAGTGAACTCTTGGGATGATACATGTTGATGTATGTAAGGTCCCCTGTCTACACATGCCAAGACCGGTTCTTTGTACTTCATTACGTTCTCTGATAATCTCTCAAGATTCAGACATATGTTCCTGTTGAAACACAAGTCCGAACCTTTTGAGATATTCACAGAATATGATTTAGAAGTAGAGAACCAAAACACGGGTATAAGTATTATGTCCTTTGATGAGATCGAGGAGGAGAAAACTTGAGCACGGAAATCCTGGATTATTCTAAAAGGAGAATGAGATTCTCTCTCGGCATTACTCCTCCGTATACACCATAGCACGATGGTATATCGGGGTGGAGCAGTTGCACCCTATTCGATATGGTGCGCTCTATGATAAGTACTACTGAGTTACCTGTTTCCTTTTGGGAGTTATGCACTTGAGAAGCTGCATACCTATTGAATAGGGTTCAAATCAAATCCGATGCCTACCGCTTCATATGTGATATAGAAAGGGATGAGCCTATATCTTAAGTTAGTTAAGATTTGGGGTTGTCCGGGCTATATTTAAAAGCAAAATCCGGACAAGCTCGAGGCAAGGTCTGTTTTGTACAACTGGAAAATGTTCCAGCTATACAAATTGCAGCTGATGATTTGATAGAACCAAAGGATTCAGTAGAAACCAACGAACCTCAGCCTCTCCGCCGATCTAGTAGGCTTCCTTACCCACCTGAGAGATATTTCGGTTTCTCTATGACAGTGGGAGCGAGGATTGCATCATGAGATGATGACCCAACTAGTTTCGAGCTGGCCATCAGGAGTGGGACTCTGTAAGAATAGCTGGATGCTTAGCGATCTGAGATGAAATCCTTATACACCAACAAAGTATGGACTTTCGTTGCTATATCTGAAGGGTTAAATCCCCATCAGGAGCAAGTATATCTTGAGAAGATTACTTGGTGTACATGGAAAAGTTAAGACTTTCAAAGCTAGACTTGTTAAAAGTTTGCATCATTGACCAGATATGGATCATAATGAAACCTTTTCTAAGGATCTATGCTTAAGTCCATCCAGATCCTACTTACCACGGCTACATACCATGACTACGATATCTGGTGGTTGGGTGTCATGACTGCTTTTCTAAATGATGTTTTAGAAGAGAGCGTCTATAAGTACACAGCCAGAGGGCCTCGTAGACAGTGGGAGCAGCGGAAACGTGTGCAAGATGCTTTATAGGATAAAGCAGGCATCGCGGAGTTGGAACATCTGTTTTGATGTGTTAGTCAAAGAGTTTGACATCATCAAAATGGTAGATGAACCTTGTATAAACAAAAAGGTAGTAGGGAGTATGGTGGCGATCCTCGTAGAGTACGTGGATGACATACTCTTGATAAGAAAGAAGTTTCCTATGCTACGTGATCGCACGCTTTTGGCGTGTCGGATGTTCAAAGAATTAAAGTGTAACCGCGATCAGGACGGTGTCGCTTTGCAGCTAGCCGGTGAGCACGGGTCGGTCCATAGGGAGATGGTGTTATCTTACCTTCTTGTTTTAGACGAGTCAATAAAGAATCTGTATGTTTGTTTGATCTAATCTATGTGTTTATCTGCAAGTATGAAGTTTGTTAAGAAAGATACGAAATTGTAAGCTAAGAAATCTGTACTCAAAACCTTTGAGCCGAGTCTTGACCAATTGAAGCTAAGCAATTGGCAACAACGTGGATTAGGGGATTTAAGCGCGGTATTCGTGGAATCCGGCTTATTTACCCTTGTCCTTCCGTTCTTGTCTCTTGCTTTTGCCTCCGGCCAAACCGAACGCAACCGGTCGCGGTTAGGAAATCACCGTTACCTTGTCAGGGTACGGTGCCTAACGGAGCGCTTGCGTATGGTTTGGGCGAAGTTCAAATGGAAAATAACGGGAAAAGGAATTGGCAAAGAAACGTTAACTTATAATACCGTATTTTATCTTAACAACAATAATTACATACATTCACAAAAGAGAACCAAAAAGAGATCAAAAAGAAAAGAAAAGATTACAAGTATTAAAGGCATGAATAAAATTGCAAGTAATTAAAGTGCATGGAAATAAATTGCAAGTAATAAAAGACAAGAATGAAAAATGCAAGAAAGTAATTACAAGAACCATAGAACTCAAAACAAGCATGGGATCAATAGCCAACCCTTAAACTTGCAAGCTTAATCAAGAGGTTGCAAGATCAAGGGAAGGGTAGAGAACGCATGTGAATTGAAGCGCTAAGGCGAGAACGAAATGATACAACCCCTTGAGACCAATGACCAAAACTTAAACTTGCAAGCTCACTTAAGAGGTTGCAAGATCAAGTTAAGGTAGAGAGCTCAAGGGGGAAGCTTAAACAAAAAGAATAATACAAAAAACCTTCATCTTTATTCACATCCACAAAAAAAGCTTCTCACTTACAATTTCATGGAAGAGGAATGAAGAAGAAGAAGAAAAAGAACTAAATCCTACAAAAGAATGGAGAACAAAGAATGCAAAGAATGACCCTTGGCTTTGGCAAGTTCTGCTGTATTTATAGGCAGGAGAGTAGAGTTCTAGGGCAACCACCAGACCATATGTGAAAAGACCAAAACACCCCAGAAAAACGACACAGAGAGGGCCCCACCAAGACGCGGATGCGCGGCCAATACCCCCTATTGGCCGCGCATGCGCGGCCGTACAGTGGAGTTGGGCAGTGGTTTTTCTGGTGGTTTCCTGGTTTGCTGTGCCCTGTTGTTTTGTACATGTGTTTTCTGAAAATACATTCACAATTCTTCCAGAATTTCTGTTGAGGAAAGGTGGACTTTTTGTGGATGTCTTTTGTCATGATTGCCTCGAGCTCCGCGTAGATCTCTTGGATTTTGTGCTACCATTGAGCCTTGTGCATGAGGATGACATTGATTTGACATTTTGTCTTCCTAAACTGGTATCTGGCAGCATACAGATGAAGAGCGGAGACCGTGTTTTCTCAGTGGTTGGCAGGAACCCGGATTTTGTCGTGTTTTCCATGAATTTACCGTTTTAGAACCGAGAACCTGTATCCTGCAAATATATAACAAACACGGATTAAAAGCACCTACCTATAAACAACCGAGCGTAAGAATGGGCGGTATAAAATGCAGTATTCTGTGATGAACAAATACCCCCAAACTTAACTTTTGCTCGTCCCGAGAAAAACCAATTATTCACAAAAATAAAATGATAACCGCACTTTCGCAGGGAACGCGATTGCACTGAGCGCGTGCAACAAGCCGTTAAACCTCTAGGTGTCCTTAGTAGGAGGAGTGTTGTCTCCTGAGGGTTTTCAGTGGATACTACCCACAAAATCCGGTCAAGCTAGTTTTGTAAAATAACTAAGATTCAAGCCCCTAAAGTTTTGTTTTAAAAAATAACAATTCTATAATCCTAAGTCTAGACCATCGAACCTTTATTTTTCACACCTCTCTTCTTATTTAACTACAGATGTTATATGTCTTTACTTGCAGTGCAAAATAGTGTCGTTAAGTTCCCGAAAGGTCGAATAAAGTCATTATGTCACACAATAAAGCCCAGATAACAATTTTAAAAGGATCACATAAGTTTTATAAAGAGTTAAGCATTTTTCAAGTTTCGTTTTCCAGTAAAGTTTCAACTTCAGAATTTCTATCTTCCCTAACAGGAAACTAGGTTTTATTCTTCACTCCACCTTTTTCTTGTTTTCATTTCATACACACCTCTGTGAACGTGCAATAGTCTTTATCATGGAGTAAAACCTTCATATCTCCATTAAATTTTTTTTTATAAAAGCTTGTCTTTTATCAAGATTATTCTCACACAAAGAACCGTTAGGAATTTTAACTCGGAGAGAACACTTGCTTGACTTTGTTTTAAAACTGGACTTTCTAAGCTTCTTAGCGAGCTTTGGGCCAATGCACCCAAACCAGTTGGTTTTAGGGCATTAGGTGTAGAAACACCCCAGCGGACTTAATTACTTAAGTTACCTAGGTCCAAAAACAAAAGACAGTTTGGCGTGAAAATCATGATGATTCAATACGAACGGAGATATAACCGGTAGTTCAATTATTTTTTGGATAAAAGACGTGTTTAGTGGGTTCGGTGTGTAATCATTCCAATCAAGTTTCAGATGGGTTATTTTTCAGACTTAGTTCCAATTAAGGCATCAATAACATTCCTTCATATTCACTTACTTCATAAACTATTCTTGATATATTACTTATTTCAGAACAAACCTATTTGATCCTTAGAAAATCATTTATCTGTTTAAAAGATTTTTTTAAACATAAAAGACTTGTCATCTAATTCCCAAAAACTCACGACACGTGTAGTGTGATGTAAAGACGTATATCAGCTATAGTTAACTTCAAAGGAGAGTTATCTTTCAGGTTTTCAAAATCTAAACATAAGATTTAGTTATTCCTATTTTTTCAAACAAAAACCGTCGAATGTTGAATCAGAGTTCTTCCATAATCTAACTTGACAAAAAAGTTTTTATATTTTTAGAAATTTTTCAGATTTTTATGGATTTTATGGATTTAATATGCAGATGCAAAATATACATATGAATGCGAAGGAAGAAAGCTTACCGAGCACACCCCCAAACTTAAACTTGACAGTGCCCTCACTGTCAGGCTATACCAAGAGGGTCAAAATTGTCGGCGCTCTCCCTAAAAACAAATTATAGACAAAAACAAAAAAGGAAAACAAAAAATATATACAAAAAAAAGTGTCCCCCCCAAACTTAAGTAAAACAGTGTTTCCACTGTTAAGCGATGAAGTTCAGGATTGGGGGGAAAGAACAGTATCCATCTATATAAGGCCTTACACAGGCCAAAAGTTAACACCAACCATTCAAAGATTTTATCATGGTACAGCAGTGGTTGGTGAAAGAAGGTGAAGAGGTAAGAAATGGAAATTACGCGAGACCGCTTGTGGAGAGAAGTGGAATGCGGTCTCGGTAGATGAGGGGAAGAAGAATGGCGGAAGGGAAAAAGAAGTGGAATACGAACTTGAGGGTGCAAATGGAGTAAATAGATTAGCACAATTTGTGATGACCGATGTGTGGAAAGCGATTGTGCTAATATATTTGCCCGTCGAGAGATTGGGTCAAATCCCTCAAGATTCGTAAGAAACCATGGGTACGCCGAACTTGGTAAACCAGACAATGGAAATGGAAGTGATACGGGTTCTTGCAAGGTCGGAACGATGGAAAGGATGGAGGGAAGTGGTTGAGGAAGGTTATCGGTTAAAGGTTCAGGAGGGTGTACACAGTCAGTGGAAGAATTAGGATGAATTGGAAAATCCGACTCATCAATCAAAATTGGTTCATCCTCAAAACTATCCTCAATATTCTCCTCAAAATTTATCTCATCCATGCCTATTTCATCAAAGTCCAGACGCATATGGGGTTCGGGAAAAACATTTAATGACTCGGGATGATGATTTGAAAAGAAAAACTCAGTCAAATCTATGGGTTCATCATCCAAATTATTCCCAGCGTCAATATCCTCAATCCAGTGAAAATTTATATTCTCAGACACCTCATCAAAAGCATGGATATTAATCGATTATGGTTCTAAGATGGAGGTGTAGAGGTCAAAAGGATTGGGATTGGTTTCACTTGGAATGGACCCTTCACAATCAAATACCACAAAGTCGCACAACTCATTAATCATTCTATCTTCAACTGGTGAATCGTTTGGGACACTTGATAGACTTTCAACACAGGAGTTGTGGGATTCAATTTGAGACGGGTAGGTTTGATTTGGAAGGGGGTATATCTCACTCTCTCCACTCAAATTCACAGCCTGTCCTGCCGCCTCATCATACATTGAAAAAGTTGGAGCTAGTTGAAAACTAGCTACCGGATCACTAGGTTGCATGAGGGCGGCCATGGACGCATTCAAATCCATCATCTGTTGGCTTGACGCTACCCTAAAGTCTTCCAACGACTGTTCCAGACTAGACATGGGTTGAGAAGGGGTTTCAGTAAAAGATTCAAAGTTGTTTAGATACTGAAAATTCCCAAATGGCGGTTCAGAAACAATGTCTAGGGAAGGTGAAAAAGTCGGGTAGGACTGGTAGGAATTGAATGGCTGGACAGGAGCAGGATCAACATTTGGATAAGAAGGTGAATGGAATTGTTGATCCCAAGAGTTTGAAGTGGTGAAAGGAGTGAAAGATCGGCTACGAGATTGTTCAATACGTTCAGCGATGGACAAAGGACGACTTGCAGAAGGGGTATCAACATAAGCGGGAGTGAATGTTTGAAACGGTTGATACGAAGTGGAATGAGGAGTGCAAGTGTTTGTCCTAGACGCTGCTATGCGATCTTTCAGTGAAACTTTGGGCATGGAGGGGTCGTTCGAAGTTCGGCCAAAGCAAGAACCGTAAGATGTAATGTCTGGTTGTGGGTACCAAAGTTCGGCAAGAGTTTTGCGAGGTGGAGTACCCATGATATGAAGAGAGAGAGAGAGAAAGGTAGAGAAAAGGAGGGGAAAAAGAATGTGATTTATTTTTTTTTATTAGTTGTTAGCAAAAGAATGAAATATACACAAAAAAATATGGACAAAAATAATCACGACACAAAAATACCACACACCTAATCGTTCTAGGGTTTACCTAGGTCAACTAGACCTGCTCGAGAACTTGATTGTCGAAGTAAAACTGTGTCGAGAAACAGGCTCAAGATACACTGATCACGAGGCCAGGTAAGTGCAGAGATAAGGGGAGGTTTTCCAACGCTTTCGCGAAGTTCCTTAATTAAATAACCCTTTCTCTTTTGGCGGTTTCGCCGTTAACACTTTCCTAGACACCCCGTAAACAATATACCGTTAAGCAAGCTTCTAAATACAGTTAACTTCTCCTAGTGAGCGCGAAGTCCTTAAGGATTAAAGTCTAGTTTCTTTTAAATTTTGTGCGGGTAAACGTTATGCTCAAGTTCGTGATTTGTGGGCCACGGAAAAGGTGATGAAATCCTTTACCGTATGTTGTGGGGTTCGCTTGCCCTTAAGTCCGTATTAATGTATGCAATGCGCAATTCAAAAATTCTATAAAGAATCAAACAATCGTTTTTTAGTTTAAGCGCGGCGCTGCAACAAATACGGGTTAGTCAATTTTTTTTTAGCGTTTGCTAGCGAACTTGCAAAGAATCCTGCAAAGAATAGTATATTGGAAGCGTCGGATTTGAGAAGAAGGTGTTAGTAAAGTACGTACCGTTAAGTTTTGGGTTAGGAAACCCCCGTTGAATCAAATCCGGTAGGCTTGAAAGGTTCGCTTGCGCGGGTCAAACTACCCGGATCTTTGGCACTGTACTTCGTAATCACCTTTGCCTTGAATGCACACTTTGCTCCCCACAATCGCAGTTTGCAAATACGCAAAAATCTGCACACTTGCCCACAAAAATGATAAAAAAAAAAAAAGATATTTTTTTTTATATATAAAAAAGAATATTAACCCGAATAACAAGAAAGAAAATACGCTACCGTCTCCCCGGCAACGGCGCCATTTGATCGCACGCTTTTCGCGTGTCGGATGTTCAAAGAATTAAAGTGTAACCGCGATCAGGACGGTGTCGCTTTGCAGCTAGCCGGTGAGCACGGGTCGGTCCACAGGGAGATGGTGTTATCTTACCTTCTTGTTTTAGACGAGTCAATAAAGAATCTGTATGTTTGTTTGATCTAACCTATGTGTTTATCTGCAAGTATGAAGTTTGTTAAGAAAGATACGAAATTGTAAGCTAAGAAATCTGTACTCAAAACCTTTGAGCCGAGTCTTGACCAATTGAAGCTAAGCAATTGGCAACAACGTGGATTAGGGGATTTAAGCGCGGTATTCATGGAATCCGGCTTATTTACCCTTGTCCTTCCGTTCTTGTCTCTTGCTTTTGCCTCCGGCCAAACCGAACGCAACCGGTCGCGGTTAGGAAATCACCGTTACCTTGTCAGGGTACGGTGCCTAACGGAGCGCTTGCGTATGGTTTGGGCGAAGTTCAAATGGAAAATAACGGGAAAAGGAATTGGCAAAGAAACGTTAACTTATAATACCGTATTTTATCTTAACAACAATAATTACATACATTCACAAAAGAGAACCAAAAAGAGAGCAAAAAGAAAAGAAAAGATTACAACTATTAAAGGCATGAATAAAATTGCAAGTAATTAAAGTGCATGGAAATAAATTGCAAGTAATAAAAGACAAGAATGAAAAATGCAAGAAAGTAATTACAAGAACCATAGAACTCAAAACAAGCATGGGATCAATAGCCAACCCTTAAACTTGCAAGCTCAATCAAGAGGTTGCAAGATCAAGGGAAGGGTAGAGAACGCATGTGAATTGAAGCGCTAAGGCGAGAACGAAATGATACAACCCCTTGAGACCAATGACCAAAACTTAAACTTGCAAGCTCACTTAAGAGGTTGCAAGATCAAGTTAAGGTAGAGAGCTCAAGGGGGAAGCTTAAACAAAAAGAATAATACAAAAAACCTTCATCTTTATTCACATCCACAAAAAAAGCTTCTCACTTACAATTTCATGGAAGAGGAATGAAGAAGAAGAAGAAAAAGAACTAAATCCTACAAAAGAATGGAGAACAAAGAATGCAAAGAATGACCCTTGGTTTTGGCAAGTTCTGCTGTATTTATAGGCAGGAGAGTGGAGTTCTAGGGCAACCACCAGACCATATGTGAAAAGACCAAAACACCCCAGAAAAACGACACAGAGAGGGCCCCACCAAGCCGCGGATGCGCGGCCAATACCCCCTATTGGCCGCGCATGCACGGCCGTACAGTGGAGTTGGGCAGTGGTTTTTCTGGTGGTTTCCTGGTTTGCTGTGCCCTGTTGTTTTGTACATGTGTTTTCTGAAAATACATTCATAATTCTTCCAGAATTTCTGTTGAGGAAAGGTGGACTTTTTGTGGATGTCTTTTGTCATGATTGCCTCGAGCTCCGCGTAGATCTCTTGGATTTTGTGCTACCATTGAGCCTTGTGCATGAGGATGACATTGATTTGACATTTTGTCTTCCTAAACTGGTATCTGGCAGCATACAGATGAAGAGCGGAGACCGTGTTTTCTCAGTGGTTGGCAGGAACCCGGATTTTGTCGTGTTTTCCATGAATTTACCGTTTTAGAACCGAGAACCTGTATCCTGCAAATATATAACAAACACGGATTAAAAGCACCTACCTATAAACAACCGAGCGTAAGAATGGGCGGTATAAAATGCAGTATTCTGTGATGAACACTACGCTCGGTCAATCTCCGCTTATCACAATGATTCTCCATAAAGGATCAAAGTGATACCTCCTAAATCCTGGGTTTTGGATCTATGAGATAGATCTAATTGGATGTTAGGATACTCACTAGAAGTAGTGAGATGGTATTAATCGATCCTGGGAAGAATCAATGGAAGTGTTCCAGGGTGATAAAGACGACTGAGTGTCAGTCACAGACATTGTCTTTACCCTCAGTAAAGGGACGGTATGTTGGAAGAGTTCCAAGCTAGATACCGTGGCATACTAGACGATAAAGGCAAGATACATCGCTACTTAAGATGCTACCAAAGAGGCTGTTTGGGTGTATAATGGTTCATGAGATGAACTACGTTCCTACCATTGTGAGACAGTGGAGTTATGGCTTGTGCCAAGGAACGCAGGTCCCATCAGTGATCCAGACATATTCTAAGGAAGTATCACCTGATCATGGAGATGGTTGATCTCTAAGGGATCGAGGTTAGGAGAGTAGACTCAGAGGACAACACAGCGGATCCACTCACAAAGGCCTTTTCCCAGAGAGAGACTTTTATGGGATGGTTGAGTATGAGATACTACAACCACTGCTAGCAGATGGCCCTAGTGCAAGTGGGAGATTGTTAGTTATATGTATGCCCTAGAGGCCATTACTGTACATTGGATGTATATTGTAGTGGATGCTGGGACATATATAGGGAGGTCTTTCTTGCTCGACATGATAGTATACTATCTGGTTGCTCTTTACCTTAACGTGTACACTGATTGTCTCTCTGTTACATGTTGGTAAAGCCCTTAGGATGTGTAATTGACTACCTGGACTATGATGCGGATCATACCAGTGGGGACATGGTAGTCCATAAGTACATCCTTCAAGGTCCCTAGTCATGGGTGTATCGAGACGGGGCATCGATATACCAGAGTAGACTAGGGTATACCTTCTCGACCCATACAGATGGGCGATTGATGATCCCATATCCATTGGTGTTTGACATCAGAGATGATATACGGGTTCTCAGTGGAGACTGGGTACACTGGACGGACTCGCCGAGAACTCCCAGATGGTATTATACCTTACATCAGATGGCAATTCTCTGGTGACACTGGTACAGAGTAGTCTATTGACCCGAGATCGTCATAGAGTCTTGTGTGGTTCCCACTGTGCTTTGATTTCCACCTTACCACGTCCAAGAGGGCGTGCAAAATGGTGGTTTTTGGGTACAGTCCCGAATCACATGGAGGCAATGAGCGATAGGAGGGGATTCGTCTCTCCCGGTATAGGGAGTTGATGTTGCGCTGTGTTCGATTGGCTATAACCGGAAATCCCTGGCCAGGGTTGCTGAGATTTACTGGTAAGTGTTACCAGTAGTTTCTCGAACTGTTATAGACCTCATATCGACACGACTTATCGAGCTATCGGGGTCTGACGTTTACCACCCCTAGGCGAGATATGCGACATATCAGACGAACAGACCGGACTGTACGGTAAGTGTTACTGGTTGGATTCACAGGACTGTGAGCGGGCTTGCTCGTCGATCTTCTGATCGCTCAATACCCGGGTGGCCGTTACGTTTAGCAGACCGCTTGCGGCTTGTGGGTGTTTGATATGATCATCATCTGCTGCCGGCGTATTGACGAGTCTTTAGAGTCCTACACAGAGGTTTCCTGGCTCAAGCGAAACGAAATAAGAGCGCATATGAGATATGTGCGGGACCGAGAATAATGCGTGTATGTGATACCGTATTCCATTCTCGCGATGAATATATCGAATGGTTGTATGCGATATAACCTAGTTATCGAATCAAGGATTGATTCGATAAGCCGATACATTGGATATTAGTCGGTTGTATGCGATATGACCGGATCGTTAAATCAAGTGTTGATTTAATGATTTAATGCATAATTATATATTTGATATACTACTTTGCATTAACTAGTATTGGTTCACTTTAAATGGATTTTCTCACTTGAAGTTCACAAGTTGTATATGTGATATACTTTTGTGCACTTGATTGTATCATGTTTGATGATACATGTTTACTTGGGTTTGTGTAAAGATTAAACCATAGTTATATGAATGGTTAGGGGTTTCTTTTCTTATTCATTTATTTATTCATTTTGGCAAAAGGGAAAATGGTGGCTATTTTTGTTTCTAAGTTGAAGCTTCATGAAGCTTTGACTAAGTGACCATTTTGTCTTCATGCTTAACTCTAACCATTCCATCTAACCATGATTTATTCTCTACACTTGACCATGGTTGCCATATGATAAGTATTGTTTTTATTTTCTTTTTGAGATTAACTTATCATAACATTTTTCATCATCTTCTTCTTCTTCAAAGATGAAGAAAGCTTGCTCCATCAATGGCAACTTGAGCAAATGAGTGAGAAATCCAATTCTAAAGTGAACCCACCTCCTATTTCTTCATCCTCTACCTCTTGCCAAGTAGTATAGGGTGTTTTCTTCACAAGTTTTATGACTTGGTGAAGTGGGAGCTTGATCTTGTGATGCCTCGACGTAGATCATCTTCGGCATCGTTGTCGATGACCTAGCCCGCCCATTTCTCCGATGAAGCCGACGCTAGAGCCCGGGATTCGATTTGGACAGCGAGGAGACTTCATTGCGGAGCTATGGAGGTGGAGGACCGGATCTACAAAGGTTGTATTTCCGTTCTTGTAGTTAAGTTGTTAACTAGTTTCTTTTGTCGCCTAAAATCTAGTTAACGATCCGTATTAGGGTTTCTCGGCACCCGTAAAATTTGAAATTGGCATGGTTGATGCCTTGTGAGACCTCTTGAGAGTGCCTAGGAACCCTACAGTTGTTACACATGATATTAGTCGGTTATTGCCGAGTTATTAAATCAAGAGTTGATTTAATAATTTAATGTATAATTATATATTTGATATATTACATTACATTAACTAGTATTAGCTCACTTATGATTTGTTTTCTCACTAGATTGTGCATAAGTGTATATGTGATATATATTTATGTACATATGATTGTGTCATGCTTGATGATACATCAAAGATGGGTGTATGAGACTTATACCAAGATTAGGGTAAAGATTAGGGTTTTGTTTATATCTTAAGAATAACAAAAGAGAAAGACTTTGTCAAAGTTCTCAAGCTTTCATGAAGCTTGTGGAAACATTGACAAAGTCAACTCTTTTGTCATTCTTAAGGATATTTAGTTAACCCAACCCTTAACCTCATGCCTTGGTTAATTCTTTACATGAGTTAAGCATGATAGCTTAACTCACCCATGGTTACATTATTGAGAGGATAATAATTCATATGATGATATTATTCTTTCTTCTTCTTCTTTATCAAGCTCCATGAAAAGCTTACTAGCTCCAATGGTGCCATGAGAAAAAGTGTGAGAAAATCAATTCTAAAGTGAGCGCACCTCCTACTTCTTCATCCTCTACCACTTGCCATGTAGTAGAGTGTGTTCTCTTCACAAAGTTCTTGACCTAGTGAAGGAATAGCTTGAGTTAGTGTCTCCCCGACATAGATCATCTTCGGCCTCGAAGTCATCGAAGCAAGCACGTTCGTTCTTCTTGTGGAGCTTCTCTAGAGTCCGGAGTTCACGATCGCAGCGAAGGGGACATCTACACGGAGCTATTGAAATGAAGGACCGGATCTACAAAGGTTGTAATCCCTCTCACTTAGTGTTAAAATGTTTAACATACTTGTTTTCGCATAAACTCTAGTTTAAAGATCCGGCTTTGGGTTATTCGGCACGGCTAAATTTTAATCGGGCTTGGTTGATGCCTCGTAGACCCTTGTGCGTGTGCCTAGCAACCCTACAATATGTATAAGCGATATGTTAAAAGAAACATATGCACATATTAAAGTAGAAAGAAACAAAGTAGCATACTACCATTTTTAGCAAGACTGTCAATACAACTGTGAATATCCCAAGCTTCCATTAAGTAATATACAAACTAGTATGATACAGTAATGGCCTCTAGGGCATAAACACTAACAATCTCCCACTTGCACTAGGGCCATGTACTCGCATATTGCAGACCTATCATCTTGAATAGCCTCTCGAACTGCGTCTGAGGAATGGCCTTTGTTAATGGATCAGCAGTGTTATTCTCCGTATCTACTCTCTTCACCTCGATCTCCCGGCGATCTACGATCTCCTGGCGATCTACGATCTCCCTGATCAGGTGATACCGTCTTAAGATTTGTCTGGACTTCTGATGGGACCTGGGTTCCTTCGCTAAAGCTATAGCGCCGTTGTTGTTGCAATACAGAGGTATTGGATCAACACTGGTAGGAACCACCTTGTAACACCTTAGAATGTGTTTTGTATCTAATTATATTTTAAAATATAGTTTTTAATAAAAAGTTTACCAAATTATGTTTCAAATATTTTCTCCTATTTATTGAGTATTTTATTAGATTTTTCCTAGGCTTGCACACACTTGTGCATGATAACTAGGCTTGTTTTTGGTGTTTAACCATGATTGGTAACATGGTGAACTAACCATTCCTTAATCTAGTTTTAATTATTATTAAGTGTTTTGGGTTTTAAGTGTGCATGGTTGTTAAATTAATAAGGGTTTTATTTTGAATTTTGTTATGAGTGTTGACTTGGTGTGAGAGAGAGAGAGAGAGTGCATTATGAGGCATGATGGCCTTGCCATGCCTCATTAAATGAAGAGAGAGAGAGGGGGGTTGACCCTTGGTGCCACAATTTCCTTGCCTCTCAATTTCTTCTCACTTCTCTCATTTCTCTCACACAAACACAAACACACACACACACACACTCACACCTGAGGCAGCAGCAGAAGAAGCAGCAACAACAGCAGTAACAACAACAACAACACTAGTAGCAGCAGCCCCAGCACAAGAGCAGCAGCAGCAGCAACTAGGAGCAGCAGCTGCAGCTCCAGCTCCAACACCAGCATCACCAGCATCAGCTCCAGCATGATCATCATCAGCAGCAACAGTAGCAGGACCAGTAGCAGGAGCAACAAACAGCAACAGCAGTAGCAGGAACCCCAGCACTTGCAGAAGCTCTTCTCCACTTCTTTACCTGCTCTCTAGGGTTCATTAGGGTATAATTTCTGAACCCAATCCCCTAGTTGCTTAGCTTATATGCTTATTAGTGTCGGTTTGTGTTTAATTGTTAGTTTAGTGCTAGATTATGGAGTTTTTGTGGAATGTTGATTAAGTGTTGATTGTGTTAGTTAACCTAGCTTATTTTAGTTTAGTTAAGGTCACCTTAACTGAGAATTGACCAAGACTTCACTAAAATACCATAGGGTTTCTAAATTGTGCAATTTGTCGTTTTTATACGATATATTGGGTATCTGTGATCTGCTTGGGACCCGGACCCTACAGAACAAAATTGAGGAAACTGGAGCATGTACACTAGGTATAGATACCACCACCAGAACACGAACCCACCATTCCCAAACACGGCCGCCAATTAATTCAGATTGGCCGCAAATTGCGGCCAGGAAGGGGACCGGGGTGTTGGGGTTTTGTGTAGGGTTCCCTGCTGTGTTGTGTAGTGTTTTGGCATGTCTAGTTTTGTTAGTTTTGATCTGTAGGAGAATCTGGGACTATATGTCGTTTTTGGTGTCCGTTGTGTTTGCGCGATACGCGCGATACGTGAGAGGGTTCTGTGATCCAGCGTATCGCGGCGTGTCGCGATGGTTTTTAGACGCGTACACACACGTTTCAGCGTATCGTGCACATGCGCGTTTAGTTCGCGATGCGAGTTTCTCGTTTTGGTTCGATATCGCGTTTCGCGGAATATTTGGCTTATATGTGATTTCCGTGTCTTATTTGCAGGTTTGCAGACAGGGACTACGGACACTACTACAGAGGGAGCAGATGGTAGGATTCACCTAGCGTGGAGTGTAGGTGAGTAGATTTAACATCTACAGGGGAATCGCCCGCATGGCGTTATGCGTCTGGGCTAGGATTCAAATACCTGTCGCACATTCTACGTCATTGTAGAATTGCGCCTTTACTTTATTTTATTTCCTTGATATAGTTGTACTGTGACTAGCAGCCGTAGGACACTGCACATATTATTGACGGTTTATGTTGCACGAGCACGGATTGTATGCTACACACACACCGTCAATAATTGCCATGTCGCACACAACCCCTTATTGATACTATATTGCCTATCACACTTGACGTCTAGCTTATGGCATACCTATAGTGTATCATACCTTTAGTGATAGGTACATATACACCTAGAGATACAGTTACAGGTATACCATGCACATATTTTAGTTATACCGGGGGGGATTTCCTACATATGTTACTTATACCCAGGGGGGTATACGGCATCCTTTACTTATAGGTAGATACCTATACTTGGCTGTACCTTATTGATTTTTTGCATACATCTGGTTCAGCTATATAAATTTGTTTACCTGCTCGTATTCAGATATGTCGCATATATTTATTCCTGGATTTGCGCATTGTTTATCTGGATTTTATATGATGTTTTCGGGATTTGGGAACCGCGGGGGTTCATGAAATTATGCATACATTGAACAACCCGGTCTCTTTGATATGATATTTGCGCGTCCACCATGAGTTTTATCGGTGCTGATTATATGCTCCATACGAGGTGTGGTTTCCGTATGAGAGTACATGGTGGGGCCCGGTATGGTTCCCCTCGGCAAGAAGATCGATGGGTTTGCCGATTGAGCCTGGAGGCGGGCGAGTACCTACCGGTGACTGGTTGGACCTGGCAGTTGTCCGGAGGATACTGGCCAGAGTCGAGAGATGGATGCGGGATGATCTGTACTGCCGGGGCCGAGGGCCGACACCGCAGACGGACCCCGTGGGCCGATCCGGACTGACGGAGCCCGATATACGAGAATTTCTGTGTCGATGCTTGGCACACTGTTTTCATGATATTTCTTTTAATACCTTTTGTATATATAATAGGGGATTTAGCCGTTGTTATATATACCCTTACACCAATATTAGTGGAATGGGACGCTAATATATGTGTATTGCCCCCATCATATTTATTTCTGCATATACATATATACCTGTAGGATGTTAGGTTTTACTTGAGATTTGACTTGGGATAGTAGGTGATTCATTGAGATTGGATATTGGATATGAAAGAGATGGTTGATTTGTACATTCGAGATATAGGAGAGCTATTCGATATTGTACTTTAAGGTGATGTGAGATCTATGTGATGTGAGAGCCCAGTTTGGGGGCTGATTTGACGATTTGGGATGTGGGTGTCTTGATGGATTATGATCCTACCACGATGTCAGGTTTCCGTGGAAATGACATATTCCACCCTATACCTCACCCTTATCTACCTTATGCACGGACTCATATAGTGGTAGTACCCGTTAGTGTACCTTTATGATAGTTGCACATCTACATTTTTATATCCTTATGGCATAGCTACTGCATATTACTGTCATGTTACTATAGCTTCACATTTTGATTGTACCGGCTACTGTACTTTCCTTATTTCAGCATTTGCATGACATGTTATTACTGTAATCGCATATCTTAGATTCATGCTGTACGTACATTCCTGCGATTACCTGCATATGTTATCTTCTATTCACGAGTTGGCAACTCACCCCCGTTGTGCCACAGGTGTTTCAGGTTGTTCCCCAGAGTAGTCGAGGCAGGCTATTCCTCTATTCAGCTATCCAGCTATCATCTTTTGCTACAGATACCGCATCAGCTTACAGTACCATTTTGCTTAGGTGGGTTAGATGATTATCTGTATTTCATATTGTACCTTCGTTATATTTTGTACTCTCCATCTACTATTGTATTGTTGGCTTAGAGACTTCATGAGGACGTTATGTGTATTATTGTGGATTTGATGTCTTTTTTATACAGCTTTTTCTCCACTACCTTTATTTTCTGTTGTATTCATCTTGACTAGTCTTTATAAAAAAGGGGTGTTGCTAAATTTTTAAAGAAAGAATATAAGACTTTTAAAGAATTTGGGTTGTGATTTAAATTGTTTCAGAAACTTGTATTATCTTTTCCGTATTTTCTTGGTTTAGATTTCTGGGTTGGGCTTTCTTTTACTATGTTGCGTCTTTAGGCGTTGCGTAGTATTAGGGCCGTCACGGGCCATTTTTGGGTCGTGACACACCTGAAGTTCTGTGAGGAAATTCTTCATCCAGACAGCTTCTTTTGAGGCATCGTAATCAGCTATTTACTCCGCTTCCATCGTCGAGTTAGCAACGGTGTCCTGCTTGGAACTCTTCCAACAGACCGCCCCTCCATTGAGGGTAAAGACATAACCCGACATGGACTTGGAGTCATCCTTGTCACTCTAGAAGCTGGAGTCGGCAAAGGCCTCGATACGGAGGTCTTTTCTGCCATACACCAAGAACATCTCCTTAGTCCTCCTCAGGTACTTGAGAATGTTCTTTACTGCTATCCAATGCTTCTCCCCTGGGTTTGCTTGATACCGGCTTATAACGCTCAATGCGTATGCTACATCTGGTCTGGTACATAACATCGCATACATTATAGAGCCTGCCACAGAAGCGTAGGGTATAATCGACATGCGAGCCCTTTCCAAATCAGTCTTGGAAGACATCTCTTTGGAGAGGGTGATTCCGTGACAAGCCGGTAGGTTACCGCACTAAGAATCTTCTATACTGAATCTTTTCAATATAGTGTCTATGTACCTGGACTGCGAAAGTCCCAACATCCTCTTTGATCTATCAAGATAGATCTGGATCCCCAGAATGTAGGTGACATCACCCAGGTCCTTCATGGAGAACTTCTGTGACAAAAATCCTTTGACTGACTGTAGCATAGGAATATCATATCATATTAAGAGAATGTCATCCACGTATAAAACGAGGAATACTACAACTCTCCCTACAATCTTACTGTATATGCATGGTTCATCTGGATTCTTAATAAAGTCGAATTCTTTGACAGTATCATCAAAACAGATGTTCCAACTCCGTGATGCCTGCTTTAGTCCATAAATGGACTTAAGCAACTTGCACACTTTACTGCTGCTCCCACTCTGAATGAATCCCTCTGGCTGATCCATATAGACGCACTCTTCCAAATTACCATTTAGAAAAGCCGTCTTTACGTCCATCTGCTAGATCTCATAATCGTGGAAGGCAGCAATGACAAGAAGGACCCGAATGGATTTGAGCATAGCCACTGGAGAAAAGGTTTCGTCATAGTCCAAACCAGGTCTTTGACGAAAGCCCTTTGCAACAAATCTAGCCTTATAGGTTTCAACCTGTCCATCTACACCAATCTTCTTTCTGAAGATCCATTTGCATCCTATGGGTTTTACCCCATCTGGAGCAATGTCCAAAGTCCATACTTTGTTAGTGTACATGGACTCCATTTCGGTCCGCATTGCATCCAGCCATCTTACTGAGTCGCCGCTCTGAATGGCTTGCTGGAAGCTAGTAGGGTCATCATTGTCAATGATGCAATCTTCTCTATTCCCATCTATGAGAAAACCGTAGTATCTCTCGGGCGGATGAGACTGTCTACTACTTCTGCGGATAGGAGCCGGGATGTCCCTTTCTTCTGAAACTTCTGGTTCTACCATACTTTCAGTAACAGCTTTTGGTTCTGGAATTTCTTCCAGTTCTATTGCGCTCCCACTCTTCTTATTTTCTAAAAATTCAGCTTCCAAGAAGTGGGCATGACGAGAAATAAAAACCTTTTGTCCCTCTGCGTAATAGAAATAATACCCCTTGGAGTTCTTTGGATATCCCACACACTTACACTGTACTGAGCGTGCCACGAGCTTGTCCGCATGCTGCTTTTTAACAAAAGCTGGACATCCTCATGTCCTAAAGTATTTAAGACAGGGTTTCTTCCCACTCCACATCTGATATGGTGTTGTAGGAACAGTCTTGGTTAGAACCTGGTTCAAAAGATATGCAGTTGATTCTAGTGCATAACCCCAGAAAGATCGCGGTAACTCAGCCTTACTCATCATGGAACGAACTATATCCAATATGGTTCGATTTCGCCTTTCTGATACACCATTGTGTTGTGGTGTGTATGGAGGAGTAAGCTGAGAGAGAATTCCATTCTCTTTTAAGTATCCTAGGAACTCGGCATTTAAGTATTCACCACCTCGATCAGATCTCAGTGTCTTGATACTTTTGCCTGTCTGTTTTTCCACTTCATTCTTATATTCCCGGAATTTCTCAAAGGCCTCGGATTTATGCTTCATCAAGAAGATATGTCTATACCTAGAGAAATCATCCGTAAAAGTAATGAAGTAGGAATAACCACCTCTTGCATGTGTAGACATTGGAACGCACACGTCACTGTGTACGAGTCCTAAGAGCTCGCTCGCTCTTACTCCGTGTCCAGTAAACGGAGTCTTTGTCATCTTTCCCATGAGCCAAGATTCACAAGTAGCATAAGATTGATATTTGAACGGATTCAAATATCCTTCTTTATGTAACTTAGTCAACCATGTCACATTGATGTGACCTAGTCTACAATACCATAAGAAATCCTGATTTATTTTTGGTGACTTTCTTTTAAGTGTGTTCTGGACATTAAAAACCTGAGCTTGATTCAATACGTATATACCGTTATCTAATGTACCGGACCCAATCAGAACGTGATTTAGGTGGATGTTTACTACATCGCTTAGGAATGTAAAATCATATCCCTCTCTAGAAAGTGAGAATACCGATATGATATTACAAGTCAAATTAGGTACATACAAACAGTTACGTAGAATCAATATCTGCCCACTTGTCAGTCCTAGGCGCTATTCCCCCATGAATTCAGCGTCCATGCTCATTTCGTTCGCAACTCTGAGAGACATATCACCTACCCTGATAACTCTACGGTTTCTCAAAGCATGTAACGAATTAAAGATATGAGATCCTGATCCGGTATCTAGTACCCAGGAAGTAGAGTTAATTGACAAACAATTCTTAATTACAAACACACCCGAGGCCGAAGCCAAAACATGCTTCCAATCCTGGCTACTGGTTTCCAAAGCCCTGCAATCCTTCTGCTAATGCCCCTTCCTATAACAATAGGAACATCCCTCCTTCTCTACATTAAGTCCCGAAACTTTTGCTCTTCCCTTTCCTTCTACTTCACTGACACCGTATATCGGCTTTGTGGAGGTCTTCTTCTTTTCAGCGTTTGCTTTCGCCTTGGATCCAGAAGAAGAAGGTCCCCTATTAAGCAGAGTGGGTTGTTAGTGTATATGCCTTAGAGGCCATTACTGTATCATACTAGTTTGTATATTACTTAATGGAAGCTTGGGATATTCACCTTGTATATACAATCTTGCTCAAAATAGTAGTATGCTACTTGGTTTGTTTCTACTTCAATGTGTACTTGTGTTTATTTTAGTATATCACCTATACACATTAGTGGAGCCCTTAGGATCTTTGCTTGATTACCAGCGTTGTGATGGCAGTCACACTAGTAGGGGCTGGGTAATCTATAAGCACATCCTTATGCAGGTCCCTAGTCGCAGGACTATCGAGACAGGGCATCGATATTCCGGAGTAGACTAGCGCATGCGCTTCTCAACCCAGTGTGGGAGACGGTCTGTCCCACAGCCGTTAGTACGTCGTATTAGAGATAGTATGCGGGTGCTCGTTAGGTTACGAGTACACTGGACAGGACTCGTCGGGAACTGACCGGTTGGTATTATACCTATCGTCAGTTATCAGTTCCCAGGTAACATGAGTACAGCTTAGTCCGCTGACTTGACACTATCACTTCGCCTCGAGTATGTTCCCACTGTACTTTGATTACTACCCTACCACGGCTCAAAGGAGTCGTGCAAACAGGTAGTAGTTGGGTGCAGTCCCGAAGCACTTGGAGGTAGTGGCGGTTAGACAGGATTCGTCTCTCCCGGTATTGGGGGTTGACATCGCGCTGTGTCTAGGAGAGCCATTACACGAGTAGTCCCTGGCCAGGGCAAGCGAGATATACTGGTAGGCTTCCAGTGTTATCTCAGGGTGTTTTGGGCTTCACTCCGACACGACTTGTACCGCTATTAGGGGACTGATGTTTACCGCCCCCTAGGCCCGCCATGCGATGTATCAGACGAACAGACCGGACTGTACGGAGACTGTCACATTCAGGCTCAGTAGGAGTTCAGATGGGTTTCACCTCGTCAGCCTTCTTGTCGGCATCTACCTGGGGACCGTTACGCATAGCTAGTGCCGCTTGCGGTCTGTGGTTAAACCCACTGCCAGCGTAGTGTCGAGTCTTTAAAGTCCCACACAGAAAGCTATTCGCCTTTTGGCGAAAGAGTAGAGGTCGCATAGTTTTGCGACAGGTCGCATGGTTTTGCGACAGGGTTCGGTCACATCCGTGCACTTGTGCACGTACAGTGTCCGGACAGTTAGCACTAGCGGGCTTTGGTTTAAGCCAGATCCTAGTGTACGTTTTGGGATTGGTTTTATCCAGTATGTATTCGTGTTCCTCGGAACGCGGATGCGGGTGTGTATGCACAGTTGACGGAGAGACAGAGGCAGAGGATTCTCATTAGGGTTGTTGACCGTTGACTGTTGACTATTGACTTTTTGCTCAACCCTAATGAGAATATCATATATGATTAACAATAATATTAATTAAGTATTGTGGTGACATGGTTGTTGAGGGGTTGACTTTGTTGACTTGTTGACTTTGTTGACCGGTTGACTAGGTTGGACTAGTTGACCATCATGATGACAATGGCTATCATTTCATGGCAAAGTCTTTTTACTTGCTTGTTCTCTTGTGCAATATGAGTGCATGAAATGATATAGCCATTTTGACTTAAACCATTTACACAATCTTGATTACTATTTTTGTAATGATGGTTTTGGATTATGAGAGCCAAGTGAGAAAAGTCTTGCTCATTCTATCATTTTCATTCTCTCTCTTGTGTTCTTGAGCTCTCATCTTCTTCCTCTTGCTCTCCCTCTCTTTAGTCTACGGTTCACTTGTCTCATGTGTTGAGAACCAAGAACCATCGAGAAAATCCCAACACACTCTCCTCTACTCACTCTAGTTCATAAGGTTTAGCAAACCGAGTGAACTAGTTTCTTCAAAGTACGAAGAAGAAGCCAAAGGTAGAAGCTTTCAGGTGGATCGATCTTCGGCGCAAGGAGACGACGGGGTGAAGCCGATCCGGACAACCATCGAGACTTAAAGACGAAGGAGTTCAAGAAAGAAAGGTATAACCCCCTAACCGAGTAGTTAACAACTCCTAGTTAGGTTGTTAGTTAGATATTTAACAAAGATCCGGTTTTGAGTCCATGTTACCGCCTCTAGAAAAATTGTTTTTCACCAAATTCCGCATGCCCGAAAGTACCGGGAGAGGTAGCATGGACTTACAGTGGTATCAGAGCCTAGTTAAACTCTATCTAACATGTTAGCAAAGTAACTAGAAGATCGATCAAAGAAAAGTCACGAAACGAACCCGATATGTCAAGTTTCTGCCGATTTTTTTTCTGTTCAAAAATTGATAAATTTCATCTTAAAAATCGGCTCAGGCTTTTTATTGAATAACCATAAAATTTGGTCCCATGAACCGTTCAAAGCGCCACGGAAACGCGGCGGGAGCACGCTCCCGCCGCGGTTCCGCGGCCGAGTTGACTCGGCCGAGGTCCAAATTTAGTGCAGTGTATTTCTGAGGTTGTTTTGGGATTTTTGGAATATGTTTTTTCGGCCCAGATTTTCCAGAACGAAAATTTTGTGTTTGGGGCCTAAAATCCGTATTTTGATCGAACTTCTAAAAGACTTAAGCTGATGGGTTTTTATCTGTGTTGTGATATTTGTATTGAACGTCTGCTAATCGCTATATGTCGATTAGTGGGAGTTATACAAATCTGTGATCTGTAATGTCATTGGAATGTGTGTATGAATTCATTGGATTGTCGCGGGTGAATAGCCGGGGGTTGTGAGACGAGAGTTTTCTTTTCTTTCAATTCATGTAAATTTGTAAATTGATGTAATAATTATTTGTATGGCCGCACAACCGGGTCGGGGTTGTAGCCGACATTGTATAATTTCTTTTTACTGTTTTTGCTCCTAGGATAGACCCATGGAGGGGGTGCACAAACTACCGGGTATGCCGAAGTGCCGAGTGGCCTACTCACGGAGTTGAGGGAGGTTGCTTCGCTTCGGGTACTTGGCGGGTAGTTTGCCGCACCCGTAGGGGTCTTGGGTGGGGTTTTGGCTATTCACCGCGACCATGTAATCTGCTTTTCGTTACAGGCTCGTACGAATTGCGGATTCCTAGTATATCCAATGTGTTCATCTGTGATCTGGAATGGCTATCATTGCAATATATCTATATATGATATTATTTCGGCGTTGCTTATATTTTACAGCCGCGCTAGCCCAGCCCCCGCTCTGTCGTTAGTTAAGTAACCTAACGGGTAATGACGGGGCCCCGTGGCGAATGCGAATGGCATAAGCGTACGTCATATTTTGGTTGTTTTCTGCAATGGTAGGATTAAATAATGGGACGCATTAAAAGAACTAATGCAAGAATATCACGCATTAAAAGAACTAATGCAAGAAAATAAACCAAGTAAAAGTCGTTGGAACACTTTCGAAAAACCACTCGGTTCTTTTCAAAACCAACTTTTAAATGCGGAGCTTGAGCCACTCCTTTTAAAAGCTATCTCGTTCCATCGATTATATCAAGTTCACTACGTTCACGGTTTAGCCAAAACCATTCGTAGCCCTCCGTCGTTTCACATGAATAGTCAATAGTATTCAAGCTATGTATGTTGGCCAAAGTCAAGGCATAGTGATTGGTAGCTATTGGGTATTCATGTGTAGCATAGATAGATGCGTTGGTTTGGGGCAGTCGTACTGCCATTTTAGCCAAAGTCAAGGGTAGGTACGGGTGTATCCAAATTAACTTGGAGAATGACGGGTAGAACTTGACATGTGACTTATGACATTTTGGCCAAAGTCAAGGTCATAAGAGCATGGGGCAAAAATCCACATCGGGACTTTCAAAAGAACTGAAACTTTCTAGTGTTGCATACCATTTGGAGTGTGATGATTCTGGTAGGATTCCTTCAGTTTCGTCACGCAATGATATTTGGATCCCGATCCTACTGTGAGTATATGCTACTCCTCGGGAAATTTCTCACTTAACGATCAATGCTATAAACCAAGTAGGTGTTTAGAAAGGTGTTAGCGGGGCTACACCCACAGGGAAAAGAGGTTATTTAATTAAGGAACTTCGCGAAAGCGTTGGAAAACCTCCCTCGAAGTACCGACACTGGCCTGGCTGAACGGTTAAGCAAGTATTGTACGGTGAGATTGATCCTGACTAATTCTTCCTTTTTGGTTTGAGGAGGGATTCGAGAAACAGTGTGAGCCATCCTGTTTAGACAAACTAAAAACCATTCTAAACTTGCAAGAGCATCATGCTGAGTGTTTCTTCTCTCTCCTAATTGCAGCGACCAATCGACATGACTGGACTTAAGTTACTTCTAGATAAAAACATACTGACAGGGCCAAACTACAAAGATTGGCTCAGGAATGTCAAGATGGCAATCACTTACGACAAGCTGGGGTATCTTCTTACCACCAAAGCTCCCCCTGTCCAAGGTCCCAAAACCAGCGTCGCGGATAAGGAAATCCGTAAGACCTGGGAAATCGATTGCGCGAAGGCCAAGTGCCTCGTGCTTGCCTCTATGGACAACGAACATCAGAGAAGGCACGAGAATATGGACCTCGAATCCATATTTCTCCATACAAAAGAACTGTATGGAGAACAGTCTCGTATCGCAAGATACGAAGTGTCGAAGAAGTTATTTTCGGCAAGGTTGGCCGTCGGATCATCGGTAGCGGAACACGTGCTTAAGATGATTGGCTACATAGAAGAGCTCGCGGACCTTGGGACCACATTGGAGAATGAGCTCTATACGGACTTGATTCTCCAGTCCCTTCCTTCCACTTACGCCCAATTTATCCTGAACTTCCACTTAAAAGAAAAGGAAGTTGAACTTTCAGAACTCCTCAACATGCTGAGGAGCGCAGAGGGCATCCTATAGAAAGGTAGGGAAACATCCACTTTGTTTGTAGGAGGATCTTCCTCTTCTAGGTCCAAAGCGAAAGCCAAGGGAAAGAAGAAGAAAGCCCCCGCCAAACCAAGGGGTTGGTGTTAGTAAAGTGGATACGAAGGGAAAGGCAAAAGCAACAAAGAAAGTGGGAAAGCTTGTGGATAAGGAAGAATGCTTCTATTGTCATAAGAAGGGACACTGGAAAAATGATTGCAGGGCTTGGAAGGCCAGAACACAGGATCTGAAGCAGGTTACGGCTTCAGCTTCAGGTGTGTATGTTATTGAAAACTGGCTTTCAATAAACTCTACTTCCTGGGTATTGGATACCGGATCAGGATCTCATATCTGTAATTCTTTGCAGGCGTTAAGAAACCGTAGGGTTTTGAAGGCAGGTGACATGACCCTCAAAGTTGCAAACGGAGCTAGCATGGATGCTAAGGCCGTGGGGGACTATCACCTGGGGTTGTCAGATGGACACGTTTTGGTTTTGCGTAATTGCTATTTTGTACCCAACGCAACTTGTAATATCATTTCTGTATCTTTGACTTCTAAAGAAGGTTATGAATTTGCGTTTGTAAGTAATATTGTAAACATTCACCTTAATCAAGTTCTGATTGGGTCAGGTACATTAAGCAATGGTATATACGTATTAAACCAACCACAGATTTTCAATGTCCAGAATACACACAAAAGAAAGTCTCCGGAAATCAATCAGACTTTCTTATGGCATTGTAGACTGGGTCACATCAATGAGAGAAGGTTGACGAAGTTACATACAGAAGGATATCTGAATCCGTTCGAATATCAATCGTATGCCTCTTGTCAATCCTGTCTCAAAGGAAAGATGACAAAGACTTCGTTTACTGGACACGGAGTAAGGGCGAGCGAGCTCTTAGGACTCGTACACAGCGACGTGTGCGGTCCAATGTCTACACATGCGCGAAGCGGTTATTCTTACTTCATTACTTTTACGGATGACTTTTCAAGGTACGGTTATGTCTTCTTAATGAAACATAAGTCCGAAGCCTTTGGAAAATTCTAGGAATATAAGAATGAAGTAGAAAAAAAAACCGGCAAAAGTATCAAGATTCTAAGTGTAAGTGCACGGCGGCGCCCCGGCCGTCAATCCGACGCCGGAATGCGGAAGCGGTGAATAACTTAAAATTTGCGGACTTAGCAAACCGGCACCACCGCGCACTATCACCCGGATCGTTACCATTAACTAGTCTAAGCTAACTACAAGAAAGGGAATAGAGATATACCGACGATCCAAGTCCTCCGGTCTTCTCGTCATGGTTCCGATCTCCTGCGGAAAAGTCCCGTCTCCTCCTCGTCGCCGGAAGTGCACCACATCGCCTTCTTCGTTTACGGGCTCCCACCTCAATGCCGAGGCAACTCGGGCACGAAGCCGGCTACTCGACGTGCCCAAGGTTCGTTGTAGAATATGTAGTGAGCTTGTGTCTCTTTTTGGGATTGTAGAGTTGCCTTTTGTGGTGGAGGAAAAACAACTTGGAGAGAGGTGAGGAAGAAGTAGCATACAAAAGAAAAATGAATGTATCATATTTTCTCCACCCATGAAAATGAATCCCCATTCCTCCTCTTAGGAATGGCCGCCCCCCCCCCCCCACCATGTGTGATTGGAGAGAGAAAGAGTAAGGTCAAGAGAGTGGGTGGAAGCAATGATGAAAAGAGATGATGAAAGAATCCAATGATCACAACCATAACCCACTCTCCAAAACAAGTAATCAACAACCATGATGGTTACTAAAAGTCAAGCCATCAAGAAGATATGAAGTCAAATGATGGGACAAGTATCATGACATGATAATATGTAAAGACCCCCTCCGCAAATGCCTATTTGCAACAATGCAAATAAACCCTCCTCCACCAATCTTCGGCCAATGAACGGAACAAAGGAAATCGGCCGAAACTAAAAGCAAACTGGCAACTCCAGAAAACTGGTCCCGTAATAAATTACAGGAAAACCCCGATACTGTGCATACACACCCGCATCTGTATTTCGACTGAAATACAAATGCAATGAGACAAAGTCTACACTGTACTATACTAGGTCCGGCTTATACCAAAACCGGCTAGTAATATCTGTTCGATCCTGATCCGTGCAATACCGCACGTATCTGATCAAACCCTGCCATATAACCATACGGCCTATAGTACAAACTGTCCGATCCTGATCCGTGCAATACCGCACGTATCTGATCGGACCTTGCCATATCTCCATACGGCCTCTACAACCTTTCGCCCGAAAGCTGAGTAACTGTAAATGTGGTGGACTCTAAAGACTCGTCAATACTATGGCTGTGGATTTAACCACTAGCACGTCAGAGGTATATGCCAATACGTGACGGGCCACCAGCTATTGACCAAAAGGGACGTCGATGAGGAAGCTCACCCCGACACCCAACTGAGCCTGTCAGTGACAATATCCGTGCAGTCCGGTCCGTTCGTCTATGAGCATCGCATGGCGGGCCTAGGGGGTTGGTAAAAGTCAGACCCCCAAAAGCGGTACAAGTCGTGTCGGAGTGTAGCCCAGAACACCCTGAGATACTACTGGAATACCTACCAGTAAATCTCCTTGCCTTGGCCAAGGACTTTGTGTAATGGCTCTCCTAGACACAGCACGACCTCACCCCCAATACCGGGAGAGACGAACCCCTGAAGATACGCTCACTGCCTCCATGTGGCTCGGGACTGTACCCAACTAAAACCTGTTTGCACGACTCCTTTGAGCCGTGGTAGGGTAGTAATCAAAGTACAGTGGGAACTCACACGAGACAAATGACGATCCCCAGGTCGATGAACTAACCTGCACACATGTCACCAGGGAACTGCCATCTGACGTCTGGTATATGACCAACTAGCATGTTCCCGGCGAGTCCTGTCCGGTGTACTCATAACCCAATGAGCACCTGTATACATCTTAGGTGATCCAACTGACACCAGTGGCTTGTGAGACCGGCCACCGCCCCTCGTCGGGGTCTCGACTGTATACACTAGTCTACTAATGGAGTATCGATGCCCGGTCTCGAAACTCCCACGACTAGGGACCTTTTAAGGATATGCTTGTAGACCCCCAGCTCCCACTTATATGATCGCCCTCATACTGCTGGTGGTCAAGCAAGAATCCTAGGGGCTCTATCAACGTGTAATAGCGACGTGTCAGGTCACCTAAAACAGTACACGATGATAAAGGTAAACCAGATAGCATACTATCATCTCGAGTAAGACTGTCCTACCGGATAGGTCCTCCCTCAATCATTACAATCACGTACCTGTGACCTAATAATTGACTCTGAGGGCACTATCTCCAACAATCTCCCACTTGCACTCAAGGCTAATTATTGCGATGACGCATACTCACAGCCCGTGTGATACCGAACATCCAACTCCTCTACTAGTCAGTCTCACAAAGCTTGTTTGCGGAACTATTGCGTTCGAGGAATAGCCTCAGTGAGTGGATCCGCTTAGTTGTTTCTTTCTATGTCTCTCTATATCTCAAGTTCGCGGAGAAACCTATCTCCCGAAATGAGCAATATCAGTCTTAGAATATGTCTGGATGTCTGATGGGACGTAGCTTATAAATGAACTCCAAATCCAAACTTCTTAGACTGTATTGACAACTGAACTTAATCAGTGTCCTGCGCGTCATGCCTCCCTCAGTATTGCCTTGGACCACCTGTCCAAAATACTGCCCCTCATCAGAAGGAAAACTATAACTCTGACAACCTCCTTGTCGTCTATGTCACCTTGGAAGCCTGGAATGATAACTGTCTCCTGAATGAGGCTGTCGTTATCATATCCCTAGAACATCCACTTATGTTCTAAAACTGCTTCCGACTGTTTCTCCAGGATTGGATTAATGTCAACTTATTGCATCTAGTGCAAGAACAACATCTGGTGTGGTACTTGACATCTCACGATTGACTCAATTGCCTGAGCAAGTGATCTGCCAATCATGCCCGTCCCTCTCCCCTTTAGTCTGTAAGACACCTTTGGAGAGGGTGACTCCATTACCTGCAGGTACACTACCGTGCCAAGAGTCGTCCATCCTAAATACTCTTAGAATGCTGTCAAGTACCCTGATTGGGAAACCACCCAAATCTAGATCTAAGACCATAGATCTAGTAACCAGTATGTCTGATATAAAATCCATTTCCTTTGTGGAGAAACAACTGTGTGACGACCAAAGTATAACCGATCGTAGTGTAGGAGTTTCTTTTCCTACTCAATGTATATCATCCAAATACTAGGATATCACACCTTACTACCTTCTCAACAGATCCATCCCCTATTCTGATGAAGTCAAACCCATGACTGTCACGTCAGAAATAGATGATCTATCTCCGCTACATCTGCTCTAGTCTATAAATAGACATAAGCAACCTGTCCACCAATGCTTCCGCTGCTCCCACTGACTACGACAACCCTCTGGCAGAGTCATATAGACGTACACTTCTAAAACTGGTTTAGAACGACGCTATACTCATCCTCCCGCCGGGTCTCGTAACCTGGAACAACAGCAATGGCAATTGTGGGTAAACAAGAACTTCCCTGTCACCGTCCTTGAGGCTACCGTAGTGCCTCTCGGGTGCCTGAAGTTACCCACCTTATCTGCGGAGTGGCCAATGGAATGTCAATCCAGATTGAATCTTTAGGTTCCTTATCAAATCTTCAGTAATCGTTTGTGGTTCTGGAATCACTTCCAGTTCTACCATACTCCCACTACCGTTTTCTGAAAAAAACATTTTTAATAAAACTGTGGCGAGTCTAGAACAATATTGCTATTGTTCATCCAGATGGTAGAAAGTCAACCCGCGTCATAGCCTGGGTCAACCCACAAACAGCCATTACAGAAACGTGCCTTGAGTTGTCCAGTGTCTGGTTTTAATCATAAACCGGACAACTCCCCGTACCTTAACATCGTTAAGATATGAACTGTTCTATATCCAATATAGAAACAGAGGCACTGATTTAATTGAACCAGATTCAAATCATGCAGCTGTCCCCAGCGCATGTCAACTAAATGGAAGGAGGCCGATCAGCGTTACTCAACTTAGGAATACTTCCAATTATGAGTAACCTGAAAGAGAAGCAATTTCTCTTAATCATTACTATCAACTGAACACCATACACAAGTATCTACATCTTCGATCACTTTGAAGAATCCCGATACTTGTGACACCTGGTTCTCCACTCTATTCAAATACCAATAACTTCTCCAAATTCGGACCCTGTGTTTCCACGAAACACCTGTCTAAAAACTAGAGAAGTCATAAGTAAACTGAATGTAGTACGAGGACCAACCCCTCTGTCCTGATGGACCCTGGACAACATACAATACTCTGTATAAGTCCCTTGAGTCTGATAACTCATTCACTGTGTGTCGTAGGTTGAAAACTGTACTTATGGTTAAGAAGAATTACACCGCTGTTTAATGCTCCTTACCTAACCATCCACTGATATAGGTAAATGTCGTAGACATAATTTCAGAAAGGTATATCTCACTCTATGAAAATAGACGTACAGATATATCAATTTGAAATTGGTGCATAACAGCGGATATTCAAAACCAAATATTTGCCGACCGGCAAACAGCCCAGGTGATTTCCTCAAATATCACCGATTACAACGAATCCCGATATAATGAGGATAATCACCCAATTCCCAATAACTTACTCCCACTCATCATCTGTAAAACCATACAGATGTGAGAATCGTACCTGGTAAATACATACCCTGGAGTAAGTATCTAATCGGGAAATCAGTTTTCCTTTAACATTACACAGTGAAACTGAAACATTGAAATGTTCCGATGGGGTATCCCGGTATTCCTAGTAATGCCTCTTCCAGAATCACGACTGTAACCGTATAGTTCTTTGCCACCTCTCCAAATCCCTTCATATGTCTTTAGTCATTACCTTCTGCACACCCCTTTAGGCCAAATGGTTTTCTTCCTTCCCTACCGTTCGGCACCAGCCTATGGTTTGGAAGAAGACTATCCAATAAGCATAATGGGTGTACTGTCCCAATCCTAGGAACACTCGCAATGAGAGAGGGTGAAGATAAAAGACAACCGAATAAACCTTATTCCTATTTCTCCTGAACCAGAATCCATCCCCGAACTGGAACAAGTTCCATTCGAGTTCGTATATAACCATACGATGGAGTATCCAAAAAAACTGTGGATCTTCGTAGTGATACGGAGTGTCCTGGAGAAATACAAAGGTGATGTGGGAGTGGTAATGAAATATTTGGTTTGGTCGTGAATATCTGTTGCAGTTTACTTTGCCCTCTAACTAATCCCTTGCTTTGTCTGAACTTAATACCTTCTGCACACCATCGTTATGCTAATTGGTTTTCTTCATTCCCTACCGGTCGGCACCAGCCTAAGGTTTGGAAGAAGACTATCCAATTTGCGCAATAGGTGTACTACTCCTAAACCAAGGAGTACTCGCAACCTGAGAGAGGGTGAAAAGAAAAGACAACTGAATAATCCTATCCGTTTTCTCCAGAACCAGAAACCATCCTCGAATTCCTTCGAGTTCGTATCTAACCATACGATGGTTTTGTCCAATGGAAGTGGACGTTCGTAGTAATACGGGGTGTCCTGGAGAAAAGGGTAAAAGTAGGAGTGGCAATGAGGTTCGCAACTCAGACAATCCAAAAGCCAGTGTTAAGTAGGTTCGGTCAACTTGGTCACTGAGTCATAGTCTAGGGTCGGGTCAATGGTCGCTGCCAAAGAGAGATAGAGAAAAGAAACACTCAGCGTGCACTCTAACCTAGATCAGAATGGTTACCAATTTATCTAATCTGGAGTCCTCCCACTGTACCTCAAATTCTCCTCCAAACCTGAAAGAAGAATTAGTCGGGGTCACCCGAGGAGTAAACTAACTCATCAGTGGGAATCGGGATCCAACTCTCATCGCATGACAACGTGACGGAATCCGCTCACGGTATCACACTCCAGAAGGTATGCGCATATCTGGCAAGTTTCAGTACTTTTGAAACTCCCGATGTGATTTCTGCCCCATGCTCTTATGACCTTGGCGAAGGTCAACAAATCATAAGTCACATGTCAAGTTCTACCCGTCATTATCCAGGTTAATTTGAATCCACCCGTACAAGCCCTTGACGAAGGTCAACAAGGCTATACGACTGTCCCAAACCAACGCATCTATCTATGCAGCAGAAAGGTAACAGGCAGCTACCATACACTATGCCTTGACGAAGGTCAACAAACATAGCATGAATACTACGTGCTACCCGTCTGAAACGACGGAGGGCTACGAATGGTTTCTGGCGAAAACCTTTAACGTAATGAACTTGATATCGTTGAAGGAACGGATAGCTTTTTGAAAATATAGTGACGAAAACCGTTGCTAAAGAGGTCACTCCCGGTGAAGGGATCTCGGCTCTTTCCCCGTAGAATGGGGTGCAGGATATTCCAACTGAATACCACGGTGCAAAGCAAAAGTAATCGGCTATAGTGAAGTTAATGCCCTGACGCAAACTTCTGTCCAAGGGGTCACTCCCGGTGAAAGGATCTCGGCCCTTGCCTCGTCGACTGAGGAGCAGGATATTCTAAATGAATACCGCGATGCAAAACAAAAGTGAACGTCCTTGCAACAACATCTTTTTGAAAAAGTGTTCCAACAACATCAGATTAGGTTTGTTTTAACTTGCACTGATCCGAATCAATGCAGTCCCATCAATTGATCACACCAAAAAGAACGAAAATATACTGATGTACGTATATGCCATCCGCATTCGCCACTGGGTCCCGTCATTACCCGTTAGGTTAGCTTACTAACGACAGAGCGGGGACTGGACTAGCGCGGATGCAAAACATATACTACATCTACTAATATATATACCAATATATAGTATTCGCTCAAGGCGTGAATAAAATGCAACATCACAGAAATGTACAGCATCACAGAAACTGTTGGTGTATATGCCCTAGAGGCCATTATTGTATCATACTAGTATGTATATTACTTGATGGAAGCTTGGGATATTCAAGATTGTCTGTACAACTGTTCTACCATACCTAGGAGCAAGGAGAGAAGGACTAAAGACCAAAGGTATAACCTTTCTTCACTTAGCTACTTTGTAGTTAGGGTTAGCTAGTTTTTCGTTTAGCAAAGATCCGGCTTTTACGGTCCATGTTACAAACCTTTTAAAAAATTTTGTTTACCGTTTCCGCAATTCCGAAAGTACCGGGAGAGGTAACGTGGACCTAACAGAAACAATACAGATATCTGGGATCCCCGGGTTTCACAGAGCCGCTGAAACCCGACGTTCCCCTGGTCGTGTGGATAGCCTGTGCAATGAAATCCTAGACCCCTACGGGCGCGGCAAGTCACCCGCCAAAACCTGAAGCGAGGCAGCCCCCTTCAGCGCCGTGAATGGACCACCCAGCACTTCACGGAATCCGGCAACTTGGGCACCCCTCCTGGGTCAACCTGTACCCCCTACGAGTGCGGCGAATAGCCCGCCAATCCTAGAGTGAAGCCCCCTCCGTCTCAATGCCATGAGATGCGGGCTTGTTGCCCTCCAGAACCCGGCTATCCGTGCACCCCTCCGCGGGGCAATCCTAGTACAGAAAGTAAAATATACATACACCGGGTACATCGACCGCAACCAGGTCGTGCCCCAAAATAATAATACAATCCGGCAGTGACGGCAGTCCACAAGTCGGACGCTCGCCCCGCAATATCAAATGTACATAATACAACAAAACTGTACTAGCATTGCATCCAGGCTATCCCCACGACCGATCCGCAACATCACAGCAAAAACAAAAACATCAACGTGAAAGTCACGTTCGCAAATCCGTCTAACCGGGCTATAGCAGTTAGACCGGATTTACCGATCGAGTGACATTCACGGTCGCAGATATAATGTAAATACTGTGAAAAATGTGTTTAAAATTTTCCGATTGACCAAAAATTAACAAGTGGGCCCCAAACCAATACTGCAGCACTCACAGAAATAATTGGCCCAATTTTAATATTCCAAAACCCCTAATTACACCCCTGAAGCCCACTGGAAAAAGATGGCCCACTGAACTCTCAAGACTGCGGCGGAACCGCGGCCCAATAGAAGGGTGGGGCCGCGGATCCGCGCTCTGTGTGAGAGATCAGAGTGTCGAATTTTCCCAGAGTTCTTAAAATCTCCTGCACATCATTCTGAGACCACCTAAAAAAATTTTAGACACCAAAAATTCTCAACAGAAAACTGATGTGAGGTAAAATGAGTTTTTGGAATTTTGGTCGATCGGAACCGCAAAACACATCAAACGAAAGCTAGACGAAGTTAATGGCGAGGCTCTGATACCAATGTAAGTGCACGGCGGCGCCCCGGCCGTCAATCCGACGCCGGAATGCGGAAGCGGTGAATAACTTAAAATTTGCGGACTTAGCAAACCGGCACCACCGCGCACTATCACCCGGATCGTTACCATTAACTAGTCTAAGCTAACTACAAGAAAGGGAATAGAGATATACCGACGATCCAAGTCCTCCGGTCTTCTCGTCATGGTTCCGATCTCCTGCGGAAAAGTCCCGTCTCCTCCTCGTCGCCGGAAGTGCACCACATCGCCTTCTTCGTTTACGGGCTCCCACCTCAATGCCGAGGCAACTCGGGCACGAAGCCGGCTACTCGACGTGCCCAAGGTTCGTTGTAGAATATGTAGTGAGCTTGTGTCTCTTTTTGGGATTGTAGAGTTGCCTTTTGTGGTGGAGGAAAAACAACTTGGAGAGAGGTGAGGAAGAAGTAGCATACAAAAGAAAAATGAATGTATCATATTTTCTCCACCCATGAAAATGAATCCCCATTCCTCCTCTTAGGAATGGCCGGCCCCCCCCACCATGTGTGATTGGAGAGAGAAAGAGTAAGGTCAAGAGAGTGGGTGGAAGCAATGATGAAAAGAGATGATGAAAGAATCCAATGATCACAACCATAACCCACTCTCCAAAACAAGTAATCAACAACCATGATGGTTACTAAAAGTCAAGCCATCAAGAAGATATGAAGTCAAATGATGGGACAAGTATCATGACATGATAATATGTAAAGACCCCCTCCGCAAATGCCTATTTGCAACAATGCAAATAAACCCTCCTCCACCAATCTTCGGCCAATGAACGGAACAAAGGAAATCGGCCGAAACTAAAAGCAAACTGGCAACTCCAGAAAACTGGTCCCGTAATAAATTACAGGAAAACCCCGATACTGTGCATACACACCCGCATCTGTATTTCGACTGAAATACAAATGCAATGAGACAAAGTCTACACTGTACTATACTAGGTCCGGCTTATACCAAAACCGGCTAGTAATATCTGTTCGATCCTGATCCGTGCAATACCGCACGTATCTGATCAAACCCTGCCATATAACCATACGGCCTATAGTACAAACTGTCCGATCCTGATCCGTGCAATACCGCACGTATCTGATCGGACCTTGCCATATCTCCATACGGCCTCTACAACCTTTCGCCCGAAAGCTGAGTAACTGTAAATGTGGTGGACTCTAAAGACTCGTCAATACTATGGCTGTGGATTTAACCACTAGCACGTCAGAGGTATATGCCAATACGTGACGGGCCACCAGCTATTGACCAAAAGGGACGTCGATGAGGAAGCTCACCCCGACACCCAACTGAGCCTGTCAGTGACAATATCCGTGCAGTCCGGTCCGTTCGTCTATGAGCATCGCATGGCGGGCCTAGGGGGTTGGTAAAAGTCAGACCCCCAAAAGCGGTACAAGTCGTGTCGGAGTGTAGCCCAGAACACCCTGAGATACTACTGGAATACCTACCAGTAAATCTCCTTGTCTTGGCCAAGGACTTTGTGTAATGGCTCTCCTAGACACAGCACGACCTCACCCCCAATACCGGGAGAGACGAACCCCTGAAGATACGCTCACTGCCTCCATGTGGCTCGGGACTGTACCCAACTAAAACCTGTTTGCACGACTCCTTTGAGCCGTGGTAGGGTAGTAATCAAAGTACAGTGGGAACTCACACGAGACAAATGACGATCCCCAGGTCGATGAACTAACCTGCACACATGTCACCAGGGAACTGCCATCTGACGTCTGGTATATGACCAACTAGCATGTTCCCGGCGAGTCCTGTCCGGTGTACTCATAACCCAATGAGCACCTGTATACATCTTAGGTGATCCAACTGACACCAGTGGCTTGTGAGACCGGCCACCGCCCCTCGTCGGGGTCTCGACTGTATACACTAGTCTACTAATGGAGTATCGATGCCCGGTCTCGAAACTCCCACGACTAGGGACCTTTTAAGGATATGCTTGTAGACCCCCAGCTCCCACTTATATGATCGCCCTCATACTGCTGGTGGTCAAGCAAGAATCCTAGGGGCTCTATCAACGTGTAATAGCGACGTGTCAGGTCACCTAAAACAGTACACGATGATAAAGGTAAACCAGATAGCATACTATCATCTCGAGTAAGACTGTCCTACCGGATAGGTCCTCCCTCAATCATTACAATCACGTACCTGTGACCTAATAATTGACTCTGAGGGCACTATCTCCAACACTAAGATCGGATTGAGGTGGAGAATACTTAAGTGCCGAGTTCCTGGACTATTTAAAAGAGAACGGAATTCTCTCTCAGCTTACTCCTCCATACACTCCGCAACATAACGGTGTATCGGAGAGACGGAACCGAACCCTATTGGATATGGTACGGTCCATGATGAGTAACGCTGAGTTACCGCGATCATTCTGGGGGTATCCGCTAAAATCAGCTGCATACCTTTTGAACCGAGTTCCCACTAAGACTATGCCTACTACACCATATGAGATGTGGTGTGGGAAGAGACCCTATCTTAATCACATTAAGACATGGGGAAGTCCAGCTTTTGTCAAAAATCAGCATGCGGACAAGCTCGAGGCACGCTCAGTACAGTGCAAGTTCATGGGATATCCAAAGAACTCCAAGGGATATTTCTTCTATTACGAAGAGGAACAAAAGGTTTTTGTTTCTCGTCATGCCCACTTTCTAGAACACCAGTTCTTAGAAAAGGAAATTAGTGGGAGCACAGTAGAACTGGAAGAAATTCCAGAACCATGAGCTATTACTGAAAGCTTAGTGGAACCAGAGGGTTCAAAAAAACAGGACATTCCTACGCCGCTCCGCAGGAGTAGTAGGCAGTCTCATCCGCCCGAGAGATACTACGGTTTTCTCATAGACGGGGATAGAGAGGATTGCATCATAGATTATGATGTGCCTACTAGCTTCCAGCAGGCCGTTCAGAGCGTTGACTCGGTAAAATGGCTGGATGCAATGCGGACCGAAATGGAGTCCATGTACACCAATAAAGTATGGACGTTGGACATTGCTCCAGACGGGGTAAAACCCGTAGGATGCAAGTGGATCTTCAAAAGGAAGATTGGTGTAGATGGACAGGTTGAGACCTATAAAGCTAGACTTGTTGCAAAGGGTTTCCGTCAAAGACCTGGCTTGGACTATGACGAAACCTTTTCTCCAGTAGCTATGCTGAAATCCATTCGGATCCTTCTTGCCATTGCTGCCTTCCACAATTATGAGATCTGGCAAATGGACGTAAAGACCGCTTTTCTAAATGGAAATTTAGAGGAGTGTGTCTATATGGACCAACCAGAGGGTTTCATTCAGAGTGGGAGCAGCGGAAAGGTGTGCAAGTTGCTTAAGTCCATCTATGGACTAAAGCAGGCATCGCGGAGTTGGAACATCTGTTTTGATGAGACGATCAAGGAATTTGGCTTTATCAAAAATCCAGATGAACCATGCATCTATAGTAGATTTATAGCGAGAACTGTAATATTCCTCTTTTTATACGTGGATGACATTCTCTTAATAGGAAATGACATTCCTATGCTATAATCTGTTAAGGGGTTCTTGTCACACAGGTTCTCCATGAAAGACCTGGGTGATGCCTCATACATCCTGGGGATCCGGATCCATCGTGATAGATCCAAGAGGATATTAGGACTTTCACAGTCCAGGTATATCGACACCATACTGAAAAGATTCAGTATGGAAGATTCCAAGCGCGGTAACCTACCTGCTTGTCACGGGATCACCCTCTCTAAAGAGATGTCTCCCAAGACTGATTTGGAGAGGGATCGCATGTCTATTATACCCTACGCTTCTGCGGTAGGCTCTATAATGTATGCGATGTTGTGTACCAGACCGGATGTAGCTTATGCACTGAGTGTGTTAAGCCGGTATTAGTCAAACCCTGAGGAGAAACACTGGATAGCGGTAAAGAACATTCTCAAGTACCTGAGAAGGACTAAAGAGATGTTCTTGGTGTATGGCGGAAAAGACGTCCAGATCGAGGCCTTTGCTGACTCCAGCTTCCAGAGTGACAAGGATGATTCCAAGTCCATGTCGGGTTTTGTCTTTACCCTCAATGGAGGGGCGGTGTGTTGGAAGATTTCCAAACAGGAAACCGTTGCAGACTCGACGATGGAAGCGGAATACATCGCTGCATCTGATGTCGCAAAAGAAGCTGTCTGGATGAGGAAGTTCTTGAAAGAACTTCAGGTGGTTCCGTCCATTGTTGATCCAATACCTCTGTATTGCGACAACAACGGGGCTATAGCTTTAGCGAAGGAACCCAGGTCCCATCAGAGATCCAGACACATCTTGAGGCGGTATCACCTGATCAGGGAGATCGTGGATCGCCAGGAGATCGAGGTTCGGAGGGTTGCTTCAGAAGATAACACTGCATATCCATTCACCAAGGCCTTGCCCCAGACTCAGTTCGAGCGGCTGATCGAGATGATAGGTCTTCGATACGCCAGTACATGGTCATAGTGCAAGTGGGAGATTGTTAGTGTATATGCCCTAGAGGCCATTACTGTATCATACTAGTTTGTATATTACTTAATGGAAGCTTGGGATATTCACCTTGTATATACAATCTTGCTCAAAATAGTAGTATGCTACTTGGTTTGTTTCTACTTCAATGTGTTCTTGTGTTTATTTTAGTATATCACCTATACAAATTAGTGGAGCCCTTAGGATCTTTGCTTGATTACCAGCGTTGTGATGGCAGTCACACTAGTGGAGGCTGGGTAATCTATAAGCAAATCCTTATGCAGGTCCCTAGTCGCAGGACTATCGAGACAAGGCATCGATACTCCGGAGTAGACTAGCGCATGCGCTTCTCATCCCAGTGTGGGAGACGGTCTGTCCTACAGCCGTTAGTATGTCGTACTGAAGATAGTATGCGGGTGCTCGTTAGGTTACGAGTACACTGGACAGGACTCGTCGGGAACTGACCGGTTAGTATTATACCTATCGTCAGTTATCAGTTCCCAGGTGACATGAGTACAGCTTAGTCCGCTGACTTGACACTATCACTTCGCCTCGAGTGTGCTCCCACTGTACTTTGATTACCATCCTACCACGGCTCAAAGGAGTCGTGCAAACAGGTAGTAGTTGGGTGCAGTCCCGAAGCACTTGGAGGCAGTGACGGTTAGACAGGATTCGTCTCTCCTGGTATTGGGGGTTGACATCGCGCTATGTCTAAGAGAGCCATTACACGAGTAGTCCCTGGCCAGGGCAAGCAAGATATACTGGTAGGCTTCTAGTGTTATCTTAGGGTGTTTTGGGCTTCACTCCAACACGACTTGTACCGCTATTAGGGGACTGACGTTTACCGCCCCCTAGGCCCGCCATGCGATGTATCAGACGAACAGACCGGATTGTACGGAGACTGTCACATTCAGGCTCAGTAGGAGTTCAGATGGGTTTCACCTCGTCAGTCTTCTTGTCGGCATCTACCTGGGGACCGTTACGCACAGCTAGTGCCGCTTGTGGTCTGTGGTTAAACCCACTGCCAGCGTAGTGTCGAGTCTTTAGTGTCCCACACAGAAAGCTATTCGCCTTTTGGCAAAAGCGTAGTGGTCGCATGGTTTTGCGACAGGGTTCGGTCACATCCGTGCACTTGTGCACGTACAGTGTCCGGACAGTTAGCACTAGCGGGCTTTGGTTTAAACCAGATCCTAGTGTATGTTTTGGGATTGGTTTTATCCAGTATGTATTCGTGTTCCTCGGAACGCGGATGCGGGTGTGTATGCACAGTTGACGGAGAGACAGAGGCAGAGGATTCTCATTAGGGTTGTTGACCGTTGACTGTTGACTATTGACTTTTTGCTCAACCCTAATGAGAATATCATATATGATTAACAATAATATTAATTAAGTATTGTGGTGATATGCTTGTTGAGGGGTTGACTTTGTTGACTTGTTGACTTTGTTGACCGGTTGACTAGGTTGGACTAGTTGACCATCATGATGACAATGGCTATCATTTCATGGCAAAGACTTTTTACTTGCTTGTTCTCTTGTGCAATATGAGTGCATGAAATGATATAGCCATTTTGACTTAAACCATTTACACAATACTTGATTACTATTTTTGTAATGATGGTTTTGGATTATGAGAGCCAAGTGAGAAAAGTCTTGCTCATTCTATCATTTTCATTCTCTCTCTTGTGTTCTTGAGCTCTTATCTTCTTCCTCTTGCTCTCCCTCTCTTTAGTCTACGGTTCACTTGTCTCATGTGTTGAGAACCAAGAACCATAGAGAAAATCCCAACACACTCTCCTCTACTCCCTCTAGTTCACAAGGTTTAGCAAACCGAGTGAACTGGTTTCTTCAAAGTACGAAGAAGAAGCCAAAGGTAGAAGCTTTCAGGTGGATCGATCTTCGGCGCAAGGAGACGATGGGGTGAAGCCGATCCGGACAACCATCGAGGCTTGAAGATGAAGGAGTTCAAGAAAGAAAGGTATAACCCCCTAACCGAGTAGTTAACAACTCCTAGTTAGGTTGTTAGTTAGATGTTTAACAAAGATCCGGTTTTGAGTCCATGTTACCGCCTCTAGAAAATTTGTTTTTCACCAAATTCCGCATGCCCGAAAGTACCGGGAGAGGTAGCATAGACTTACACGGGTGTCTTCCTACTTTCCTTCAGGGTGTAAGTAGAGGGTAGGGACTGTGGAAATAAGTCAGCATATGACCTGTTTCCCAACGTGGTCTCCAGGTCCGTGAGCTCATTAATATAGCTAGTCATCGTAAGGATGTCGTCCCCTACAGATGACCCGATAGCCAACCACGCTTGAAGCAATTCGTTCGAGGTCTCATATCTTGCAATACGAGATTGCTCTCCTTATAAATCTTTGTTATAGAGGAAGATCGAAACTAAGTCCATCTTCTCGTGCTGCTTCTAGTATACACCATCAACTGAAGCCAACGAGGCACTTGGCATTCGCACTGTCCTATTCCCTTGTCTGACGGATATCCATATCCGCGATGGTGGAAACTGGACATGGGACGGCGGGGGTTTGAGTAGTAATAGGATGGTCCAGCTTGTTATAGGTAATGGACATCTGGATAGACCTTTGCCAGTCATAAATGTCAGATTCAGTCAACTTGTTATCTAGATGTAACCTAGTCATGGTCACAGGGTCGCTGCAGTTGAGAGAGAGAAGAAAACACTTTAGCATGATACTCTTGCAAGTTTAGATTGGTTTTTAGTTTATCTAAAATGGATGGCTCCCACTGTTTCTCGAATCCTTCCTCAAACCATAAATGAAGAATTAGTCAGGACTTATCTCACCGTACAATACTTGCTTAACCGTTCAGCCAGGCTAGTGTTGGTACCTCGAGGGAGGTTTTATGACGCTTTCGTGAAGTTCCTAAATTAAATAACCTCTTTTCCCAGGAGGCGTAGCCCCTCTAACACTGTTCTAGACACCTACTTGGTTAATAGCATTGATCGTTAAGTAACGAATCTCCTGATGAGTAGCGGATACTCACAGTAGGATCGGGATCCAAATATCATCGTGTGATAATGCTGATGGAATCCGACCAACATTATCAAACTCAAATGGTATGCAACACTAGCAAGTTTCAGTTTCTTTAGAAACACCCGATGTGGATTTTTGCCCCATGCTCTTATGACCTTGACGAAGGCCAACAAATCATAAGTCACATGTCAAGTTCTTCCGATCATTATCCTTGTTAATTTGAACCTACCCGTACATACCCTTGACGAAGGCCAACAAAGTAATACGACTGTCCCAAACCAACGCATCTATCTATGCTACATATGAATACCCCAGCGGCTACCAAACACTATGCCTTCACGAAGGCCAACAAACATAGCTTGAATACTACTGACCATCCATATGAAATGACGGAGGACTACGACTGGTTTTGGCGAAACCGTGAATGTAATGAACTTGATATAACCGAAGGAACCTGATAGCTTTTTAAAAGGAGTGGTTAAAGCTCCGCAATAAAAAATTCTGCTCTTTTAAAATAACCGAGTGGTTTCTTTTAAATTTGTTCCAACGATTCAGCTTTGGTTTGTTTTCTTTGCATTAATATAATGTGTCCCATCATTTATCCTGTCATTGCAGAAAACAACGAAAATACAACATCCTCTTATGCCATCCGCATTCGCCACTGTGTCCCGTCATTCACCCGTTAGGTTACTTAACTAACGACAGAGCGGGGGCTGGGCTAGCGCGGATGCTAAACATAAGCAACGCCTACTAGATATCATATATAGATATTGTACATTCGTCAGACGGAAAAATAAGCATTCCAGATCACAGATGAACATATTGGATATACTAGGAATCCGCGTTTTGTTCGAGCCTGCAACAAAAACGGATTACACGGTCGTGATGAATAGCCAAACCCCACCCTAGACCCCTACGGGTGCGGCAAACTACCCGCCTAGTACCAGAAGTGAAACAGTCTCCCTCAACGACGTGAGTAGGCCATTAAACACTTCAAAGTACTAGGTAGTTTGTGCATCCCATCTTGGGTCTATCCTAGGATCATTAAACAGTAAATGAAATAATACAACGGTGGTTACAACCTCAACCCGGATGTGCCGCTCAAAAGAATATTACAACATCTTACAATTTTCATCGAATGAAAGATAAAAACTCTCATCTTACATCCCGGCTATTCATCCACGACAATCCAATGAAGTTCATATCCACAAACCAATATCCATTACAGAAATGTGCAACCGCCAACTAACCAACATACTAGCAATTAGCGGAGGTTTACGAACACATCAAACAACACAATTAGCAGATAACTTAGAATTTCGATCGACAACCTTTTTCCGAGTCTATCCCAAATGCAAGCCAGCACTGAAATAACCTGGGTAGAAACAAAATATACAGGAAAACAGAACACCCCAAAATAAGACAAACTGTGTAAATACGAGTCAACTTGGAGTCGACTCGGCCGCGGATCCACGACGTATTGCACCAATCCGCCGTGCTTCTGCGGTCATCTCACCGAGTTAGCAACTCGTATTTATCCAGTATTCTTAGAATTCCCTGCTGTGAATTTTTATACCTCTGAAATAATTTTTTCGACAAGTTTAAAATCGACAGAAACTTTAGGGAAGCGGGGTTATGTTTTCGTGTTTTTCCGACGATCGAAGTTCTAATTAGTTGCTAACAAGCTAGTAAAGGTTTAGTAGGCTATGATACCACTGTAAGTCCATGTCACGCACCCCACGTGTTCGCGGGGAAGCAGAATATATGAAAAACAATTATGAAAGCTTCGTAACACGGACTTAAGCACATGGATCATGTCTAAACCATTACTAGCAAACTACGAGAGGTTTAACTACTCTGATTTGAAGTTATACCTCACGTTACTTATCCTTCGGGTCTTCACCGCTGTCCTCCACACCTTGTCGGCTCCATGGAACATGGGTACCTCAACAGCCTCCTCGAGTCAAAGACGATCCACCCGAGAGTCCATAGTCCGGGCTCCTATCTCGAATCTGAGATAACTACGGCTTCTAGTTTGCTAATCTAGAAGTCCTAGAGGGTGTAGAATATTTAAATGGATTAGTTAGTCACTTAAAACCCTAGGATTCTCAACACATGAGAGCTTTTAGGGTTTGAGGAAGAAGATGAAGACTTGAGGAGAGATAAGTGTTTGTGATAATGAATGGACTATCCTCATTTGTGAATATCATGAAGCATAATAATATCATCAAAATAAATATCTAGCTAATATTCATCATGCTTCATTTAATTCACTAGATGAATCATCTAATGAGTCATCTAATGAGTCATGGATCATTTAATGAAACTTACACCTCATCCTCCACCTCATTTAGTTCAAATCACAAAAGAAATAAACAAATGAGTCACCTCCTTCTAGAAGCTTCCCGACAAACTACGAGACTGCCCCTCCCATCCGTATTTCCAAAAAACACGGATAATCTTTGACTGAATAAATTCATCTATATAATACTAGAATCTGGCTTAAACCAAAGCCGACTAGTATTATCTGCCCGATCATAGTACGTGCACAAGTGTACGTAAGTGATCGCGGCCCTGCCAAAAAAAACCATACGGTCTCTACACCTTTTGCCGGGTGCAGGGAAACTCTCTGTATGGGACTCTAAAGACTCGACACTACGCTGGCAGTGGGTTTAACCACAGGCCGCAAGCGGTACTATCTTTACGTAACGGTCCCCAGGTAGATGTCGATAAGAAGGACGATGAGGAAACCTATCCGAACTCCTACTGAGCCTATATGTGACAATCTCCGTACAGTCCGGTCTGTTCGTCTAAGACTATCGCATATCGGGCCTAGGGGCGGTAAACGTCAGACCCCTAATAGCGGTATAAGTCGTGTCGGAGTGAAGCCCATTACCCTTGAGAAACTACTGGAGCACCTACCAGTAAATCTCGCTTGCCCTGGCCGAGGACTTTGCGTAATGGCTCTCCGTACACAGCGCGATATCAACACCCAATACCGAGAGAGACGAATCCTGTCTAACCGCCATTGCCTCCAAATGCTTCGGGACTGCACCCAACTACTACCGGTTTGCACGACTGCTTTGAGCCGTGGTAGGGTAGTAATCTAAGTACAGTGGGAACACACCTGAGGTGAAGTAGCAGTGTCAAGTCGACGGACTAAGCTGTACTCATGTCACCTGGGAACTGCTATTTGACGATGGGTATAGTACCAACCGGCAGTTCCCGGCGAGTCCTGTCCGGTGTACCCATAACCTAACGAGCACCTGCATACTATCTCCTGTACGACGTACTGATGGCTGTGAGACAGACCACTCCCCAGCTGGGATGAGAAGCGTATACACCAGTCTACTCCGGAGTATCGATGCCCCGTCTCGATAATCCTACGACCAGGGACCTGTAAAGGATGTTGCCTATAGACTACCCAGCTCCCACTAGTGTGACTGCCATCACAACGCTGGTAATCAAGCAAAGATACTAAGGGCTCTACTAATATGTATAAGCGATATGTTAAAAAAACATATGCACATATTAAAGTAGAAACAAACCAAGTAGCATACTACCATTTTTACCAAGACTGTCAATACAACTGTGAATATCCCAAGCTTCCATTAAGTAATATACAAACTAGTATGATACAGTAATGGCCTATGGGGTATAAACACTAACATATATATATATATAACTAATATTAAGCTCACTAAGATTTTCTTCTCTTTATATATATTTATATATATGTGATATATATGTGTGTGTGTGTGTGTGTGTATTTAAATTATATCATGGTTGATGATACATAGAACAAGGATGTATGAGAATCACGCATGAAGAAAGATGGGTAAATAATGATTTAGATTAATGAATTAAAAGAAAAGAGAATGAGTCATAATTCTTGAGTAGCATGTAGAAGCCTTGAGAAGCCATGACTCACCTCTTCTCTTTGGATTATTCATGGATATTTATCGTTATCAATCTCATCTTATCTCTTGGCTCATGGTTCACAAAACATCCAAGTTCATCTCCTTCTTGCTTTCTTCACTAAAATTTTCTTGAGTTGAGAAAAAGAAAAAGAGAAAAATATTTTAGTGAGCAAATCTCCTACTTCATCAACCTACACTAATCTAGTCCATTAGTTTAGGTTGTTAACTTCACTAATAACTTGATTAGTGAAGTGTGAGCTTGAGTGAGAGAGACTTCAAAGTGGATCATCTTCGGTAACGAAGATAACAAGCAAGCTCGATCATTTCTTCAAGTGGAGCCTTAAGAAGAGTTCTAGGGACTTCAACTTGGAGCATTAAAAGTGAAGGACTAAACTACAAAAGTTGTAGACTCTTTACACTTAGTTTAGAATGTAGTTTGCTTACTTAAAACCTCTAATTCTCTAGTTCGATTCTTGTTTAGTATACTTAGACCTCTAGATTTTTTTTAAATTGCATACTTGATGCTCATATAAACCTAGTAGAGGTGCTAAGACATACTTTCACTCTCCCGATCGATTCACGCCATATCTAAGCAAGACCCTTCGAACTGGAATTATTCAACTTAACTGATTTTACATCGGGTCACCCAAACAAACGAATTGTCTTAGTCACTCTATCCAAGAATGACTAGCGATCTTCCGTCACATCCGTGCCTGTAAACTCATGTGGCTTCATCTTATAAACTCTGGAGGCTACATCCCGTCAATCTCAGCAACAGCTGGTTCATCTGTCAGCACGGTAGACAACACATTGATTTCTGGAATAGGCTGTATGTCAACAGTCCTCTCAATCTAGCTGGCCTCAAGAGATGGCCTGATCATCCCGTGCAAATCCCGAACGCTCGTCTCAAACGAGAAATACTACCATAAACAATAAATCAATATGTTCCTACGTCACCGGAATAACGCCCTGGTCAGTCATCTTCCCTGACGAGCTCGCTCTAACTGCATCTCTAGACGCAGCCCTCTCAGCTCATGTAGCCAAGGTACAGGAACCGCAATCAAATATCGATGAGGATAGATCATAAGAACGAATTGAAATACGGGTCCTAAAATAATGCACATCCTAAGGTTACTTAAGCGGAGCAGCATGTCGTAAGTATGCCGGGAAACATACACAGTACGTCACTCTACTTGAGCTACCCACTCCATCAACTAAGGTCAACCTACGTAACGAAACTTCGGGTCTAATATCCCCTCAGTCAAGTCTAAGTTCCGTAAGGTCAAGCCTAGGTTCCGAAATATATACGCCCTAGACTCCGCAGAGTCAAATCCAGACTCGAACCAAGGTTAAACCTAACGCTCTGATACCAACATTGTCACGACCCGGGAATGGCACATGACCGGAACTTGGATCACGTGAAGCCTATAGGACCCTACCATAACCAAAGTAAGCCGAAAACCCAGAAATCTAAACCATTTTAGGAAAAATAATAGAGGTGAAGTTTGAAATAAAGGTATAATGTAATCAAGTTCTTCCTTTAAAAGTACAAGTAATATTATATGAAAATACAAGTGGGTTGTATACTATACTTGAAAACATTTTCGTCATTTGAAATTTGGGCAGCACTTCCTTTGTAAATTTTGATCCAAAACCAATACATAACAACAATAATATAGGTATCCCCAAGCGGGAGCTAGCTCTTCGCCAATTGGCGGAAAAAACCACGCAAATAAAAATATACGACGCCCAAGGAAAAGATCAACTCAGAAAAGAATGTAAAGAAAACCAAAACATCATCGAACCAAAAATAAAGAATAATACACACATCTCGCTCTAAATCTGAAAGAATATACAAGTCTCTAGTTTCTATGTCTACCAAATATACATAGTCTGGTTGATGGAGTTTTTAACTAGATACAAATGAATAATAAATGTATAGAATGGCGGTTACGACCCAAGGAGTAACCCATCTACCAATGCAAATCATCCAGAAGAAAAGATGTGCCAGCAAGCCGCTGCTAATCCGAGCAGTCGATCCTGCAAGAAAACTATGGCACAACGGGGGTGAGTTTCCAACACGTGAGTAGAAGATATCAGCAGGTAGAAATCGAATGTATAACAATATCCTAAGTCATACCGTAATATAATAATATCATACCGTGTGGTATCTAAGGTGAACATGTATACTTAAATGTAATAAAAATAATATTGTGCATGTGTCAATATATGGTACCAAGTCATCTGTGTCATATGTATGTATATACGTGTATCATCCAACGTGTGTCCATCAACGACACATCAAATCAACATAAAACCTGAGTGCCCAGCATCGACAAGCAAAATCATCACAAAACTCGTGTCTAGCATCGACACGTAAATCCTCATATCTCAGGCACCGTCTCATCAGATCGTTCCTCATATCCATCTGTCTCATATCACTCCGGTCGGTATCCTCCGGATATCCGCCGAGTCCAGTACTGTCACCGGTAGGTAGTGTTCCCCTGCCAGGCTCAACGCCTTTCTATACAATCTTCTTACCCGGGGGTACCGTACCGGGTCCACCATGTACCCGCAGACTGTGACTCCTCACTCCTTGAATCAGGTAATCTTCATAGCTCAGCACCGAGAAAACTCATGGTAGACGTCGAAATATCATATCAAGAGAAATCGCGTTTTTAAAAAAATCATAAGACTTTAAAATGTATCTGTGGTTTCTCAAATCCAGAAATCTCACGAAAACAGAATCTCATAAGCATGTAATAATGATGGAACAATATGTACAGGCACAGAACAGTACTGTAAAGTATAACAAGTGTTTTCATATGAGCGTGTCGTGTAATTAGGTAAGGAAGTGCAATATCTGAACTATTATGTGCGGTAATGAGTACTAAACAATAACTATAATTCTACAGGTTATAAGGCGATACAATGACATAGCGATTTTTAATGTGTACATGGCATGGCAATTACCGATGATGTGTATGTGAGCCGGTGAGTATGTGTAAGTGCAACATACGCATCATCGATAATGGTGTGTGTGTCCTAGCAGACGAAGTCGTGTAAAGGTAAGTACACGAAGCATAGTATATATGTCGTAAATGAAAATGATACGAGCGTATGCGGAAATAAGAAATCGTAGCGTGAACAGTATAAAATACGTAACCACGTATGAGCCATACAGTTAAAGTTAAAATAGTACGAATCGTTGTTTTTTAAAATAAGGGTTATGATGTTTTAGAAAAAGATACCATTTGAAAATCCGTAGCATCCCTTGAAGTTAACATTTAAAAGTTCATAACGATTCGTTAGTTTTGAAAATGGGTATGACTATAAATATATCCTAATATCTACCTAATGATCTTAATCAATATTTCTCAAGTATATATATATGTGTGTGTGTGTGTGTGTCGGCGATCCATCTTTATCATATCACGTACGGTATAATCCATCGTGCGATATTATCTGCCACGCCCCGCTTCCCAGTAGAAGGAAGCAGGTACGTGACGAGACCGCGACGTATTTATTTCGAGAAGGTCATTTCCCGGAATAAATACGCTAAGCGTAAAATAAGCAATATAAAATGATAAGAAATAAACATAAGATTTAAATTTCAACAACTTTATTTACATTCAACTTGGTTCATTTACAATATATGAGTTCAACTGAAAGAAAATACAAGAATGGAAATGCCTAAACAGGTGGCATGCATAAACTGAGAAAAAGATAATTAGTCTAGGCCTAGGTCACGATCTGTTCATGCTCTTCCTCGGTAGTTTCCACCTCCTCAGTCTCCATGATATCTGACGAACATTCCAAAAAAAACAAAGAATGGTGGAATGCCCGTCGGCGAACTTTCGCTCGGTAAGTCCCAAAGAAATGAAGTGAAGTATAAAGTGTAATGATAAAGAAAAATGTATATCATGAACAATTGATTATGCAGTATGATGTGTCAGCATGTCGTTTAATGTAAACATGGCAAGTTTATTTAGCATGCAGTTCTATATATCATGGTAACTAACATAAGCAGAGTATAACATGGCCGTGTAGTGTAGATATAGTGAACATAAAGTGAATGTTAGTGTCTTAACAGGTCTCTATTTGGGTATACTAATTTAACGTAAGTTCAAGGGTGAATGTCAATCAATCTCAAGAGTGTTCTCGAATCCAACAGGCTATAATTCAGGGATAAGGAACCACGGGCCCGAATCAAGTGTTTGTTGGATATATGTATACCCTAGAGGCCATTATATGATAGTAGATGTATCGGTATGTGTATATATATTCAGAGGACATTCTTGCTCGACATGATAGTATGTTATCTGGTTCTTTATGTAGGGTTGCTAGGCACGCGCACAAGGGTCTACGATGCATCAACCATGCCCGATTAAAATTTTAGCCGTGCCGAACAACCCAAAGCCGGATCTTTAAACTAGAGTTTATGCGAAAACAAGTATGTTAAACATTTTAACACTAAGTGAGAGGGATTACAACCTTTGTTGATCCGGTCCTTCACTTCAATAGCTCCGTGTAGATGTCCCCTTCGCTGCGATCGTGAACTCCGGACTCTAGAGAAGCTCCACAAGAAGAACGAACGTGCTTGCTTCGATGACTTCGAGGCCGAAGATGATCTACGTCGGGGAGACACTAACTCAAGCTATTCCTTCACTAGGTCATGAACTTTGTGAAGAGAACACACTCTACTACATGGCAAGTGGTATAGGATGAAGAAGTAGGAGGTGGGCTCACTTTAGAATTGATTTTCTCACACTTTTTCTCAAGCTCCATTGAAGCTAGAAAGCTTTTGTTGAAGCAAGAAGAAGAAGTGAATAATTCATCCAAATGAAAACTTATCCTTTGAATTATTGCACCATGGTTGAGTTAAGCCCTCATTCTTAACTCATGTAGAGAATTAACCAAAATATGAGGTTAAGGGTTGGGTTAACTAATATCCTAAGGAATGACAAAAGAGTTGACTTTGTCAATGTTGCATACAAGCTTCTACAAGCTTGATAACATTGACTAAAGTCTCCTCTCTTTTGTTATTCTTAAGGAAATAAGTAAACCCTAATTTAACCTAAACTTTGATATAAGTCTCATACACCCATCTTGTATGTATCATCAAGCATGATACAAATATGTACACTTGCATATATCACATATAAACAATGTGCACGATCTAGTGAGAAAATAAATCATAAGTGAGCAAATACTAGTTAATGTAATGTAATATATCAAATATATAATTATACATTAAATTATTAAATCAACTCTTGATTTAATAACCCGGCTATAACCGACTAATATCATGTGTAACAACTTAATGAATCAACACTTGATCCAATAACCCGGCTATATCGCATACACCCGATCAATGTCACGAATCGCGATTTTAGAATACGGTATCTCATATCGTATTAATCTCGGTCCCGCACATATCATATATGTGCTCCTACTCGTTTCGCTTGAGCCAGGAAACCCCTGTGTAGGACTCTAAAGACTCGTCAATACGCCGGCAGTAGGTGATGATCATATCAAACACCCACAAGCCGCAAGCGGTCTGCTAAACGTAATGGCCACCCGGGTATTGAGAGATCAGAAGATCAACAAGAAAGCCTGTATATTCTCCTGTGAATCCAATCAGTAACACTCCCGTACAGTCCGGTCTCCTCGTCTGATATGTCGCATATCTTGCTTAGGGGTGGTAAAAGTCAGACCCCAGTAGCTCGATAAGTCATGTCGATATGAGGTATATAACAGTTCGAGAAACTACTGATAACACTTACCAGTAAATCTCAGCAACCATGGTCAGGGATTTCCGGTTATAGCCAATTGAACACAGCACAACATCAACTCCCTATAGCGGGAGAGACGAATCCCTTCCTATCGCTCATTGCCTCCATGTGATTCGGGACTGTACCCAAAAGCCACCTTTTTGCCCGCCCTCTTAGACGTGGTATGATGGAAATCAAAGCACAGTGGGAATCACACAAGACTCTATGACGATCTCGGGTCAACAGACTACTCTGTACCAGTGTCACCGGAGAACTGCCATCTGACGTAAGGTATAATACCATCTGGGAGTTCTCGGCGAGTCTGTCCAGTGTACCCAGTCTCCACTAAGCACCCGTACACCATCCTTGATGTCAAACACCGATGGATATGGGATCATCCATCGCCCATCATATGGGTCAAGATGCGTATACGTTAGTCTACTCTGGTGCATCGATGCCCTGTCTCGATACACCCTCGACTAGGAACAGTTATAGGATGTACTCATCGACTACCGTGGCCCCACTAGTATGATCTCATCATAGTCCCAGTAGTCGAGTACATATCCTAAGGGCTTTATCAACATGTAACATATAGACAATAAGAGTACATGTTAAGATAAAGTACAACCAGATAGCATACTATCATGTCGAGCAAGAAAGTCCTCCCTATATATGTCCAAGAATCCATTACAATATACATCGTATATATAGTAATGGCCTCTAGGGCATACATATAACTAAAAATCTCCCACTTGCACTAGGGCCATCTGTTGTGGTATCACATACCCAACAATTAGCTATGGTTGGAGTATCTCATACTCAACCATCCCATAAAAGTCTCTACTGGGAAAAAGGCCTTTGTTTGTGGATCCGCGCTGTTATCCTCTGTGTCTACTCTCCTAACCTCGATCTCCCTGGAGATCAACTATCTCCATGATCAGGTGATACTGCCTAAGAATTATATCTGGATATCAGATGGGTCGGGGGTTCCTAGGCAAAAGCCACAACTCCATTGTCACACAATGGTAGGAACGAAGTTCATCTCATGAACTTATATATCCAGACTGCCTCTTTGGTAGCATCTTTGGTAACGATGTATCTTCCCTTTAATCGTCTAGTATGTCACGGTATCTAGGTTGGAACTCTTCCAACATACCGTCCCTCCACTGAGGGTAAAGACAATGCCTGCGACTGACATTCAGTCGTCCTTATCACCCTGGAACCTTTCCAGTAATTCTTCCCAGGATCGATTGATACCATCTCACTACAACTAGTGAGTATCCTAACATCCAATTAGATCTATCTCATAGATCCAAAAACCCAGGATTTAGGAGGTATCATTTTGATCCTATATGGAGAACCTTTTTGATAAGCGGAGATTGACCGATCGTAGCATAGGAAACTCCTTCCCTATCAAGAGTATGTCATCTACGTACTCTATGAGGATCACCACCATACTCCCTACTACCTTTTGTATATACAAGGTTCATCTACCATTTTGATGAAGTCAAACTCTTTGACTACCGCATCAAAACAGATGTTCCAACTCCGCGATGCCTGCTTTATCATCATAAAACATCTTGCACACGTTTCCGCTGCTCCCACTGTCTACGAAGCCCTCTGGCTGTGTACTTAAAGACGCTATTTTCTAAAATATCATTTAGAAAAGCAGTCATGACACTCAACCACCAGATATCGTAGTCATGGTATGTAGCCGTGGCAAGTAGAATCTGGATGGACTTAAGCATAGCTTTGAAAGTCTCAACTTTTCCATGTACACCTAGTAATCTTCTCAAGATATACTTGCTCCTGATGGGGATTTAACCCTTCAGATAAAGCAACCAAAGTCCATACTTTGTTGGTGTATAAGGATTCCATCTCAGATCGATACGCATCCAGCCATTCTTACAGAGTCCCACTCTTGATGGCCAGCTCGAAACAAGTTGGGTCATCATCTCATGATGCAATCCTCGCTCACACTGTAATGGAGAAACCGAAGTATCTCTCAGGTGGGTGAGGATCTCTACTAGATCAACGGAGAGGCTGAGGTTCATTGGTTACTATTGAATCCTTCGGTTCTACCAAATCATATGCTGTAGTTTGTATAGCTGGAACTCTTTCCAGTTCTACCTCATGACCACTAATTCTTCCACGAGAAATTCCCTTTCACAAAGGTGGCATGTTGAGAAACAAAAACATTTTTTGTTCCTCGGTTGGTAGAAAATATTCCTTTGCGAATGCTTGGGATATCCAACAAACTTCAACAGATCTGACTTTGCCTCGAGCTTGTCCGGATTTTGCTTTTTAGACATAGGCCGGACAACCCCAAATCTTAACAAACTTAATATATAGGCTCTTCCCTTTCCATATCACATATGAAGTGGTAGGCAACTGATTTGATTTGAACCCTATTCAATATGTATGCAGCTTCTCAAACGCATAACTCCCAAAAGGAAATAGGAAACTCAGTAGTACTCATCATAGAGCACACCATATCACATAGGGTGTTATTGCTCCGCCCCAATATACCATCGTGCTATGGTGTATACGGAGGAGTAATGCTGAGAGAGAATCTCATTCTCCTTTAGAATAGCCCAGGAATTTCGTGCTCAAGTATTCTCCTCCTTGATCTCATCAAAGGACATAATACTTATACCTGTATTTTGGTTCTCTACTTCTAACTTATATTCTGTGAATATCTCAAAAGCTTCGGACTTGTGTTTCAACAGGAACACATGTCTGAATCTTGAGAGATCATCAGAGAATGTAATGAAGTACAAAGAATCGGTCTTGGCATGTGTAGACAGGGGACCTTCATACATCAGCATGTATCAATCCCAAGAGTTCACTAACTCTTTCTCTGTTTCCAATAAACAGAGCTATGGTCATCGTATCTTTGTGACATGACCGGCAAGTTTCACAAGATGTAAATTCAAACAGATTTAAATATGCATCTAAATGTAACTTAGCTAGTCGGGTCGCATTGATATGACCTAGTCTACAATGCCTCAAGAAGGATTTGTTCATTTCTGAACTTTTCTTCTTGTGTGTGTTCTATACGTTAAGAACTGTGGTTTGATTTAGAACGTCTATGCTTTTAGATAACGTGCCTGAACCGATCAACTCTTGATATAGGAAATGTTCAAAACATTATCCAACAATACAAAATTATATCCTTTCTTTACTATTAAAGAGACTGATATGATGTTGTATATCAGGTTCGGTATCTAATAACATTCGTTCAGAATCAATGTATTCTGGTAATACAGGGTGATAGTGATCAACAGACTTGGTTGCAACACTTGCACCGTTTTCTGTCTCATGAAACTTATCACCCGTTCTCAGTTCTCTACCTATCTGTAGCCCATCTAACAGATTACATATGCGGGATCCTGATCCGGTATCTCATACCCAGGACGTAAAGGATACTGAGAAACAGTTCTCTGTAATGAACACACCCGAAGATGATGCATCAACATGCACTTTCTTCGTTTGGGCGGCACGGGAAATATGGTATTCCCTAATTTCCTGCTCTGTCTTATAACAATTATAAGTTGGAGCGGGACCAACGTTCCCCAGCTCAGTATAACAAGCGGGTTCGGTCAATATATCCTTATTATTATCTTGATTAATGTGTGATATGGTCGCTACTTGGAGAGAGAGAGAAGAAAACACTCAGCGTATGCTCTTGCAAGATTAGATTGGTTATCTAATATATCTAATCAGGATGTCTCCCACTGTTTTAATCAAATCTTCCTTCAAACCCTAAAAGGAAAGACTAGCCGGGATTAATTACACGCTATAAGTTCGCCAATCTTTCAGCCAGGCCTGTGTCGGTACTTTGAGGGAGGTTCCTCGTGCTTTCGCACGGACCTAATTAAAGTAAACCTCGTTTTCCCAGAGGCGTAACCCCGTTAACACCTTTCTAGACACCTTCTTGATCGGCTAATTGTAATGTGTAAAACTCTTCCAGGAGTAACTCTTACTCGCAGCGGGTATCGGGATCTAACTATCTCATAGAAGGTATGCAATCTCATTACAAATTTCAACACTTGAAATTCCCAATAATATTTTACCCCTAGCGTCCTATGACCTTGACGCATGCTAAACAACCCATAGTCCGCTAGTCAAGTTCAACCCGTACATTTCTTGATTGAATTAAACCCACCCGCACGACCCTTGACGCATGCCAAACAACTCCGTACGAATACCCTAATCCAATCGTATCGTATGCTAGCAGATAAGCACTAGTTAGCTACCGTACACTACGCCTTGACGCATGCCAAACTACCGCAGCACGAATACTAAGTAGTACTTATCTGAAATGACGGAGGGCTACGCAGGTTTTTGAGAAAACCATGAGCGTAATGAACTTGATATCGTTGTAGAATCGAGTGATTTTAAATGGAGTGTTTTTTAGGCTTTTCTAGTTTTGCTAAAGGGGTCACTCCCGGTAAAGGGATCGTCGGCCCTTTCCTCATCGAATAAAGTGCAGGATATTTCACAAATATCTCTATGCAAAGCAAGAACTATAGAAGCAATCAAAAGACAAACCGAGTTTGTAGCATCTACTAGTTTCACTAAAGAGGTCACTCCGGGTGAAGAGATCTCGGCTCTTTCCTTATCGAATAAGGTGCTGGATGTTCTACAAGGAACACCGCTATGCAAAGCAAGAACTAGAGCTACAAGTTTTTAAACAAGTTTCTACAACATCTTAGGTTTCTATTATTTCATTAATCTCATTAATGAGTCCCATTTTAATATGCTTCACAAGCATCAGATATGAAACGAAATCAACAATATATAATATATATCTCATATATATAATATAAACATTCGTCTCAGGAAGTAATATGTTCTCATCACAGAACATTGCAGCAGAAGAACATATATAAAATATTGGATATACTAGGACGTCCGTGTTTTTAATACGAGCCTGTATAAAACACGGATTCCACGGTCGCGATGAATAGCCAAACCCACATCCCTAGACCCCTACGAGAGCGGCAAGCAACACTGCCTATTCTAGGGTTAGGAGACCCAGTCTCGACTCCTCGAGATGGTCTCCCACTGGACCCTAGAACCCGGTTACTTGTGCTCCCCGCCTTGGGTCTACCTAATGCGGAAAAGTGAATAATATACAATGGTGGCATCATCCTCAGCCCGGAAGTGCCCCAATAAAAGAATATTACATACAAATGAATTTTACATGAATGAAAAAAGAAAAACTCTCATCTAACATAAAACCCCCGGCTATTCAAGACGCGACGATCCAATATAACATATCACATCAACACATAATATCTCATATAATCAACGTAAGCAAGTATGCGTATCCCGATTGTCGTCGATGTATAGCAACGAAGCCGGCGATACACTACATACTACGCTTACGGTCATAGAAAAGAAAGTGTAAAACTACAACAGTTGGAATCCGCAACCTCTTTAGACATCACATGCCTAACCAAATGAATTCCTTAGACATCTCATGCCTAACAATTATAAACCTGCATTTTAGTCTCATTATCGAAAACTCTTTTCAATATCAAGTCGAGCAATTCAACAAGATTCCCGACATCCTGATTGAATGCTCGTCGCAAACTTTAGTAGACGGCCGCACCCCCGGATGCCGTCGACGAAGTGCACTAAGGCGGAACACCGCTGCCGCGAGCACCCGAACGGATGCTTTTGGCGACGGGGTTCTCCTACAGTCACTTGGTCGGGGCTATGGGGCGTGGCTGTCTGTTAAGTTTACCCAGCGAGTATTCGCGTACACTACGTGATTGCGACGGACTTTTGATCACATCAAAATTCCGTGGCAACCGATCATCTGAGACTGAACTACTAGATTTATAACATTCAAATTAGTTATCTCATAACTAGCTATGGATTCCAAATATTGTATCACATTCCAGATACATAGACATTGTTAAACTTTCCGATCGAATAATCAAACACCCAAGATTTCCCCAATATCTCAACACTTGAGATTAGTTTTAAAACATCCATCATATGCCACAGTACCAATGGTCCAGCCGTAGAAGGGTCAAGCCAACGCCTCACATGTGGCACGCCGTACTGCCCCAAACCCTAAGTTTCAGAGGCAGTTCAAGACGGTCACATAATCGAGTTAAGGTTTGTTGTCTTCTAGAGGGTCCACCGCGTTACTTGCACGACTTAGAAAGTTCCTAAAGTACGAAAAAATCCAACGCTTGGAAATTTTCCGGCAGGGGAAAAAGTGAGTTACTGATATCCGTTCGAACTTTTTAATACGTTCTAAAAATTACCCGGACAAAGCTAAACAAAGTTAAATTATCTGATCGAATCAACGGGTCCCCAATACAACCCTAGAAAGCTCAACACTTGAGTGGAATTAAAAAATTGCCAGAAAAAAATAACAAGAAAGGACCTAAGAATAAATATATGAAATACGAGGGACCGAATCATAATTTCGGACGCGGAACCGCCGCCAAACCGTTGGTTTGGCCGCGGTTCCGCGGTCATTTGAGCGCATTAATGGTCCGGACTTCACGGTAATTCCTAGTTTTTCCTGCTTAATTTTTTGAGCATTTTTAATTCATAAAAAATCACATTTTTGAAAAATATCCAGAGAGGGGTAAACATCGGGGTTTCCGGGTTCGATCGGACTTTAAACTTCGCCTAGACTTCGCCTAAAGCTCTAGCTTGGCTTTGATACCACTGTAGTGTTGCTAGGCACGCGCACAAGGGTCTACGATGCATCAACCATGCCCGATTAAAATTTTAGCCGTGCCGAACAACCCAAAGCCGGATCTTTAAACTAGAGTTTATGCGAAAACAAGTATGTTAAACATTTTAACACTAAGTGAGAGGGATTACAACCTTTGTAGATCCGGTCCTTCACTTTAATAGCTCCGTGTAGATGTCCCCTTCGCTGCGATCGTGAACTCCGGACTCTAGAGAAGCTCCATAAGAAGAACGAACGTGCTTGCTTCGATGACTTCGAGGCCGAAGATGATCTACGTCGGGGAGACACTAACTCAAGCTATTCCTTCATTAGGTCATGAACTTTGTGAAGAGAACACACTCTACTACATGGCAAGTGGTATAGGATGAAGAAGTAGGAGGTGGGCTCACTTTAGAATTGATTTTCTCACACTTTTTCTCAAGCTCCATTGAAGCTAGAAAGCTTTTGTTGAAGCAAGAAGAAGAAGTGAATAATTCATCCAAATGAAAACTTATCCTTTGAATTATTGCACCATGGTTGAGTTAAGCCCTCATGCTTAACTCATGTAGAGAATTAACCAAAGTATGAGGTTAAGGGTTGGGTTAACTAATATCCTAAGGAATGACAAAAGAGTTGACTTTGTCAATGTTGCATACAAGCTTCTACAAGCTTGATAACATTGACTAAAGTCTCCTCTCTTTTGTTATTCTTAAGGAAATAAGTAAACCCTAATTTAACCTAAACTTTGATATAAGTCTCATACACCCATCTTGTATGTATCATCAAGCATGATACAAACATGTACACTTGCATATATCACATATAAACAATGTGCACGATCTAGTGAGAAAATAAATCATAAGTGAGCAAATACTAGTTAATGTAATGTAATATATCAAATATATAATTATACATTAAATTATTAAATCAACTCTTGATTTAATAACCCGACTATAACCGACTAATATCATATGTAACAACTTATCGAATCAACACTTGATCCGATAACCCGGCTATATCGCATACAACCGATCAATGTCACGAATCGCGAGAATAGAATACGGTATCTCATATCGTATTAATCTCGGTCCCGCACATATCACATATGTGCTCCTACTCCATTTCGCTTGAGCCAGGAAACCCCTGTGTAGGACTCTAAAGACTCGTCAATACGCCGGCAGTAGGTGATGATCATATCAAACACCCACAAGCCGCAAGCGGTCTGCTAAACGTAACGGCCACCCGGGTATTGAGCGATCAGAAGATCAACAAGCATTCCTGTACATTCTCCTGTGAATCCAATCAGTAACACTCCCATACAGTCCGCTCTCGTCGTCTGATATGTCGCATATCTCGCCTAGGGGTGGTAAACGTCAGACCCCAGTAGCTCGATAAGTCGTGTCGATATGAGGTCTATAACAGTTCGAGAAACTACTGATAACACTTACCAGTAGATCTCAGCAACCCTGGCCAGGGATTTCCGGTTATAGCCAATCGAACACAGCACAACATCAACTCTTTATACCGGGAGAGACGAATCCCCTCCTATCGCTCATTGCCTCCATGTGATTCGGGACTGTACCCAAAAGCCACCTTTTTGCATGCCCTCTTAGACGTGGTATGATGGAAATCAAAGCATAGTGAGAATCACACAAGACTCTATGACGATCTCGGGTCAACAGACTACTCTGTTCCAGTGTCACCGGAGAACTGCCATCTGACGTAAGGTATAATACCATCTGGGAGTTCTCGGCGAGTCCGTCCAGTGTACCCAGTCTCCACTGAGCACCCGTACACCATCCTTGATGTCAAACACCGATGGATATGGGATAATCCATCGCCCATCATATGGGTCAAGATGCGTATACGCTAGTCTACTCTGGTGCATCGATACCCTGTCTCGATACACCCTCGACTAGGAACAGTTATAGGATGTACTCGTCGACTACCATGGCCCCACTAGTATGATCTCATCATAATCTCAGTAGTCAAGTATATATCCTAAAAGCTTTATCAACATGTAACATAGAGACAATCAGAGTACATGTTAAAATAAAGTACAACCAGATAGCATACTATCATGTCGAGCAAGAAAGTCCTCCCTATATATGTCAAGCATCCATTACAATATACATCGTATGTACAGTAATGGCCTCTAGGGCATACATATAACTAACACTTTATCTTGACATGTTCACTTGATCATGCATATTACTCATTTGGTAAATGTTGATAAAGCCCTTAGGATATTTGCTTGACTACTGGGATTATGATGCAGATCATACTAGTGGGACATGTGTAGTTTATAAGCATATCCTTATAATGTTCCTAGTCGTAGGTGTATTGAGACGGGGCATCGATATTCCAGAGTAGACTAGGGTATATGTTTCTTGACCCATATGATGGGCGATGGATGATCCTATATCCATTGGTGTGGTGACACCAAAGATTGTATACGGGTGCTCAGTGGAGAATAGGTACACTGAACGGACTCGCCGAGAACTCCTATGTGGTATTATATCTATCGTCGGATAGCAGTTCTCAGGTGACACTGGTACAGGTTAGTCTGTAGACCCGAGATCGTCATAGAGTCTTGTGTGTGCTCCCACTGTACTTTGATCTCCACCCTACCATGGCTCTACTGAGTCATACAAACAGGTGGATTTTGGGTATAGTCCCGAGGAACATGGAGGCAATGAGCAATAGGAGGGGTTTCGTCTCTCCCGGTATTAGGGTTGATGTTGTGCTATGCTCGTTTGGTTATAACAGGAAGTCCCTAGCCAGGGCTGATAAGATTTACCGATAACTGTTATCAGTAGTTTCTCGATCTGTTATAGGCCATATATCGGCATGACTTATTGAGTTATTGGGGTCGACGATACCATCCCTAGACTCGATATGCAGCATATCTGATGAAGAGACCGGACTGTACGGTAAGTGTTGCCAGTTGGCTCGACGGGAGTTTTGACAGGTTCGTTTGTTTTTCTTCTGATCGCTCAATACCTGGGAGCTGTTTCGTACAGCTAGTGCCGCTGACATTTTGTGGTTATGTGATATGATCACTACCTACTGCTAGCGTATTGACGAGTCTTAGAGTCCCATAATGGGGTTACCTAGCTCGGGCGAAACGATGTAGGGTGCAAATGAGGATATGCGCGGAAGGTTGATTAAATGCGTGTATATGATACCGCATTTTAATCTAGCATTTACTATTGGTCGGATCGTATGTGATATGACCGGGTTATTAAATCAAGTGTTGATTTAATATTAATGACCATTAGCTCATTTATCAAAACATATTTCTTTATGATGTATGCATGAGTGTATATATATATTGATATGGATGCACATATGCATGCATACATGTGTCATGGTTGATGATATATTGGTGATAGCAATGCAAGACTCACATGGAGAATAATTTATATATTTTGATTATTGAGAAAAAGGAAATGGGAATAAAATCATGGTTGGGTTTCTACACTCTTCTATTGTTCACCAAAGTCAAAACCATGGTTTTATTGGCCATGGTTTTAGTTAACTCAATATCAAAATATCCAGATATTTTGTAACCATGGTTGTAAGTGAGATGACCTCTCTCTCTCTCTCTCTCTCTCTCTCTCTCTCTCGATAATTATCATTATTCTCATTTTTAACACAAGAGTTAAGCCAAGCCATCTCCTCCTCCTCCCTCCTTCAAGCTCTCTAGGTTTTGGAAAGTGAGTGAAGAAAAGAAAAAGAAAAGGTTTTTAAGTGAGAAACCCAACCCACATCACCAATCTATGTTAGTTTAACCCACTAGTGTAGATCGTTTTCTTCACTTCTATCTCGATCAAGTGAAGCTAGGAGCTTGTGCAAAAGGACTCCGTGGTGGATCGTCGTGGACTTCGAGGGACTCAAGCGAACCGGTTCAAACACCAAGTTGATCCATGGAGTCACAAAGAGGAGGTCTACAAAGGTTGTATTACTCTCCTCTTTGTGTTAGACTATTATTTGTATATGATACTTGCCTTGTTAGACTATTATTTGTATATGATACTTGCCTTGTTACCCTAAATTTCTAGTTCGATTAATGGTTGGTTTTGCTTAGCACCCATAAAATTTTTATTGTGGCATGTTTGATGCAAGACAAACCCTAGGCATGGTGCTACGCAAATCCCTACAGTGGTATCAGAGCCAAGCTAGAAACATAGACGATGTTAGATAAATTACAAAACCGAAACAACTTCGAAAACTGAAACCCTAAACATGCTCTCTGTCGAATTTTTCAGAGCGTCTAAATATTTTTTAAGCAGTTGCAGAATGTTACATATGATGTAATATGAACACCAAACGAAAACGAGGCCATTCCACCGGATTTAACCCGGCGATATGCTCAAAAAATCCGGCCTGGCCGGTTTTCCCATGTTGTTTGGGCCTCGTTTTTGTCTAGTGCTCTGATCTCTGGGTTTAGGTGTTTTAGGTATTGTTTGTTTTTACTAAGATTGCATGTGATGTTATCTTTCAGTAAAGACTATTCAGAGTATTTCATAGTCGTGATTTTAACATCGTTTTAGGTAATCTAGACGACGTTTAACAGTTCGAACGAACATCAAACACCCCCTCTTGACCCCTCTGAAAATTTTCCAAAAGTTGGAATTTTCTAAGTTAAAAATATTCGAAAAATCATGCAGGCAATTCTATGGACCCTCTAGAAGAACGTAACCCTAACTCGATTCTATGACCACGGAACCGCGGCCAAACCCTAGGGTTTGCCGTAGTTCAGCGGCGCCATAGGTGAGGCAAGGGTTGACCCTTCTACAGTTGGTCCATAGGTACTGTGGTATGTTTTGGGTATTTTAACTTTGCTCAAGTGTTGAGCTCTTTGGAAGATGTGGGTGTTCATTGATTCGATCGAAACGTTTAACATCTTCTAAATATTTATGAATGTTATACACTAATTGGAATTTACACTAATTGATTTTGTGAAAAGTAATTAGTTGCATGTAAATTTAGCATTTCGGTCTCGGGTGGAATCGGGAATCTTGTTGAATTACCCGACTTCCTTTGAAAAGGTGTTTCATGGATGAGATCCAAATGTAAGATTTGCATTGTTAGGCATGAAATCCAGAATATGTGATATTCCGGGTTTATGATGTCTAAAGGCAGTGATGATTCCAATTGTTGTAGTTTTTCACTTTCTTTTTTGCGACTGTAAGTGTAGTATGTGGTGTATCGCCGGTTTCGTTGCTATACATCAACGACAATTGGGGTACGCATAATTACTTACGTTGATGACATGTGATGTTATGTGTTACTGAGATATGATATATAGGATCGTCGTGATTGAATGGCCAGGGGTTTTATATTAGATGAGAGTTTTTCTTTTCATTCATGTAAAATTCATTGTATGTAATATTTTTTTATTAGGGCACTTCCGGGTTGAGGATGTTGTCACCATTGTTGTATATTATTTACTTTTCCGCATTAGGATAGACCCAAGATGGGGAGCACAGGTGACCGGATTCTAGGGTCCAGTGGGAGACCATCTCGAGGAGTCGAGACCGGGTCTCCTAACTCTAGAATTGGTAGGGTTACTTGCCTCTCTCATAGGGGTCTAGGGGTGTAGGCTTGGCTATTCATCACGACCGTGGAATCTATATTTTCTATTGTTGGCTAAATATAAAATACGGACCTCCTAGTATATCCTATATTTTCATTTATGTGCTTCTGCTGTTAATATTCTGTGATGTGATCACTTTATATGCTGAGACGAATGGTGTATTATATATATGATATATAATAAACGTTGCTTATGTTTTGCATCCGCGCTAGTCCCACCCCGCTATGCCGTTAGTTAAGTAACCTAACGGTCCATAACGGGACACTATGGTGAATGCGGATGGCATAAGCATACGTTCTATTTTCGTTTCTTTTTTGTGATGGCTTAAGGACTTAAATGATAGGACTACATTAATGAGATTAATGTAAAGAAAAAAAAACCTAAAAGGTGTTGTAGAATCGGATTTGAAACCTACTCGGTTTTTTATGAAAAAATAAGTTTTCAAAATACGAAGATTAAGCCACTCCTTTTAAAACTATTTGATTCTACAACTATATCAAGTTCAAAGCGTTAAAGGTTTTCTTAAAAACCATTCGCAACCCTCCGTCATTTTAGGAAGTAGAGTACTTAGTATTCGTGCTACGTATGTTGACTATAGCTAAGGCATAGTGTACGATAGCTAAGTGATGTCTTCTTACACAGCATTTGATCTGATTAATTAGGACAGTCGCATGATTATATTGACCATAGCCAAGGGTCATGTGGGTGGGTCTAATTAATCATGAAATGACGGGTAGAACTTGACTAGTTCTTATGATATGTTGACCATAGCCAAGGTCATGAGTGCTAAGGGTAAAAACCATATCGGGAGTTTCAAAAGTTGAAATTTGCAATGAGATTGCATACCTTCTATGTAATAGTTGGATCCCGATCCAACTTTGAGCAAGAGTTGCTCCCAGGAGAGTTTTGCACTTTGCAATTAGCTAACCCATTAGGTGTCTAGAAAGGTGTCAACGGGGCTAAGTCTCTGGGAAAACAAGATTTATTTTAATTAGATCCGTGCGAAAGCACGGGGAACCTCCCTCAAAGTACCGACACTAGCCTGGCTGAACGGTTAGCGAAGTTGTAGAATGTAATTAATCCTGGCTAATTTTCTTTTTAAGGTTTGAAGGAAAATTTGATAAAAGCAGTGGGAGACATCGATTAGATAAGATAATAACCAATCTAATCTTTGCAAGGGCTTTCACTGAGTGTATTCTTTTCTCTCTCCTAATAGAAGATACCCATGACTGGACTTAAGCTTTTGTTAGAGAAAAATAAGCTAACCGAACCGAACTATAAAGACTGGCTGAGGAACATTAACATTGCTCTCACATATGATAAGGTATCATATGTCCTCACTGCCTCAGCCCCTCCCAGCCCAGACCCTGAATCTTCTGTTGCGGATAGGGAGATTCGCAAGACTTGGGATATTGACTGTTCCACGACCAAATGCCTCATGCTTGCATCGATGGACAATACACATCAAAAGCAGAGCAGATGGATGTTCAATCTATCTTTCTCCATACAAAGGATTTGTATGGAGAGCAATCCCGTACCCTTTGATACGAAGCGTCTCGAAAGTTGTTTCAGATGCGGATAACTCCTGGCACACCAGTAGGTGACCATGTTTTGAAGATGATAGCTCTTGTTGAAGAGCTGGAGGGCCTCGGATGGACAATGGAGAACGAACAATATGTTGATATTGTTCCACAGTCTCTTCCCCGTGCCTTTGCTCCATTCATAGTAAATTTCAACATGCACAACATGGAAAAGTCACTACCCAAGCTTCTCAATATGTTGGGAAGTGCGGAGAGCACGCTCAAGGAAAAGTCTCCCTCTCTGATTGTTAGGAAATCTTCCTCTTCCATCCTAAAAGCCAAGGCCAAGGAAAGGAATAAGAAGAAACCCACCAAACCGAGAGGTGGAATCAAAAAGGCACAAGGGAGAGACAAATCCAAGGCTGAGAAGTCGAGAAAAGGAGAATGTTTCTACTGCAAGAAGACGGGGAACTGGAAGCGGAATTGTACTGAAAACCTTGATCTCAAGAAAAAGAAGCATGGTGATGCTTCTGCTTCAGGTGTGTTTGTGACTGAAAACTGTTTTTCTATAAACTCTTCTTCCTGGGTATTGATATCGGTTCGGGTTCTCATATCTGCTATTCTGTGCAGGGCTTGAGAAATAGCAGAGTTTTGAAGACCGATGATCACACTCTCCGAGTTGGAAATGGTTCCAATGTACATGCAGTTTCAGTGGGAGAGTATCACCTGGGGTTGCCGCCGGGTTGTATATTGCTTTTGAACCCATGTTATTATGTACCTAGTATGCTTTGTAATATAATATCAGTTTCTTTGTTAGACAATGAAGGATATCATTTTGTATTGCAGAATAATGTTATGAACATTAAACTGAATCAAGAGTTGATTGGTTATGGTACACTTAATAATGGGATATACGTCCTAAATCAACACACAATTTTCAACATACAACACACAAATAAAAGAAAATTTTCAGATATAAATGAAGCTTTTCTTTGGCATTGTAGACTTGGTCATATTAACGAAACAAGACTAAACAAGCTTCATAATGATGGATATTTAAATTTTTTTGAATATAAATCTTATGCGACTTGTCAGTCTTGTATCAAAGGGAAAATGACAAAAACACTGTTTACTGGACACGGAGAAAGAGCTACAGAACTCTTGGGCCTCATACATAGTGATGTATGTGGGCCAATGTCTACACATGCGAGAGGCGGTTTTTCTTACTTCATAACTTTTACTAATGATTTCTCAAGATTCAATCATGTGTTTTTATTAAAGCATAAGTCTGAAGCTTTCGAGAAATTCAAAGAGTACAAACTTGAAGTAGAAAAACAAACAGGAATGAGAATCAAGATACTTCGATCAGATTGAGGTGGAGAGTATCTTAGTACAGAGTTTTCGAACTTCCAAAAAAAGAATGGGATTCTCTCTCAGCCCACTCCCCCTTATACACCACAGTACAACGGTGTGTCAGAACGGAGGAATCGCACCCTATTGGATATGGTGCGATCCATGAGTGATGCTGAGTTACCTCTCTCCTTTTGGGGGCATGCATTGGAGACTACAGCATTTCTGTTGAACAAAGTTCCAACAAAGATCGTGTCTACCATTCCATATGAGATATGGTATGGGAAAAGACCATCTCTTAAATGAGTTAAGATTTGGGGTTGTCCGGTTTTTGTTAAAAAGCAGAATCCAGACAAACTCGAGACACGATCGGTTAAGTGTATATTTGTGGGATATCCAAAACATTCGTTTGGATATCTTTTCTACCACAAGGAGGAACAAAAGGTGTTTGTTTCTCAACATGACACATTTTTAGAAAATGAAATTTTTCCAAATGACACTGATGGCAATGTGGTAGATCTAGAAGAAGTTCTAGAGACACGAGTTACAAATAACGACTTGGTTGAACCTGAAGTTACAACAGAATCTTATGAACCTCAGCCACTCCGTAGATCTGGTAGGACTTCTCGCCCACCGGATAGATACTACGGTTTTCTCATTGATGGTGATGGAGAAGATTGCATCATGGATGATGACCCTACCAGTTTTCAGCAAGCTATCACGAGTGGTGACTCTGTAAAGTGGCCGGATGCCATGAGATCCGAAATGGAGTCTATGTACACCAACAAAGTATGGACTTTGGAAGTTGAACCCTCAAGGGTAAAGCCCGTAGGGTGCAAATGGATCTTTAAGAGAAAGATCGGTGTAGATGGGCAGGTGGAGACCTATAAGACAAGGCTAATGGCAAAAGGATTTTGTCAAAGATCAGGATTGGACTATGACGAAACTTTCTCTCCGGTAACCATGCTTAAATCCATTCGGATCCTACATGCTATTGTCACTCACTACGGCTATGAAATCTGGCAGATGGGCGTTAAAACTGCTTTTCTAAATGGTGATTTAGAATAATGCGTTTATATAGATCATCCAGAGGGGTTCGTTGATAGTGGGAGCAGCGGGAAGGCAGTAGGTGCTTAAATCCATTTATGGATTAAAGCAGGCATCACGGAGTTGGAACATTTGTTTTGATGATGCGATCAAAGAGTTTGATTTCGTCAAAAATCCAGATGAACCTTGTGTTTATAAGAAGATTGTAGGGAGTATTGTCACATTCCTCGTATTGTACGTGGATGACATTCTTCTGATAGGAAACGATGTTCCTATGCTACAATCGGTCAAATTGTTCTTATCACAAAGGTTCTCCATGAAGGACCTGGGTGATGCCTCGTACATATTGGGTATGAAGATCTATAGGGATACTCGTACATATTGGATATGAAGATCTATAGGGATAGATCTAAGAGGTTGTTGGGATTGTCCCAAACCAGGTACATCAACACCATCCTAAAGAGGTTTAGTATGGAAGACTCCAAGCGGGGTGTCTTACCCGCTTCCCATGGAGTCACTCTTTCTAAGGACAATTGCCTAAATTCCGAAGAAGAGAGAGCTCGCATGAGCATTATTCCCTACGCTTCAGCCGTAGGATCTATAATGTATGCGATGTTGTATACACGCCCCGATATAGCTTATGCACTGGATGTAGTAAGCAGGTATAAATCCAACCCAGGGGAGAATCACTGGACATCGGTGAAGAACATTCATAAGTACTTGCGAAGGACTAAAGAAATGTTTTTGGTGTATGGTAACGGGGATCTCCAAATGGAGGTCTTTATCGATTCGAGCTTCTAAAGTGATAAGGATGACAGCAAATCTATCTCACGGTTTGTATTTATCCTCAATGGAGATGCGGTGTGTTGGAAGAGTTCCGAACAGGATACCGTTGCAGCTCCACTATGGAAGCTGAGTATATTGCTGCAAATGATGCTGCCAAGGAAGCCGTCTGGATGAAGAAGTTCGTCTCGGAGCTAGGAGTACTTCCAACCATTGTTGATCCAATACCATTGTATTATGATAATAATGGGGTTATGGCATTGGCCAAAGAGCCCAGGTCCCATCAGAGGTCCAGACACATCCTGAGGTGATATCATTTGATCCGGAAGATAGTTGATCGCTACGAGATCAAGATTCGGAGAGTAGATACAAAGAATAACACCGCGGATCCATTCACCAAGGCCCTCCCTCAGCCACAGCATGAGCGACTTTTTGAGATGTTGGGTATCAGAGACGCCAATAATTGGCCTTAGTGCAGTGGGAGATTGTTGGATATATGTATGCCCTAGAGGCCATTATATGATAGTGGATGTATTGGTATGTGTGTGTGTGTGTGTGTATATATATATATATATATATTCATAGGATATTATTGCTCAACATGATAGTATGATATCTGGTTGTTCTTTATCTTGACATGTTCACTTGATCATGCATATTACTCATTTGGTACATATTGATAAAGCCCTTAGGATATTTGCTTGACTACTAGGATTATGATGCAGATCATACTAGTGGGAAATGTGTAGTTTATAAGCATATCCTTGAAATGTTCCTAGTCATGGGTGTATCGAGACGGGGCATCGATATTCCAGAGTAGACTAGCGTATACATTTCTTGACCATATGATGGGCGATGGATGATCCTATATCCATTGGTGTGGTGACACCAAAGATTGTATACGGGTGCTCAGTAGAGAATGGGTACACTGAACGGACTCGCCGAGAACTCCTATGTGGTATTATATCTATCGTCGGATAGCAGTTCTCAGGTGACACTGGTACAGGTTAGTCTGTAGACCCGAGATCGTCATAGAGTCTTGTGTGTGCTCCCACTGTACTTTGATCTCCACCCTACCATGGCTCTACTGAGTCGTGCAAACAGGTGGATTTTGGGTACAGTCCCAAGGCACATGGAGGCAATGAGCGATAGGAAGGGTTTCGTCTCTCCCGGTATTGGGGGTTGATGTTGCGCTATACTCGATTGGCTATAACAGGAAGTCCCTGGCCCGGGCTGATGAGATTTACTGATAACTGTTATCAGTAGTTTCTCGATCTGTTATAGGCCATATACCGGCATGACTTATTGAGTTATTGTGGTTGACGATACCATCCCTAGACTCGATATGCAGCATATTTGATGAAGAGACCTGACTGTACAGTAAGTGTTGCCAGTTGGCTCGACGGGAGTTTTGACAGGTTCGCTTGTTTTTATTCTGATCGCTCAATACCTAGGAACCGTTAGGTACAGCTAGTGCCGGTGACGGTTTGTGGGTATGTGATATGATCACTACCTATTGCTAGCGTATTGACGAGTCTTAGAGTCCCACAAAGGGATTACCTAGCTCAGGCGAAACGATGAGGGGTGCATATGGGGATATACGCGGGAGCTTGATTCAATGTGTGTATATGATACCACATTTTAATCTAGCATTTACTATTGGTCGGGTCGTATGTGATATGACCGGGTTATTAAATCAAGTGTTGATTTAATATTAATGACCATTAGCTCATTTATTAAAACCTATTTCTTTATGATGTATGGATGAGTGTATGTATATATTGATATGGATGCACACATGCATGCATACAAGTGTCATGGTTGATGACACATTGGTGATGGCAATGCAAGACTCACATGGAGAATAATTTATATATGTTGATTATTGAGAAAAAGGAAATGGGAATAAAATTATGGTTGGGTTTCTACGCTCTTCTATTGTTGACCAATGTCAAAACCATGGTTTTATTGCCCATAGTTTTAGTTAACTCAATATCAAAATATCTAGATATTTTGTAACCATGGTTGTAAGTGAGATGACCCCCCCCCCTCTCTCTTGATAATTATCATTATTCTCATTGTTAACACAAGAGTTAAGCTAAGCCATCTCCTCCTTCTTTTTCCTCCTTCAAGCTCTCTAAGATTTGGAATGTGAGTGAAGAAAAGAAAAAGAAAAGGTTTTTAAGTGAGAACATAACCCACATCACCAATCTATGTTAGTTTAGCCCACTAGTGTAGATTGTTTTCTTCTCTTCCATCTTGATCAAGTGAAGCAAGGAGCTTGTGCAAAGGCACTCCGTGGTGGATCATCGTGGACTTCGAGGGACTCAAGCGAACCGGTTCAAACACAAGTTGATCCAAGGAGTCACAAAGAGGAGGTCTACAAAGGTTGTATTACTCTCCTCTTAGTATTATACTATTATTTGTATGTGATACTTTCTTTGTTACCCTAAATTTCTAGTTCGATTCATGGTTGGTTTTGCTTAGCACCCCTAAAAAATTTATTGTGGCATGTTTGATGCAAGACAAACCCTAGGCATGGTGCTATGCAAATCCCTATAGTGTTAGTAACGGGGTTTCAACTTAATATTGAAGTATTCCAAATTCAACAGGCTGTAATCCAGGAGCAAGAAAACACGGGCCCTCATGATAGCTTGCTTGTGTTAGTAGACATGGATTCATGATCTAGTGGGACTCCTGAGATTTCGTTGGATTCATGCATGAACTACCCCCAACACCCTATGTATTCTATGTTACAGTTAAGATTACCAGCCTTGCTCGAATCAATGAATACATCAAGTTGCAAGATTGAGTTCATGTCAATACCATGTATTCGTGTCAAGTATTCTTGTATTCATGTCATGTTGTATTCATGGTTCGAGTCAAGTCAGTGTAAATAGCAACCATTGTGTTCTGGTATTCATGTTAGGTTCATGTCCAATTATAACCAGGGTTTGGTTAAATCAAGTATACATGTTTGATACTGATGGTTTGAATTCAAGTGTTCATGTTCAAGTATTCATGTTTGAGTTTAGATTCAGATTTGAATTGGATTCAGGTTTGAATTAGATTCAGGTTTGAATTAGACTCAGACTGAGTCAGACACTTGTACTGATTTAACTCTGGAAATTTTAGGTTCGGGAATTATCGGCAACTGGTTCACATGAACGGCATGATTTATGTTTTTTTTCCAAGACAATTGCCATTGATAACTCCGGTTAAGTTTTCTAACCTGAGTAGGCAAGCACTCACTTTCTCCGGCTCCCTCGAGCTCAAGAGAATTAATCCTGCTTAAACATATATTTACTAAAGTCCTTAAAATATTGTTTTTATATAACTCGAGGGAGTTTTATGAAAAATATTTTAATATAGTTTAAAAATAAACCTCGAGGGGTTATTTGTATTATTAAGATTTTCATGAGCATGAGTTTTAAGGATTTGAAGTATTTTAGTGATAAACAATTAACTTTGGAAGTTCATGGTATTTTATTGAAAAGAGTTGTCTTTTGGTAAGTTGATGGTATTTTATTGAAACTTGTTAAACTTTCATTTTTAGAAAATAAGTTTATTATATTTTGAAAATAAGTATTTTTAATTTTTGTATAATTATTAAAAATTAAATTTTCTTTAATTATTTAGAAAATTTGTTTTTCTTAAAAACCGTATTTAAAACCTTTCGAGACCGATTGCTCCGTGAGGAGGTCTGCATCTCGCTCTACTAACCCAAGGATGTGCGATAATCCGCACCATCCATTAGCGGGTCTCCTAAAAAGGGTTGTAGAGGCATAATCGCAAAGCAATCGAAATACTGTTATAAAAGAAAACCGTTTTTTTTAAGTAAGTGGTATTTTAATGTAATATTTTCTTCGAAACAAAAATTCATACAAAAGAGGTATCGTACTATGGAACCAAGTATGTACGTGAGGGGTAGGTCATTACTCCGTGAAGTTTTCCTAAAGGTATGTTTAAGCAAAACTAAAAGAGATGATATTAAAGTTCATGGTATTTAAATGAAAAGGTTAAATTAAAATTATTTTACATGAGCTTCTTGGTTTAAAATTTATTTTAGACATTAGTATTATGATTACAAGTATTGTGTAAGAATTTAGATAAACATTATATAAGAGAAAGGGGAGTTTCTAGGGTTTAGAAAATAGATATCGGTATTAACTCCACTTATACCGATTTTGATTAAAAAGAATTTCAAAGAAGAGGAAGGTGGTTTGGGAGGGACTTACCGTTTGATTATGCTAAGAAGAGAGGGAGGAAGAGTAGGAAAGATTTGGGGTGTCGCGGGAGCTCCGGATGTTTCTTCGATCTTCGCCGGAAGTTGATCACTTGCTAACATCTCTTTACTCCACTTGTACTTAGAAAATTTTTAGGAGTTTTGGCTAGAATTTTCAGAATGGTGAAGGGTTAGGGCATGGGGTAGTATTTATAGTGGAGAATTAGGGTTTTGGAATTGAAAATGTGGATTAAAAAGCATTAGAATTTGGTTTAATTTGAAATGAAGAGTCTCTGTTTGATTGCAGAGAAATCAAACAGTGCAGAAGAGTTAGGGGTAGGTAAAGGGTTGTGTGTGCAAAGCCCGGGGCACTTTAGGCTCGCTATAGCCGTCGGTGCCGGACAAAAGGGAAGATCTGCCGGTCGATCTAGGGCTTTGGGGCTCTGGATTTGTGTCACATGTACATCTCAGTGTTTACTCCATTTTCCACATGTTTAATTTTTCTGACTTTTCATTTTTCTGTGTATTGCACGTGCAATCTTTTGGGCTTCCAAAAAGTTAAAAAGCAAAAACAGAAAAAAATAATTGTGGCTGATGGGAATCGAACACAGGGGCCATGTCACAGCAGTGCAAGGGCTTTAACAGTGAGCTACAATTTATTTCTTGATTTTATTTAGCAAAAGTAATTTGCAACTCAAACTTAGGCTGTGATACTCTCTTCTGTACATTAAACAGAAAAATTTTGTACAATGATTTCAGAGTCGTTACATTATCAATCAATAGTACGGATCTATAGTCACGTACATGACTTCATCTCATATCATCATATATCATCTCATGTCATATCATGTCATGCCATATCATATCATATCTTATATATCGCCTCATATCCTCATATCAAATCATATCGACTCGTGTCATCATATCCGATCATATCCTCTTATAATATCATATCGTAATTATTCTCATGTTTATATATATATATATATATATATAAACGTATATACATATAACTCATAGACTAAGAAAAACTAGAACTAGGGATATACCTTCCTACACGTATACTACTATTGTTTATAGTATCGTAGAACCCTATTAGCTAGGTATACACATCTAAAATATCTATATATACTATATCTCTAGTATCACAGTACTACGGTTGCGGGGGTGCTATACGCCAACCACCTGACTTCCCACGTAGACAAACATCTACTCACCTACTACGCCTTTCTCTAGTCGATCTCGACGGATGCCTTGCCCTCTTTCGTCATCCTTGTACCTACAAATCAAGTCCATAACCAAAATCTAATGAAAACCCGAATCGAATTCCATAGAAACCCATATCCAAAACCGATACGACAAGAGAAAGGCACATAGTTAGAACATGTGGTCAACGCGTGCTAAAACAACAAAACAACCCCCGACATTGTCGTAAATGTTAGTGTATATGCCCTAGAGGTCATTACTGTATCATACTAGTTTGTATATTACTTAATGGAAGCTTGGGATTGTTAGTTATATGTATGCCCTAGAGGCCATTACTGTACATTGGATGTATATTGTAGTGGATGCTGGGACATATATAGGTAGGACTTTCTTGCTCGACATGATAGTACGCTATCTGGTTGCTCTTTATCTTAACGTGTATACTTTCTGTCTCTCTGTTACATATTGATAAAGCCCTTAGGATGTGTACTCGACTTCCAGGACTGTGATGCAGATCATACTAGTGGGGCCTGGATAGTCCATGAGTACATCCTTCAATGTTCATAGAGTCTTGTGTGTCTCCCACTGTGCTTTGATTTCCACCCTACCACGGCTCTACTGAGTCGTGCAAACCGGTGGTTTTTGGGTACAGTCCCGATTCACATGGAGGCAATGAGCGATAGGAGGGGATTCGTCTCTTCCGGTATTGGGGGTTGATGTTGCGCTATGCTCGACTGGCCATAACAGGAAATCCCTGGCCAGGGTTGCAGTGACCTACTGGTAAGTGTTATCAGTAGTTTCACATATGTCATGGACTTCACGTCGGCATGACTTATCGAGCTACTGGGGTCTGACGTTTACCACCCCTAGGCGAGATATGCGACATATCAGACGAACAGACCGTACTGTACGGTAAGTGTTACTGGTTGGATTCACAGGAGTGTGAGCGGGCTTGCTCGTCGATCTTCTGATCGCTCAATACCCGAGTGGCCGTTACGTTTAGCAGACCGCTTGCAGCTTGTGGGTGTTTGATATGATCATCATCTGCTGCCGGCGTATTGACGAGTCTTTAGAGTCCTACACAGAGGTTTCCTGGCTCAAGCGAAACGAAATAGGAGCGCATATGAGATATGTGCGGGACCGAGAATAATGCGTGTATGTGATACCGTATTTCATTCTCGCGATGAATGTCTCGAATGGTTGTATGCGATATAACCTAGTTATCGAATCAAGGATTGATTCGATAAGCCGATACATTGGATACTAGCCGGTTATATGCGATATGACCGGATCATTGAATCAAGTGTTGATTTAATGATTTAATGTATAATTATATATTTGATATATTACTTTGCATTAACTAGTATTGGTTCACTTTAAATGGATTTACTCACTTGATTTGCACAAGTTGTATATGAGATATACTTTTGTGCACAAGATTGTATCATGTTTGATGATACATGCAAGCTTGGGTTTGTGTAAAGAATTGACCATGGTTATATGAATGGTTAGGGTTTCTTTTATTTACTTATTCATTTATCTATTTAATTTTTTAAAAGGTAAAGAAAACAAAATGGTTTCTTTTGGATGCTTCAAGCATCTTTGACCTTATGACCATTTTGTCTTCATCTCCTAAACCTAACCATTCTACTAACCTTAGTTGATTCTCTACACTAAACCATGGTTGTTGACATGATAAGTATCATATTGTTTTTATTTTTAAAATAAGACTTATCATAATTCTTTATCATCTTCTTCTTCATCTTCAACTTGAAGAAAGCTTGCACCATTAATGGCAACTAGCCAAAATGAGTGAGAAATCCAAATCTAAAGTCTACCCACTTCCTATTTCTTCATCCTCTACCTCTTGCCAAGTTGTATAGGGTGTTTCCTTCACAAGTTTTCAAGGCTTGGTGAAGTTGGAGCTTGTTCTTGTGATGCCTCGACGTAGATCATCTTCTGCATCGAACCGACGATCAAGCCCGCCCATTCTTCGATGATGCCAATGCTAGAGTCAAGAGTTCGATTTGGACAGCGGAGGGAGATCATCGCGGAGCTTAGGAAGTGGTGGACCGGATCTACAAAGGTTGTAGTCACTTTCCCTTAGCATTTAATTCGATTACATGCTTGCTTCGCCTATATATCTAGTTAACGATCCGTATTAGGGTTTGTAGGCACAAGGAATTTTTTGATTTGTGCATGTTTGATCAATTGTGAGACTTCATTAGTGTGCCTAGGAACCCTACAGTGGTATCAGAGCCTAGCTAGAGCCTTAGGCGAAGTCTAGACGGAATTAGAACTCTGATCGAATCAAAACCCAAACCCTAATATTGCTCTCTGGACTTTTTCTGAATTTGTGGATTTTTTAGAATTAAAAATATGCAGAGAAATGTGCAGGAAATTCTAAGAAAAACTGCAGAAAACGACAGCCTAATTCTACAGTACGACCGCGGAACCGCGGCGTTGACCCCCCTTTTGCGGCGGTTCTGCGGCCGTCTGTGATGATCAGGCTGTGAGTTTTCTTCAGTTGTTTCTATTGGTGTTTCTTGTGTGTTCTGAATGCTTTTAATATTTATTCCAGAGTTGTATTTTCTGAGTTGTATTGAGGACTCGGTGTATTCGATCGGACTGTCTAATTTTGTCGGTGTGCTTTTCCGGGTATTTTTAGAATATGTTAAAAAGTTCGACCGGATATAAATACCCAATTTTTTCCCTGCCGGGAAATTTCCAATTGTTGGATTTTTCCGTAGTTTAACGACGTTCTAAGTAGTGCAAATAACGCGATGGACCCTCTAGAAGACAACAAACCTTAACTCGATTATGTGACCGTCTTGAACTGCCCTTTGAACCTTCGGGTTTAGGGCAGTACGGCGTGCCACATGTGAGGCGTTGGCTTGACCCTTCTACGGCTGGACCGTTGGTACTGAGGCACGAACTGAATGTTGTTAGACTTATTTCATGTGATGAGCTGTTTCGGGAAAACTTGGGTGTTCGAATGTTCAATCGGAAAGTTTAACATTTTCTGTTTATCCGGAATGTGATACAACAATTGGAATTCACAAAAGTTATGTGATAACTGAATGAATGTTATAAACATAGCACTTTAGTCTCACTTGATCGGTTGCCACGGAATTTTGATGTGATCAAAAGTCCGTCGCAATCACGTAGTGTACGCGGATACTCGCCGGGTAAACTTAATATACAGCCTCACTCCATAGCCCCGACCAAGTGACTGTAGGAGAACCCCGTCGCCGAAAGCATCCGTTTGGGTGCTCACGGTAGCGGTGTTCCGCCTTGGTGCACTTCGTCGACGGTTTCGGGGGTGCGGCCGTCTACTAAAGTTTGCGACGAGCATTCGATCAGAATGTCGGGAATCCTGTTGAATTGCCCGACTTGATATTGAAAAGAGTTTTCGATAATGAGACTAAAATGCGGGGTTTATAATTGTTAGGCATGCGATGTCTAAGTATTTCATTTGGTCAGGCATGCGATGTCTGAGGAGGTTGCGGATTCCAACTGTTGTAGTTTTACACTTTCTTTTCTGTGACCGTAAGTGTAATATGTGATATCGCCGGTTTCGTTGCTATATGTCAACGACAATTGGGATGCGCATATTTACTTACGTTGATGACATGTGATGTTATGTGTTGCTGGATATGTTATATTGGATCGTCGTGTTTGAATAGCCGGGGGGGTTTTATGTGAGATGAGTGTTTTTCATTTTCATTCATGTAAAAATTTGTATGTAATATTCTTTTATTGGGGTACTTCCAGGTTGCGGATGTTGTCACCACTTGTATATTATTTACTTTTCTGCACTAGGATAGACCCAAGGAGGGGAGCACAAGTAACCGGGTTCTGGGGTCCAGTGGGAGACCAACTCGAGGAGTCGAGTCCGGGTCTCCTAACCCTAGAATTGGTAGGGTTACTTGCCGCTCTCGTAGGGGTCTAAGGGTGTGGGATAGGCTATTCATCATGACCGTGGAATCCGTGTTTTATACTGGCTCGTATTGAAAACACGGACGTCCTAGTATATCCAATATTTCATATGTTTCTTCTGCTGTGATTTATCAGTGATCATGTGATGTTCTGTGACAGATATTGTATATAGTATATATGATATATTATATAAACGTTGCTTATGTTTTACACCCGCGCTAGCCCTGCCTCGCTCTGGCGTTAGTTACCTAACCTAACGGTGCAGACGGGACATCGAGGCGAATGCGGATGGCATAAGCGTACGTTATATTTATCTGTGATGTTTAGGTGGACTTAAATGATGGGATATTCATTAATGAGATTAATGAAAGAAAATAAACCTAATTGATGTTGTGGAATTGAATTTCAAAATAAAAACAGGTAGCTACAGTTCTTGCTTTGCATCGCGGTGTTCATTATAGAACATCCTGCACCTTATTCGATGAGGAAAGGACCGAGATCCCTTCACCGGGAATGACTCCTTTAGCAATAACTGGCAGATGCTACAACCCTCGGTTTGTCTTTGATCGCTTCTATTGTTTCCGCTTTGCACAGTGATATATATGATATATCCCGCACCTCATTCGACGAGGAAAGGGCCGACGATCCCTTCACCGGGAGTGACCCCTTTAGCAAAACTAGAAAAGCCTCGAAAACATTCCATTTAAAAACCATTTGATTCCGCAACGAGATCAAGTTCAAAGCGTTAAAGGTTTTCACAAAAACCATTCGCAACCCTCCGTCATTTTAGGAAGTAGAGTACTTAGTATTCGTGCTGTGTTTGTTGACCATAGTCAAGGCACAGTGTACGGTAGCTAAGTGATGTCTTCCTACACCGCATATGATGCGATTAGTTAGGACAGTCGCGTGACTTTGTTGACCTTAGTTAAGGGTCATGTGGGTGGGTCTAATTAATCACGAAATGACGGGTAGAACTTGACTAGTACTTATGATTTGTTGACCATAGTTAAGGTCATAGGTGCTATGGGTAAAAACCTTTATCGGGAGTTTCAAGTGTTGAAACTTGCAATGAGATTGCATACCTTCTATATGATAGTTGGATCCCGATACCCACTGCGAGTAATTGTTACTCCTGGGAGAGTTTTGCACTTTGCAATTAGCCGATCAAGTAGGTGTCTAGAAAGGTGTCAACGGGGTTACGCCTCTGGGAAAACGAGGTTTACTGTAATTAGGTCCGTGCGAAAGCATGGGGAACCTCCCTCAAAGTACCGACACTGGCCTGGCTGAAAGATTGGCGAACTTGTAGAGTGTAATTAATCCCGGCTAGTCTTTCCATTTAAGGTTTGAAGGAAGATTTGATAAAAACAGTGGGAGCCATCCTGATTAGATAAAATATATAACCAATCTGATCTTGCAAGAGCGCACGCAGAGTGTTTTCTTCTCTCTCTCTCTTGGTAGCGACCATATCACGCCTTAATCAAGATAATAAAATGGATGTATTGACCGAACCCGCTTGTTATACTGAGCTGGGGAACGTTGGTCCCGCTCCAACTTATAATTGTTATAAGACAGAGCAGGAAATAGGGAATACCAGAATTCCTATGCCGCCCAAACGAAGACAGTGCATATGATGCATCTCCTTCGGGTGTGTTCATTACAAAGAACTGTTTCTCAGTATCCTCTGCATCCTGGGTATATGATACCGGATCAGGATCCCAGATATGTAATCTGTTACATAGGGCTACGAAAGGGTAGAAAAACTGAGAACGGGTGATAAGTTTCATGAGGCAGAAAACGGGGCAAGTGTTGTAGCCAAGTCTGTTGGTCACTGTCACCCTCTATTACTAATACATTGATTCTGAACAAATGCTATTAAATACCGAACCTGATATACAAAATCATATCAGTCTCTTTATTAGTAAAGAAATGATATAATTTTGTATTGTTGGATAATGTTTTGAACATTTCCTATATCAAAAGTTGATCGGTTCAGGCACGTTATCTAAAAGCATTGACGTTCTAAATCAAACTACAGTTCCTTATATACTGAACACACACAAGAGGAAGAGTTCAGAAATGAACAAATTCTTCTTGAGGTATTGTAGACTAGGTCACATCAATGCGACCCGACTGGCTGAAGTTACATTTTAGATGCATATTTAAATTAGTTTGAATTTACATCTTGTGAAACTTGTCAGTCATGTCGCAAAGATTAGATGACCATAGCTCCGTTTGCTGAAAACTGAGAAAGAGTTAGTAAACTCTTGGGACTGATGCATGATGATGTATGTAAGGTCTCCTGTCTACACATGCCAGGACTGGTTCTTTATACTTCATTATATTCTCTGATAATCTCTCAAGATTCTGACATATGTTCCTGTTGAAACACAAGTCCGAACCTTTTGAGATATTCACAGAATATAAGTTAGAAGTAGAGAACCAATAACCGGGTATAAGTATTATGTCCTATGATGAGATCAGGGAGGAGAATACTTGTGCATGGCATTCCTGGACCATTCTAAAGGAAAATGAGATTCTCTCTCAGTATTACTCCTCTGAATACACCATAACACGATGGTATATCGGGGTGGAGCAATCACACCCTATGTGATAAGGTGTGCTCTATGATGAGTAATACTGAGTTACCTGTTTCCTTTTTGGGAGTTATGCGCTTGAGAAGCTGCATACCTATTGAATAGGGTTCAAATCAAATCAATTGCCTACCATTTCATATGTGATATGGAAAGGGAAAAGCCCATGTCTTAAGCTAGTTAAGATTTAGGGTTGACCGGCCTATGTCTGAAAGCAAAATCCGGACGAGCTCGAGGAAAATTCTGTAATATAGAACTGGAAAGGTTCCAGCTATACAAACTGCAGCTGATGATTTGATAGAACCAAAGGATTCAGTAGATTCCAACGAACCTCAGCCTCTCCGCCGATCTAGTAGGGTTCCTCACCCACCTGAGAGATACTTCTGTTTCTCTATGACAGTGGGAGCGAGGATTGCATCATGAGATGATGACCCAACTAGTTTCGAGCTGGCCATCAGGAGTGGGGACTCTGTAAGAATGGCTGGATGCTTAACAATCTGAGACGGAATCCACATACACCAGCAAAGTATGGACTTTGGTTGCTATAACTGAAGGGATAAATCCCCATAAGGAGCAAGTATATCTTGAGAAGATTGCTTGGTGTACATGGAAAAGTTGAGACTTTCAAAGCTAGACTTGTTAAAGGTTTTCGTCATCAACCAGGCACGGATAATGATGAAACCTTTTCCAGGGACTATGTTTAAATCCATCCAGATCCTACTTGCCACGGCTACATACCACGACTACGATATCTGGTGGTTGGGTGCCATGACTACTTTTCTAAATATTGATTTAGAAGAGAACGTCTATAAGAACACATCCAGAGGGCCTCGTAGACAGTGGGAGCAGCGGAAACGTGTGCAAGATGCTTTATAGGATAAAGCAGGCATCGCGGAGTTGGAACATCTGTTTTGATGGATTAGTCAAAGAAGTTGACATCATCAAAAATGGTAGATGAACCTTGTATAAACAAAAAGGTAGTAGGGAGTATGGTGACGATCCTCGTAGAGTACGTGGATGACATACTCTTGTTAGGGAAGGAGTTTCCTATGCTACGCTCGATTAATCTCCGCTTATCACAATGATTTTCCATATAGGATCAAAGTGATACCTACTAAATCCTAAGCTTTGGATCTATGAGATAGATCTAATTGGATATTAGGATACTCACTAGTTGTAGTGAGATGGTATCAATCGATCCTGGGGAGAATCACTGGAAGGGTTCCAGAGTGATAAAGACGACTGAATGTCAGTCACAGGCATTGTCTTTACCCTTAGTAAAGGGACGGTATGTTGGAAAAGTTCCAAGCTAGATACCGTGGCAAACTAGACGATAAAGGCTGGTAACATCGCTATTAAAGATACTACCAAAGAGGCAGTTTGGGTGTATATTGGTTCATAGGATGAACTAGGTTCCTACCATTGTGTGAAAATGGAAGTGTGGCTTCGACCCTGGAACCCTGGTCCCATCAGTGACCCAGACATATTCTGAGGCAGCATCACCTGATCATGGAGATAGTTGATCTCCAGGATGATCGAGGTTAGGAGAGTAAACTCAGAGGACAACACGGCGGATCCACTCATGAAGGCCTTTTCCCAAAGAGAGACTTTTAGGGGATGGTTGAGTATGTGATACTGCAACCACTGCTACAGATGGCCCTAGTGCAAGTGGGAGATTGTTAGTTATATGTATGCCCTAGAGGCCATTACTGTACATTGGATGTATATTGTAGTGGATGCTGGGACATATATAGGTAGGACTTTCTTGCTCGACATGATAGTACGCTATCTGGTTGCTCTTTATCTTAACGTGTATACTTTCTGTCTCTCTGTTACATATTGATAAAGCCCTTAGGATGTGTACTCGACTTCCAGGACTGTGATGCAGATCATACTAGTGGGGCCTGGATAGTCCATGAGTACATCCTTCAATGTTCCTAGTCGAGGGAATATCGAGACGGGGCATTGATATTCCAGAGTAGACTAGCGTATATCTTCTCGACCCATGCGATGGGTGATGGATGATCCCATATCCATTGGTGTTTGACATCAGAGATGGTATACGGGTGCTCAGTGGAGACTGGGTACACTGAACGGACTCGCCGAGAACTCCCAGATGGTATTATACCTCACGTCAGATGGCAGTTCTCTGGTGACACTGGTACAGCTTAGTCTGTTGACCCGAGATCGTCATAGAGTCTTGTGTGTCTCCCACTGTGCTTTGATTTCCACCCTACCACGGCTCTACTGAGTCATGAAAACTTGTGGTTTTTGGGTACAGTCCCGATTCACATGGAGGCAATGAGCAATAGGAGGGGATTCGTCTCTCCCGGTATTGGGGGTTGATGTTGCGCTATGCTCGACTGGCCATAACAGGAAATCCATGGCCAGGTTTGCAGTGAACTACTGGTAAGTGTTATCAGTAGTTTCACATATGTCATGGACTTCACGTCGGCATGACTTATCGAGCTACTGGGGTCTGACGTTTACCACCCCTAGGCGAGATATGCGACATATCAGACGAACAGACCGTACTGTACGGTAAGTGTTACTGGTTGGATTCACAGGAGTGTGAGCAGGCTTGCTCGTCGATCTTCTGATCGCTCAATACCCGGGTGGCCGTTACGTTTAGCAGACCGCTTGCAGCTTGTGGGTGTTTGATATGATCATCATCTGCTGCCGGCGTATTGACGAGTCTTTAGAGTCCTACACAGAGGTTTCCTGGCTCAAGCGAAATGAAATAGGAGCGCATATGAGATATGTGCGGGACCGAGAATAATGCGTGTATGCGATACCGTATTTCATTCTCGCGATGAATGTGTCGAATGGTTGTATGCGATATAATCTAGTTATCGAATAAAGGATTGATTCGATAAGCCGATACATTGGATACTAGCCGGTTATATGCGATATGACCGGATCATTGAATCAAGTGTTGATTTAATGATTTAATGTATAATTATATATTTGATATATTACTTTGCATTAACTAGTATTGGTTCACTTTAAATGGATTTACTCACTTGATTTGCACAAGTTGTATATGAGATATACTTTTGTGCACAAGATTGTATCATGTTTGATGATACATGCAAGCTTGGGTTTGTGTAAAGAATTGACCATGGTTATATGAATGGTTAGGGTTTCTTTTATTTACTTATTCATTTATCTATTTAATTTTTTAAAAGGTAAAGAAAACAAAATGGTTTCTTTTGGATGCTTCAAGCATCTTTGACCTTATGACCATTTTGTCTTCATCTCCTAAACCTAACCATTCTACTAACCTTAGTTGATTCTCTACACTAAACCATGGTTGTTGACATGATAAGTATCATATTGTTTTTATTTTTAAAATAAGACTTATCATAATTCTTTATCATCTTCTTCTTCATCTTCAACTTGAAGAAAGCTTGCACCATTAATGGCAACTAGCCAAAATGAGTGAGAAATCCAAATCTAAAGTCTACCCACTTCCTATTTCTTCATCCTCTACCTCTTGCCAAGTTGTATAGGGTGTTTCCTTCACAAGTTTTCAAGGCTTGGTGAAGTTGGAGCTTGTTCTTGTGATGCCTCGACGTAGATCATCTTCGGCATCGAACCGACGATCAAGCCCGCCCATTCTTCGATGATGCCAATGCTAGAGTCAAGGGTTCGATTTGGACAGCGGAGGGAGATCATCGCGGAGCTTAGGAAGTGGTGGACCGGATCTACAAAGGTTGTAGTCACTTTCCCTTAGCATTTAATTCGATTACATGCTTGCTTCGCCTATATATCTAGTTAACGATCCGTATTAGGGTTTGTAGGCACAAGGAATTTTTTGATTTGTGCATGTTTGATCAATTGTGAGACTTCATTAGTGTGCCTAGGAACCCTACAGGGATATTCACCTTGTATATACAATCTTGCTCAAAATAGTAGTATGCTACTTGGTTTGTTTCTACTTCAATGTGTACATGTGTTTATTTTAGTATATCACCTATGCACATTAGTGGAGCCCTTAGGATCTTTGCTTGATTACCAGCGTTGTGATGGCAGTCACACTAGTGGGGGCTGGGTAATCTATAAGCACATCCTTATGCAGGTCTCTAGTCGCAGGACTATCGAGACAGGGCATCGATACTCCGGAGTAGACTAGCGCATGCGCTTCTCATCCAAGAGTGGGAGATGGTATGTCCCACAGCCATCAGTACGTCGTTCTGGAGATAGTATTCGGGTGCTCGTTAGGTTACGAGTACACTGGACAGGACTCGTCGGGAACTGGCCGATTGGTATTATACCTATCGTCAGTTATTAGTTCCCAGGTGACATGAGTACAGCTTAGTCCGCTGACTTGACACTGTCACTTCGCCTCGAGTGTGTTCCCACTGTACTTTGATTACTACCCTACCACGGCTCAAAGGAGTCGTGCAAACAGGTAGTAGTTGGGTGCAGTCCCGAAGGACTTGGAGGCAGTGACGGTTAGACAGGATTCGTCTCTCCCGGTATTGGGGGTTGACATCGCGCTGTGTCTAGGAGAGCCATTACACGAGTAGCCCCTGGCCAGGGCAAGCGAGATATACTGGTAGGCTTCCAGTGTTATCTCAGGGTGTATTGGGCTTCACTCCGACACGACTTGTACCGCTTTTAGGGGACTGACGTTTACCGGCCCCCTAGGCCCGCCATGCGATGTATCAGACGAACAGACCGGACTGTACGGAGATTGTCACATTCAGGCTCAGTAGGAGTTCAGATGGGTTTCCCCTCGTCAGTCTTCTTGTCGGCATCTACCCGGGGACCGTTATGCACAACTAGTGCCGCTTGCGGTCTGTGGTTAAACCCACTGCCAGCGTAGTGTCGAGTCTTTAGAGTCCCACACAGAAAGCTACTCGCCTTTAGGCAAAAGAGTATAGGTCGCATGGTTTTGCGACAGGGTCCGGTCACATCCGTGCACTTGTGCACGTACAGTGTCCGGACAGTTAACACTAGCGGGTTTTGGTTTAAGCCAGATCCTAGTGTACGTTTTGGGATTGGTTTTATCCAGTATGTATTCGTGTTCCTCGGAACGCGAATGCGGGTGTGTATGCACAGTTGACGGAGAGATAGAGGCAGAGGATTCTCTTTAGGGTTGTTGACCGTTGACTGTTGACTATTGACTTTTTGCTCAACCCTAATGAGAATATGATATGTAATTAACAATAATATTAATTAAGTATTGTGGTGACATGGTTGTTGAGGGGTTGACTTTGTTGACTTGTTGACTTTGTTGACCGGTTGACTAGGTTGGACTAGTTGACCATCATGATGACAATGGCTATCATTTCATGGCAAAGACTTTTTTCTTGCTTGTTCTCTTGTGCAATATGAGTGCATGAAATGATATAGCCATTTTGACTTGAACCATTTACACAATACTTAATTACTATTTTTGTGATGATTGTTTTGGATTATGAGAGCCAAGTGAGAAAAGTCTTACTCATTCTATCATTTTCATTCTCTCTCTTGGGTTCTTGGGCTCTCATCTTCTTCCTCTTGCTCTCCCTCTCTTTAGTCTATGGTTCACTTGTCTTATGTGTTGAGAACCAAGAACCATAGAGAAAATCCCAACACACTCTTCTCTACTCACTCTAGTTCATAAGGTTTAGCAAACCAAGTGAACTGGTTTCTTCAAAGACCGAAGAAGAAGCCAAAGCTAGAAGCTTTCAGGTGGATCGATCTTCGGGCAAGGAGACGACGGGGTGAAGCCGATCCGGACAACCATCGAGGCTTGAAGACGAAGGAGTTCAAGAAAGAAAGGTATAACCCCCTAACCGAGTAGTTAACAACTCCTAGTTAAGTTGTTAGTTAGATGTTTAACAAAGATCCGGTTTTGAGTCCATGTTACCGCCTCTAGAAAATTGTTTTCCACCAAATTCCGCATGCCCGAAAGTACCAGGAGAGGTAGCATGGACTTACAGTGGTATCAGAGCCTAGTTAAACTCTATCTAACATATTAGCATAGTAGCTAGAAATTCGATCGGAGAAAAAGTCCCGAAATAAACCCGAAATTCAAAGTTGCTGTCGATTTTTAAAGTTCTGTAAAATTGATAAATTTCATCTTAAAAATCGGCTCAGGGTTTTTATTAAACACCCACGAAATTTGGTCCCACGAACCGGTCAAAGCGCCGCAGAACCGCGGCCGAGTTGACTCGGCCGAGGTCCAAATTTTGTGCAGTGTTTTTATGGGGTTGTTTTGGGATTTTTGGAATATGTATTTTCTGCCCAGATTTTCCAGAACGAAAATTTTGTGTTTGGGGCCTGAAAATCCGTATTTTTGATCGAACTTCTAAAAGACTTAAGCTGACGGGTTTTTCTGTGATGTGATATTTGTATTGAACGTCTGCTAATCGCTATATGTCGATTAGTGGGGGTTATACAAATCTGTGATCTGTAATGTCATTGGAATGTGTATACGAATTCATTGGATTGTCGCGGGTGAATAGCCGGGGGGTTGTGAGACGGGAGTTTTCTTTTCTTTCAATTCATGTAAATTTGTAAATTAATGTAATAATTATTTGTATGGCCGCACAACCAGATCGGGGTTGTAGCCGTCATTGTATAATTTCTTTTTACTGTTTTTGCTCTTAGGATAGACCCATGGAGGGGGTGCACAAACTACCGGGTATGCCGAAGTGCCGAGTGGCCTACTCACGGGGTTGAGGGAGGTTGCTTCGCTTCGGGTACTTGGCGGGTACGGGGTCTTGGGTGGGGTATTAGCTATTCACTGCGACCGTGTAATCTGCTTTTCGTTACAGGCTCGTACGAATTGCGGATTCCTAGTATATCCAATGTGTTCATCTGTGATCTGAAATGGCTATCATTGCAATATATCTATATATGATATTATTTAGGCGTTGCTTATGTTTTACAGCCGCGCTAGCCCAGCCCCCGCTCTGTCGTTAGTTAAGTAACCTAACGGGTAATGACGGGGCCCCGTGGCGAATGCGAATGGCATAAGCGTACGTCATATTTTGGTTGTTTTCTGCAATGGTAGGATTAAATGATGGGACACATTAAAAGAACTAATGCAAGAATATCACGCATTAAAAGAACTAATGCAAGAAAAATAAACCAAGTTAAAGTCGTTGGAACACTTTCGGAAAACCACTCGGTTTTTTTCAAAACTAACTTTTAAATGCGGAGCTTGAGCCACTCCTTTTAAAAGCTATCTCGTTCCATCGATTATATCAAGTTCACTACGTTCACGGTTTTGCCAAAACCATTCGTAGCCCTCCATCATTTCAGTTAAATATTCGGTAGTATTCAAGCTATGTATTTTGACTTCACGCCAAGGCATAGTGATTGGTAGCTGCCGGATATTTATCTGTTGCATAGATAGAATGCGTTGGTTTGGGACAGCCGTACTGCCATTTTGGCCTACGTCAAGAGTAGGTACGGGTGGGTTCAAATTAACCTGGATAATGATGGGAAGAACTTGACATGTGGCTTATGACATTTTGACCTCACGCCAAGGTCATAAGAGCATGGGGCAAAAATCCACATCGGGAGTTTTAAAAGAACTGAAACTTGCTAGTATTGCTTACCATTTGGAGTGTGATGATTCTGGTAGGATTCCTTCAGTTTCGTCACGCTATGATATTTGGATCCCGATCCTACTGTGAGTATATGCTACTCCTCGGGAAATTTCTCACTTAACGATCAATGCTATAAACCAAGTAGGTGTCTAGAAAGGTGTTAGCGGGGCTACGCCCCCAGGGAAAAGAGGTTATTTAATTAAGGAACTTCGCGAAAGCGTTGGAAAACCTCCCTCGAAGTACCGACAGTGGCCTGGCTGAACGGTTAAGCAAGTATTGTACGGTGAGATTGATCCTGACTAATTCTTCCTTTTTGGTTTGAGGAGGGATTCGAGAAATAGTGGGAGCGCAGTAGAACTGGAAGAAATTCCAGAACCACAGACTATTACTGAAAGCTTAGTGGAACCAGAGGGTTCAAAAGTACAGGACATTCCTGCGCCACTCCGCAGGAGTGGTAGGCAGTCTCATCCGCCCGAGAGATACTACGGTTTTCTCATAGACGGGGATAGAGAGGATTGCATCATAGATTATGATGAGCCTACTAGCTTCCAGCAGGCCGTTCAGAGCGTTGACTCGGTAAAATGGCTGGATGCAATGCGGACCGAAATGGAGTCCATGTACACCAACAAGGTATGGACGTTGGACATTGCTCCAGACGGGGTAAAACCCGTAGGATTCAAGTGGATCTTCAAAAGGAAGATTGGTGTAGATGGACAGGTTGAGACCTATAAAGCTAGACTTGTTGCAAAGGGTTTTCGTCAAAGACCTGGTTTGGACTATGACGCAACCTTTTCTCCAGTGGCTATGCTGAAATCCATTCGGATCCTTCTTGCCATTGCTGCCTTCCACGATTATGAGATCTGGCAGATGGACGTAAAGACCGCTTTTCTAAATGGAAATTTAGAGGAGTGTGTCTATATGGACCAACCAGAGGGTTTCATTCAGAGTGGGACCAGCGGAAAGGTGTGCAAGTTGCTTAAGTCCATCTATGGACTAAAGCAGGCATCGCGGAGTTGGAACATCTGTTTTGATGGACGGTTAAGGAATTTGGCTTTATCAAAAATCCAGATGAACCATGCATCTATAGTAGATTTGTAGCGAGAACTGTAGTATTCCTCGTTTTATACGTGGATGACATTCTCTTAATAGGAAATGACATTCCTATGCTACAATCTGTCAAGGGATTCTTGTCACACAGGTTCTCCATGAAAGACCTGGGTGATGCCTCATACATCCTGGGGATCCGGATCCATCGTGATAGATCCAAAAGGATATTAGGACTTTCACAGTCCAGATACATCGACACCATACTGAAGAGATTCAGTATGGAAGATTCCAAGCGCGGTAACCTACCGGCTTGTCACGGGATCACCCTCTCTAAAGAGATGTCTCCCAAGACTGATTTGGAGAGGGATCGCATGTCTATTATACCCTACGCTTCTGCGGTAGGCTCTATAATGTATGCGATGTTGTGTACCAGACCGGATGTAGCTTATGCACTAAGTGTGGTAAGCCGGTATCAGTCAAACCCTGGGGAGAAACACTGGATAGCGGTAAAGAACATTCTCAAGTACCTGAGAAGGACTAAGGAGATGTTCTTGGTGTATGGCAGAAAAGACCTCCAGATCGAGGCCTTTGCTGACTCCAGCTTCCAGAGTGACAAGGATGATTCCAAGTCCATGTCGGTTTTGTCTTTACCCTTAATGGAGGGGCGGTGTGTTGGAAGAGTTCCAAACAGGAAACCGTTGCAGACTCGACGATGGAAGCGGAATACATCGCTGCATCTGATGCCGCAAAAGAAGCTGTCTGGATGAGGAAGTTCTTGAAAGAACTTCAGGTGGTTCCGTCCATTGTTGATCCAATACCTCTGTATTGCTACATCAACGGGGCTATAGCTTTAGCGAAGGAACCCAGGTCCCATCAGAGATCCAGACACATCTTGAGGCTGTATCACCTGATCAGGGAGATCGTGGATCTCCAGGAGATCGAGGTTCGGAGGGTCGCTGCAGAAGATAACACAGCAGATCCATTCACCAAGGCCTTGCCCCAGACTCAGTTCGAGCGGCTGATCGAGATGATAGATCTTCGATACGCCAGTACATGGCCTTAGTGCAAGTGGGAGATTGTTAGTGTATATGCCCTAGAGGCCATTACTGTATCATACTAGTTTGTATATTACTTAATGGAAGCTTGGGATATTCACCTTGTATATACAATCTTGCTCAAAATAGTAGTATGCTACTTGGTTTGTTTCTACTTCAATGTGTACATGTGTTTATTTTAGTATATCACCTATGCACATTAGTGGAGCCCTTAGGATCTTTGCTTGATTACCAGCGTTGTGATGGCAGTCACACTAGTGGGGGCTGGGTAATCTATAAGCACATCCTTATGCAGGTCCCTAGTCGCAGGACTATCGAGACAGGGCATCAATACTCCGGAGTAGACTAGCGCATGCGCTTCTCATCCCAGAGTGGGAGATAGTATGTCCTACAGCCATCAGTACGTCGTACTAGAGATAGTATTCGGGTGCTCGTTAGGTTACGAGTACACTGGACAGGACTCGTCGGGAACTGACCGGTTGGTATTATACGTATCGTCAGTTATCAGTGTAGGGTTCCTAGGCACTCTAGTGAAGTCTCACAAGTGATCAAATATGCACAAATCAAATTTTACGGGTGCCTACAAACCCTAATACGGATCATTTACTAGATATCTAGGCAAAGCAAGCAAGTAATCGAATTAAATGCTAAGGAAAAGTGACTACAACCTTTGTAGATCCGGTCCACCACCTCCTAGGCTCCGTGATGAAGTCCCTCCGCTGTCCAAAATGAACCCATGACTCTAGCATCGGTATCATCGAAGAATGGGCGAGCTTGATCGTCGGTTCGAAGCCGAAGATGATCTATGTCGAGGTTTCGCAAGAACAAGCTCCAACTTCATCAAGCTTTGAAAACTTGTGAAGGAAACACCCTATACTACTTGGCAAGAGGTAGAGGATGAAGAAATAGGAAGTGGGTAGACTTTAGTTTTGGATTTCTCACTAGCTTTCATCACTTGCCATTGGAGTAGCAAGCTTTCTCCATGGAAGAAGAAGATGAAGAAGAAGAAGAAGATATGATAAGTTCTTATTTAAAAATAAAAACAATATGATACTTATCATGTCAACAACCATGGTTTAGTGTAGAGATTTAACCAAGGTTAGATAAGTGGTTAGGGTTAGAGAAGAGACAAGAATGGTGGACTTAGTCAAGGTTTCAAGAAGTTTCAACTAAAAACAAAATAAGTCCACCATTTATCTTTCTCTTTATCTTTTCTAAATGAAATAAATAAAAAGATAAATGAATAAGCAAATGAAAAGATACCCTAACCACTAACTAACCATGGTTTAATACTTTACACAAAACCAAGAAAGAATGTATCATCAAACATGATACAATGATGTGCACAAAAATATATCACATATACAATGTGCAAAATTCAAGTGAGAAAATCCATTTAAAGTGAACCAATACTAGTTAATGCAAAGTAATATATCAAATATATAATTATACAATAAATCATTAAATCAACACTTGATTCAATGATCCGGTCATATCGCATATAACCGGCTAGTATCCAATGTATCGGCTTCTCGAATCAATCCTTGATTCGATAACCAGGTTATATCGCATATAACCAATCGATACATTCGTCGCGAGAATGGAATACGGTATCACGTACACGCATTATTCTCGGTCCCGCACATATCTCATATGCGCTCCTATTTCGTTTCGCTTGAGCCAGGAAACCTCTGTGTAGGACTCTAAAGACTCGTCAATACGCCGGCAGCGGATGATGATCATATCAAACACCCACAAGCCGCAAGCGGTCTGCTAAACGTAACGGCCACCCGGGTATTGAGCGATCAGAAGATCGACGAGCAAGCCCGCTCACACTCCTGTGAATCCAACCAGTAACACTTACCGTACAGTCCGGTCTGTTCGTCTGATATGTCGCATATCTCGCCTAGGGGTGATAAACGTCAGACCCCAATAGCTCGATAAGTCATGCCGACTTGAGGTCCATAACATTTGTGAAACTACTGATAACTCTTACCAGTATATCACTGCAACCCTGGCCAGGGATTTCCTGTTATGGCCAGTCGAGCATAGCACAACATCAACCCCCCAATACCGGGAGAGACGAATCCCCTCCTATCGCTCATTGCCTCCATGTGAATCGGGACTGTACCCAAAAGCCACCTGTTTGCACGACTCAGTAGAGCCGTGGTAGGGTGGAAATCAAAGCACAGTGGGAGACACACAAGACTCTATGACGATCTCGGGTCAACAGACTAAGCTGTACCAGTGTCACCAGAGAACTGCCATCTGACGTGAGGTATAATACCATCTGGGAGTTCTCGGCGAGTCCGTTCAGTGTACCCAGTCTCCACTGAGCACCCGCATACCATCTCCGATGTCAAACACCAATGGATATGGGATCATCCATCGCCCATCGTATGGGTCGAGAAGATATGCGCTAGTCTACTCTGGAATATCGATGCCCCATCTCGATATTCCCTCGACTAGGAACAATGAAGGATGTACTCATGGACTATCCAGGCCCCACTAGTATGATCTACATCACAGTCCTGGAAGTCGAGTACACATCCTAAGGGCTTTATCAACATGTAATCAGAGAGACAGAAAATATACATGTTAAGATAAAGAGCAACCAGATAGCGTACTATCATGTCGAGCAAGAAAGTCCTACCTATATATGTCCCAGCATCCACTACAATATACATCCAATGTACAGTAATGGCCTCTAGGGCATACATATAACTAACAATCTCCCACTTGCACTAGGGCCATCTATAGCAGTGGTCGCAGTATCTAATACTCAACCATCCCATATGAGTCTCTCTCTGGGAAAAAGGCCTTCGTGAGTGGATCCGCCGTGTTGTCCTCTGAGTCTACTCTCCTAACCTCGATCACCCCGGAGATCAGCTATCTCCATGATCAGGTGATGCTTCCTCAGAATATGTCTGGGTCACTGATGGGACCAAAGTTCCAGGGCCAAAGCTACACTTCCATTGTCATACAATGGCAGGAACCTAGTTCATCTTATGAACCAATATACACCCAAACTTCCTCCTTGGTAGTATCTTCAATAGCGATGTTACCAGCCTTTATCGTCTAGTTTGCCACGGTATCTAGCTTGGAACTCTTCCAACATACCGTCCCTCTACTGAGGGTAAAGACAATGCCCGTGACTGACATTCAGTCGTCTTTATCACCCTGGAACTCTTCCAGTGATTCTCCCCAGGATCAATTGATACCATCTCACTACATCTAGTGAGAATCCTAGCATCCAATTACATCTATCTCATAGATGAAAACTCAGGATTTAGGAGGTATCACTTTGATCCTATTCGGGGAATCCTAGTGATAATAGGAGATTGACCGATCGTAGTATAGGAAACTCTTTTCCTATCAAGAGTGTGTTGTCTACGTACAATACGAAGATGACCACCTTACTCTCTACTACCTTTTTGTATATACAAGGTTCGTCTACCATTTTGATGAAGTCAGATACTTTGACTATCACATCAAAACAGACGTTCCAACTCCGCGATGCCTGCTTCATTATGTAAAGCAACTTGCACACGTTTCCGCTGCTCCCACTGTTTACGAAGACCTCTGGCTGTGTTCTTATAGACGTTCTCTTCTAAATCAGTATTTAGAAAAGCAGTCAGGGCACCCAACCACCAGATATCGCAGTCATGGTATGTAGCCGTGGCAAGTAGGATCTGGATGGACTTAAGCATAGTCACTTGGAAAAGGTTTCATCATTATCCATGCCTGGTTGATGACTAAAACCTTTAATAAGCCTAGCTTCGAAAGTCTCAACTTTTCCATCTACACCAAGTAATCTTCTCAAGATATACTTGCTCCTGATGGGGATTTAACCCTTCAGATATAGCAACCAAAGTCCATACTTTGCTGGTGTATATGGATTCCATCTCAGATCGCTAAGCATCCAGCCATTCTTACAGATTCACACTCCTGATGGCCAGCTCGAAACTAGTTGGGTCATCATCTCATGATGCAATCCTCGCTCCCACTGTCATAGAGAAACCGAAGTATCTCTCAGGTGGGTGAGGAACCTTACTAGATCGGCGGAGAGGCTGAGGTTCGTTGGAATCTACTGAATCCTTTGGTTCTACCAAATCATCTGCTGTAGTTTGTATAGCTGGAACCTTTCCGGTTCTACATTACAGACCTTGCCTCGAGCTTGTACGGATTTTGCTTTTAGACATAGGCCGGACAACTCCAAATCTTAACTAACTTAAGACATGGGTTCTTCCCATTCCATATCACATATGAAGCGGTAGGCAACTGATTTGATTAGAACCCTATTCAATAGGTATGCATCTTCTCAAGTGCATAACTCCCAAAAGGAAAAAGGTAACTCAGTAGTACTCATCATAGAGCACACCATATCATATAGGGTGTGATTACTCCGCCCCGATATACCATCGTGCTATGGTGTATTCGGAGGAGTAATGCTGAGAGAGAATCTCATTCTCCTTTAGAATAGTCCAGGAATTCCATGCTCAAGTATTCTCCTTCTTGATCACATCAAAGGACATAATACTTATACCCGTATTTTGGTTCTCTACTTCTAACTTATATTCTGTGAATATCTCAAAAGGTTCGGACTAGTGTTTCAACAATAACATATGTCTGAATCTGAAGAGATCATCAGAGAACGTAATGAAGTATAAAGAACCAGTCCTGGCATGTGTAGACAGGGGACCTTACATACATCAACATGTATCATCCCAAGAGTTCACTAACTCTTTCTCTGTTTCTTAGTAAACAGGGCTATGGTCATCTTATCTTTGTGACATGATTGGCGAGTTGCACAAGATGTAAATTCAAACTGATTTAAATATACATCTAAATGTAACTTCAGCCAGTCGGGTCGCATTGATCTGACCTAGTCTACAATACCTCAAGAAGAATCCGTTCATTTCTGAACTCTTCCTCTTGTGTGTGTTCCATATACTAAGAACTGTAGTTTAATTTAGAACATCAATGCTTTTAGATAACGCACCTGAACCGATCAACTTTTGATATAGGAAATGTTCAAAACATTATCCAACTATACAAAATTTTATCATTTCTTTACTAATAAAGAGACTGATATGATTTTGTATATCAGGTTCGGTATCTAATAACATTCATTCAGAATCAATGTATCGGTAATACAAGGTGACAGTGACCGACAGACTTGGCTGCAACTCTTGCCCCGTTTTCTGTCTCATGAAACTTATCACCCGTTCTCAGTTTTTCTACCCTTTTGTAGCCCTATGTAACAGATTACATATCTGGGATCCTGATCCGGTATCATATACCCAGGATGCAGAGGATACTGAGAAATGGTTCTATGTAATGAACACACCCGAAGGAGATGCATCATATGCACTTTCTTCGTTTGGGCGGCATAGGAAATCTGGTATTCCCCTATTTCCTGCTCTGTCTTATAACAATTATAAGTTAGAGCGGGACCAACGTTTCCCAGCTCAGTATAACAAGCGGGTTCGGTTAATTCATCCATATTATTATCTTGATTAAGGCGTGATATGGTCGCTACCTGGAGAGAGAGAGAAGAAAACACTCTGCGTGCGCTCTTGCAAGATCAGATTGGATATATATATTTTATCTAATCAGGATGGCTCCCACTGTTTTTATCAAATCTTCCTTCAAACCCTAAAAGGAAAGACTAGCCGGGATTAATTACACTCTACAAGTTCGCCAATCTTTCAGCCAGGCCAGTGTCGGTACTTTGAGGGAGGTTCCCCGTGCTTTCGCACGGACCTAATTACAGTAAACCTCGTTTTTCCAGAGGCGTAACCCCGTTGACACCTTTCTAGACACCTACTTGATCGGCTAATTGCAAAGTGCAAAACTCTCCCAGGAGTAACAATTACTCGCAGTGGGTATCGGGATCCAACTATCACATAGAAGGTATGCAATCTCATTGCAAGTTTCAACACTTGAAACTCCCGATAAAGGTTTTTACCCCTAGCACCTATGACCTTGGCTAAGGTCAACAAATCATAGGTACTAGTCAAGTTCTACCCGTCATTTCGTGATTAATTAGACCCACCCACATGACCCTTGGCTAAGGTCAACAAAGCCACATGACTGTCCTAACTAATCGCATCATATGCGGTGTAGGAAGACATCACTTAGCTACCGTACACTGTGCCTTGACTATGGTCAACAAACACAGCACGAATACTAAGTACTCTACTTCCTAAAATGACGGAGGGTTGCGAATGGTTTTTGTGAAAACCTTTAACGCTTTGAACTTGATCTCGTTGCGGAATCAAACAGTGTTTAAATGGAATGCTTTTCGAAGCTTTTCTAGTTTTGCTAAAGGGGTCACTCCGGTGAAGGGATCGTCGGCCCTTTCCTCGTCGAATGAGGTGCGGGATATATCATATATATCACTGTGCAAAGCGGAAACTATAGAAGCGATCAAAGACAAACCGAGTGTGTAGCATCTGCCAGTTATTGCTAAAGGAGTCACTTCCGTTGAAGGGATCTCGGTCCTTTCCCTATCGAATAAGGTGCAGGATGTTCTACAAGGAACACCGCGATGCAAAGCAAGAACTGTAGCTACCTGTTTTATTTTGAAATTCGATTCCACAACATGAATTAGGTTTATTTTCTTTCATTAATCTCATTAATGAATATCCCATCATTTAAGTCCACCTAAACATCACAGATAAATATAACGTACGCTTATGCCATCCGCATTCGCCTCGATGTCCTGTCTGCACCATTAGGTTAGGTAACTAACGGCAGAGCGGGGCAGGGCTAGCGCGGGTGTAAAACATAAGCAACGTCTATATAATATATCATATATACTATATATAATATCTGTCACAGAACATCACATGATCTCAGATAAATCACAGCAAAAGAAACATATGAAATATTGGATATACTAGGACGTCCGTGTTTTCAATACGAGCCAGTATAAAACACTGATTCCACGGTCGTGATGAATAGCCAATCCCACACCCCTAGACCCCTACGAGAGCGGCAAGCAACCCTACCAATTCTAAGGTTAGGAGACCCGGACTCGACTCCTCGAGTTGGTCTCCCACTTGACCCCAGAACCCGGTTACTTGTGCTCCCCTCCTTGGGTCTATCCTAGTGCAGAAAAGTAAATAATATACAACGGGTGACGACTTCCGCAACCTGGAAGTGCCCCAATAAAAGAATATTACATACAAGTTTTTACATGAATGAAAATGAAAAACACTCATCTCACATAAAAAAAACCCCGGCTATTCAAACACGACGATCCAATATAACATATCCAGCAACACATAACATCACATGTCATCAACGTAAGTAAATATGCGCATCCCAATTGTCGTTGACATATAGCAACGAAACCGGCGATATCACATATTACACTTACGGTCACAGAAAAGAAAGTGTAAAACTACAACAGTTGGAATCCGCAATCACCTCAGACATCGCATGCCTGACCAAAATGAATTACTTAGACATCGCATGCCTAACAATTATAAACCCCGCATTTTAGTCTCATTATCGAAAACACTTTTCAATATCAAGTCGGGCAATTCATCAGGATTCCCGACATTCTGATCGAATGCTCGTCGCAAACTTCAGTAGACGGCCGCACCCCTGATACCGTCGACGAAGTGCACCAAGGCGGAACACCGCTACCGCGAGCACCCGAACGGATGCTTTCGGCGACGGGGTTCTCCTACAGTCACTTGGTCGGGGCTATGGAGTGAGGCTGTCTATTAAGTTTACCCGGCGAGTATCCGCGTACGCTACGTGATTGCGACGGACTTTTGATCACATCAAAATTCCGTGGCAACCGATCAAGTGAGAATAAACTGCTATGTTTATAATATTCATTCCGTTATCTCATAACTATTTGCGAATTCCAATTATTGTATCAAATTCCGGATAAATAGAAAATGCTAAACTTTTCGATCGAACAATCGAACACCCAAGTTTTCCCGATACAGCTCAACACATGAAATAAGTCTAACAACATTCAGTTCGTGCCTCAGTACCAACGGTCCAGCCATAGAAGGGTCAAGCCAACGCCTCACATGTGGCACGCCGTACTGCCCCAAACCCGAAGGTTCAAAGGGCAGTTCAAGACGGTCACATAATCGAGTTAAGGTTTGTTGTCTTCTAGAGGGTCCATCGCGTTACTTGCACTACTTAGAACGTCGTTAAACTACGGAAAAATCCAACAATTGGAAATTTCCCGGCAGGGGAAAAAGTGGGTATTTATATCCGGTCGAACTTTTTAACATATTCTAAAATTACCCGGAAAGCCACACTGACAAAATTTGATAATCCGATCGATACCCTGAGTCCCCAATACAACCCAGAAAATAAAACTCTGGAACAAATATTAAAATATTCCCAGGAAAACGAGCACAGCAAACTGAGAATTACTGTGCAACTTTTGGTCAACGATGCAACAGTGTTGCCGCGGAACCGCCGCGCCACGTGTGCTAACGCCGCGGTTCCGCGGTTCATTAATAGAATTACGAGTAAAATTTTGCACCGTAATTCTTCTAAAACCCTGCTTAATTTTCTGGATATTTTTAATTTCGAAAAATCCACATTTTACAGAAAAGTCCAGAGAGCAATTTTCTAGTCGGGTTTTGGGTCGTACGGACTTCAAATTCCGTCGGGACTTCGCCTAAGGCTCTAGCTAGGCTCTGATACCACTGTAGGGTTCCTAGGCACTCTAGTGAAGTCTCATAAGTGATCAAACATGCACAAATCAAATTTTACGGGTGCCTACAAACCCTAATATGGATCGTTTACTAGATATCTAGGCAAAGCAAGCAAGTAATCGAATTAAATGCTAAGGGAAAGTGACTACAACCTTTGTAGATCCAGTCCACCACCTCCTAGGCTCCGTGATGAAGTCCCTCCGCTGTCCAAAATGAACCCATGACTCTAGCATCGGTATCATCGAAGAATGGGCGAGCTTGATCGTCGGTTCGATGCCGAAGATGATCTACGTCGAGGTTTCGCAAGAACAAGCTCCAACTTCATCAAGCTTTGAAAACTTGTGAAGGAAACACCCTATACTACTTGGCAAGAGGTAGAGGATGAAGAAATAGGAAGTGGGTAGACTTTAGTTTTGGATTTCTCACTAGCTTTCATCACTTGCCATTGGAGTAGCAAGCTTTCTCCATGGAAGAAGTAGATGAAGAAGAAGAAGAAGATATGATAAGTTCTTATTTAAAAATAAAAACAATATGATACTTATCATGTCAACAACCATGGTTTAGTGTAGAGATTTAACCAAGGTTAGATAAGTGGTTAGGGTTAGAGAAGAGACAAGAATGGTGGACTTAGTCAAGGTTTCAAGAAGTTTCAACTAAAAACAAAATAAGTCCACCATTTATCTTTCTCTTTATCTTTTCTAAATGAAATAAATAAAAAGATAAATGAATAAGCAAATGAAAAGATACCCTAACCACTAACTAACCATGGTTTAATACTTTACACAAAACCAAGAAAGAATGTATCATCAAACATGATACAATGATGTGCACAAAAATATATCACATATACAATGTGCAAAATTCAAGTGAGAAAATCCATTTAAAGTGAACCAATACTAGTTAATGCAAAGTAATATATCAAATATATAATTATACAATAAATCATTAAATCAACACTTGATTCAATGATCCGGTCATATCGCATATAACCGGCTAGTATCCAATGTATCGGTTTCTCGAATCAATCCTTGATTCGATAACCAGGTTATATCGCATATAACCAATCGATACATTCGTCGCGAGAATGGAATACGGTATCACATACACGCATTATTCTCGGTCCCGCACATATCTCATATGCGCTCCTATTTCGTTTCGCTTGAGCCAGGAAACCTCTGTGTAGGACTCTAAAGACTCGTCAATACGCCGGCAGCGGATGATGATCATATCAAACACCCACAAGCCGCAAGCGGTCTGCTAAACGTAACGGCCACCCGGGTATTGAGCGATCAGAAGATCGACGAGCAAGCCCGCTCACACTCCTGTGAATCCAACCAGTAACACTTACCGTACAGTCCGGTCTGTTCGTCTGATATGTCGCATATCTCGCCTAGGGGTGGTAAACGTCAGACCCCAATAGCTCGATAAGTCATGCCGACTTGAGGTCCATAACATTCGTGAAACTACTGATAACTCTTACCAGTATATCACTGCAACCCTGGCCAGGGATTTCCTGTTATGGCCAGTCGAGCATAGCACAACATCAACCCCCAATACCGGGAGAGACGAATCCCCTCCTATCGCTCATTGCCTCCATGTGAATCGGGACTGTACCTAAAAACCACCTGTTTGCACGACTCAGTAGAGCCGTGGTAGGGTGGAAATCAAAGCACAGTGGGAGACACACAAGACTCTATGACGATCTCGGGTCAACAGACTAAGCTGTACCAGTGTCACCAGAGAACTGCCATCTGACGTGAGCTATAATACCATCTGGGAGTTCTCGGCGAGTCCGTTCAGTGTACCCAGTCTCCACTGAGCACCCGCATCCATCTCCGTTGTCAAACACCAATGGATATGGGATCATCCATCGCCCATCGCATGGGTCGAGAAGATATGCGCTAGTCTACTCTGGAATATCGATGCCCCGTCTCGATATTCGCTCGACTAGGAACAATGAAGGATGTACTCATGGACTATCCAGGCCCCACTAGTATGATCTACATCACAGTCCTGGAAGTCAAGTACACATCCTAAGGGCTTTATCAACATGTAATCAGAGAGACAGAAAATATACATGTTAAGATAAAGAGCAACCAGATAGCGTACTATCATGTCGAGCAAGAAAGTTCTACCTATATATGTCCCAGCATCCACTACAATATACATCCAATGTACAGTAATGGCCTCTAGGGCATACATATAACTAACAATCAGTTCCCAGGTGACATGAGTACAGCTTAGTCCGCTGACTTGACACTGTCACTTCGCCTCGAGAGTGTTCCCACTGTACTTTGATTACTACCCTTCCACGGCTCAAAGGAGTCGTGCAAACAGGTAGTAGTTGGGTGCAGTCCCGAAGCACTTAGAGGCAGTGACGGTTAGACAGGATTCGTCTCTCCCGGTATTGGGGGTTGACATCGCGCTGTGTCTAGGAGAGCCACTACACGAGTAGTCCCTGGCCAGAGCAAGCGAGATATACTGGTAGGCTTCCAGTGTTATCTCAGGGTGTATTGGGCTTCACTCCGACACGACTTGTACCGCTTTTAGGGGACTGACGTTTACTGCCCCCCTAGGCCCGCCATGCGATGTATCAGACGAACAGACCGGACTGTACGGAGATTGTCATATTCAGGCTCAGTAGGAGTTCAGATGGGTTTCACATCGTCAGTCTTCTTGTCGGCATCTACCCGGGGACCGTTATGCACAACTAGTGCCGCTTGCGGTCTGTGGTTAAACCCACTGCCAGCGTAGTGTCGAGTCTTTAGAGTCCCACACAGAAAGCTATTCGCCTTTAGGCAAAAGAGTAGAGGTCGCATGGTTTTACGACAGGGTCCCGTCACATCCGTGCACTTGTGCACGTACAGTGTCCGGACAGTTAACACTAGCGGGCTTTGGTTTAAGCCAGATCCTAGTGTACGTTTTGGGATTGGTTTTATCCAGTATGTATTCGTGTTCCTCGGAACGCGAATGCGGGTGTGTATGCACAGTTGACGGAGAGATAGAGGCAGAGGATTCTCTTTAGGGTTGCTGACCGTTGACTGTTGACTATTGACTTTTTGCTCAACCCTAATGAGAATATGATATGTAATTAACAATAATATTAATTAAGTATTGTGGTGACATGCTTGTTGAGGGGTTGACTTTGTTGACTTGTTGACTTTGTTGACCGGTTGACTAGGTTGGACTAGTTGACCATCATGATGACAATGGCTATCATTTCATGGCAAAGACTTTTTTCTTGCTTGTTCTCTTGTGCAATATGAGTGCATGAAATGATATAGCCATTTTGACTTGAACCATTTACACAATACTTTATTACTATTTTTGTGATGATGGTTTTGGATTATGAGAGCCAAGTGAGAAAAGTCTTGCTCATTCTATCATTTTCATTCTCTCTCTTGTGTTCTTGAGCTCTCATCCTCTTCCTCTTGCTCTCCCTCTCTTTAGTCTATGGTTCACTTGTCTCATGTGTTGAGAACCAAGAACCATAGAGAAAATCCCAACACACTCTTCTCTACTCACTCTAGTTCATAAGGTTTAGCAAACCAAGTGAACTAGTTTCTTCAAAGACCGAAGAAGAAGCCAAAGGTAGAAGCTTTCAGGTGGATCGATCTTCGGCGCAAGGAGACGACGGGGTGAAGCCGATCCGGACAACCATCGAGGCTTGAAGACGAAGGAGTTCAAGAAAAAAAGGTATAACACCCTAACCGAGTAGTTAACAACTCCTAGTTAGGTTGTTAGTTAGATGTTTAACAAAGATCCGGTTTTGAGTCCATGTTACCGCCTCTAGAAAATTGTTTTCCACCAAATTCCGCATGCCCGAAAGTACCGGGAGAGGTAGCATGGACTACAGTACAAACATCAAACGACCGAGATAAAACTCAAATATCAAAAACCAAGTTTCAAAAGTCGAAAAATATTGACAGAAAACAAGTAAAATGACTTCAGATTCTATCTAAGGTGAAATTAAACATTTTTGCATATTGGGTGAGTCTAGTTATCCAATAAGTGAGCTACAGATCAAGTTTCAGACCCTAACTCCAAAATTGGGCAGAAATTTGCGGCCAAAAAGAATAAAACGGTGGCCTCAACATGGGGGTTTGTGATTGGGTTTCTGGGGTGGCTTCCTATGTATCTGCACATCTCAATGTATCTGCTAATAAATTTTCAAAGTTCTAGAGTCATCCCAGATTCCATTTGAACATCAAAGGTCAATGAAAAACCGATATCGGAAATTTCTACGTTCGTCTTTGAACCTTCTAAACTCATTTTAATCAAGGTTACCACCTCTACAAGGACAGTAAACACTCACTAAAGCTCCACTAATCTCTACTACAAGTTTTATCCACTAATTCTCATCCTATAATTTTCCAAGTTAACCAAACCTATACCTCTTAACTCTAAACTAATACTTGAGATTAGGAAACTTAAAACTTGACTAAAAGTGAGAGTTTTACCTTATAGAAGCAACTCAAGAAAATTCCTAGTTGGCCAAAAGTGTTCAAAACTCAAGCTTGATCTCGTCATGAAGTGTAGGATGATCTTGTGAATAATATTTGTGAAGGCTTAAAGGGGTTTTGAGGTGATTTAGAGAGCGTTGTGTGATGGTAGAGGAGGTTGGAGGAGAAGGAGATGAAGAAAATGATGAAGGGATGAGGTGAAGAAAACTACCCATGGTTATGATCATGACTTCTTCTCTCTCTCTCTCTCCTTCTCACTCTCTCATTAAATGCACCTTGTCACTTCATGTCTCACTCTCTCATTTTCTTTTCCTTTTTCTCTTCTTTTCTCTTTTCTTTGAAAACAAAACATTAAACCACGCATCACAATAAAATGTATCATGGCACTCAAAATATGGTTAAGAAAATGGATTTGGTTTAATACATAATTAGTAATATACTAATCAATTTAACATTCAACTTATATGTAAATAATATATATTAATTTGTAAATGCCCAAATCATATAAATGTTTTCATAAATGATAATTCATTTTAAATTTACAATTATTTTCCAAAAATATAGGTATATAATTATACCATTCTATGAAAACTCAAATTCATACTTGTATAATATTCATAAAATTTATTATTTTACTATTTTAATTCCAAAATATTATTTTATATTTTCTGGAATGTCACATTCAGGTGGACGGGTGAGGTGGCTTTGAGCATGGTGAGAGGCGTGGATATTTTATTTGTTTATTCATTTGTGAAAACTATTCAAGTAAGGCTACTTATTTTATTTGGAAAAAGAAAAATGATACATATATTTTTTCCTAGCCATTTTCCTTTCATTCTCACCATTGCCTTCTCTCTCCTCTCTTGAGCTCCCTCTTCTTCTTCAACCCTAACCCTCTTATGTGTTGAGAACTATAAAGTTTTGGAAATAGAAAAATCTAATTAGTATTCTCTACATCTTCTAAATAACCTAGATTAGAAAACTAGGTGATTTAGTCACTTCATTTTTGAATTTGAAGCTTGAACAACAGACCCTCGGGTGGATCGTCTTTGACATGAGGAGACCAACGAACAAGCTCGATCCCGATGGACTAGGAGCTAAGGAAGAGAATTTTGAAGACCAGAAGGACTCGATCTCATAGGTATAATCACTATCCGAGTAGATTAGATTCTATGATGTTTTTGCTAAGTAGGGAGTATAGTAGTTCTTGGGTTGCTAGTTGATATTGCATGCCTAAAACTCATTTTTCGTAAATTCCGCCTCTTGACAAACCCTGTAGAGTGTGCAACATTAACATACACATCACTGCAGACAGAGGATGAGATTAGATATATGTCGAATGTTCTATATGCGAGTGCGGTGGGTAGCGTTATGTATGCTATGATTTGTACACGACCCGACATTTCATACGCCGTTAGTGTTGTTAGTCGCTATATGGCATCTCTTGGAAAAGCCCATTGGCAAGCGATGAAATGGATATTATAATATCTTCGAGGTACGTCTAACGTGGGGTTGGTATTTGGGAGGAACGACGACAATTTGGTTAGATTCAGCGATTCCGATTATGCGGGAGATCTTGACAGACGCGGATCGATTACCGGTTAAGTGTTCTTCTTGGGAGGATATTCCATCAGTTGGCATGCTTCTTTACAGCCTACGGTAGCGTTGTCTACGACGGAGGCGGAGTATATGGCCGTTGTTGGGACTGTTAAGGAGGCGATCTAGTTGAAAAGGCTATTTTCGGAACTTGGTATTCAAAAAGATACTATAATAGTCTACTATAATAGCTGAACCATTATTCACTTGACGAAAGATCATATTTATCATGATAGGACGAAGCACATTGACGTGAGGTATTGATCGGTGAGAAAGAAGAGATTATTGTGGAGAAGGTTAGCACAGCGGACAATCCGGCCGACATGTTGATGAAATCACTTTCAGTTGTTAAGTTTAAGCATTACTTAAATTTAATCGGAGTGTGTAGCATTCGTTGAGCCCATGAAGGGTTTTGTGGTGAAGGTGGAGTTGTTATTATCTTGATGGAAGAGTTTTGTGGAATGCGAGATAATGTGGAGATTTGTTATGTGTACCTCACATTCATCCCTAAAGTTTCCCCTATTGATCCGGCATTATCACGAAGCGAAGATTTGCAGTTATTTTTAGGTCAAACATATATACCAAACGTCAGGTCAAACGTCTGCCTCGCTCTGTCACTTTTCTGGAGTTTCGGTAAATACCCTGACAGACATCTGCCCTTCTGTAGCGGATGTCTGTAGAACTAGACAGAGAGTTGAAGTTTCGGGATATACTCTGACAGACGTCTTCCCATCTCTGGGGTAAACGTCTGCCGTCGGGCCGGACGCAGATTTCCTAAACTAGGAAATTAGTATTTAGGGAATATTTTTTTGTATGTTAGAAATAAGAAAGTTTGTAGGGCTTTGAGATAGCAATTTGATTATTTGGTGAGAATCCATTGTTATTTTGAGAGAGAGCAAGGGTTTTGAAAGAGATTTGTATTTTCCATCGATTTGTACTCCTCTGAATTTGATAATTAATAAAACTTCGTCTTCGTCTATTTGTTCTATGGTTAGTATTTATATTTCTATCTTGTCTGTGATTTGATACTCTTCTATATATTGATTGTTTTGTGCTTTGTGACTGCCTTATTCACAACAGATTCTCAACACCAGTACAAACAAACAATGAGTTTGACTTTAAAGATTATTGTGCATTATAAATAATTACAAATATCACAAATACGTTGTAAGGGATAAATCATGTGCATACATTTGAGAGAAAAAAAACAAACAGATATCATCGTAATCCAATAATTAATTAAGATTTTTAGGTCCATCAATAATAGTCCGGCCTTACAGATGGGAAGGACACGCCAACACGTCCCCTCGCGGTTGCCCAAGTCTCTTAGTTTTTTTTTGGGAAAAATAATTTAAGTCCCTAACATTTAAAAGTAGTAGGTGTAAATCCCTGACCCAAAAAGCTCGTGAAAAACTCCGTAAACTTAAAGATTCTTGTGTTTTAGTCCGTATAGTATATTTACTATTCTTTATGCCAAAACTGACTTTTCAGTTAAACTACTATATTTATCTTTTAAAATACTCTATTAATTTTCGAAAGTGCTATATTTATATTGAAATAGATCAAATGTAATAGATATAGTAATTTTACTAAAAAATGTAACAGTTTCATGTCAAATGTAGTATTTTAACATAAACGTAGTACTTTATAATATAAATGTGCTATTTTAAAAGATAAATATAGTATTTTAAAACATAAATATAGTAGTTTGCCTAAAATGATAGTATTGGCATAAAACAATAGTAAATGTACTATAAGTACTAAAACACATGAATTTTTAAGTTTAAGGAGTTTTTTACAACTTTTTTTGGGCCGGGATGTACACGTTTTTCAAACTTAGGGATTTAAAATCATTTTCTGTTTCATATTTTACAGATTCTCTCTTTCACCCAAATTCCCACCCAACCTCGGTGGGCCCATGGTATAGGCTCCTTTGTTCCGTGGAGATTTCTTTACATATCAACCGTCTCATGCTCTTCATAGGATCATGTTCTAACTTAAAGGAAAATGCTTGGGGCTTGAAATCCACCACAGTCTACCAAGGGACAAAATATCATGGGTCCACTTATTTGGCATTACTATTTAAATGTCATGCGTCTTACCAATTTGTCTCTTTGGTAGATTGTGTTAGGAATTCAAGCTGGTAGGCAAAGTATTACTTTTTAGAAATCACGATCATTGAAGTTGTAAGGATTAGAGCTGTTTTATTTTCCAATATTTTTATGTTTCTAAAATTTTCTTGAAATTGTGGTACCTATTTATTTTTAAACTACAAATTTAGCATTTGCGGTTGCGGTTTGCGTCTTGAATTTATCAAATATAAACAACATTAGGTGGACTGCTTAAGAATTAAGATATTTTTGTCTCTTTTTCAATTTTTTCTTCAAACTCAAATTGGAAGTGCCAATGTACCCTTTTATGTTTTCATTATAATAGTGGAGATAATAACATTGAAAACCAAAGATATGAGGAATGCCACATTTTACTTGCCAGCAGATTTAATGATTTGAACATATCGAGGTAAATTCGATCAACTCCGTGAAAGAGACATAAATGGACCAATTCAAATAATAATAATCGCTCTCTTTGTATTTCTAACCCCAAATTCTTGAAAGAAACAAGAAGATGGTTAATCTAGACAGAAACTTCATCCATCTCAATTCCATTCATGCAAATAACCAAATTGGGATTTTAAGAAATACAAAAGAAAATAAAACATGATGTTGATTACAATTCATAACAAGACTGCATCTGATGAGGCTCATGAACGGGAACATCCTAGATTGCGACACGTGAGAGATGACATATCGTCAGCGCATACCCTCCGGACCCCTGGGGGCTACGATGGGGAATCAGAACGACAGATTACGAGTCTTCCTCGGGACCACGTGACGAGGTGGTGTAAGTCTACGCTAGCGCCCCGGCCGTCTACAGACGCCAAATGCGGAACAAAAACTATTTAACTGGCGCTATCGTATACTTTCACCCGTATCTGCCATTATTGCTAAACTAACAAACTGTAAAGAGTGTAAAAAGGTTATACCGAACGATCCGAGTCCTTCGTTCTTTAACCATCATCCCACGCTCCGTTGCGGCTGCTCCGATCTCTACGATCTCCGATCTGCTCGTCCAGGTGGCACCACATCACTGATTCTTTAAACGGGCTCCCGCCTCTGACTCGAGGCAACTCGGTCGTCAAGTTTGCCAGAAGAGACGACCAAGAATGATGTAGAGAATGAGTAGATGACTTTGTCTCGTTCCGTCCAAAACTGTGGACGGACGGTTAATGAAGTTGCCGAGGGAATTGGGTGATGGAATGAAATGAACTGTAAAATTCCATGCACCCCAAATACTATCATAATCTTTTTCTCCAAAATGAAAACATCAAGTGAGTGAGGGAGGAGGGGGGGCCGGCCACTTATAGAAGTAGAGGGAGGTGAGTGTAGGAGCTATCATGGAGGTGACCATAAACAACCATCCTTATCATAACAAAAGATCAAGAACAAATATCTTAAGAAAAACAAGAAGCTTTAATGATAAAGCATGAGTCACTAATACACATCATCAAGCCTTTAATGCATCCAATGAAAACTCAACACCAATTAATCCTAGTCACCTCATCTAGAATCTTTTAGAACACTGAGTCACTCTCATCCAAGAAAAGATATATCCGTCTTTAACCGAATGTTAAAAGACGGCTGATAGAAAACTGGAAACTGGCAACTTCCAAAAGTGATCCTGAAACGAATTTCAGGACAACCCCGAAACTGTATAAAAATACCCGCATTTGTATTACGACCGAATACAAATGCAACTGAGACAAAGATATTATACCTACTCAATATAATACTCGGATCCGGCTTAAACCAAAGCCGACCAGTATCATCTGCCCGAAAAATAACACGTGCGTAAACGCACGTGCATTTTCCGAACCCTGCCATAAAACCATACGGCCTCTACAACGTTTCGCCCGAACTTGGGAAACTGTCTGTGGGGGACTCTAATGACTCGTCAGTACCCTGGCAGTGGGTTTAACCACAAACCGTCAGCGGCACTAGCTATGCGTAACGGTTGCCCACGGACTGACCTCAAGGGAAGCCGATGAGCCAACTCAAGGGAGGCCGATGAGCGAACTCATCCAGAAACCCTACTGAGCCTAACAGTGACAATGTATATACAGTCCGGTCCGTTCGTCAATGAGTATCGCATATCCGCCTAGGGGGCTAGTAACGTCAGACCCCCAATAGCAGTATAAGTCTTGTCGGAGTGTAGCCCAATAACACCCTGAAATACTACTGGAGTACCTACCAGTAAATCTCCTGCCATGGCCATGGATTTTGTGTAATGGCTCTCCTAGACACAGCACGACCTCGCCCCCAATACCGGGAGAGACGAATCCCCTGCCGATCCGCTCACGTGCCTCCATATGGCTCGGGACTGTATCCAAAAGCTACCTGTTTGCACGACTCCTTTGAGCCGTGGTAGGGTAGAAATCAAAGCACAGTGGGAACTCACACGAGACAAATGACGACCTCAGGTCGATGAACTAACCTGTACACATGTCATCAGGGAACTGCTATCAGACGATAGGTATAGTACTAACTAGCAGATTCCCGGCGAGTCCTGTCCGGTGTACTCATAACCCAATGAGCACCTGTATACATCTTAGGTGATCCAACTGACACCAGTGGCTTGTGAGACCGGCCACCGCCCCTCGTCGGGGTCTCGACTGTATACACTAGTCTACTCCGGAGTATCGATGCCCTGTCTCGAAACTCCCACGACTAGGGACCACAATTAAGGATATGCGTATAAACTACCCAACTCTCACGTATATGATCGCCATCATACAGTTGGCAGTAAAGCAAGATCCTAAGGGCTCTATCAAAGTGTAACATGCAATCAGTCACCTGAACATGTACACGAATGATAAAGGCAAACCAGATAGCATACTATCATCTCAAGTAAGACTGTTCTACCGGGATAGGTCCTCCGCAATCATTGCAATCACGTACCTGCGATCCAATAATTGACTATGAGGGCACTATCTCCAACAATCTCCCACTTGCACTCAAGGCTAATTATTGCGATGTCGACTACTCACAGCCCGTGTGAAACCGAACATCCAACTCCTCTACTAATCAGTTTCACAAAGCCCGTTTGTAAAACTATTGTGTTCGAGAAATAGCCTCAGTGAGTGGATCCGCCTAGATGTATCTTTCTATATCTCTCTAAATCTCAAGTTCGCAGAGAAAGCCATCTCCCGAATCGAGTAATACATGTCTTAGAATATGTCTGGATATCTGATGGGACCTAGTTCATAAATGAACTCCAAACCCAAACTTCTTAGACTGTATCGATCACTGAACCTAATCAGTATCGGGCACCATGCCACCCACAGTATCCTCTTGGACCACCTGTCCATAATACTGTCCCTCTTCGTCAGAGGGAAAAACTATAACTCTGACAATCTCTCTGTCAACCATGTCACCTTTGAAGCCTGGAATGATAATCGTCTCCCGAAGGAAGCTGCCGTCATCAAATCCGTAGACCATGTACTTATGTTCTAAAACTGCTTCCTTATGTTTCTTCAGGATTGGATTAATACAAACTCATTGCATCTAGTGCAAAAACAACATCTGGTGTGGTACTTGACATCTCACGATTGACTCAATTGCCTAAGCAAGTGATCTGCCAATCATGCACTTCCCTCTCCCCTTTAGTCTGTAAGACATCTTTAGAGAGGGTGACTCCATCACCTGCAGGTACACCACCATGCTAGGAGTCATCTATTCTAAAAACCATTAGAATATCTGTCAAAGTACCCACATTGGGAAACTACCCAAATCCAGATCTAAAACCATAGATCCAGAAACCGGAATGTCAAATATTATATCCATATCCTGTCTGGAGAAACACTTGTGTGACGACCAAAGTACAACCGATCGTAGTATAGGAATTTTACTTCCTACTTTGTGTATGTCATCCAAATACCATGACATCACACCCTACTACCTTCTTAACAGATCCATCCCTATTCTGATTGAAGTCAAACCCATGACTGTCACATCAAAATTAGATGATCTATCTCCGCTATAACTGCTCAAGTCTATAAATAGATATAAGCATCTTGCCCACTATGCTTCCGCTGCTCCCACTGACTATGACAACCCTCCTACCGGGTCTCATAGCCTGGAACAACAGTAGTATCAAGTCTGGGTAGATAAGAACCTCCCTGTCACCGTCCTTGAGGCTACCGAAGTACCTCTTGGGTGTCAGAGGTTACCCACCATATCTGCGGAGTGGCTATTGGAATGTCAAACCTGATTGAATATATAGGTCCTATTAAATTTTCCGTAATCGTTCGCGGTTCTGGAATCATTTCCAGTTCTACCATACTCCTACTACTGTTTTCTGAAAAAGATCCATTTTACTAAAACTGTGGCGAGTTAAGAACAATATCACTATTGATCTTCCAAATGGTAGAATATCAACCCTCGTCATAGCCAGGGTCAACCCACAAACAGCCATTACAGAAACGTGCCCTGAGTTATCCAGATTCTGGTTTTAAGTATAAGCTGGACAACTCCCCGTACCTTAACTTCTTTTAAGGTACGAACCATTCTATTTCCAATATAGAAAATTTTGGCACTTATTTAATTGGAACCATATTCAAATCATGCAGCTGTCTCCAGTGCATATCACTTTAATGGAAAGAGGCTAATCAGCATTACTCAACTTAGGAATCCATCCAATTATGAGTAACCTGAAAGAGAAACACGTTTCTCAAAATCATCACTGTCATCTGAATACCAATCACAAGAATCTACATCTTCGATCTCTTTGAAGAATCCCGATACTTGTGATACCTGGTTCTCTACTTTATTCTTATACCCATAACTTCTCAAAACTTAGACCTTGTATTTCTATGAAACACTTGTCTAAATACTAGAGAAGTTATAAGTAAACAGAACATAGTACGAGGACCTACCCCTTTGTCCTGAAGGACACTTGGACAACATACAATACTCTGTATAAGTCCGCTGAGTTAAACAACTCATAACCTGTGCGTCGTAGGTTGAAAACTGTACCCTGGCGATTTTCTCAAATATCACCAATTACAACGAATTCCGATATAATGAGGATAATCACCTAATTCCCAATAACTTACTCCCACTCATCATCTGTAAAACCATACAGATATGAAAATGAAACCTGGTAAATACATACCCTTGGAGTAAGTATCCAATCGGGAAAACAGTTTTCGTTTAACAATGCACTGAAACATGAAAATGTTTCGTAGGGGTATCCTGGTATTCATAGCAATGCCTCTTCCATAATCCAATTCATGACTTCAACCGTATATTTTATTGCCATCTGTCCAAATCCCTTTATTTGTCTTTAGTCGTTACCTTCTGTACACCATTGTTAGGCTAAATGGTTTTCTTCCTTCCCTACCGTTCGGCACCAGCCTATGGTTTGGAAGAAGACTATCCAGTAAGCATAATAGGTGTACCCTCCTAAACCAAGGAGTACTCGCATCTCGAGAGAAGGTGATGATAAAAGACAACTGAATAATACCTTATCCTTTTAAAGGTGAAATAGGAGTGGCGATGAAGTACGCGGTTTTGGTCGTGAATGATATCAGTCGCAATTTACTTTGCCCTCTTTCTAATCTCTTTATTTTGTCTTTACATATTACCTTCTGCACACCCTACTTAGGCTAATTGGTTTTCTTCATTCCCTACCTTTCGGCACCTGCCTATGGTTTGGAATAAGACTATCCAATAAGCGTAATAGGTGTACTCTCCTAAACCAAGGAGCTCTCGCAACCTGAGAGAAGGTGATAATAAAAGACAATCTGAATAAACCAATTCTATTTCTCCTGAACCTTGATCCATCCTTGAAGAAGTCCCTTCGAGTTCGTATATAACCATACGATGGATCTATCCAATGGAAGTGGATATCCGTAGTAAAACGGGTGTTCTGAGAAATGCAAAGGGTAAAAGAAGGAGTGGCAATGACTTATGCAACATAGAAAATCCAAAAGCCAGTATTTTAAGAAGGTTCGGTCAACCTGGTCACTGAGTCATAGTCTAGGGTCGGTCAAAGGTCGCTGCCAAAGAGAGAGAGAGAAAAGAAACACTCTGCGTGCACTCTAACCTAGATCAGAATGGTCATCACTTTATCTAATCCGGAAACCTCCCACTGTCCTGTCAAATTCTCCTCCAAACCTAAAGAAGAATCAATCGGGATCACCCGAAGAGTAAACCAACTCATCAGTGGGAATCGGGATCCAACTCTCATCGCATGATAACGTGACGGAATCCACTCGCGTTATCACACTCCAGAAGGTATGCGCATGCCTGGCAAGTTTCAGTTTCTTTAGAAACTCCCGATATGATTTTTACCCCATGTTCTTATGACCTTGGCGAAAGTCAACAAATCATAAGTCACATGTCAAGTTCTGCCCGTCATTATCTTGTTAATTTGAACCCACCCGTACATACCCTTGACGAAAGCCAACAAGGTAATACGACTGTCCCAAACCAACACATCTATTTATGCAACAAATGAATACCCCAGCAACTACCAAACACTATGCCTTGACGAAAGCCAACAAACATAGCTTGAATATTACTGACCATCCATAAGAAACGACGGAGGGCTACGGCTGGTTTTTGGAGAAAAGCCTTTAGCGTAATGAACTTGATCTCGTTGAAGGAACCTGATAGCTTTTTAAAATATAGTGGCGAAAACCTTTGCTAAAGAGGTCACTCCCGGTGAAGGGATCTCGGCTCTTTCCTCGTGGAATGAGGTGCAGGATATTCCACTGAATACCGCTATGCAATGCAACATGTAATCGACTATAGTGAAGTTATTACCCTGACGCAAACTTCTGCCCAAGGGGTCAGTCCCGGTGAAGGGATATCGGCCCTTGCCCCGTCGAATGAGGTGCAGGATATTCCACTGAATACCGCTATGCAAAACAAAAGGAAACGTCTTTGCAATAACACTTTTTAAATTGTTCCAACAACATCAAACAGGTTTGTTTTACTTTGCATTGATCAGAATCAACGCAGTCCCATCAATCAATCACACCAGAAAAGAACGAAAATAAAATGTACGTATATGCCATCCGCATTCGTCACTGGGTCCCGTCATCACCCGTTAGGTTACTTAACTAACGACAGAGCGGGGACTGGACTAGCGCGGGTGTAAAACATATACAACATCTAATAGTATATAAACCAATATACATAATCGCTCCATGCGTGATAATATGCAACATTACAGAAAAGTAATAAGCATCACAGAACAATACAGATATCTGGGATCCCCGGGTTTCACAGAGCCGCTGCTGAAACCCGACGTTCCCCTGTCATGTGGATAGCCTTTGCAATGAAACCTAGACCCCTACGGGTGCGGCAAGTTACCCGCCAAAACCTGAAGCGAGGTAGTCCCCACAGCATAGTGAATGGAACACCCGGCACTTCACGGAATCCGGTAAATTGAGCACCCCTCCTTGGGTCAACCTGTACCCCCTACGAGTGCGGCGAATAGTCTGCCAATTTTAGAGTGGGGCCCCTCTGCCTCTCAAAGCCATGAGATGCGGACCCGTTGCCCTCCAGAACCCGGCTATCCGTGCACTCCGTCGCGGGGCAAAACCTAGTACAGTAATGAAAAATAGTACAACAGGTACATCGACCGTAACCTGGTCATGCCCCAAAAGAATATTATACAACAGGCAGTGACGGCAGTCCACAAGTTGGACGCTCGCCCCGCAATATCAAATGTACAAATAAACTCAAACTGTACTACCATTGCACACTGCTATCCACCACGACAAATCCGCAACATCACAGCACAACACAGAACATCAACGCGAATGTCACGTTCGCAAACCCGTCTAAAAGAACTATAGCAATCAGACGCGGTTTACCGATCAAATGACATTCCCGGTCGGAGATATAATGTAAGCACTGTAAACTAACATGTTTAAATTTCGATCGACAAAATATCATAAAGTGGGCCCCACGACTTACTGGTGAACAGTAACAAAACCTGGGCCAAAAAGATATATACCAAAAATCCCAAAATCCATCAGAGAACCCACTGTACAAATTTGGGAGCATGAGCTCACCAAGTGGCCGCGGATGCGCGGCCAAACCATGGGTTTGGCCGCGTTTCCGCGGCGGCTTGGAGGAATCACGAGCCCAAATTTTGTCGTGGTTCTTAGAAAAGCCTGCACAGATTTTTAAGACATGTAGAATTAATTTTTGAGACCATTTAAAATCAACAGAAACTGTCAAGCTAGGATTTTGCAATTTTCGATTTCCAGTTCGATCGATATTTTAAACGCGTTAGCACAAGTTAGTATAGCAAAATGGTGAGGCTCTGATACCACTGTAAGTCTACGCTAGCGCCCCGGCCGTCTACAGACGCCAAATGCGGAACAAAAACTATTTAACTGGCGCTATCGTATACTTTCACCCGGATCTGCCATTATTGCTAAACTAACAAACTGTAAAGAGTGTAGAAAGGTTATACCGAATGATCCGAGTCCTTCGTTCTTTAACCATCATCCCACGCTCCGTTGCGGCTGCTCCGATCTCTACGATCTCCGATCTGCTCGTGCAGGTGGCACCACATCACTGATTCTTTAAACGGGCTCCCGCCTCTGACTCGAGGCAACTCGGTCGTCAAGTTTGCCAGAAGAGACGACCAAGAATGATGTAGAGAATGAGTAGATGACTTTGTCTCGTTCCGTCCAAAACTGTGGACGGACGGTTAATGAAGTTGCCGAGGGAATTGGGTGATGGAATGAAATGAACTGTAAAATTCCATGCACCCCAAATACTATCATAATCTTTTTCTCCAAAATGAAAACATCAAGTGAGTGAGGGAGGAGGGGGGGCGGCCACTTATAGAAGTGGAGGGAGGTGAGTGTAGGAGCTATCATGGAGGTGACCATAAACAACCATCCTTATCATAACAAAAGATCAAGAACAAATATCTTAAGAAAAACAAGAAGCTTTAATGATAAAGCATGAGTCACTAATACACATCATCAAGCCTTTAATGCATCCAATGAAAACTCAACACCAATTAATCCTAGTCACCTCATCTAGAATCTTCTAGAACACTGAGTCACTCTCATCCAAGAAAAGATAAATCCGTCTTTAACCGAATGTTAAAAGACGGCTGATAGAAAACTGGAAACTGGCAACTTCCAAAAGTGATCCTGAAACGAATTTCAGGACAACCCCGAAACTGTATAAAAATACCCGCATTTGTATTACGACCGAATACAAATGCAACTGAGACAAAGATATTATACCTACTCAATATAATACTCGGATCCGGCTTAAACCAAAGCCGACCAGTATCATCTGCCCAAAAAATAATACGTGCGTAAACGCACGTGCATTTTCCGAACCCTGCCATAAAACCATACGGCCTCTACAACGTTTCGCCCGAACTTGGGAAACTGTCTGTGGGGGACTCTAATGACTCGTCAGTACCCTGGCAGTGGGTTTAACCACAAACCGTCAGCGGCACTAGCTATGCGTAACGGTTGCCCACGGACTGACCTCAAGGGAAGCCGATGAGCCAACTCAAGGGAGGCCGATGAGCGAACTCATCCAGAAACCCTACTGAGCCTAACAGTGACAATGTATATACAGTCCGGTCCGTTCGTCAATGAGTATCGCATATCCGCCTAGGGGGCTAGTAACGTCAGACCCCCAATAGCAGTATAAGTCGTGTCGGAGTGTAGCCCAATAACACCCTGAGATACTACTGGAGTACCTACCAGTAAATCTCCTGCCATGGCCATGGACTTTGTGTAATGGCTCTCCTAGACACAGCACGACCTCGCCCCCAATACCCGGAGAGACGAATCCCCTGCCGATCCGCTCACGTGCCTCCATATGGCTCGGGACTGTACCCAAAAGATACCTGTTTGCACGACTCCTTTGAGCCGTGGTAGGGTAGAAATCAAAGCACAGTGGGAACTCACACGAGACAAATGACGACCTCAGGTCGATGAACTAACCTGTACACATGTCACCAGGGAACTGCTATCTGACGATAGGTATAGTACTAACTAGCAGATTCCCGGCGAGTCCTGTCCGGTGTACTCATAACCCAATGAGCACCTGTATACATCTTAGGTGATCCAACTGACACCAGTGGCTTGTGAGACCGGCCACCGCCCCTCGTCGGGGTCTCGACTGTATACACTAGTCTACTCCGGAGTATCGATGCCCTGTCTCGAAACTCCCACGACTAGGGACCACAATTAAGGATATGCATATAAACTACCCAACTCTCACGTATATGATCGCCATCATACAGTTGGCAGTAAAGCAAGATCCTAAGGGCTCTATCAAAGTGTAACATGCAATCAGTCACCTGAACATGTACACGACTGATAAAGGCAAACCAGATAGCATACTATCATATCGAGTAAGACTGTTCTACCGGGATAGGTCCTCCGCAATCATTGCAATCACGTACCTGCGATCCAATAATTGACTATGAGGGCACTATCTCCAACAGGTGGTACCCGACCTTTCGGAAGAGCCTCCCCGGAGTACCCACCATATGCGCTCAGACAGCCGAGACTCCTCGGCCTCCTCGCTCGACACCGAGCAGATACAAAGCTGAGCATCCTCGGCCTCCTCGCTCAACTTCGAGCTACCCACTGAGCTGAGATTCCTCGGCCTCCTTATCCAACCAGGAGCACGGAGCCCAAGCGCCTCCGTAACGGCTCCGCGTATCTCGTCAGAACAAGATTTCCGCCGGTCCACGTTCCGCATCCCACACTGGCACGTTTCTCCATTAATGAGCGTATCTCGTTATTAATGGGCATGTCCCGCCATCAACGCGAATGTGCCGTAAGGGCATAACGGACGGCGAGAATCTCGCGCCGGATCGCCCCCACGCGACCGCTATATAAACCCCCTCTTCCAGACGATTCAGGTAAGCCAAAATCAATCCCAATACGCCGTTACCCTGCCTTTATACCTCGGTACTTACTTGATCGTCGGAAGGTCCTACGGTGATCACCCACCTCGGGACTTCCCTTGCAGTTAGCTCGACGTCAACACCAACCCATTGAGATCCACACGTCCAATTTTCGTTGTCAATCTCAACTATTAAGGAACGCTTGCAGCAAGATCGACGGAGGACAACATCTGAGGGTGATTCAAACCTCCATCAGTTGGCACCGTCTGTGGGAACTTGAAAGACTTTTCCGCCACAAAAAGTTGATCTTCCACCTTCGGTTCAATGGCAAGCAATAATCGCTACGACCACGACGATCCAAACACGAGCCGCCCCGCCCCCCCATAACGGAGGCAGGAGCGGTCCTACTCCCCCTCCTAATGTCATCAACGCCTTATCTATTAGGATCGACGGGCTCATGGCGATAGTGGACGCGCTCGCTCACGTTCAAGCAGCCGGCCACGCCCACTAAACCACGGTTCCCTTTCCCCAGGATGGGGACGTACGCATGCTGGCAGGAACACGTACCCAGGTCCTTGACCTCGATCGTGCTCACCCTAATGTTAACGAGCGCCGGCGCGCCGATTCCGGCAATTACAACCTACATGCGGGGAATGATTCAATGACCCGATGGGCCCCGGAATGTTCAACGCTCGGATCTCAGGGGAGACCAGGCCATCGTTCCGCCTCCCGCCGCGTACTCTCACCCCCTGAGGAGGTGTCGGTCAGTTTGCCTACTTCCAGGTACGACCGACGCCCCCACTCCTGTTAAGGCAGCGCAAACAGCGAACATCGGGACTACTCAATAAGTGCCTCGTTCGAGGATTTAAAAAATGTGATAGAGCGAAACCGAAACCGCACCATCGCGCAGGCCTGGAGCGGGGATAGACGGTGCTCCAACTATGCAGAATCCTCGAGGTACCACCAACGGATCGAAGCCCTCGAAAAGAAGATCGAGGACATACAACAAGACGACCACACGGCCGGCGAAGGGGCGAAGTACTCCGCTAATTCACTCGTAAGACCGTTTACTGAATGACTCCTAGCCGAACATGTCTCATCCAGGAACAAACCGTCCAAAGTGCCTCTTTTCGACGGAAAGTCCGAACCAAAGGATCACTTGGACGCGTTCACGGCCGCCATAAGTTTCCAAGACAACTCAGATGTGGCTTAATGCAGGGCCTTCCCCACCACCCTTACCCGAGCTGGTCAGGGTTGGTTCCGAGGGCTTGTGCCGTACTCCATCTCGACCTTTGACGAGCTGGCTACCCAATTTCTCGGTCATTTCGTCGGTAACTGACGACAAAAAAAAACAGTCAATTACCTGTTCACCATCAAGAGCGGAGACAAGGAATCTTTCAAGGGGTATGTCACCCGCTTCTACAATGCCCTCCTGGAAGTTCCCAAGCACCGGGACGAAACAGTTATCAATGCGCTGAGGTCGGATCTTAGGCACAAAGAGTGGCTCCGCTCTTTTGCATTGGTGCAACCTAAGACCATGGATGAAGTGAAAGCATGGACCGAGCGAGAAATCCAACTCGAGTCTGAGGTGAACTCCAACCTGCCCAGAGGCGACCAAACGGACCGGAAAAGACGGGACAGGGAAGAGAGAAAGAAAGTCGATCGTCCGAAACCTTACTCCCTAAGGTTCTAGGAGTACACTACTCTGAATATTTCACAGACCGTGCTTTTAGAAGAAGCTAAAGCTGAGAAGTTCTTTGAGCTCCCCCCGGCTATCCAAAGGATGGGCAAGCGACTTCGCGGCACGTATTGCGCCTATCACAGGTCGCAGGGTCACCCGACCGAGAGCTACAAGTAACCCCGTGACTACATCGAAGAATTGATCCACTCTGGCCACCTAGCAAAATACCCATGAGACAAGTGACAAAAGGAGCGGAAGGAAAATGACCAAACCCCACCCAGGGAGTTAACGATCGGGCAAATCATGGTCACTTTGAAAAATCCAACTCTGGAAAGTGGGGGGGACCACCACCTCCTACTGGTCGGGGACATAAGTGATCCACCCCATAAGAAATGCAGGAAGGATGATCCGATCATCTTCACAGACGAAGACCTTCACGGCATATCACTTCTTCACAATAACCCTCTTGTGATAACGGCCCTGAAAGTGTTTGTTATCACCTCGACTTGGTAAAAACGGGCATCATACATACAATTTTCAAATTTTAGAGGTGCTAATAAACACTAACCTAGGATCAAACTAGATTATTAGGGTTTGCCTATGATGATATGATGAACTAAAGAGAAGAAAAGAGCATACAACCTTTGTTGTTTGAGTTCTTCTCTTCTCTAACTCTGGGTTGTGGTCCACGCGACTCCACTAGGCTCCTCTTCAAGATGAAAGAACCTCCTTCGTGATCTTCATGCCAAAGACGATCCACCCAAAGTCCACTAGCTCAAGCTAACCCTTCACTAATCTCATTAGTGAAGGCAACACACCACATCAAGTGGCTAATCTAATTTGAGGTGATGAAGTAGGGGTTTGATTTGCTCACTAGGGTTCTCACAAGTTCAATGATTCACATCACATGTGAGGGTTTGAACTTGGAGGTGAGGTGAAGAAAATTGTGGAGAGCAAGAGGGAGAAAGAGCTCAACTCAAGAGAGCAACTCAAGAAAAAATCACAAGTGAAGAATCAATTGAAGTGAATGGTTAGTGATTGGTAGCGATTCTGCGTGTTCAAGTTTTAGTTAAATACCGCAATCAAGACGGTTTCGCTCGTAGCTAGCCGGTTGAGTACGGGTCGTCCGCAGGGAGATGGGAATCTTTTTCTATGTGCTTTAATGAGTTAAGTCCAGTTTTCCAGATTTTGTTGTGATTAATTAAGTGGTAAAATGATATGTAAAGAGAGCTTGTTAGGGTTAGGATTAGGTTAGTTTGAGTTAGGAGTCTCCCACATCTTTCGTTGCCCCTCTTAATATCGGTGTTACGGTAATCGGCAACAACGGGGATTAGCACGACTAGGAAGGAACTTGCGAGTATAAGCTAGGCTTTCCAACGCATAAGTTCTTCCTTTTGGTGCTTGTCCGTCCGTTCTTGGCTCTTAGCCATAACCTCCGGTTAATTCAACCACAACCGGTCTCACTACGGAATCACCGCTATCATGTAGGATAGGGTGCCGTAAGGAGCGGATTGTGGTCCAATTAGTGGAAGTCGAATTAAGTTGTTGGGCAAGGAAAGAGTGAGAGAGATTTCCTTCTCTCAAACTTCCCTTATCCTACCCTAACAAGTGTAAAACTACTCACACATCATAATGAAAAGAAAACAAAACAAAAGAGGAAGATAGAAAGAAGGAGATTAGAAGATAACAACTAACTATTTGCGACCTCACCTTGGCAAGGATCAAGCGTAAGCATCATGGTTGTTTTAAGGATAAAGAAAAAGAGAAAAGAAAGAAACAACAAGAAATAACAACAACTAAGTTAACAAATTAAAATTACAATAATTAACAAGAGAACAAGACAAGCATAATAATAAACGGTTCTTCTTTATTCATCATTCTTCACTCAAAAGCTCACTACAAGTTTTAATGGAGAAGAGATGAGAAGAGGAAGAAGAACATGTATTCTAAAACCTAGAGAAAAAAATACAAGATTATGGACCCTTTCCTTCACAAAGTTCTGGGCTATTTATAGGCTGAAAAATGAAAACCTAGGGCAACCACCAGAACACAAATAAAAAGACCAAAACACCCCCAAAAAGTCTTCAAGTGCGGCGCCAGTACGGCCGCGGTTCTGCGGCCTAAGCATGCTTAGGCCGCGGTTCCGCGGCCTAATGGAGGAGTTGACTCCTCGAATTTTGTGGGCCCCGCTGGTCTGATGTTGTCTGTTGTTTGGCATATGTGTTTTCTGAAAATACTTCCACATTTCTTCCAGAATTTCTGTTTATGGAAAGGTGATTTGATGTGGACTTTTTGTTATGATTTCCTCGAGCTCCGCGTAGATTTCTTGGATCTTGTGTTGCCATTGAGCCTTGTGCATGAAAACGACATTGATTTGACATTTCGTCTCTTAAACTGGTGTGTGGCAACAGACGGATAAAGAGCGGAGATCCGTGTTTTATCTGTGGTTGGCAGGAACCCGGATTTTGTCGTGTTCTCCATGAATTTCACCGTTTTTAGAACCGAGAACCTGTATCCTGCAATTGACTAGCAAACACGGCTCAAGAGTATCTACCGATATGCAATGTGATAAAAATTGGGCGGTATGAAAATGCAAAAATCTGATATGAACAAATACCCCCAAACTTATCATTTGCTCGTCCCGAGCAAAGCCAATTTATTCACAAAAAATTTCCTAACCTCACTTTCGCAGGGAACGCGATTGCACTGAGCATGTGCAACAAGCCGTTAAACCTCTAGGTGTCCCTAGTAGGAGGAGTGTTGTCTCCTGAGGGTTTTCAGCGGATACTACCCACAAAATCCGGTCAAGTTGGTTTTGTAAAATAACTAAGATTCAAACCCTAAAGTTTTGTTTCAGAAAATAACAATTCTATAATCCTAAGTCTAGACTATCGAACCCTTATTTTTCACACCTCGCTTCTTATTTGACTACAGCTTTTATATGTCTTTACGTGCAGTGCAAATAGTGTCGTTAAGTTCCAGAAAGATCGATTAAAGTCATCATGTCGCACAATAAAACCCAGATAACAATTTTAAAATGATCGCATAAATTTTATAAAGAGTTAAGCATTTTTCAAGTTTCGTTTTCCAGTAAGGTTTCAACTTCAGAATTTCTATCTTCCTTAACAGGAAACTAAGTCTTATTCTTCACTCCACCTTTTTCTTGTTTTCATTTCATACACAGCTCTGTGAACGTGCAATAGTCTTTATCATAGAATAAAACCTTCATATCTCCGCTAAAATTTTTATAAAAGTCTGTCTTTTATCAAGATTATTCTCACACAAAGAACCGTTAGGAATTTTAACTCGGAGAGAACACTTGCTTGACTTTGTTTTAATCTGGACTTTCTAGGCTTCTTAGCGAGCTTTGGGCCAATGCACCCAAACCAGTTGGTTTTAGGGCATTAGGTGTAAAAACACCCCAGCGGACTTAATTACTCAAGTTACCTAGGTCCAAAAACAAAAGACAGTTTGGCGTGAAAATCAGATGATTTAATACGAACGGAGATATAACCGGCAGCTCAGTTATTTTTTTGGATAAAAGACGTGTTTAGTGGGTTTGGTGTGTAATCATTCCAATCAAGTTTCAGATGGGTTATTTTTCAGACTTAGTTCCAATTACGGCATCAATAACATTCCTTCATATTCTCTTTACTTCATAAACTATTCTTGACATTACTTATTTCAGAACAAACCTATTTGATCCTCAGAAAATCATTGATCCATTTAAAAGTTTTTCAACATAAAAGACTTGTCATCTAATTCCCAAAAACTCACGACACGTGTAGTGTGATGTAAAGACGTATATCAGCTATAGTTAACTTCAAAGGAGAGTTATCTTTCAGGTTTTCAGAATCTAAACATAAGATTTAGTTATTCTTATTTTATCAAACAAAACCGTCGAAATGTTGAATCAGAGTTCTCCCACTAGCTAACTTGACAGAAAAGTTTTTGTGTTTTTAGAATTTTTTTAGATTTTTATGGATTTTATGGATTTTAATATGCAGATGCAAAATATACATATGAATGCGAAGATAAGAAATGCGTACCGAGCGTACCCCCAAACTTAAACTGGACAGTGTCCTCACTGTCATTGCATGAAGAGATCATTTGAAGGGTCAAAAATTGTCGGTTAGCGATACACAATTTTTATTTGTTTTTGTTTTTAAAGAAAAGAAAAAGAATATACACAAATATATACAAAATGGTTTGTACATACCCCCAAAATTATTTGGAACAGTGTCCACTGTTCTTGGCTGGATAACCGAAGTTTGGTGGTAGGCAGAGAAAGATTATGCAGGGTAAACCGGCTCCTGTAAAAATAGGAGCTCCTCTGTTGGTTCGGTGCTAAGGTACGGTTTTAGTCGGTGTCCGTTCACTTTGAAAAATGAACCGTCCTTTGGATTTTCCAAATCCACAGCGCCCTGCGGATATACATTCCGCACAAAATACGGCCCTTTCCAGCGAGATCTGAGCTTTCCTGGATGGAAGTGAAGTCGGGTGTCGTAAAGCAGTACCTGCTGACCAGGTACGAAGGTTTTGCGCAAAAGGTGTTTATCGTGAAACACCTTCGTTCGATTCTTAACGACAACCGCGTTATCGTAAGCCTCATCCCTAAGCTCGCTCAGTTCGTTCAGTTGCAGCTTCCGATGGCTGCTCGCATCTTCGAGAGACAGATTCAGCTCTTTTATCGCCCAAAATGCGCGATGCTCTATTTCGACAGGTAGGTGGCAGGCTTTTCCGCACACAAGCCGATAGGGAGACATGCCATGGTCGGTCTTATAAGCGGTTCGAAATGCCCAAAGGGCATCAGTGAGTTTCAGCGACCAATCCTTACGGTTCTTGGAAACCGTCTTCTCCAGTATCTGCTTGATTTGCCGATTTGAAACTTCGGCCTGCCCGCAGGTTTGGGGGTGGTAGGGTATGGATAGCTTATGATTTATGGAGTATTTCCGCATCAAGGCCTCGAAAGTCTTTTTGCAGAAATGACTTCCATTGTCGCTAATGATCGCTCGGGGGTGCCCAAACCGGGAGAAAATGTTTTCTTTAAGGAACCTAATGACAACCTTGTTATCGTTAGTCCGGCTGGGCACAGGCTCGACCCATTTAGAGACGTAATCAACAGCGAGAAGGATGTACAAGTTCCCAAAAGAGCTGGGAAATGGCCTCATGAAATCTATCCCCCAAACATCGAAAATCTCCACAACCAAGATCGGTTGGAGCGGCATCTCGTTCCTCCGGGATATCCGGCCCATGTGTTGGCACCGGGAGCAAGTCTTGCAATAGTCATGAGCGTCTTTGAAGAGTTGTGGCCAGTAGAAACCACATTGCAAGATCTTCTCAGCTGTCTTTCTGGGGCCAAAATGCCCGCCACACGATTGATCGTGGCAAAATGACAGCACACTCTTGAATTCCTCGTCAGGGACACACCGACGAATAATCTGGTCGGGACAGTACTTGAACAAATAGGGTTCGTCCCAGTAAAAGTGTTTTACTTGGGATAAGAAGCGAAGTCTGTCCTGTCTTCACCATTCAGTCGGTAGTAATCCCGTGGCCAAATAGTTCACAATATCTGCGAACCAGGGTTCGCAAGATACTGTCAAAAGCTGTTCATCCAGGAAAACGTCGTTGATCGGAATTGGAAGCGAAGGCGAAGAAGGAAGTCGTGAGAGATGGTCGGCAACTACGTTCTCACATCCTCGTTTGTCCTTAATGACAAGGTCAAACTCTTGAAGCAAGAGGATCCAACGTATTAACCGAGATTTTGCATCTTTCTTCGCAAAAAGATGGCGCAGAGCAGAATGGTCTGTATAGACAATGACTGGGGAGCCGATGAGGTAGGGCCTGAACTTTTCTAAAGCAAATACAACAGCTAAGAATTCCTTCTCAGTTGTTGTATAATTGAGTTGGGCGTCGTTCAGGGTTCGGCTCACATAATAGATTACGTGTGGCATCTTGTTGATGTGTTGTCCAAGGACAGCACCAATGGCAAAGTCGGATGCATCGCACATAATCTCAAATGGGTGCGTCCAGTCAGGTGAAGAAAGAACGGGAGCATAAGTGAGTGAGCTTTTCAATGACTCGAATGCAGTCACACAGCTCGAGTTGAAGTCGAATGGCGTATCCTTGGCCAGCAAAAGAGTCAAGGGCCTAGCAATCTTGCTAAAGTCCTTGATGAACCGTCTATAGAAACCGGCATGGCCAAGGAAGGCTCGGATATCTCTGACGCAACGGGGAGGAGGTAGATTGGAAATGACCTCAATCTTTGCTTTGTCAACCTCGATGCCATTTTGCGAGATGATATGTCCTAAGACAATACCTTCGCGCACCATGAAGTGGCATTTCTCCTAATTCAAAGTGAGATTCTTGTCCTTACATCGGGTAAGGACAGCGTCAAGATGCAGCAAACACTCGTTGAAGGAATCGCCGAAGATGGAGAAGTCATCCATGAAGATCTCCAGAATTTTTTCCACCATGTCTGAGAAAATTCCCATCATACACCGCTGGAAGGTAGCGGGCGCATTGCATAACCCAAAGGGCATGCGACGATATGCAAACGTGCTGAAAGGACAAGTGAAAGTGGTCTTGTCTTGGTCTTTTTCGGCGATGGGAATTTGATTATAGCCGGAGTAGCCATCAAGAAAGCAGTAGTACTCGTGTCCGGCCAATCGTTCAAGCATCTGGTCAATGAAAGGTAGCGGAAAGTGGTCTTTCCGCGTTGCGGCGTTGAGTTTTCTGTAATCAATGCACACTCGCCACCCAGTTTGGGTGCGAGTAAGGATTAACTCGTTCGCATCGTTGGTTATGACCGTGTTGCCCGACTTCTTGGGGACAACGTGGATGGGGCTAACCCACTGGCTATCAGAGATAGGGTAAATGATACCACTATCTAGACATTTTACGATCTCCTTCTTCACAGCCTCTTTCATGACTGGATTGAGACGTCTTTGTGGATCCCGGGCTGGTTTGGCATCATCTATCAGATGAATATGATGCTCAACGATCAGGGGACTAATCCCCTTGATGTCCGCCATGGACCAGCCAAAAGCTTGCCTGTTACTGTGCAAGACCGCGAGAAGGGATTTCTCTTGCTCGGGAGCTAGAGAAGCCGAAATGATAACAGGGAGGGTCTCGTTCTCACCTAAGTAAGCGTACTTAAGGTGAGACGGCAAAGGCTTGAGTTCGAGCGTCGGAGGTGAAACGATTGAAGGCAAGATTGGTGCAGAGGTCTCGAACTCAAAGGACTCCAGCAAAGGTTCAAAACGAGTGTAAGCGACCGAGTCGGATGGTTCAGGTAACTCATCCGAAAATTCGAAGGATTCAAACTCGGGTTGTGAGCGGCTAAGATCGTTCAGGAACGTGAAACACTCGTAGTCGTTGTCGGGCGCAGAAACAGCAGCAGGTTCGAGGAGGAACGCACTAGTGGCGTCAAGATTATCGTGATCAAACAGAAACTCCTCGAATTCACACTCTTCTGGGGTGATCTCCTGGATCGAGCAGACGTCCAGTATATGAGCATTAGGTTCGGCGGGCTGATTCCCCAACCTAAAAATGTTGAGTTCAATCGTTATGTTTTCAAAAGAGAGGTTCATCGAACCATTGCGACAATTGATCACAGCATTTGAGGTTGCAAGAAATGGGCGACCGAGTATCACCGGAATTTGATTCTGGGGGTTAGCTACAGGCTGTGTGTCTAATACAATGAAGTCAACGGGGAATATGAAGTCCCCGACTTTTATTAACACATCCTCTAGCTCACCCCTAGGATGGGTGATCGATCGGTCGGCCATTTGGAGAGTGCAGTGCGTGGGTTTCAGCTCTCCGACGCCTAATTGCTCGTATACTGAATACGGAAGCAGGTTAACACTGGCACCAAGATCTAATAGTACGCGGTTGATGTTCATATCCCCAATAGTAATAGAAATCGTAGGACAGCCAGGGTCCTTCCGTTTTTGTGGTAAAGATTGGGTAAGGGCATCACTCACAGCACTAGCCAAGAAAACTTTCTTGGGTACCTGAGACTTCCTCTTTTTCGTGCACAAGTCCTTTAAGATTTTCGCGTAGGACGGGACTTGTTGGACAGCATCTAAAAGAGGAATGTTAATGTTAACCTGCTTAAATAACTCCAGAATCTTCTCCATTTAAGGATTTTGTTTATTAGACCTCAACCGGTTTGGAAATAGGAAATTTTTAAAATTGGTTGAGTCTAATGCTTGTGGAGGAGATTGTAGAGTTGGAACGGATCCCAGAACAGGTGTTTTCGTGGAGTGAGAAGTGGGTCCATTCAAAGCAGAAGAAGAGGAAGGAGAGCCTTGTGAAGAACGGAGAATAGGCTCAGAAGACGAAGAAGCAGGAGATGAAGAAGAAGAAGTAGAAGAAGAAGCGGCCGGGGTGTCATCATTGATCCGTGTGCCGATGTTGTTTTGCAGCATCCTTCCCGATCTCAATGTGGTCACGGCACTCACATTATGGTTCTGTTGTTCAAGAGCAACATGTACATTCTGTGGGTGACCGGGATTTGGGAGTGGCTGGGACAGGAGCTTCTCCTTCTCTCGCTCGCTTAAGGCCGCATTCAGCTGTGCAATCTGGGCCTCGATGGTCTTGATGCTTTGCCCGTGAGCAGCAGTGTGTTGCACTAAGGACTGAATGGAAGACTGGATGTTTGCGGTGGATTGTGTCGATTGTTTAACGAACGCCTCCAGACTTCGTTCGAGCAAGGAAACCTTATCGTTGTTTGACGGAACAAAGTTGTTTGGTGGAAAAGAATTGTTGGGTGCAAAGTTGTTCGTCTGATTTTGGAAAGGTTTGGGTTGGAAGGGCTGCTGAAACTGAGTTTGTTGTTGCGCTTGTTGTTGCGGCGGAGGGGCCCTTTGGAAATTGTTGCCTTGGAATTGATTCTGATTCTGATTCCAGGCGAAATTGGGGTGGTTCCTCCAACCGGGATTGTAGGTGGAAGAGTATGGATCATTCCTCGGTCTTTGCTGGAATGCAGCATTAACCTGATCCTGTCCTTGCGAGGGTGGATTGTAAGGACACTCTTCAGTCAAGTGAGAAGGATCGGAACAACAAGCGCAAATGGTACGAAGGGGGAGAACAGGGGTAGGAGCAGGAGAAGAGAATTTTCTCTCTATCGCTTCAAGCTTTCTCGTTATTGCAGCCATCTCAGCGTTCATCGCAATAGAGACGTCAAGTTGGTGAATTCCTACCCTAGACTGACCGGTAGAAGTGGAGGTAGAAGAAGAAGAAGTCGGTCTGGTGCTCTCTCATTGTAGCGTTTGCTCCGCAAGGTCGTCAAAGAACTGCCACGCTTCCTCGTCAGATTTCGATAGAAAGTGGCCCTGACAGATGGTTTCCAACAACTGCTTCGTTGCTGGGTTTAGGCCCTCGTATAAGGTTTGGCAAAGTTGCCATTTCTCTATACCGTGGTGAGGACACTGAACAAGAAGGTCTCTGTACCGGTCAAAGCACTTCCAGAAGGGTTCAGAAGGAAGCTGAGAGAATTGGTTGATTTCATTTCGAATCCTTGCGGTTTTATGATTCGGATAAAATTTCTTTAGAAACGCTTTTACAAACTCGTCCCAACTGGTTATGGAGTGGGAAGCGGTGCTATACAGCCATTTTTCAGCTAGATCGCATAAAGTGAACGGAATGACCCGTAGGCGTATAGCATCGTCAGACAGTTGGGTGGTTTTCATCATGGCACAAACGTTTTGAAATTTATTGATGAAGATATAGGCATCTTCAGATTCAAGCCCATGAAATCGTGGAAGCATGTTGATGAAGTGGGGCTTAATTTCAAAATTATCCCCATTGGCCGGTGGAAGAGAAAGGCAGGTGGGAAGTGCAGAACGGGTGGGATAGAAACGATCCTGGAGCGCGATTCGCTGCGGCGCTACAACAGGCGGTGGCGGTGGGTTATTGGTCTCCGTAGGAGGTGGAGCCAATCCAGGGGTGGTCAAAGAGATGTTCGGATTAAATCCTGACATCGCGGAAGAAGAGGTCGGTGAAAGTGAAGGTGAAGGCGAAGATGTATGAACAGAATTCCGGTCAACGTCGGAGTTGGCCGGCAAAGAAAGGGGTGAAAGAGGAGTGGACGGAATTTCGACGTCTGAGTCGATCGCGTAGTCGGTAGCGACTAACGTAACGCGGACTAGACGGGCGCTAGTGTCCCTAGTCCAAGCGGACATATACTAAACGAGTTTAGTATAGTCGAAGCGGAGAAGGTGAGGGTAAGAAAACGTCAATGGAGAAACGATGGGTGGTGGGTGAAAAATGGATTTGGCGACAAAAGGGCAAGTTTTTATAAAAGTTTTTTCTTTTTTTTTCTTTTTTTTATTTTTAGAAAGAAATTTACAGAAATATGTACGGATATACGGCTTAAGTAATCACAAACAAGATATGCACAATCACACCTAGATCTAGGGTCACCTAGGTCTGCTAGACCTGCTCCAGAACTTGATTGTCGAAATAAAACAGTGTCGAGAAACGGGCTTAAAATACACTGATCACGAGGCCAGGTAAGTGCAGAGATAAGGGGAGGTTTTCCAACGCTTTCGCGAAGTTCCTTAATTAAATAACCCTTTCTCTTTTGGCGGTTGCGCTGTTAACACTTTCCTAGACACCCCGTAAACAATATACCGTTAAGCGAGGTTCTAAACACGGTTTAACTTCTCCTAATGAGTGCAATGTCCTTAGGGCTGAAGTCTAGTATTTTTTAATTACAATGGACAATGCATATGCTCTTTGTGATTTTTGGGGTCCTGGGAAGGGTGATGAAATCCCCACCCAATCTGAATTGGTTTCAAGCCCCTTAAGTCCGTATTAAAGAATGCAAAGCGGTAACAAATCAACTGCAAACAATTTTTATTTTCATTGCGGCGCAAAGAATCCTGCACAAGAACAGTTTATTGGAAGGGGGAAGAGAATTTGCGCAAAGAATGCTGCAGAAAACACAGTTTATTGGAGTCCAGAGGAGTGGGGAAGAGAAGAGAAAAACTCACAAAAATTTTGGCACCCTGAAGGCTCCATATGGCCGCGGTTCCGCGGCCAAACACCTGATTAGGCCGCGGTTCCGCGGCAAGAAAGAGGGATTGGACTTTCAGTTTTTTTGTGTGTGCTGTTGTGGTTGTCCTCTGCTGTTTTTAAGACCTTGAATCTGGATTTGCTCACTGGAACTGCTCCAGAATCTTAAAGTAGACCGTTTGCTTCGTTTTGATCCCTTGCGGTGTAGCCGCGAAATGTGGGTCTATCTTCCCACGTCTTTGGCACTGAACTTGAACTCCGTATATTCTACGTCTTGGCCACTGAACTCGAACTTCGTATTTTCCTGCACACTTGCACAAAAACTAATCAAAAATAACAAGATGATTTTTTTACAACGTATATATATTTTTTTTGTTTTTCGGTTATTTTTATATTCACAAGTTAACCCGAAATTACACAAAGAAATAAACTACCGTCTCCCCGGCAACGGCGCCATTTGATTGGTAGCGATTCTGCGTGTTCAAGTTTTAGTTAAATACCGCAATCAAGACGGTTTCACTCGTAGCTAGCCGGTTGAGTACGGGTCGTCCGCAGGGAGATGGGAATCTTTTTCTATGTGCTTTAACGAGTTAAGTCCAGTTTTCCAGATTTTGTTGTGATTAATTAAGTGGTAAAATGATATGTAAAGAGAGCTTGTTAGGTTAGGATTAGGTTAGTTTGAGTTAGGAGTCTCCCACATCTTTCGTTGCCCCTCTTAATATCGGTGTTACAGTAATCGGCAACAACGGGGATTAGCACGACTAGGAAGGAACTTTCGAGTATAAGCTAGGCTTTCCAACGCATAAGTTCTTCCTTTTGGTGCTTGTCCGTCCGTTCTTGGCTCTTAGCCATAACCTCCGGTTAATTCAACCACAGCCGGTCTCACTACGGAATCACCGCTATCATATAGGTTAGGGTGCCGTAAGGAGCGGATTGTGGTTCAATTAGCAGGAGTCGAATTAAGTTGTTGGGCAAGGAAAGAGTGAGAGAGATTTCCTTCTCTCAAACTTCCCTTATCCTACCCTAACAAGTGTAAAACTACTCACACATCATAATGAAAAGAAAACAAAACAAAAGAGGAAGATAGAAAGAAGGAGATTAGAAGATAACAACTAGCTATTTGCGACCTCACCTTGGCAAGGATCAAGCGTAAGCATCATGGTTGTTTTAAGGATAAAGAAAAAGAGAAAAGAAAGAAACAACAAGAAATAACAACAACTAAGTTAACAAATTAAAATTACAATAATTAACAAGAGAACAAGACAAGCATAATAATAAACGGTTCTTCTTTATTCATCATTCTTCACTCAAAAGCTCACTACAAGTTTTAATGGAGAAGAGATGAGAAGAGGAAGAAGAACATGTATTCTAAAACCTAGAGAAAAAAATACAAGATTATGGACCCTTTCCTTCACAAAGTTCTGGGCTATTTATAGGCTGAAAAATGAAAACCTAGGGCAACCACCAGAACACAAATAAAAAGACCAAAACACCCCCAAAAAGTCTTCAAGTGCGGCGCCAGTACGGCCGCGGTTCCGCGGCCTAAGCATGCTTAGGCCGCGGTTCCGCGGCCTAATGGAGGAGTTGACTCCTCGAATTTTGTGGGCCCCCCTGGTCTGATGTTGTCTGTGGTTTGGCATATGTGTTTTCTGAAAATACTTCCACATTTCTTCCAGAATTTCTGTTGATGGAAAGGTGATTTGATGTGGACTTTTTGTTATGATTTCCTCGAGCTCCACGTAGATTTCTTGGATCTTGTGTTGCCATTGAGCCTTGTGCATGAAAACGACATTGATTTGACATTTCGTCTCTTAAACTGGTGTGTGGCAACAGACGGATAAAGAGCGGAGATCCGTGTTTTATCTGTGGTTGGCAGGAACCCGGATTTTGTCGTGTTCTCCATGAATTTCACCGTTTTTAGAACCGAGAACCTGTATCCTGCAATTGACTAGCAAACACGGCTCAAGAGTATCTACCGATATGCAATGTGATAAAAATTGGGCGGTATGAAAATGCAAAAATCTGATATGAACAGTTAGCCTTGACCCCCACTCATTCAAGCATGGAATTATTGCAATATAAAATTGCAACCATACTTGAATAGTGAGTCAAGATGAATAAAATAACATAAAGCTCATGTCTTCAACCATGCTCCAAAAGTCTCCTCATTTTCCGCCTCATTTCTATTTTTCACAAAAATAGAAATCATAAGCCATGCTTCATAGAATATATATATATATATATATATATATATACATATATGAGAATAATGGAGAAAAGATACTATAGGAGGGCGTCGAAAAAATATGTCCCCCATCGTGTTTTCTGACGATCAAAACCCATCATGTTCATCGTTATCATCTAAGATATAGGTACACCAAATTTCATGTGATTCTACAACCTTTGCACCGTTGAATTAGTGGGTTCAAAATTAACGGTTTACCGACAATAGAACTTTTTACAATGCTAAATCAACGGTGAAAAAGTTGTAGAATCATTTGAAATTTGGCATACCCACATCTTAGATGATAACGATGAAGATGATGGATTCCGATCGTCAGAAAACACGATGGGGGACGTATTTTTTCGACGCCATAGGAGGGAATTCCCTCCTATGGCCTCTTTCCTCCATTATTCTCTCTCTCTCTCTCTCTGTATATATATATCAAATATACATTAATATATATATATATATATATATATATATATATATATACATACATATATACACACACACACTTTAATAAAGCAATTAGTGAGCTAATGATATTAGTTAAGATATAATTATATCACATATAATATATATCATATTATTAAATCAACACTTGATCTAATAATCCGGTTATATCATATATGATCGACTAATATCATTTATCTGTTTATCACATTATCAAATCAAAACTTGATTCGATAATCTGGTTATATTACATACAACCTAACCGATAACAGATAACTGCCAGATTACAATACAGTATCACATACTCGTATTTAATCAGGCCCACACACATATCACATATGTGTCCTACTTCATTTCGCTTGAACCAGGAAACTTTTGTGTGGGACTCTAAAGACTCGTCAATACGCCAGCAGTAGGTGATGATCACATCAGTCACCTACAAGCCGTCAGCGGTACTAGCTGGACGTAACGGCTATCCGGATATTGAGTGATATGAAGATCAACAAGAAAGCTCGTCCATACTCTCCATGAAGCCTATCAGTAACACTACCGTACAGTCCTGTCTCTTTGTCTGATATATCGCATATCATTTCTAGGGGTGGTAAATGTTAGAACCCGGTAACATGATAAGGCATGCTGATGTCTGGCCTATAACGGTTCGAGAAACTACTGATAACTCTTATCAGTAAATCTCAGCAGCAGAACTGGCCAGGGACTTCCAGTTATAGCCAATCAAGCATAGCGCAACATCAACCCTCAATACCGGGAGACGAAACCCCTCCTATCGCTCATTGCCTCCATATGACTCGGGACTGTACCCAAAATCCACCTGTTTGCACGACTCCTTTGAGCTGTGGTAGGGGGAAATCAAAGCACAGTGGGAGCCACAAGAGACTCTGTGACGATCTCGGGTCTACAGACTAACCTGTACCAGTGTCACCAGAGGACTGCTATCTGAAGATAGGTATACTACCAACTAAGTCCTCGGCGAGTCCTGTTTGGTGTACCCATTTTCCAATAAGCACATGTGTACAATCTTTGATATCACACACCAATGGTTGTGGGATCAACCATCGCCCTCCAAGGGATAAGAAACGTACACACTAGTCTACACTGGAATATCGATGCCCTGATCTCGATATTCCCACGACTAGGAACTGTTTAACGGATGTGCTTTTGAACCACCCTAGCCCTACTAGTGTTATCTCATCATAATCCTGGCAGTCAAGTACATTTCCTAAGGGTTTTATCAACATGTGAGAGCAAGACAGTAAAGAATACCAATCAACATGTTAAGATAAAGAGTAACCAGATAGCATACTATCATGTCGAGCAAGAAAGTCCTCTATAAATATGGAAGCATCCACTATACTATACATCATATGTACAATAATGGCATCTAGGGCATACATATTCCTAACAATCTCCCACTTGCACTATGGCCATATGTTGTAGTATCTCATACCCAACATCCCAAAAAGTCTCTCAAACTGTATCTGGGGAGGGCCTTCATGAGTGGATCCGCTACGTTGTCCTTCGTGTCAACTCTCCTGACCTCGATCTCTCGGCGATCTATTATCTCCCTGATCAGGTGATACCGCCTCAGAATATGTCTGGATCTCTGATGGCACCTGGGTTCTTTGACCAAAGCCACATCTCCATTTTTATCACAATACACAGGTATTGGATGCTCAATGGATGGAACCACACCAAGCTCAGCAATGAACTTTTTCATCCGGACAGCCTCTTTAGCAGCATCGTTGGCTGCGATGTATTCAGCCTCCATCGTCGAGTCCGCTACTGTGTATTGCTTTGAACTCTTCCAACACACCGCCCCTCCGTTGAGGGTAAAGACAAAACCCGAGACCGACTTACTGCCGTCCTTATCACTCTGGAAGCTCGAATTGGTAAAGGACTCCACCTAGAGTTCACCGTTACCATACACCAAGAATATTTCTTTATTCCTTCTCAAGTACTTAAGAATGTTCATCACAGTTATCCAGTGGTTTTCCCCAGGATCTGATTGATACCTGCTCACTACACCTAGTGAGTAAGTCCAATCCTGGAGAAACGTTCGGAAGCAGTTTATGAACATAAGTGGATGTTCCACGGATTTTATAACGGAAGCCTCCTTCGGGAGACTGTTATCATTCCAGGCTTCCAAGGTGACCTGGATGACAGAGTGACTGTCAGACTTATAGTTTTCCCTCTGACAAGGGACAGTAGTTTGGACAGATGGTCCAAGCAGATACCGAGGGAGGCATGATGCAGGATACTGATTAAATTCAGTTGACGATACAGTCTAAGAAGTTTACTTGATTTGGAGTTCATTTGTGAACTGTGTCCCATCAGATATCTAGACATATTCTAAGACAGGTATTGCTCATTTCGGGAGATGGCTTTCTCCGCGAACTTGAGATAAAGAGAGACATAGAAAGAAACATCAGAGTGGATCCACTCACTGAGACTAATTCTCGAACGCAAGAGTTTCACAAACAGGCTTTGTGAGACTGATCAGTAGAGAAGTTGGGTGTTCAGTATCACACGGGCTGTGAGTATGCGACGTCGCAAGAATTAGACTTAAGTGCAAGTGGGAGATTGTTGGCTATAGTGACCTCAAGTCAATTATTGGATCGCAGGCACGTGATTGCAATGATTGAGGGAGGACCTAAACCGGTAGAACAGTCTTACTCGAGATGATAGTATGCTATCTGGTTTGTCTTTATCATCATGTACATGCTTCAGGTGACATTACAGATCACTATTACATGTTGATAGAGCCTATAGGATTCATGCTTGACTACCAGCAGTATGATGGTGATCATATACGTGAGAGTTGGGTAGTCTATAAGCACATCCTTAAAGTGTCCCTAGTCATGGGAGTTTCGAGACTGGGCATCGATACTCTGAGAGTAGACTGGTGTATATGGATCGAGACCCCCACGAGGGGCGATGGCCGGTCTCACAAGCCATTAATGTCAGTTGGTTCACCTATGATAGTATACAGGTGCTCATTGGGTTATGAGTACACCGGAAGAACTCGCCGGGAACATGCTAGTTGGTATTATACCTATTGTTAGATAGCAGTTCCCGGGTGACATGTGTACAGGTTAGTCTATCGACCTGAGATCATAATTTGTTTCGTGTGAGTTCCTACTGTGCTTTGATTACTACCCTACCATGGCTCAAAGGAGTCGTGCAAACATGTTTTAGTTGGGTACAGTCCCGAGCCACATGGAGGCAATGAGCGGATCGTTAAGGCATTCGTCTCTCCTAGTATTGGGGGTTGATATCGCGCTGTGTTTGGAGAGCCATTACACAAAGTCCTTGGCCAAGGATAGTGAGATATACTGGTAGGTATTCCAGTAGTTTCTCAGGGTGTTCTGGGCTACACTCCGACACGACTTATACCGCTATTAGGGGTCTGACGTTTACCATCCCCCTAGGCCCGATATGCGATACTCATAGACGAACGGACCAGACTGTATAAATATTTTCACTGTCAGGCTCAGTAGGGTTTCAGGATGAGTTCGCTCGTCGACCTCCCTTTCGCTTAATACCTGGGTAGCTGTTACGTACAGTTAGTGCCACTGACGTGCTTATGGTTAAACCCACTGCCAGCGTATTGACGAGTCTTTAGAGTCCCACACAGAGAGTTTCCCGAGTTCGGGTGAAACGTTGTAGAGGTCGTATGGTTTTATGGCAGGGTTCGATCATATACATGCACTCGTGCACGGATCATGATCGGACAGATCATACTAGTGGGCTTTGGTTTAAGCCGGATCCTAGTATTAGATTGTTGGATTACTTTCGTCTCGTAGTATTCGTATTCAGTCGGAATACGGATGCGGGTATGTATATACAGATGAGGGGTATTCTTGTAATTCATTACAAGATAACTTTAGTTGATGCCATTTCTTTTTAGATTAAATATTTTGGTTTAAATGTTTAATGGTGGAAATTGTGACTCATTCTTGGCATGACATGTCTTTTGTCATGGCTAAGATATTTGTGAGTGAGCTTGGATAGTTATGGTAAGTGTGTGAATGTAGAGATATTTTGTGTTTGTGTGGCTCATTAACTCACCACAATATATCAAAACACTCACTTGAAAATGAGGGGGCAGCCATCTCATTTTTGGGGGGCTTGGTTTTTGCTCACTTGTTTTCTTTCTTGAGCTCATATCTTTCACCATGGGCATCTTCTTCAACCTCCACTCTATCCCTCTCATGTGTTGAGAATTCTTGAGTGTTATGAGACAAAGTAATCACACACTATCTCTACATCATCTTAGGCACCTAGGCTAGCAAACTAGTTGCTCAAGTTGCTTTGGTTTTTGAAGCGGGAGCTCGTATAAAGAACCCTCGACGTGGATCTTCTTCGACGAAGGGAGACCGGAGATCGAACTGCATCGGGCCAGCTACGACGAACTTGGACAAGGTTGAAGACCGAAGGACACGGATCGATCGGTTTAACCTCTCTAAACTCTTTTCTGTAGAACTAGTATAGGGTTAATGGCATGATCCGGGTTTTAGGGTTCCGTTAGCGCCAGTTTGAAAAGTTTTTTTTTCCGCATTTGGCCACGGATTGTGTTAGTGTATATGCCCTAGGGGCTATTATTGTATCATACTAGCTTGTATATTACTTAATGGAAGCTTGGGATATTCACAGTTATATAACAGTCTTGCTAAACATGGTAGTATGCTACTTGGTTTTTTCTATCTTAATATGTGTGTACGTATTGATAGAGCCCTTAGGATCTTGCTTGACTACCAGCGTTGTGATGGCAGTCACACTAGTGGGAGCTGGGTAGTCTATAGGCAACATCCTTTACAGGTCCCTGGTCGTAGGATTATCGAGACGGGGCATCGATACTCCGGAGTAGACTGGTGTATACGCTTCTCATCCCAGCTGGGGAGTGGTCTGTCTCACAGCCATCAGTACGTCGTACTGGAGATAGTATACAGGTGCTCGTTGGGTTACGGGTACACCGGATAGGACTCGCGGGGAACTGTTGGTTGCAATTATACCCGTCGTCGGTTAACAGTTCCCAGGTGACATGAGTACAGTATAGTCCGCAGACTTGACACTACTACTTCGCCTCGAGTGTGTCCCACTGTTCTTATATTTCTACCCTAGCACGGCTCAAAGGAGTCGTGCAAACAGGTAGCAGTTGGGTGCAGTCCCGAGCACTTGTAGGCAGTGGTGGTTAGACAGGATTTGTCTCTCCCGGTATTGCGAGTTGATATCGCGCTGTGTCAGAGAGCCATTACGCAAAGTCCCTGGCCAGGGCAAGCGAGATTTACTGGTAGGTTTTCCAGTAGTTTCTCAACGTGTAATGGGTTCGCTCCGACATGACTTATACCGCTTTTAGGGGACTGACGCTTGCCGCCCCCTAGGCCCGATATGCGATAGTCCTAGACGAACAGACCAGACTGTACGGAGATTGTCACATCGGGCTTAGTAGGAGTTCGGATGGGTTTCCTCATCGGCTTTCTTATCGACATCTACCTGGGGACCGTTACGTACAGCTAGTGCCGCTTGCGGTCTGTGGTTAAACCCACTGCCACCGTAGTAGTCGAGTCTTTAGAGTCCCACACAGAGAGTTTCCCTGCACTAGGCGAAATGATATAGAGGTCGTATGGTTTTACGACAAGGGTTAGGACGCATACGTGTTTAAACACACGTACGATGTTCGGACAGTTTTTACTAGCCGGCTTTGGTTTAAGCCAGATTCTAGTATCGGTTTATTGGATTTATACTGTCTAAAGCTTTTCCGTATTTTCACGGATAGGAGGGGCGTTCTCGTAATTTGGCGGGAAGCTTCTAGAAGTATGGTGACTTGAGGGTTTAGGTGGCATTTACATTAAATGCATTTATGACTCATTAGATGAATCATTCAAGTGAGTTAATGAAGCATTTATTGCTTAATGACTCACTTGATGATTCATTGCATATATTAAATGAAGCATGATGATAAATCATTTAGATTTATTTATTTGATTTTTTATGCTTCATGATATATTAGAAGTGAGAAACATTTTTCATCATAATCTTTCTCACCTTCTCTCTCCTCAAGCTCTCTCTCTTCAAACCCTAATCCTACCCTCTCATGTGTTGAGATCAAGGATTAGCTAGACTATTTAATCCATAACCATACTGTATATCATCTAGGTGACTTTGATTAGCAACTAGAGAAACCTAGTTACCTCAAGATTAGAGGCAAAGCTTGGAGTAGAAGCTCTCGGGTGGATCGTCTATTACATAGAGGAGGCCGACGAGGAGGTGGATCACGAGAAGAAGGACACGGTTCATTAGGTAGAATCTTCTTCCATAGTAGTTAACAACTCCTATGTTAATGTTAGTTATAGTTTAGCAAAGATCCTTTCGGTTAGTCGATGTTGCTTCAAAAAAAATGATTGTTTTTCATATTTCCGCCTCCCCGCAAGTTGTGGGGTGTACAACGTCGACTTACAGTGGTATCAGAGCCTCGCTAATCAATAACTAACTTATTAGCAAAGTCGTTAGAATTTCGAACGCAATACGAACCGGAAAAAACATCGAAATCACCAAGTTTCTGTCGAATTTAAAATGAGGTCTAAAAATTTTTCAGGGACCTCTAAAATTACAAGCAGGGAATTATAAGACAACTGGAGAAATTTGGGTTCCTGAATCGTCCAACACGCCGCGGAACCGCGGCCGATCCAAGCGATCGACCGCTTATCTGCGGCCGAGTTGGGGCCGAGTCAACCCAAATTTCCCCAGAACTCTTCTGTGATTTTTTTTTCTTTCTGGAATGTTTATTTTCTGCTCAAGTCTCAGGTGCACAGAGAAGTTTTGGAGTAGAATCTAATATGTTTGCTCGATCGAAATTATACGATGTTTGGCTAATTAGATTATATCTGTGAATTGTATAATGTGTTCGTAAACCTCCCATAACTGCTAGTATGTCGGTTGGTAGGGGGTTGCACATTTCTGTAATGTTTTTACTGTTTGTGATTATGAACTTGATTAGATTGTTATGATGATTAGCCGGGGTTTGAGATGGGTTTCTATATTCATTCATTCGATGTAATTGTAATATGTTGTAATATTATTTTGCGGGGCACATCCAAGTTGCGGTTGTAGCCACCGTTGTATTATTTCATTTTACTGTTTTTGCTCCTAGGATAGACCCAAGGTGGGGTGCTCAAACTACTGGGTACTTTGAAGTGTTTAGTGGCCTACTCACGTTGTTGAGGGAGACCGCTTCGCTTTGGGTACTTGGCGGGTAGTTTGCCGTACCCGTAGGGGTGTAGGGTGTGTTAGTTATATGTATACCCTAGAGGCCATTACTGTACATAGGATGCATATTGTAGTGGATGCTGGGACATATATAGGAAGGACTTTCTTGCTCGACATGATAGTATGCTATCTGGTTACTCTTTACCTTAACGTGTATATTGATTGTCTCTCTATTACATGTTAGTAAAGCCCTTAGGATGTGTACTTGACTACCTGGACTATGATGCGGATCATACTAGTGGGGACATGGTAGTCCATAAGTACATCCTTCAAGGTCCTTAATCATGGGTGTATCGAGACGGGGCATCGATATACCAGAGTAGACTAGCGTATACCTTCTCGACCCATTCAGATGGGCGATGGATGTGTTAGTTGTATGTATGCCCTAGAGGCCAGTATTGTACAGATGATGTATATTATATTGGATGCTTGGACATATATAGAGATGACTTTCTTGCTCGATATGATAGTATGCTATCTGGTTACTCTTTATCTTAACATGTACACTTGTCTCTTTATACTGTCTTATAGTTACATGTTGGTAAAGCCCTGAGGATGTGTACTTGACTACCTGGACTATGATGCAGATCATACTAGTGGGGACAAGGTAGTCCATATGTACATCCTTCAAGGTCCCTAGTCGTGGGTATATCGAGACGGGGCATCGATATACCAGTGTAGACTAGCGTATACGCTTCTCGACCCATGAGATGGGCGATGGATGATCCCATATCCATTGGTGTTTGACATCAGAGATGGTGTACGGGTGCTCAGTGGAGACTGGGTACACTGGACGGACTCGCCGAGAACTCCCAGATGGTATTATACCTCACGTCAGGTGGCAGTTCTCAGGTGACACTAGTGCAGGTTAGTCTGTAGACCCGAGATCGTCATAGAGTCTTGTGTGATTCCCACTGTGCTTTGATCTCCACCTTACCACGTCCATGAGGGCATGCAAAACGGTGGTCTTTGGGTACAGTCCCGAGTCACATGGAGGCAATGAGCGATAGGAGGGGTTTCGTCTCTCCCGGTATTGGGGGTTGATGTTGCGCTGTGCTCGATTGGCCGTAACAGGGAAGTCCCTGGCCAGGGCTGATCAGAGATTTGCTGGTAAGTGTTACCAGTAGTTTCTCGACCCGTTATGAGCCTCACATCGGCACGACTTATCGGTTATTGGGGTCTGACGTTTACCACCCCTAGACTTGATATGCGACATATCAGACGATCAGACCGGACTGTACGGTAAGTGTTACGGGTTGGATTCACAGGAGTGTGAGCGGGCTAGCTCGTCGATCTTCTGATCGTTCAATACCCGGATGGCCGTTACGTTTAGCAGACTGCTTGCGGCTTGTGGGTGATTGATATGATCATCATCTGCTGCCGGCGTATTGACGAGTCTTTAGAGTCCTACACAGAGGTTTCCTGGCTCAAGCGAAACGAAATAGGAGCGCATATGAGATATGTGCAGGACCGAGAATAATGCATGTATGTGATACCGTATTTCATTCTCGCGATGGATGTATCGATTGGTTATATTCGATATAACCTAGATATCGAATCAAGGATTGATTCGATAAGCCGATACATAGGATACTAGTCGGTTATATGCGATATGACCGGATCGTTAAATCAAGTGTTGATTTAATGATTTAATGTATAATTATATATTTGATATATTACTTTGCATTAGCTAGTATTAGTTCACTTTAAATGGATTTTCTCACTTGATGTGCAAGTTGTATATGTGATATATTTTTGTGCACATCTTTGTATCATGTTTGATGATGCTTGCTCATTTGGTTAAGTGTAAAGAATTAAACCTAGGTTAAGAAAGTGATTAGGGTTTTAATTATCCATTCTTTTATTTATTGATTTTGGAAAAAGAATGGGATACGAATACAAAATGGTTGCTTTCATTCTTGAACCTTTGTGAAGCTTCATGAAGCTTTGACCAAAGTGACCAATTTGTCTTCATGCTTAACCCTAACCACTCTTCTAACCTTGGTCAATTCTCTACACCTAACCATGGTTCCTATTATGATAAGTATTCATTTCTTTTTCGTTTTTAAAAAACTTATCATAATATTTCCTTCTTCTTGATCTTCTTCTTCAAGAAAGAAAGCTTGATGCCATCAATGGCAACTTGAGTTCTAAAGTGAGAAATCCAATTCTAAAGTGAACCCACCTCCTATTTCTTCACCCTCTACCTCTTGCCAAGTTGTTTTGGGTGTTTTCTTCACAAGTTTCACAGATTTGTGAAGTCGGAGCTTGAACTTGTGATGCCTCGACGTAGATCATCCTCGGCACGAAGCCGACGACCTAGTCCGCCCATTTCTCCGATGAAGCCGACGATTGAGTTCGGGATTCAAGATGGACAGCGAGAGGAAGCCTACGTGGAGCCAAGGAAGTGGAGAACCGGATCTACAAAGGTTGTAGCCTCTCTCCTTTAGTTAAGTTGTTAACTAGATTCGTATATCGCCTAAACTTCTAGTCAACGATCCGTATTAGGGTTTCTCGGCACCCGTAAAATTTTAAATTGGCATGGTTGATACCTTGTGAGACTTCATTAGCGTGCCTAGAAAGCCTAAAGTGGTATCAGAGCCTAGCTAGAGCCTTAGGCGAAGTCTAGACGACGTTTGAAACCCGAACGAACCCGAAACCCTAAAACCCAAGTGCTCTCTGGACTTTTTCTAAAATCAGGGATTTTTCCATATTAAAAATGCTTAAAAAATTCAGCAGGGAAATCTAGGAATTATGATGTAAAATTTATACCATGAACTGTAAAGAGTGCGGCGGAACCGCGGCAGAAGCCTGGCTTCTGCGGCGGTTCCGCAGCTATATGATGACATCATCACTCCTATTTTGCACAGTAATTACTATTTTATTATGCTGAATTTTCTGGGAATTTTTAATTTGACTCAAGAGTTGAGTGTTTTGGGGTTGTATTGGGAATCGACGATTCGATCGGATTATCAAATCTTGTCTATGTGGCTTTCCGGATAACTTTAGAATATGTTAAAAAGTTCGACCGGATATAAATACCCAACTTTTCCCCTGCCAGAAAATTTCCAAGTGTTGGATTTTTCTGTGGTTTTAAGGACGTTCTGAGTAGTGCAAGTAACGCGATGGTCCCTCTAGAAGACAACAAACCTTAACTCGATTATGTGACCGTCTTGAACTGCCCTTTGAACCTTCGGGTTTGGGGCAATACGGCATGCCACATGTGAGGCGTTGGCTTGACCCTTCTACGGCTGGACCGTTGGTACTGAGGCATGAAGTGAATGTCTTTGAACCTATTTCATGTGTTGAACGGTTTCGGGAAAACTTGGGTGTTCGAATGTTCGATCGGAAAGTTTAATATATTCTATTTATCCGGAATGGGATACAATAATTGGAATTCACAAACAGTTATGAGATAACTGAATGAATGTTATAAATCTAGCGGTTTAGTTTCACTTGATATTGAAAAGAGTTTTCGATAATGAGACTAAAATGCGGGGTTTATAACTGTTAGGCATGTGATGTCTAAGTATTTCATTTGATTAGGCATGTGATGTCTAAAGAGGTTGCGGATTCCAACTGTTGTAGTTTTACACTTTCTTTTCTGTGACCGTAACTGTAATATGTGATATCGCCGGTTTCGTTGCTATATGTCAACGACAATTGGGATGCGCATATTTACTTACGTTGATGACATGTGATGTTATGTGTTGCTGGATATGTTATATTGGATCGTCGTGTTTGAATAGCCGGGGGTTTTTATGTGAGATGAGTGTTTTTCATTTTCATTCATGTAAAAACTTGTATGTAATATTCTTTTATTGGGGCACTTCCAGGTTGCGGAAGTCGTCACCTTTTGTATATTATTTACTTTTTCGCATTAGGATAGACCCAAGGAGGGGAGCACAAGTAACCGGGTTCTGGGGTTCAGTGGGAGACCAACTCGAGGAGTCGAGTCCGGGTCTCCTAACCCAAGAATTGGCAGGGTTGCTTGCCGCTCTCGTAGGGGTCTACGGGTGTGGGATTGGCTATTCATCACGACCGTGGAATCCGTGTTTTATACTGGCTCGTATTGAAAACACGGACGTCCTAGTATATCCAATATTTCATATGATATTTTCTGCTGCGATATCTGTGATGTGATCATGTGATGTTCTGTGATAGATACAGTATACAGTATATATGATATATTATATAGACGTTACTTATGTTTTGCACCCGCACTAGCCCTGCCCTGCTCTGTCGTTAGTTACCTAACCTAACGGTGCACGAGGGGACATCGAGGCGAATGCGGATGGCATAAGTGTATGTCGTATTTATCTGTGATGTTTAGGTATTTAAATGATGGGACTTCATTAATGTGATTAATGAAAGAAAAGAAACCTAAGATGTTGTAGAATCAAATTTTTAACAAAACAGGTAGCTACAGTTCTTGCTTTGCATAGCGGTATATGTGATATATCCTGCACCTTATTCGATGAGGAAAGGACCGAGATCCCTTCACCGGGAGTGACTCCTTTAGCAATAACTGGCAGATGCTACACACTCGGTTTGCTTTTGACTGCTTCTATAGTTTCTGCTTTGCATAGTGATATATATGATATATCCTGCACCTCATTCGACGAGGAAAGGGCCGACGATCCCTTCACCGGGAGTGACCCCTTTAGCAAAACTAGAAAAGCCTCAAAATCACTCCATTTCAAAACTTCATTTGATTCTACAACGATATCAAGTTCATTACACTCATGGTTTTTTCTGAAAGAACCTGCGTAGCCCTCCGTCATTTCAGATAGATATTATTTAGTATTCGTGCTATGTTTGTTGACTTAGTCAAGGCATAGTGTATGGTAGCTAAATTATGTTTATCTGTAACAACATGAGATGTGATTGGATAAGAGCATTCGCGCGGCCTTGTTGACTCAGTCAAGGGTCGTACGAGTGGGTTTAATTCAATCGGGAAATGTACGGGTTGAACTTGACTTGCGATTTATGGTTTGTTGACTTAGTCAAGGTCATTGATCGCTAGGGGCAAAAGCATTATCGGGAATTTCAAGTGTTAAAATTTGCAATGAGATTGCATACCTTCTATGAGATAGTTGGATCCCGATACCCACTGCGAGTAAGAGTTACTCTTGGGAGAGTTTTGCACACTACAATTAGCCGATCAAGTAGGTGTCTAGAAAGGTGTCAACGGGGTTACGCCTCTGGGAAAACGAGGTTTACATTAATTAGGTTCGTGCGAAAGCACGGGGGACCTCCCTCAAAGTACCGACACTGGCCTGGCTGAAAGATCGACGAAGTTGTAGGGTGTAATTAATCCCGGCTAGTCTTTTCTTTTAGGGTTTGAAGGAAGATTTGATAAAAACCAGTGGGAGCCATCCTGATTAGATAAGATAATAACCAATCTGATCTTGCAAGAGCATACGCTAAAGTGTTTTCTTCTCTCTCTCTCCAGGTAGCGACCATTTCATGCCCTAATAAAGATAATAATATGGATGTATTGACCGAACCCGCATGTTATACTGTGCAGGGGAACGTTGGACCCGTTCTATCTTATAAATGTTATAAGGCTGAATAGGAAACAGGAGAATATCTAGATTCTCACGCCGCCCAAACGGAGAGCGTGCATGATGATGCACCTTCTTCGGGTGTGTTTGTTATTGAGAACTGTTTCTCAGTTCACCCTACGTCCTGGGTATTAGATACCGGATCAGGATCCCATATATGTAAGCAGTTACATGGGCTACGGAAAGGTAGAGAACTGGGAAAAGGTGATCATTCCGTTCAAGTAGGGAATGGGGCAAATGTTGCTGCCAAAGCAGTTGGCATATATCACCTGGTATTACCAAATGGTGATACACTAGTCCTGAATGAGTGCTATTATATACCGAACATGATGTGCAACATTATATCAATTTCTTTATTAAGTAAAGAAGGATATAATTTTGTAGTAAAGGATAATGTTATGAACATATTCCCAGATCAAAAGTTGATTGCATCAGGCTCGCTACATAATGGAATATTCATTCTCAATCAAAATACAGTCTTCAATATACAAAACACACACAAGAGGAAAAGCTCAGAAATGAACGAATCCTTCTTGTGGCACTGTAGACTTGGCCATATCAATGAGACACGTCTAGCTAAGTTGCATAAGAATGGATATTTGAATTCATTCGAATTATCATCTTATGACACTTGCCATTCATGTCTCAAAGGAAAAATGACCAAAACTCCGTTTACGGGACACGGAGCAAGAGTTACAGAACTCTTGGGACTGGTGCATAGTGATGTATGCGGTCCTATGTCTACACACGCCAGAAATGGTTCTTCCTACTTCATTACATTCACTGACGATCTCTCTAGATACGGGCATGTGTTCCTGTTGAAACACAAGTCTGAAGCTTTTAAGAAATTCAAAGAATATAAGCACGAGGTAGAGAACCAAACGGGCAAAAGTATTAAGATTCTTCGATCTGATCGAGGAGGTGAATACTTAAGCAGTGAATTCCTGGATTATCTAAAAGAGAATGGGATTCTCTCTCAGCTTACTCCTCCTTATACACCACAGCACAACGGTGTATCGGAACGAAGGAATCGCACCCTATTAGATATGGTGCGTTCAATGATGAGCAATGCTGAGTTACCTATTTCCTTTTGGGGATATGCGCTTGAGACAGCCATATACCTATTGAATCTGGTTCCGTCTAAATCTGTACCTACCACACCATATGAGATATGGAGTGGGAAGAGACCATATTTTAAACGAATTAAGATATGGGGTTGTCCGGCCTATGTCAAAAAGCAAAATCCGGACAAACTCGAGGCACGATCAGTCCTTTGCAAGTTTGTGGGATATCCTAAGAATTCTCAAGGATATTTTTTCTACCAAGCTGAGGAACAAAGAGTGTTTGTTGCTCAACATGCCACCTTTTTGGAAAGGGAATTTCTTGCAAAAGAAATTAATGGCAAAGAGGTAGAGCTGGAAGAGGTTCCAGCACCACAAACTGCAACTAATGATTTAGTAGAACCAGAGGATTCAGTGGTGCCCGACGTACCCCAGCCTCTCCGCCGATCTAGTAGGGTTTCTCGACCACCTGAGAGATACTATGGTTTTCTCATTGATGGTGGCAGTGAGGATTGCATCATAGAGGATGATGACCCAACTAGCTTCGAGCAGGCCATCACGAGTGGGGACTCAGTGAAATGGCTGGATGCTATGCGGTCCGAGATGGAATCCATGTACACCAACAAAGTATGGACTTTGGAAGTTGCTCCTGAAGGGGTAAAACCCATTGGGAGCAAGTGGATCTTCAAGAAAAAACTTGGTGTAGATGGGAAAGTGGAGACTTTCAAAGCTAGACTTTTAGCAAAGGGTTTTCGTCAAAGACCAGGTGTGGACTATGACGAAACCTTTTCTCCAGTGGCTATGCTTAAATCCATCCGAATCATGCTTGCCATCGCTGCATATCATGACTATGAAATCTGGCAAATGGATGTTAAGACCGCCTTTCTAAATGGTGATTTAGAAGAGTGCGTGTACATGACTCAGCCAGAGGGCCTCATAGACAGTGGGAGCAGCGGGAAGGTGTGCAAGCTGCTTAAATCCATTTATGGATTAAAGCAAGCATCGCGGAGTTGGATCATCTGCTTTGACGTCGTTATCAAAGAGTTTGATTTCGTCAAAAACCCAGATGAACCTTGTATTTACAAGAAGGTGGCAGAGAGTAAGGTTGTCTTCCTCGTATTGTACGTGGACGACATACTCTTGATAGGAAATGATATTCCTATGCTGCAATCGGTCAAGCTCTTCTTATCACAAAGATTCTCAATGAAAGATCTTGGTGATGCCTCCTGCATATTAGGAATTAGGATCTATAGAGATAGATCCAAACGGATATTAGGATTATCCCAATCCAGGTACATTGACACCATACTAAAGAGGTTTAGTATGGAAGAATCCAAGCGTGGGAACTTGCCCACAATCTCTGGAGTCACTCTCTCCAAAGAGATGTCTCCCAAGACTAATTTGGAGGGAGCTCGCATGCAAGGGATACCCTATGCTTCAGCTGTAGGCTCTATCATGTATGCGATGCTATGTACCAGACCCGATGTTGCATACTCACTAAGTATAGTGAGCAGGTATCAAGCTGATCCTGGAGAGAGTCACTGGACAGCTGTGAAGAGCATTCTCAAGTACTTGCGAAGGACTAAAGAGACGCTCTTGGTGTATGGTAACGGAGAACTCCAAGTGGAGTCCTTTACCGATTCGAGCTTCCAGAGTGATAAGGACGACTCTAAGTCGCAGTCGGGCTTTGTCTTTACCCTTTACGGAGGGGCGGTTAGCTGGAAGAGTTCCAAGCAGGAAACCGTGGCAGACTCGACGATGGAGGCTGAATACATCGCTGCCAACGATGCTGCCAAAGAGGCTGTCTGGATCAAGAAGTTCATTACTGAACTTGGAGTGGTTCCATCCATTGAGCATCCAATACCTTTGTATTGCGATAACAATGGAGCGGTGGCTTTGGCCAAGGAACCTAGGTCCCATCAGCGATCCAGGCATATTCTGAGGCGGTATCACCTGATCCGGGAGATAGTTGATCGCCGGGAGATCGAGGTCAGGAGGGTTGACACGAAGAACAACATGGCGGATCCACTCACGAAGGCCATTCCCCAGATACAGTTTGAGAGACTCTTCGGGATGCTCGGTATGCGATACTACAGCAGCTGGCCCTAGTGCAAGTGGGAGATTGTTAGTTGTATGTATGCCCTAGAGGCCAGTATTGTACAGATGATGTATATTATATTGGATGCTTGGACATATATAGAGATGACTTTCTTGCTCGATATGATAGTATGCTATCTGGTTACTCTTTATCTTAACATGTACACTTGTCTCTTTATACTGTCTTATAGTTACATGTTGGTAAAGCCCTTAGGATGTGTACTTGACTACCTGGACTATGATGCAGATCATACTAGTGGGGACATGGTAGTCCATAGGTACATCATTCAAGGTCCCTAGTCATGGGTATATCGAGACGGGGCATCGATATACCAGTGTAGACTAGCGTATACGCTTCTCGACCCATGAGATGGGCGATGGATGATCCCATATCCATTGGTGTTTGACATCAGAGATGGTGTACGGGTGCTCAGTGGAGACTGGGTACACTGGACGGACTCGCCGAGAACTCCCAGATGGTATTATACCTCATGTCAGATGGCAGTTCTCAGGTGACACTTATGCAGGTTAGTCTGTAGACCCGAGATCGTTATAGAGTCTTGTGTGATTCCCACTGTGCTTTGATCTCCACCTTACCACGTTCATGAGGGCGTGCAAAATGGTGGTCTTTGGGTACAGTCCCGAGTCACATGGAGGCAATGAGCGATAGGAGGGGTTTCGTCTCTCCCGGTATTGGGGGTTGATGTTGCGCTGTGCTCGATTGGCCGTAACAGGGAAGTCCCTGGGCAGGGCTGATCAGAGATTTGCTGGTAAGTGTTACCAGTAGTTTCTCGACCCGTTATGAGCCTCACATCGGCATGACTTATCGGTTATTGGGGTCTGACGTTTACCACCCCTAGACTTGATATGCGACATATCCGACGAACAGACCGGACTGTACGGTAAGTGTTACGGGTTGGATTCACAGGAGTGTGAGCGGGCTAGCTCGTCGATCTTCTGATCGTTCAATACCCGGATGGTCGTTACGTTTAGCAGACCGCTTGCGGCTTTTGGGTGATTGATATGATCATCATCTGCTGCCGGCGTATTGACGAGTCTTTAGAGTCCTACACAGAGGTTTCCTGGCTCAAGCGAAACGAAATAGGAGTGCATATGAGATATGTGCAGGACCGAGAATAATGCGTGTATGTGATACCGTATTTCATTCTTGCGATGGATTTATCGATTGGTATATTCGATATAACCTAGATATCGAATCAAGGATTGATTCGATAAGCCGATACATAGGATACTAGTCGGTTATATGCGATATGACCGGATCGTTAAATCAAGTGTTGATTTAATGATTTAATGTATAATTATATATTTGATATATTACTTTGCATTAGCTAGTATTAGTTCACTTTAAATGGATTTTCTCACTTGATGTGCAAGTTGTATATGTGATATATTTTTGTGCACATCTTTGTATCATGTTTGATGATGCTTGCTCATTTGGTTAAGTGTAAAGAATTAAACCTAGGTTAAGAAAGTGATTAGGGTTTTAATTATCCATTCTTTTATTTATTGATTTTGGAAAAAGAATGGGATACGAATACAAAATGGTTGCTTTCATTCTTGAACCTTTGTGAAGCTTCATGAAGCTTTGACCAAAGTGACCAATTTGTCTTCATGCTTAACCCTAACCACTCTTCTTACCTTGGTCAATTCTCTACACCTAACCATGGTTCCTATTATGATAAGTATTCATTTCTTTTTTGTTTTTAAAAAACTTATCATAATATTTCCTTCTTCTTGATCTTCTTCTTCAAGAAAGAAAGCTTGATGCCATCAATGGCAACTTGAGTTCTAAAGTGAGAAATCCAATTCTAAAGTGAACCCACCTCCTATTTCTTCACCCTCTACCTCTTGCCAAGTTGTTTTAGGTGTTTTCTTAACAAGTTTCACAAATTTGTGAAGTCGGAGCTTGAACTTGTGATGCCTCGACGTAGATCATCCTCGGCACGAACCCGACGACCTAGTCCGCCCATTTCTCCGATGAAGCCGACGATTGAGTTCGGGATTCAAGATGGACAGCGAGAGGACGCCTACGTGGAGCCAAGGAAGTGGAGAACCGGATCTACAAAGGTTGTAGCCTCTCTCCTTTAGTTAAGTTGTTAACTAGATTCGTATATCGCCTAAACTTCTAGTCAACGATCCGTATTAGGGTTTCTCGGCACCCGTAAAATTTTAAATTGGCATGGTTAATGCCTTGTGAGACTTCATTAGCGTGCCTAGGAACCCTACAGGATGATCCCATATCCATTGGTGTTTGACATCAGAGATGATATATGGGTGCTCAGTGTAGACTCGGTACACTGGACGGACTCGCCGAGAACTCCCAGATGGTATTATACCTTACGTCAGATGGCAGTTCTCTGGTGACACTAGTACAGAGTAGTCTGTTGACCCGAGATCGTCATAGAGTCTTGTGTGATCCCCACTGTGCTTTGATTTCCACCTTACCACGTCCAAGAGGGTGTGCAAAATGGTGGCTTTTGGGTACAGTCCCGAATCATATGGAGGTAATGAGCGATAGGAGGGAATTCGTCTCTTCCGGTATAGGGAGTTGATGTTGCGCTGTGTTCGATTGACTATAACCGAAAATCCCTGGCCAGGGTTGCTGAGATTTACTGGTAAGTGTTATCAGTAGTATCTCGAACTGTTATAGACCTTATATCGACACGACTTATCAAGCTATTGGGGTCTGACGTTTACTACCCCTAAGCGAGATATGCGACATATCAGAAGACGAGACCGGACTGTACGGTAAGTGTTACTGGTTGGATTCACAGGAGTGTGAGCGGGTTTGCTCGTCGGTCTTCGGATCGTTCAATACCCGGGTGGCCGTTACGTTTAGCAGACCGCTTGCGGCTTGTGGGTGCTTGATATGATCATCATCTGCTGCCGGCGTATTGACGAGTCTTTAGAGTCCTATACAGACGTTTCCTGGCTCAAGCGAAATGAAATAGGAGCGCATATGAGATATGTGCGGGACCGAGAATAATGCGTGTATGTGATACCGTATTCTATTCTCACGATGAATGTATCGATTGGTTGTATGCGATATAACCTAATTATCGAATCGAGGATTGATTCGATAAGTCGGTACATTGGATATTAGTCGGTCATATGCGTTATGACCGGATCATTAGATCAAGCGTTGATTTAATGATTTAATGTATAATTATATATTTGATATATTACTTCACATTAACTAGTATTTGTTCACTTAAGATGGATTTTCTCACTTGATGTGCACATTGTATATATGATATAGTTTTGTGCACTAGTTTGTATCATGTTTGATGATACATGCAAACAGGAGTGTGCATGATTAAACCATGGTTATGTTAATGGTTAGGGTTTTGATTTACTTATTTATTTATTCTCTTTATTCTTTTTGGCAAAAGAAAAGGAAATTGTGGCTTTTTTTGTTTTACACATGAAGCTTCTTGAAGCTTTGAATAAGTCCACTATTTTTGTTTCATGCTAAACCTAAACATTCACCTAACCCTAGTTTATTCTCTACACTAAACCATGGTTGCTAATATGATAAGAATGACTTTATTTTCTTTTTGGAGAATACTTATCATAATATCTTCTTCTTCTTCTTCTTTTTCTTCTTCAAGAAGAAAGAAGCTTGCTAGCTTCAATGGTGATTTGAGAAAAAGAGTGAGAAATCCAATTCTAAAGTGAACCCACTACCTATTTCTTCATCCTCTACCACTTGCCAAGTAGTATAGGGTGTTTTCTTCACAAATTTCATGGCTTGGTGAAGTTGGAGCTTGATCTTGTGTTGCCTCGACGTAGATCATCTTCGGCATCGAAGTCGACGACCTAGCCCGCCCATTTCTCCGATGAAGCCGACGCTAGAGCCCGGGATCCGATGATCGCAGCGAGGGGACATCATCACGGAGCTATGGAGGTGGAGGAACGGATCTACAAAGGTTGTATTTTCGTTCACACTTAGCAGTAAAGTTGTTTACTATTTGCGTGTTTCGCCTAATCTCTAGTCAATGATCGCATTAGGGTTTCTCGGCACCGGAAATTTTTGAATTTGGCATGGTTGATGCCTTGTGAGACCTCCTTAGAGTGCCTAGGAACCCTACAGTGGTATCAGAGCCTAGCTAGAGCCTTAGGCGATGAGTAGACGAAGTTAGAAACCCGAACGAACCCGAAACCCTAATCTGAAACCCTTCTCTGTGCATTTTTTGAAATCGGGGATTTTTGAGAATTAAAAATATGCAGAAAAATCAGCAGGCTTTTTTATGAATTACTGTGAAGCACGTGCTCCTGATTTTACCAAAGCGCGGCGGAACCGCGGCACGAGCATGGATCGTGCGGCGGTTCCGCGGCCATATAGTCACTTCAGGATTTGAAATTTGCACAGTAATTCCTATCGGTTAGTGCTGTATTTTCTGGGAATTTTTAACTTCTACTCAAGAGTTGAGTTTTCTGGGTTGTATTGGGGACTCAGTGTTTCGATCGGGAAGTTTAACTTCGTCTGTGTATTTCCGGATAATTTTGGAAAATCATGAAAAGTTCGACCGGATATAAATACCCAATTTTTCCCCTGTTGGGAAATTTCCAAGTGTTGGATCTTTCCGTAGTTTAATGACGTTCTATGTAGTGCAAGTAACGCGATGGTCCCTCTAGAAGACAACAAACCTTAACTCGATTATGTGACCGTCTTGAACTGCCCTTTGAACCTTAGGGTTTGGGGCAGTACGGCGTGCCACATGTGAGGCGTTGGCTTGACCCTTCTACGGCTGGACCGTTGGTACTGAGGCATGAACTGGATGTTTTTAAACTTGTTTCATGTGTTGAGCTGTTTCGGGAAAACTTGGGTGTTTGAATGTTTGATCGGAAAGTTTAACAGTTTCTATTTATCTGGAATGGGATACAATACTTGGAATCCACAAGGAGTTATGAGATAACTGATATGAATGTTATAAACATAGCACTTTTGTCTCGCTTGATCGGTTGCTACGGAGTTTTGATGCGATCAAAAGTCCGTCGCAATCGCGTAGCGTACGCGGATACTCGTCGGATAAACTTAATAGACAGCTACACCCCATAGCCCCGATCAAGTGACTGTAGGAGAACCCCGTCGCTGAGAGCATCCGTTCGGGTGCTCGCGGCAGCGGTGTTCCGCCTTAGTGCACTTCGTCGACGGTATCGGGGGTGCGTCCGTCTACTAAAGTTTGCGACAAGCATTCGATTAGTTTTTCGGGAATCTTGTTGAATTGCCCGACTTGATATTGAAAAGTGTTTTCGATAATGAGACTAAAATGCAGGGTTTATAATTTTTAGGCATGTGATGTCTAAGGAATTCATTTGGTTTAGGCATGCGATGTCTAAGGAGGTTGCGGATTCCAACTGTTGTAGTTTTACACTTTCTTTTCTGTGACCGTAAGTGTAATATGTGATATCGCCGGTTTCGTTGCTATATGTCAACGACAATTGGGATACGCATGTTTACTTACGTTGATGACATGTGATGCTATGTGTTGCTGGATATGTTATATTGGATCGTCGTGTTTGAATAGCCGGGTTTTTTTTATGTGAGATGAGTGTTTTTCATTTTCATTCATGTAAAAACTTGTATGTAATATTCTTTTATTGGGGCACTTCCAGGTTGCGGAAGATGTCACCCATTGTATATTATTTACTTTTCCGCACTAGGATAGACCCAAGGAGGAGGGCACAAGTAACCGGGTTCTGGAGTCCAGTGGGAGACCAACTCGAAGAGTCGAGTCCGGGTCTCCTAACTCTAGAATTGGTAGGGTTTCTTGCCGCTCTCGTAAGGGTCTTGGGGTGTGGGTTTGGCTATTCATCGCGACCGTGGAATCCGTGTTTTATACTGGCTCGTATTGAAAACACGGACGTCTTAGTATATCCAATATTTCATATGATTCTTCTGCTGCGATATCTGTAATGTGATCATGTGATGTTCTGTGATAGATACAGTATATAGCATATATGATATATTATATAGACGTTACTTATGTTTTACACCCGCGCTAGCCCTGTCCCGCTCTGCCGTTAGTTACCTAACCTAACGGTACATGAGGGGACATCGAGGCGAATGCGGATGGCATAAGTGTACGTCGTTTTTATCTGTGATGTTTAGGTAACTTAAATGATGGGACTTCATTAATGTGATTAATGAAAGAAAAAAAAACCTAAAGATGTTGTGGAATCGAATTTCAAAATAAAACAGGTATCTACAGTTCTTTCTTTGGATCGCGGTGTTCCTTGTAGAACATCCTGCACCTTATTCGATAGGGAAAGGACCGAGATCCTTTCACCGGGAGTGACTCCTTTAGCAATAACTGGCAGATGCTACAACCTTCGGTTTTTCTTTTGATTGCTTCTATAGTTTCTACTTTGCACAGTGATATATATGATATATCCCGCACCTCATTCAACGAGGAAAGGACCGACGATCCCTTCACCGGGAGTGACCCCTTTAGCAAAACTAGAAAAGCCTAAAAAACACTCCATTTTAAATTCATTCGATCCTACAACGATATCAAGTTCATTACGCAATAGGTTTTCTGAAAAACCTGTCGTAGCCCTCCGTCATTTCAGATAAATAGTAGTTAGTATTCGTGCTACGTTTGTTGGCCTTTGTCAAGGCGTAGTGTGCGGTAGCTAACTGGTGCTTATCTGCTTATGCATATGATGCAGATTGGGTTAGGGTAGTCGTGCGACCTTGTTGGCCTTTGTCAAGGGTCGTGCGGGTGGGTTTAATTCAATCAGGAAATGACGGGTTGAACGTGACTAGCATCCTATGGTTTGTTGGCCTTTGTCAAGGTCATAGGAGGTTAGGGGCAAAATTATCGGGAATTTCAAGTGTTGAAATTTGCAATGAGATTGCATACCTTCTATGAGATAGTTGGATCCCGATACCTACTGCGAGTAATTGTTACTCCTGGGAGAGTTTTACACATTACAATTAGCCAATCAAGTAGGTGTCTAGAAAGGTGTCAACGGGGTTACGCCTCTGGGAAAACGAGGTTTACATTAATTAGGTTCGTGCGAAAGCACGGGGGACCTCCCTCAAAGTACCGACACTGGCCTGGCTGAAAGATTGGCGAACTTGTAGCGTGTAATTAATCCCGGCTAGTCTTTCCTTTTAGGGTTTGAAGGAAGATTTGATAAAAACAGTGGGAGCCATCCTGATTAGATAAAATAATAACCAATCTGATCATGCAAGAGCATACGCTGAGTGTTTTCTTCTCTCTCTCTCCAGGTAGCGACCATATCACGCCTTAATCAAGATAATAATACGGATTATTGACCGAACCTGCTTGTTATACTGAGCTGGGGAACGTTGGTCCTGCTCCAACTTATAAATGTTATAAGACAGAGCAGGAAATAGGGGAATACCAAGATTCCCATGCCGCCCAAACGAAGAAAGTGCATATGATGCATCTTCTTCGGGTGTGTTCATTACAAAGAACTGTTTCTCTGTATCCTCTACGTCCTGGATATTTGATACCGGATCAGGATCCCAGATATGTAATCTATTACATAGGGCTACAGATAGGTAGAGAACTGAGAACGGGTGATAAGTTTCATGAGACAGAAAACGGGGCAAGTGTTGCAGCCAAGTCTGTTGGTCACTGTCACCCTGTATTACCAATACATTGATTCTGAACGGATGTTATTAGATACCGAACCTGATATACAAAATCATATCAGTCTCTTTATAGGTAAAGAAATGATAAAATTTTGTATTGTTGGATAATGTTTTGAACATTTCCTATATCAAAAGTTGATCGGTTCAGGCACGTTATCTAAAAGCATTGATGTTCTAAATCAAACTACGATTCTTAGTATACGGAACACACACAAGAGGAAGAGTTCAGAAATGAACGGATCCTTCTTGAGGTATTGTAGACTAGGTCATATCAATGTGAACCGACTAGCTGGAGTTACATAAAGATGCATATTTAAATTAGTTTGAATTTACATCTTGTGAAACTCGCCAGTCATGTCACAAAGATAAGATGACCATAGCTCTGTTTATTGGAAACAGAGAAAGAGTAAGTGAACTCTTGGGATGATACATGTTGATGTATGTAGGTCCCCTGTCTACACATGACAAGACCGGTTCTTTGTACTTCATTACATTCTCTGATAATCTCTCAAGATTCAGACATATGTTCCTGTTGAAACACAAGTCCGAACCTTTTGAGATATTCGCAGAATATAAATTAGAAGTAGAGAACCAAACATCGGGTATAAGTATTATGTCCTATGATAAGATCAGGGAGGAGAATACTTGTGCATAGAATTCCTGGACTATTCTAAAGGAGAACGAGATTCTCTCTCAGCATTACTCATCCGTATACACCATAGCACGATGGTATATCGGGGCGGAGCAATCACACCCTATATGATATGGTGCTCTATGATGAGTACTGCTGAGTTACCTTTTTCCTTTTGGGAGTTATGCACTTAAGAAGCTGCATACCTATTGAATAGGGTTCAAATCAAATCAGTTGCCTACCACTTCATATGTGATATGGAAAGGGAAGAGCCCATATCTTAAGTTTGTTAAGATTTGGGGTTGTCCGGCCTATGTCTAAAAAGCAAAATCCGGACAAGCTCGAGGCAAGGTCTGTTATGTAGAACTGGAAATGTTCCAGCTATACAAACTGCAGCTGATGAACCAAAAGATTCAGTAGATTCCAACGAACCTCAGCCTCTTCGCCGATCTAGTAGGGTTCCTCACCCACCTGAGAGATACTTCGGTTTCTCTATGACAGTGGGAGCGAGGAATGCATCATGAGATGATGACCCAACTAGTTTCGAGCTGGCCATCAGTAGTGGGACTCTGTAAGAATGGCTGGATGCTTAGCGATCTGAGATGGAATCCTTATACACCAACAAAGTATGGACTTTAGTTGCTTTATCTGAAGGGTTAAATCCCCATCAGGAGCAAGTATATCTTGAGAAGATTACTTGGTGTAGATGGAAAAGTTGAGACTTTCAAAGCTAGACTTGTTAAAAGTTTGCATCATTGACCAGGCGTGGATTATGATGAAACCTTTTTCGGTGGCTATGCTTAAGTCCATCCAGATCCTACTTGCCACGGCTACATACCATGACTATGACATCTGGCGGTTGGGTGCCATGACTACTTTTCTAAATGATGTTTTAGAAGAGTGCGTCTATAAGTACACAGTCAGAGGGCTTCGTAGACAGTGGGAGCAGCGGAAACGCGTGCAAGATGTTTTATGTAATAAAGCAGGCATCGCGGAGATGGAACGTCTGTTTTGATGTGTTAGTCAAAGAGTTTGACATCATCAAAATGGTAGATGAACCTTGTATAAACAAAAAGGTAGTAGAGAGTATGGTGGTGATCCTCGTAGAGTACGTGGATGACATACTCTTGTTAGGGAAGGAGTTTCCTATGCTACGCTCGATCAATCTCCGCTTATCACAAGGATTCTCCATATAGCATCATAAAGATACCTCCTGAATCCTGGATTTTGGATCTATGAGATAGATCTAAGTGGACCTTAGGATCCTCACTAGCTGTAGTGAGAAAGTATCAATTGGTCCTGGGGAGAATCACTGGAAGGGTTCCAGGGTGATAAGGACGACTGAATGTTAGTCGCAGGCATTGTCTTTACCCTCAATAAAGGGACGGTATGTTGTAAGAGTTCCAAGCTAGATACCGTGGCATACTAGAGGATAAAGGCTGGATACATCGCTACTTAAGATGCTACCAAAGAGGCAGTCTTGATGTATATTTGTTCATGAGATGAACTTAGTTCCTCCCATTGTGTGACAATGGAGTTGTGGCTTATGCTAAGGAACGTCCGTCCCATCAGTGATCCAGACATATTTTAAGGCAGTATCACCTGATCATGGAGATGGATGATCTCCAAGGTGATCTAGGTTAGGAGAGCAGACTCAGAGGATAACACGGCGAATCAACCCATGAAGGCCTATTCCCAGAGAGAGACTTTTATGGGATGGTTGAGTATGAGAGACTGCAACCACTGCTACAGATGGCCCTTGTGCAAGTAGGAGATTGTTAGTTATATGTATGCCCTAGAGGCCATTACTGTACATAGGATGTATATTGTAGTGGATGCTGGGACATATATAGGGAGCACTTTCTTGCTCGACATGATAGTATGCTATCTGGTTACTCTTTACCTTAACGTGTATATTGATTGTCTCTCTATTACATGTTGGTAAAGCCCTTAGGATGTGTACATGACTACCTGGACTATGATGCGGATCACACTAGTGGGGACATGGTAGTCCATAAGTACATCCTTCAAGGTCCCTAGTCGTGGGTGTATCGAGACGGGGCATCGATATACCAGAGTAGACTAGCGTATACCTTCTCGACCAATTCAGATGGGAGATGGATGATCCCATATCCATTCGTGTTTGACATCAGAGATTATATACGGGAGCTCAGTGTAGACTGGGTACACTGGACGGACTCGCCGAGAACTCCCAGATGGTATTATTCCTTACGTCAGATGGCAGTTCTCTGGTGACACTGGTACAGAGTAGTCTGTTGACCCGAGATCGTCAAAGAGTCTTGTGTGATCCCCACTGTGCTTTGATTTCCACCTTACCACGTCCAAGAGGGCGTGCAAAACGGTGGCTTTTGGGTACAATCCCGAGTCACATGGAGGCAATGAGCGATAGGAGGGGATTCGTCTCTCCCGGTATAGGGAGTTGATGTTGCGCTGTGTTCGATTGGCTATAACCGGAAATCCCTGGCTAGGGTTGCTGAGATTTACTGGTAAGTATTATCAGTAGTATCTCGAACTGTTATAGACCTTATATCGACACGACTTATCAAGCTATTGGGGTCTGACGTTTACCACCCCTAGGCGAGATATGCGACATATCAGACGACGAGACCGGACTGTACGGTAAGTGTTAATGGTTGGATTCACAGGAGTGTGAGCGGGCTTGCTCGTCGATCTTCTGATCGTTCAATAGCCGGGTGTCCGTTACGTTTAGCAGACCGCTTGCGGCTTGTGGGTGCTTGATATGATCATCATCTGCTGCCGGCGTATTGACGAGTCTTTAGAGTCCTACACAGAGGTTTCCTGGCTCAAGCGAAACGAAATAGGAGCGCATATGAGATATGTGCGGGACCGAGAATAATGCGTGTATGTGATACCGTATTCTATTCTCGCGATGAATGTATCGATTGGTTGTATGCGATATAACCTAGTTATTGAATCGAGGATTGATTCGATAAGTCGGTACATTGGATATTAGTCGGTCATATGCGTTATGAACGGATCATTAGATCAAGCGTTGATGTAATGATTTAATGTATAATTATATATTTGATATATTACTTTACATTAACTAGTATTTGTTCACTTAAGATGGATTTTCTCACTTGATGTGCACATTGTATATATGATATAGTTTTGTGCACTAGTTTGTATCATGTTTGATGATACATGCAAACAGGGGTGTGTATGATTAAACCATAGTTATGTTAATGGTTAGGGTTTTGATTTACTTATTTATTTATTCTCGTTATTCTTTTTGGCAAAAGAAAAGAAAATGGTGGGTTTTTTGTTTTACACATGAAGCTTCTTGAAGCTTTGAATAAGTCCACCATTTTTGTTTCATGCTAAACCTAACCATTCACCTAACCCTAGTTTATTCTCTACACTAAACCATGGTTGCTAATATGATAAGAATGACTTTATTTTCTTTTTGGAGAATACTTATCATAATATCTTCTTCTTCTTCTTCTTCAAGAAGAAAGAAGCTTGCTAGCTTTAATGGTGATTTGAGAAAAAGAGTGAGAAATCCAATTCTAAAGTGAACCCACTACCTATTTCTTCATCCTCTACCACTTGCCAAGTAGTATAAGGTGTTTTCTTCACAAGTTTCATGGCTTGGTGAAGTTGGAGCTTGATCTTGTGTTGCCTCGACATAGATCATCTTCGGCATCGAAGTCGACGACCTAGCCCGTCCATTTCTCCGATGAAGCCGACGCTAGAGCCCGGGATCCGATGATCGCAGCGAGGGGACATCATCACGGAGCTATGGAGGTGGAGGACCGGATCTACAAAGGTTGTATTTTCGTTCACACGTAGCAGTAAAGTTGTTTAGTACTTGCATGTTTCGCCTAATCTCTAGTCAACGATCACATTAGGGTTTCTCGGCACCGGAAATTTTTAAATTTGGCATGGTTGATGCCTTGTGAGACCTCCTTAGAGTGCCTAGGAACCCTACAGGGTGGGGTAATGGCTATTCATCACAACTGTGTAATCCGTCTTTCGTTGCAGGTTCAAAGGAAACGCGGATTGCTAGTATATATCCAATAATGTTCATCTGTGATCTGGAATGCCTATTATTGCGTCTGACGAATGTACAATATCTATATATGATAGCTATTTAGACGTCACTTATGTTTTATGCCCGTGCTAGCCCATCCCCCGCTCTGTCGTTAGTTAAGTAACCTAACGGGCGATGACGGGACCCAGTGGCGAATGCAGATGGCATAAAAGGACGTTGTATTTTCGTTGTTTCCTGCAATGATAGGTTAATTGATAGGAAGCATTATTTTAATGCATAGAAAATAAACCAAAGTTGAATCGTTGGAACAGTTTAAAAGAAACCACTCGGTTATTTTAAAACAGAGGATATTTTTTTATTGCGGAGCTTTAACCACTCCTTTTAAAAGCTATCAGGTTCCTTCGATCATATCAAGTTCACTACATTCACGGTTTCGCCAAAACCATTCGTAGCCCTCTGTCATTTCATTTGGGTATTCAGTAGTATTCAAGCTATGCATTTTGGCCAAAGTCAAGGCATAGTGTTTGGTAGCTGCTGGGTATTCATTTGTTGCATAGATAGATGAGTTAGTTTGGGACAGTCGTATTATCATTTGACCAAAGTCAGGGGTATGTATAGATGGGTTCAAATTAACAAGATAATGATGGGTAGAACTTGACATATGACTTATGACATTTTGACCAAAGCCAAGGTCATAAGAGCATGGGGCAGAAATTTATATTGGGAATTTCTAAAGAAACAGAAATTTGCAAAGAGATGCATACCATTTGAAGTTTGATGAATGTTGGTAGGATTCCATCAGCATTATCACACGATGATATTTGGATCCCGATCCTACTGTGAATATATGCTACTCATCAGGAGATTCGTCACTTAACGATCAATGCTATAAACCGAGTAGGTGCTGAGAAAGGTGTCAGCGGGGCTACGCCCCCAGAGAAAAGAGGTTATTTAATTAAGGAACTTCACGAAAGCATTGGAAAACCTCCCTCGAAGTATCGACACCGGCCTGGCTTAACGGTTAAGTAAGTATTGTACAGTGAGAATAGTCCTGGCTAGTTCTTTCTTTTTGGTTTGAGGAGGGATTCAAGAAATAGTGGGAGCCATCCAGTTTAGATAAACTAAAAACCACTCTAAACTTGCAAGAGTATCATGCTAAAGTGTTCTCTCTCTCTCTCTCTCCTAATTGCAGTGACCCAGATAATGACAGGACTTAAGTTACTACTAGAGAAAAATATATTGACATGGCCAAACTATAAAGATTGGCTGCAGAATGTCAAAATGGCTTTGACCTATGACAGATTGGGGTATGTCCTCACCGCTAAGGCACCTGCAGTCCCTGGTCCCAAATCCAGTAATGCGGATAAGGAAATCCGCAAAACCTGGGAGTTAGATTGCGCGAAGGCCAAGTGCATCATGCTTGCCTCGATGAATAATGAACATCTGAGAAGGCACGAGGATATGGATCTAGATGCCATATTTCTCCATACAAAGGAACTTTATGGAGAGCAATCTCGTATAAAAACATACGATACCTCAAAGAACATGTTTCAGGCGAGGTTGGCCGTTGGATCATCGGTAGGAGAACATGTCCTTAAGATGATTGGCTATATAGAAGAGCTCGCAGACCTTGGGACGACTTTGGATAATGAGCTCTATACAGACTTGATTCTCCAGTCCCTTCCTTCCACCTACGCCCAGTTTATTCTGAATTTCAACATTCAAAGAAAAGAAGTTGAACTTTCAGAACTCCTTAACATGTTGAGGAGTGCAGAGGGCACCTTGCAGAAGGCAAGGGATACACCCTCTATGTTTGTTCGCGGTGCTTCTTCTTCCGGGTCCAAGGCTAGGGCCAAAGGAAGGAAGAATAAGGCCGCCACCAAACCTAGAGGAGGTGATAGTAAGGTGGGAGCGAAGGGAAAGAAAAAGATTGTGGTACCAGTAATGGCCAAGGATGAGTGCTTTCATTGTCATAGGAAAGGGCACTGGAAGAAAGATTGCAAGGCGTGGAACGCTAAGAACCAGGAACCGAAGCTAGCTGTGGCTTCGACTTCAGGTGTGTTTGTAATTGAGAATTGTCAGTCAATCAACTCTACTTCCTGGGTATTGGATACCGGATCAGGATCTCATATATGCAATCCATTGCAGGCACTGAGAAACCGTAAGATGCTGAAGGTTGGTGATATGACCCTCCAGGTTGCTAATAGAGCTAGCGTGGGAGCTGTGTCCGTAGGGGATTATCACCTGGGATGGACGAGTGGACATATTTTGGTTTTACATAACTGTTTTTGTGTACCTAGTTTAACGTGTAATATCATATCAGTTTCCTTGTTATCAAATAAAGGTTATGATTTCACGCTTGTAAGCGATGTTGTTAACATCCACCTTAATCATAGTTTGATTGGGTCCGGTACACTGGATAACGGTATATATGTCTTTAACCAATTATAAATTTTCAATGTCCAGAACACACTAAAAAGAAAGTCTCCAGATTTAAATAAAGCTTTCTTATGGTATTATAGACTAGGTCACATCAATGAGACAAGGTTAACTAAGTTACATAGAGAAGGATATTTGGACTTGTTCGAATATCAAACTTATGCCACTTGTCAATCATGTCTCATAGGAAAGATGACAAAGACTCCATTCACTAGACATGGAGTAAGAGCGAGCGTGCTCTTAGGACTCATACACAGCGATGTATGTGGTCTAATGTCTACACATGCAAGAGGCGGTTTTTCCTATTTCATTACTTTTACGGATGATTACTCTATGTACGGATTCATTTTCTTGTTGAAACATAAATCCGAGGCTTTTGAGAAATTCCAAGAGTATAAGAATGAAGTAGAAAACCAAACCGGCAAAAGTATCAAGACACTAAGATCTGATCGAGGTGGTGAATACTTAAGTGACGAGTTCCTAGGTTACCTAAAAGAGAAAGGAATTCTCTCTCAGCTTACTCCTCCATACACTCCACAGCATAACGGTGTATCAGAGAGAAGAAATCGAACCCTATTGGATATGGTACGTTCCATGATGAGTAATGCTGAGTTACCGCGATCTTTCTGGGGTTATGCGCTAGAATCAGCGGCATATCTTCTGAACAGGGCTTCTACTAAGACTGTACCTACCACGCCATATCAGATGTGGAGTAGGAAGAAATCCCATCTTCAGCATATGAAGATATGGGGATATCCAGCTTTTGTTAAAAAGCAGCATGCGGACAAACTCGAGGCACGATCAGTACAGTGTAAGTTTGTGGGATATCCAAAGAACTCCAAGGGGTATTATTTCTATTACGCAGAGGAACAAAAGGTTTTTGTTTCTCGTAATGCCCATTTTCTAGAACAGCAGTTTATAGAAAAGGAAACAAGTGGGAGCGAAATAGAACTGGAAGAAATTCCAGAACCACAAACTACTACTGAAAGTTTGGTAAGACCAGTAGTTCAAGAAGAACAGGACATTCCCGCACCCCTCCGCAGGAGTAGTAGGCCGTCTCATCCGTCTGAGAGATACTATGGTTTTCTCATAGATGGGGATAGAGAGGATTGCGTCATTGATGATGATGAACCTACTAGCTTCCAGCAGGCCATCCAGAGCGGTGACACGGTACGATGGCTAGATGCAATGCGGACCGAAATGGAGTCTATGTACACCAACAAAGTATGGACTTTGGACTTTGCTCCAGATGGGGTAAAACCCATAGGATGCAAATGGATCTTCAAGAAAAAGATTGGTGTAGATGGACAGGTGGAAACCTATAAAGGTAGACTTGTTGCAAAGGGTTTTAGACCTGGTTTGGATTATGACTCTAAGGGGTATTATTTCTATTACGCAGAGGAACAAAAGGTTTTTGTTTCTCGTAATGCTCATTTTCTAGAACAACAGTTTATAGAAAAGGAAACAAGTGGGAGCGAAATAGAACTGGAAGAAATTCCAGAACCACAAACTACTACTGAAAGTTTGGTAAGACCAGTAGTTCAAGAAGAACCGGACATTCCCGCACCTCTCCGCAGGAGTAGTAGGCCATCTTATCTGCCTGAGAGATACTACGGTTTTCTCATAGATGGGGATAGAGAGGATTGCGTCATTGATGATGATGAACCTACTAGCTTCCAGCAGGCCATCCAGAGAGGTGACTCGGTACAATGGCTAGATGCAATGCGGACCGAAATAGAGTCCATGTACACCAACAAAGTATGGACTTTGGACTTTGCTCCAGATAGGGTAAAACCCATAGGATGCAAATGGATCTTCAAGAAAACGATTGGTGTAGATGGATAGGTGGAAACCTATAAGGCTAGACTTGTTGCAAAGGGTTTTCGTCAAAGACCTGGTTTGGACTATGACGAGACTTTTTCTCCAGTGGCTATGCTCAAATCCATTCGGGTCCTTCTTGCCATTGCTGCCTTCCTTGATTATGAGATCTGGCAGATGGACGTAAAGACGGCTTTTCTAAATGGTAATTTGGAAGAGTGCGTCTATATGAATCAGCCAGAAGACTTCAATCAGAGTGGGAGCAGCGGGAAAGTGTGCAAGTTGCTTAAGTCCATTTATGGACTAAAGCAGGCATCGCGGAGTTGGAACATCTATTTTGATGAAACGGTCAAAGAATATGACTTTATCAAAAATCCAGATGAACCATGTATATATAGTAAAATTGTAGCACGAACTGTTGTATTCCTCGTCTTATACGTGGATGACATTCTATTGATAGGAAATGACATTCCTATGCTACAATTTGTCAAAGGATTCTTGTCACACAGGTTCTCCATGAAAGACCTGGGAGATGCCTCTTACATTCTGGGGATCCGGATCTATCGTGATAGATCCAAGAGGATGTTAGGACTTTCGCAGTCCAGGTATATCAACACTATACTGAAAAGATTCAGTATGGAAGATTCAAAGTGCGGTAATCTACCGGCTTGTCACGGAATCACCCTCTCCAAAGAGATGTCTCCCAAGACTAATTTGGAAAGGGAACGCATTTCTATTATACCCTACGCTTCTGCGGTAGGCTCTATAATGTATGCGATGTTGTACACCAGACCAGATGTAGCTTACGCACTGAGAGTGGTAAGCCGGTATCAGTCAGACCCAGGGGAGAAGCACTGGATAGCAGTAAAGAACATTCTCAAGTACCTGAGAAGGACTAAGGAGATGCTCTTGGTTTACGGCGGAAAAGACCTCAAGATCGAGGCCTTTGCTGATTCTGGCTTCCAGAGTGATAAGGATGACTCCAAGTCCATGTCGGGTTATGTCTTTACCCTCAATGGAGGGGCGGTGTGCTGGAAGAGCTCCAAGCAGGACACCATTGCAGACTCGACGATGGACGTGGAGTATATTGCTGTTTGCGATGCCGCAAAAGAAGCGGTCTGGATGAAGAAGTTCCTAACAGAACTTCAGGTGGTTCCTACCATTATTGATCCAATACCTCTGTATTGCGACAACAACGGAGCTATAGCTTTAGCAAAGGAACCCAGGTCCCATAAGAAGACAAGACACATCTTAAGGCGGTATCACCTGATCAGGGAGATCGTAGATCGCGGGGAGATCGAGGTCCGGATGTTAGTTATATGTATGCCCTAGAGGCCATTACTATACATAGGATGTATATTGTAGTGGATGCTGGGACATATATAGGGAGGACTTTCTTGCTCGACATGATAGTATGCTATCTGGTTGATCTTTACCTTAACGTGTACACTGATTGTCTCCCTGTTACATGTTGGTAAAGCCCTTAGGATCTGTACTTGACTACTTGGACTATGATTCGGATCATACTAGTGGGGACATGGTAGTCCATAAGTACATCCTTCAAAGTCCCTAGTCGTGGGTGTATCGAGACGGGGCATCGATATACCAGAGTAGACTAGCGTATACCTTCTCGACCCATACAGATGGGCGATGGATGATCCCATATCCATTGGTGTTTGACATCAGAGATGATATACGGGTGCTCAGTAGAGACTGGGTACACTGGACGGACTCGCCGAGAACTCCCAGATGGTATTATACCTTACGTCAGATGACAGTTCTCTGGTGACACTGGTACAGAGTAGTCTGTTGACCCGAGATCGTCATAGAGTCTTGTGTGGTTCCCACTGTGCTTTGATTTCCATCTTACCACGTCCAAGAGGGCATGCAAAACGGTGGTTTTTGGGTACAGTCCCGAGTCACATGGAGGCAATGAGCGATAGGAGGGGATTCGTCTCTCCCGGTATAGGGGGTTGATGTTGCGCTGTGTTCGATTGGCTATAACCGGAAATCCCTGGCCAGGGTTGCTGAGATTTACTGGTAAGTGTTACCTGTAGTTTCTCGAATTGTTATAGACCTCATATCAACACGACTTATCGAGCTATTGGGGTCTGACGTTTACCACCCCTAGGCAAGATATGCGACATATCAGACGATCAGACCGGACTGTACGGTAGTGTTACTGGTTGGATTCACAGGAGTGTGAGCGGGCTTGCTCGTCGATCTTCTGATCGCTCAATACCCGGGTGGCCGTTATGTTTAGCAGACCGCTTGCGGCTTGTGGGTGTTTGATATGATCATCACCTGCTGCCGGCGTATTGACGAGTCTTTAGAGTCCTACACAGAGGTTTCCTGGCTCAAGCGAAACGAAATAGGAGCGCATATGAGATATGTGCGGGACCGAGAATATTGCGTGTATGTGATACCGTATTCTATTCTCGCGATGAATGTATCGATATGGTTGTATGCGATATAACCTAGTTATCGAATCAAGGATTGATACGGTAAGCCGATACATAGGATACTAGTCGGTTATATGCGATATGACCGGATCGTTAAATCAAGTGTTGATTTAATGATTTAATGTATAATTATATATTTGATATATTACTTTGCATTAACTAGTATTGGTTCACTTTAAAGGATTTTCTCACTTGGATGTACAAGTTGTATATGTGATATTCTTTTTGTGCATTTTATTGTATCATGTTTGATGATACATGTTTACTTGGTTAAGTGTAAAGAATTAAACCATGGTTAAACTTATGATTAGGGTTTTATTTCCTTTTCTTATTTATTTATCTATTTATTCATTTTGGAAATAATTAGAAAAGGCATTAAGAGAAAATGGTGGCTAATTTTGTTTCTAGTTGAAGCTTCATGAAGCTTTGACCCAAGTGACCATTTTGTCTCATGCTTAACCCTAACCATTCCATTCAACCATGATTAACTCTCTACACATTACCATGGTTAAGATTATGATAAGAATGATTTTATTATTCTTATTATAATACTTATCATAACATTATCTTCATCTTCTTTTTCTTCTTGACTTCAAGAAAACCTTTCTTCATTAATGGTGATTGATGAAAAAGAGTGAGAAATCCAATTCTAAAGTGAACCCACTTCCTATTTCTTCATCCTCTACCTCTTGCCAAGTAGTAGAGTGTGTTTCCTTCACAAGTTTTCTAGACTTGGTGAAGTTGGAGCTTGATCTAGCGATGCCTCGACGTAGATCATCTTCGGCACGTCGTCGATGACCTAGCCCGCTCTTTCTCCGATGAAGCCGACGCTAGAGCCCGGGATTTGATATGGACATCGGAGAGGACTTCATCACGGAGCCGTGGAGGTGGAGGACCGGATCTACAAAGGTTGTATTTCCGTATTCTTGTAGTTAAGTGTTAACTAGTTTGCTTTTTCGCCAAAACTTCTAGCCAACGATCTTGTTAGGGTTTCTCGGCACCGTTAAAATTTGAAATTGGCATGGTTGATGCCTTGTGTGACCTCTTGAGAGTGCCTAGGAACCCTACAGTGGTATCAGAGCCTAGCTAGAGCCTTAGGCGATGCGTAGACGCAATTTGAAACCCGAACGAACCCGAAACCCTAAACAAAACATGCTCTCTGGACTTTTTCTAAAAACTGGGTTTTTTCCAGATTAAAAATTCTTAAAAAATTCAGCAGGAAAAACTAATAATTACGATGCAAAAATTTTTGTGTGAAGCTTCTACAGTGCGGCGGAACCGCGGCATTAGTTGGCTAATGCGGCGGTTCCGCGCCACTTTTGTCCCTTCTCTCAGTACTGTTTGCACAGTAACTCTTAAATTTTAATGCTGAGTTTTCTGGGAATTTTTAATATTTTTTCAAGAGTTGGATTTTCTGGGGTTGTTTTGGGGATTCGGTGTTTCGATCGGAGTATCAGATTTTGTCTATGTGGCTTTCCGGATAAATTTTAGAATATGTTAAAAAGTTCGACCGGATATACAATACCCAATTTTTTCCCTGTCGGGAAATTTTCAATTGTTGGATTTTTCCGTAGTTTAACGACGTTCTAAGTAGTGCAAGTAACGCGATGGTCCCTCTAGAAGACAACAAACCTTAACTCGATTATGTGACCGTCTTGAACTGCCCTTTGAACCTTCGGGTTTGGGGCAGTACGGCGTGCCACATGTGAGGCATTGGCTTGACCCTTCTACGGCTGGACCGTTGGTACTGAGGCACGAACGAAATGTTGTTAGACTTATTTCATGTGTTGAGTTGTATCGGGAAAACTTGGGTGTTTGAATGTTCGATCGGAAAGTTTAACATTTTCTGTTTATCTGGAATGGGATACAATAATTGGAATTCACAAGGAGTTATGTGATAACTGAATGAATGTTATAAACATAGCAGTTTAGTCTCACTTGATCGGTTGCCACGGAATTTTGATGTGATCAAAAGTCCGTCGCAATCACGTAGCGTACGCGGATACTCGCCGGGTAAACTTAATAGACAGCCTCACTCCATAGCCCCGACCAAGTGACTGTAGGAGAACCTCGTCGCCGAAAGCATCCGTTCGGGTGCTCGCGGTAGCGGTGTTCCGCCTTGGTGCACTTCGTCGACGACATTGGGGGTGCGGCCGCCTACTAAAGTTTGCAACGTGCATTCGATCAGGATGTCGGGAATCCTGTTGAATTGCCCGACTTGATATTGAAAAGTGTTTTCGATAATGAGACTAAAATGCGGGGTTTATAATTGTTAGGCATGCAATGTCTAAAGAATTCATTTGGTCAGGCATGCGATGTCTGAGGTAGTTGCGGATTCCAACTGTTGTAGTTTTACACTTTCTTTTCTGTGACCGTAAGTGTAATATGTGATATCGCCGGTTTCGTTGCTATATGTCAACGAAAATTGGGATGCGCATATTTACTTACGTTGATGACATGTGATGTTATGTGTTGCTGGATATGTTATATTGGATCGTCGTGTTTGAATAGCCGGGTTTTTTTTATGTGAGATGAGTGTTTTTCATTTTCATTCATGTAAAAACTTGTATGTAATATTCTTTTATTTGGGGCACTTCCAGGTTGCGGAAGTTGTCACCGTTTGTATATTATTTACTTTTCCGCACTAGGATAGACCCAAGGAGGGGAGCACAAGTAACCGGGTTCTGGAGTCCAGTGGGAGACCAACTCGAGGAGTCGAGTCCGGGTCTCCTAACTCTTGAATTGGTAGGGTTGCTTGCCACTCTCGTAGGGGTCTAAGGGTGTGGGTTTGGCTATTCATCACGACCGTGGAATCCGTGTTTTATACTGGCTCGTATTGAAAACACGGACGTCCTAGTATATCCAATATTTCATATGATTCTTCTGCTGCGATATCTGTGATATGATCATGTGATGTTCTATGATGAATACTTTATATAGTATATATGATATATTATATAGGCGTTACTTATGTTTTACACCCGCGCTAGCCCTGCCCCGCTCTGCCGTTAGTTACCTAACCTAACGGTGCACGAGGGGACATCGAGGCTAATGCGGATGGCATAAGTGTACGTCGTATTTATCTGTGATGTTTAGGTACTTAAATGATGTGACTTCATTAATGTGATTAATGAAAGTAAAAGAAACCTAAGATGTTGTAGAATCGAATTTCAAAATAAAACAGGTAGCTACAGTTCTTGCTTTGCATAGCGGTATATGAGATATATCCTGCACCTTATTCGATAAGGAAAGGACCGAGATCCCTTCACCGGGAGTGACTCCTTTAGCCATAACTGGCAGATGCTACACACTCGGTTTGTCTTTTGATTGCTTTTAAGAGTTATTGCTTTGCACAGTGATATATATGATATATCCCGCACCTCATTCGACGAGGAAAGGACCGACGATCCCTTCACCGGGAGTGACTCCTTTAGCGAAACTAGAAAAGCCTCAAAAACACTCCATTTCAAAATTCATTCGATCCTACAACGATATCAAGTTCATTACGCAATAGGTTTTCAGAAAAACCTGTCGTAGCCCTCCGTCATTTCAGATAAGTACTAGTTAGTATTCGTGCTACGTTTGTTGACTATGTTAAGGCGTAGTGTGCGGTAGCTAATTAGTGCTTATCTGCATAAGCATATGATGTGATTGGATTAGGGTAGTCGTGCGACTTTGTTGACTATGTTAAGGGTCGTGCGGGTGGGTTTAATTCAATCGGGAAATGACGGGTTGAACTTGACTAGCACTTATGATTTGTTGACTATGTTAAGGTCATATAGCTGCTAGGGGCAAAATATTATTGGGAATTTCAAGTGTTGAAATTTGCAATGAGATTGCATACCTTCTATGAGATAGTTGGATCCCGATACCCATTGCGAGTAAGAGTTACTCCTGGGAAAGTTTTATACATTACAATTAGCCGATCAAGTAGGTGTCTAGAAAGGTGTTAACGGGGTTACGCCTCTGAGAAAACGAGGTTTACATTAATTAGGTTCGTGCGAAAGCACGGGGGACCTCCCTCAAAGTACCGACACTGGCCTGGCTGAAATATTGGCGAACTTGTAGTGTGTAATTAATCCCGGCTAGTCTTTCCTTTTAGGGTTTGAAGGAAGATTTGATAAAAAGCAGTGGGAGCCATCCTGATTAGATAAAATAATAACCAATCTATTCTTGCAAGAGTGCACGCTGAGTGTTTTCTTCTCTCTCTCTCCAGGTAGCGACCATGTCACGGCTTAATCAAGATAATAATACGGAATATTGACCGAACCCGCTTGTTATACTGAGCTGGAGAACGTTGGTCCCGCTCCAACTTATAATTGTTATAAGACAGAGCAGAAAATTGGGGAATACCAGATTTCCCGTGCCGCCCAAACGAAGAGAGTGCATGCTGATGCATCATCTTCGGGTGTGTTCATTACAGAGAACTGTTTCTCAGTATCCTTTACGTCCTGGGTATGTGATACCAGATCAGGATCCCAGATATGTAATCTGTTACATAAGGCTACAGAAAGGTAAAGAACTGAGAACGAGTGATAAGTTTCATGAGGCAGAAAACGGGGCAAGTGTTGCAGCCAAGTCTGTCGGTCACTGTCACCCTGTATTATCTATACATTGATTCTGAACGAATGTTATTAGATACCGAATCTGATATACAAAATCATATCACTCTCTTTATTAGTAAAGAAATGATAAAATTTTGTATTGCTGGATAATGTTTTAAACATTTCCTATATCAAAAGTTGATCGGATCAGGCACGTTATCTAAAAGCATTGATGTTCTAAATCAAACTACAGTTCTTAGTATATGGAACACACACAAGAGGAAGAGTTCAGAAATGAACGAATCCTTCTTGAGGTATTGTAGACTAGGTCAGATCAATGTGACCCGAATAGCCTGAGTTACATAAAGATGCATATTTAAATTAATTTGAATTTACATCTTCTGAAACTTGCCAGTCATGTCACAAAGATAAGATGACCATAGCTCCGTTTACTGGAAACAGAGAAAGAGTTAGTGAACTCTTGGGATGATACATGTTGATGTATGTAGGTCCCCTGTCTACACATGCCAGGACTGGTTCTTTATACTTCATTACATTCTCTGATAATCTCTTTAGATTCAGACATATGTTCTTGTTGAAACACAAGTCCGAACCTTTTGAGATATTCTCAGAATATAAGTTAGAAGTAGAGAACCAATACGGGTATAAGTATTATGTCCCTTGATGAGATCAAGGAGGAGAATACCTGAGCACGGAATTCCTGGACTATTCTAAAGGAGAATGAGATTCTCTCTCAGCATTACTCCTCTGTATACACCATAGCACGATGGTATATCGGGGCGGAGCAGATACACCCTATGTGATATGGTGTGCTCTATGATGAGTACTACTGAGTTACCTATTTCCTTTTTGGGAGTTATGCACTTGAGAAGCTGCATACCTATTGAATAGGGTTCCAATCAAATCAGTTGCCTACCATTTCATATGTGATATGGAAAGGGAAGAGCCCATATCTTAAGTTAGTTAAGATTTGGGGTTGACCGGCCTATGTCTAAAAGCAAAATCCGGACAAGCTCGAGGAAAGGTCTGTTATGTAGAACTGGAAATGTTCCAGCTATACAAACTGCAGCTGATGATTTGACAGAACCAAAGGATTAAATAGATACCAACGAACCTCAGCCTCTCCGCCGATCTAGTAGGGTTCCTCACCCACCTGAGAGCTACTTCGGTTTCTCTATGACAGTGGGAGCGAGGATTGCATCATGAGATGATGACCCAACTAGTTTCGAGCTGGCCATCAAGAGTGGGACTCTGTAAGAATGGCTGGATGCTTAGCGATCTGAGATGGAATCCTTATACACCAACAAAGTATGGACTTTGGTTCCTATATCTGAAGGGTTAAATCCCCATCAGGAGCAAGTATATCTTGAGAAGATTACTTGGTGTAGATGGAAAAGTTGAGACTTTCAAAGCTAGACTTGTTAAAAGTTTACATCATTGACCAGGTATGGATAATGATGAAACCTTTTCAAGTAGCTATGCTTAAGTCCATCCAGATCCTACTTGTCACGGCTACATACCATGACTACGATATCTGGTGGTTGGGTGTCATGACTGCTTTTCTAAATGATGTTTTAGAAGAGTGCGTCTATAAGTACACAGCCAGAGGGCTTCGTAGACAGTGGGAGCAGCGGAAACGTGTGCAAGATGTTTTATGTAATAAAGCAGGCATCGCGGAGTTGGAACATCTGTTTTGATGGATTAGTCAAAGAGTTTGACATCATCAAAATGGTAGATGAATCTTGTATAAACAAAAAGGTAGTAGGGAGTATGGTGCTGATCCTCGTAGAGTACGTGGATGACATACTCTTGATAAGAAAGGAGTTTCTTATGCTACGCTCGATCAATCTCCGCTTATCACAATGATTCTCCATATAGGATCAAAGTGATACCTCCTAAATCCTGAGTTTTGGATCTATGAGATAGATTTAATTGGATGTTAGGATTCTCACTAGTTGTAGTGAGATGGTATCAGTTGATCCTGGGGAGAATCACTGGAAGTATTCCTGGGTGATAAAGACTACTGAATGTCAGTCACAGGCATTGTCTTTACCTTAAGCAAAGGGACGGTATGTTGGAAGAGTTCCAAGCTAGATACCGTGACATACCAGACGATAAAGGCTGGATACATCGCTACTTAAGATGCTACCAAAGAGGCTGTTTGGGTGTATATTGGTTCATGAGATGAACTACGTTCCTACCATTGTGGGACAATGGAGTTGTGGCTTATGCAAAGGAACGCAGGTCCCATCAGTGATCCAGACATATTCTAAAGCAGTATCACCTGATCATGGAGATGGTTGATCTCTAAGGAGATCGAGGTTTGGAGAGTACACTCAGAGGACAACACAGCGGATCCACTCACAAAGGCCTGTTCCCAGAGAGAGACTTTTATGGGATGGTTGAGTATGAGATACTGCAACCACTGCTATCAGATGGCCCTAGTGCAAGTGGGAGATTGTTAGTTATATGTATGCCCTAGAGGCCATTACTATACATAGGATGTATATTGTAGTGGATGCTGGGACATATATAGGGAGGACTTTCTTGCTCGACATGATAGTATGCTATCTGGTTGATCTTTACCTTAACGTGTACACTGATTGTCTCCCTGTTACATGTTGGTAAAGCCCTTAGGATCTGTACCTGACTACCTGGACTATGATGCGGATCATACTAGTGGGGACATGGTAGTCCATAAGTACATCCTTCAAAGTCCCTAGTCGTGGGTGTATCGAGACGGGGCATCGATATACCAGAGTAGACTAGCGTATACCTTCTCGACCCATACAGATGGGCGATGGATGATCCCATATCCATTGGTGTTTGACATCAGAGATGATATATGGGTGCTCAGTGGAGACTGGGTACACTGGACGGACTCGCCGAGAACTCCCAGATGGTATTATACCTTACGTCAGATGGCAGTTCTCTGGTGACACTGGTACAGAGTAGTCTGTTGACCCGAGATCGTCATAGAGTCTTGTGTGGTTCCCACTGTGCTTTGATTTCCATCTTACCACGTCCAAGAGGGCGTGCAAAACGGTGGTTTTTGGGTACAGTCCCGAGTCACATGGAGGCAATGAGCGATAGGAGGGGATTCGTCTCTCCCGGTATAGGGGGTTGATGTTGCGCTGTGTTCGATTGGCTATAACCGGAAATCCTTGGCCAGGGTTGCTGAGATTTACTGGTAAGTGTTACCTGTAGTTTCTCGAATTGTTATAGACCTCATATCAACACGACTTATCGAGCTATTGGGGTCTGACGTTTACCACCCCTAGGCAAGATATGCGACATATCAGACGATCAGACCGGACTGTACGGTAGTGTTACTGGTTGGATTCACAGGAGTGTGAGCGGGCTTGCTCGTCGATCTTCTGATCGCTCAATACCCGGGTGGCCGTTACGTTTAGCAGACTGCTTGCGGCTTGTGGGTGTTTGATATGATCATCACCTGCTGCCGGCGTATTGACGAGTCTTTAGAGTCCTACACAGAGGTTTCCTGGCTCAAGCGAAATGAAATAGGAGCGCATATGAGATATGTGCGGGACCGAGAATATTGCGTGTATGTGATACCGTATTCTATTCTCGCGATGAATGTATCGATATGGTTGTATGCGATATAACCTAGTTATCGAATCAAGGATTGATACGGTAAGCCGATACATAGGATACTAGTCGGTTATATGCGATATGACCGGATCGTTAAATCAAGTGTTGATTTAATGATTTAATGTATAATTATATATTTGATATATTAATTTGCATTAACTAGTATTGGTTCACTTTAAAGGATTTTCTCACTTGGATGTACAAGTTGTATATGTGATATACTTTTTGTGCATTTTATTGTATCATGTTTGATGATACATGTTTACTTGGTTAAGTGTAAAGAATTAAACCATGGTTAAACTTATGATTAGGGTTTTATTTCCTTTTCTTATTTATTTATCTATTTATTCATTTTGGAAATAATTAGAAAAGGCATAAAGAGAAAATGGTGGCTAATTTTGTTTCTAGTTGAAGCTTCATGAAGCTTTGACCCAAGTGACCATTTTGTCTCATGCTTAACCCTAACCATTCCATTCAACCATGATTAACTCTCTACACATTACCATGGTTAAGATTATGATAAGAATGATTTTATTATTCTTATTATAATACTTATCATAACATTATCTTCATCTTCTTCTTCTTCTTGACTTGAAGAAAACCTTTCTTCATCAATGGTGATTGATGAAAAAGAGTGAGAAATCCAATTCTAAAGTGAACCCACTTCCTATTTCTTCATCCTCTACCTCTTGCCAAGTAGTAGAGTGTGTTTCCTTCACAAGTTTTCTAGACTTGGTGAAGTTGGAGCTTGATCTAGCGATGCCTCGACGTAGATCATCTTCGGCACGTCGTCGATGACCTAGCCCGCTCTTTCTCCGATGAAGCCGATGCTAGAGCCCGGGATTTGATATGGACAGCGGAGAGGACTTCATCACGGAGCCGTGGAGGTGGAGGACCGGATCTACAAAGGTTGTATTTCCGTATTCTTGTAGTTAAGTGTTAACTAGTTTGCTTTTTCGCCTAAACTTCTAGCCAACGATCTTGTTAGGGTTTCTCGGCACCGTTAAAATTTGAAATTGGCATGGTTGATGCCTTGTGAGACCTCTTGAGAGTGCCTAGGAACCCTACACCGGAGAGTTGCTACAGAGGAGAACATTGCTGATCCATTCACAAAGGCCTTACCTCAGATTCAGTTCGAGAGGCTACTCGAGATGATCGGTCTTCGATATGCCAGTACATGGCCCTACTGCAAGTGGGAGATTGTTAGTGTATATGCCCTAGGGGCCATTATTGTATCATACTAGCTTGTATATTACTTAATGGAAGCTTTGGATATTCACAGTTATATAACAGTCTTGCTAAACATGATAGTATGCTACTTGGTTTTATCTATCTTAATATGTGTGTACGTATTGATAGAGCCCTTAGGATCTTGCTTGACTACCAGCGTTGTGATGGCAGTCACACTAGTGGGAGATGGGTAGTCTACAAGCACATCCTTTTTCACGTCCCTAGTCGTAGGATTATCGAGACAGGGCATCGATACTCCGGAGTAGACTAGTGTGTACGCTTCTCATCCCAGTTGATAAGATGGTCTGTCCCACCGCCATCAGTACGTCGTACTGGAGATAGTATACAGGTGCTCGTTAGGTTACGGGTACAACGGACAGGACTCGCGGGAAACTGTTGGTTGGTATTATACCCGTCGTCGGTTAACAGTTTCCAGGTGACATGAGTACAGCATAGTCCGCAGACTTGACACTGCTACTTCGCCTAGAGTGTGTCCCACTGTTCTTAGATTGCTACCCTACCACGGCTCAAAGGAGTCGTGCAAACAGGTAGTAGTTGGGTGCAGTCCCGAGCACTTGGAGGCAGTGGCGGTTAGACAGGATTCGTCTCTCCCGGTATTGGGAGTTGATATCGCGCTGTGTCAGAGAGCCATTACGCAAAGTCCCTGGCCAGGGCAAGCGAGACTTACTGGTAGGTTTTCCATTAGTTTCTCAAGGTGTAATGGGCTTCGCTCCGACACGACTTATACCGCTTTTAGGGGACTGACGCTTGCCGCCCCTAGGCCCGATATGCGATAGTCCTAGACGAACAGACCGGACTGTACAGAGATTGTCACATCAGGCTCAGTAGGAGTTCGGATGGGTTTCCTTATCGGCCTTCTTATCGACATCTACCTGGGGACAGTTACGTACAGCTAGTGCCGCTTGCGGTCCGTGGTTAAACCCACTTCCAGCATAGTAGTCGAGTCTTTAGAGTCCCACACAGAGAGTTTCCATGCTCCAGGCGAAACGATAAAGAGGTCGTATGGTTTTACGATAAGGGTTCGGACGCATACGTGTTTAAACGCACGTACGATGTTCGGACAGTTTTTACTAGCCGTCTTTGGTTTAAGCTAGATTCTAGTATCGGTTTATTGGATTTATACAGTCTAAAGTTTTTCCGTGTTTTCACGGATAGGAGGGGCGTTCTCGTAATTTGGCGGAAATCTTCTAAAAGTATGGTGACTTGAGGGTTTAGGTGGCATTTACATTAAATGCATTTGTGACTCATTAGATGAATCATTCAAGTGAGTTAATGAAGCATTTATTGCTTAATGACTCACTTGATGATTCATTGCATATATTAAATGAAGCATGATGATAAATCATTTAGATTTATTTATTTGATTTTTTTATGCTTCATGATATATTAGAAGTGAGAAACATTTTTCATCATAATCTTGCTCACTTTCTCTCTCCTCAAGCGCTCTCTCTCTCTCTTCAAACCCTAATCCTACCCTCTCAAGTGTTGAGATCAAGGATTAGCTAGACTATTTAATCCATAACCATACTCTATATCATCTAGGTGACTTTGATTAGCAACTAGAGAAACCTAGTTACCTCAAGATTAGAGGCAAAGCTTGGAGTAGAAGCTCTCGGGTGGATCGTCTATTACATAAAGGAGGCCGACGAGGAGGTGGGTAACGAGAAGAAGAAGGACACTGTTCATTAGGTATAATCTTCTTCCATAGTAGTTAACAACTCCTATGCTAATGTTAGTTATAGTTTAGCAAAGATCCTTTCGGTTAGTCGATGTTGCTTCAAACAAAATGATTGTTTTTCATATTTCCGCCTCCCCGCAAGTAGTGGGGTGTACAATGCCGTCTTACAGATTGATGGCCGGGGCGCTGGCGTAGCATTACAGTAAGTTACATCCGGTCTGATACATAACATCGTATACATGATAGAGCCTACTGCCGAAGCCTAGGGTATCCTTTGCATGCGAGCCCTCTCCAAATCAGTCTTGGGAGACATCTCTTTGGAGAGAGTGATTCCCGAACAAGAGGGTAAATTACCTCGCTTGGAATCTTCCATACTAAACCTTTTTAGTATGGTGTCAATGTACCTAGATTGGGACAATCCCAAAATCCATTTAGATCTATCTCTATAGATCTTTATCCCTTGGATGTAGGAGGCATCACTAAGATCTTTCATGGAGAACTTGTGTGATAAGAAGAGCTTGACCGAGTGTAGCATAGGAACATCGTTTCCTATCAATAGTATGTCATCCACGTACAATACGAGGAAGATCACCTTACTCTCTACAGCCTTCTTATATATACAAGGTTCATCTATATTTTTGATGAAGTCAAACTCTTTGATAGCTTCATCAAAACAGATGTTCCAACTCTGTGATGCCTGCTTTAATCTGTAGATGGATTTAAGCAGCTTGCATACCTTTCCGCTGCTCCCACTGTCTATGAAGCCCTCTGGCTGTGTCATGTACACGCTCTCTTCTAAATCACCATTTAGAAAAGCGGTCTTGACGTCCATCTGCCAGATTTCGTAGTCATGGTATGCAGCAATGGCAGGTAGGATCCTGATGGACTTAAGCATAGCGACAGGAGAAAAGGTTTAATCATAATCGACGCTAGGTCATTGACGAAAACCTTTTGCTACAAGTCTAACTTTGAAAGTCTCAACTTTTCCATCTACACCAATCTTCTTTTTGAAGATCCACTTGCTCCCAATGGGTTTTACCCCTTCAGGAGCAACATCGAAAGTCTATACTTTGTTGGTGTACATGGATTCCATCTCGGATCGCATAGCATCCAGCCATTTCATAGAGTCTCCACTCGTGATGGCCTGGTCAAAACTAGTCGGGTCATCTCTTCCATGATGCAATCCTCGCTCCCACTGTCTATGAGAAAACCGTTGTATCTTCCAGGTGGATGAGGAACCCTACTAGATCTGCGGAGTGGCTGGGGTTCGTTGGGTACTATTGGATCCTTCGGTTCCACCAAATCGTCAGCCGTAGTTTGTTCTGCTAGAACTTCTTCCAGTTCTACCTCATTGCCACTAATTTCTTTTACAAGAAATTCCTTTTCCAAAAAGGTGGCATGTTGAGCAACAAACACCTTTTGTTCCTCACTTTGGTAGAAGATATGCCCTCGCGAATGTTTGGGATATCCTACAAACTTGCACAGAACTAACATTGCCTCGAGCTTGTCCGGATTTTTCTTTTTGATATAGGCCGGATAACCCCATATTTTAATGAAATTAAGACATGGTCTCTTCCCATTCCATATCTCATATGGAGTGGTAGGCACAGATTTTGTCGGAACTCTATTCAATAGGTATGCAGCTGTCTCAAGCGCATATCCCCAAAAGGAAATAGGTAACTCGGCAGTACTCATCATAGAGCGCACAATATCTAATAGGGTGCGATTCCTGCGCTTCGATACACCGTTGTGCTGTGGTGTATACGGAGGAGCGAGCTGAGAGAGAATCCCATTCTTTTTTAAATATTCTCGGAATTCCCCGCTCAAGTATTCTCTTCCCCGATCAGATCGTAGGACTTTAATACTTTTGCCTATCTTGTTTTCAACTTCGCACTTATATTCCTTGAATTTCTCAAAAGCTTCAGACTTGTGTTTCAACAAGAACACATGTCCGAACCTTGAGAGATCATCGGTGAATGTAATAAAGTACAAAAAACCATTCCTGGCATGTATAGACATCGGACTGCATACATCACTATGTATTAGTCCAAAGAGTTTAGTAGCTCTTTCTCCGTGTCCAGTAAACGGAGTTTTGGTAATCTTGCCTTTGAGACATGACTGGCAAGTTTCATAAGATGAAAATTTGAACGGATTTAAATATCCAACTTTATTCAACTTACCCAGTCTTGTTGCATTGATATGACCTAGTCTACAGTGCCACAAGAAGGCTTCGTTCATCTCTGAACTTTTCCACTTGTTTGTATTCTGTACGTTAAGAACTGTACTTAGATTAAGAACGTATATACCGTTACATAACGTATCAAAACCAATCAACGCTTGATTTTGGAAAATGTTCATAACATTATCCAACAATGTGAGATTATATCTTTCTTTAGTTAGCAAAGAAACCGATATAATGTTGCACATCATCTTTGGTACATAGTAACAGTCGTTCAGAATCAATGTATTACCAGTTGGTAATACAAGGTGATAATCGCCAACTGCCTTGGCTGTAACAATTTCACCATTCCCTACTTTTAGGGATTTACCATTCTTTCCCAGTTCTCTATCTTTCTTTAGCCCATGTAAAAAATTACATGTTAGTTGTATATATGCCCTAGAGGCCAGTATTGTACAGATGATGTATATTATATTGGATGCTTGGACATATATAGAGAGGACTTTCTTGCTCGACATGATAGTATGTTATCTGGTTGCTCCTTATCTTAACATGTAAACTTGTCTCTTGATACTATCTTATATTTACATGTTGGTAAAGCCCTTAGGATGTGTACTTGACTACCTGGACTATGATGCAGATCATACTAGTGGGGACATGGTAGTCCATAAGTACATCCTTCAAGGTCCCTAGTCGTGGGTGTATCGAGACGGGGCATCGTTATACTAGAGTAGACTAGCGTATAGCTTCTCGACCCATATAGATGGGCGATAGATGATCCCATATCCATTGGTGTTTGACATCAGAGATGATATACGGGTGCTCAGTGGAGACTGGGTACACTGGACGGACTCGCCGAGAACTCCCAGATGGTAGTATACCTCACGTCAGATGGCAGTTCTCTGGTGACACTTGTGCAGGTTAGTCTGTAGACCCGAGATCGTCATAGAGTCTTGTGTGATTCCCACTGTGCTTTGATTTCCACCTTACCACTGTAAGGTTGCTAGGCATGCACACAAGGGTGTACGAGGCATCAACCATGCCCGATTAAAATTTTAGCCGTGCCGAACAACCCAAAGCCGGATCTTTAAACTAAAGTTTATGCGAAAACAAGTATGTTAAACATTTTAACACTAAGTGAGAGGGATTACAACATTTGTAGATCTGGTCCTTCACTTCAATAGCTCCGTGTAGATGTCCCCTTCGCTGCAATCGTGAACTCCGGACTCTAGAGAAGCTCCACAAGAAGAATGAACGTGCTTGCTTCGATGACTTCGAGGCCGAAGATGATCTACGTCGGGGAGACACTAACTCAAGCTATTCCTTCACTAGGTCATGAACTTTGTAAAGAGAACACACTCTACTACATGGAAAGTGGTAGAGGATGAAGAAGTAGGAGGTGGGTTCACTTTAGAATTGATTTTCTCATACTTTTTCTCATGGCACCATTGGAGCTAGTAAGCTTTTCATGGAGCTTGATGAAGAAGAAGAAGAAAAAAGAATAATAATCTTATATGAATTATTATCCTCAATAATGTAACCATGGGTGAGTTAAGCTATCATGCTTAACTCATGTAGAGAATTGACCAAGGTACGAGGTTAAGGGTTAGGTTAAAGAATATCAAGAGAAATGACAAAAGAGTGGACTTTGTCAAAGTTTCTCCAAGCTTCTTCAAGCTTGATAACTTTGACGAAGTTCAACTCTTTTGTTAAATCTTAAGATAAAACAATAACCCTAATCTTAACCTTAATCTTGGTATAAGTCTCATACACCTATCTTGTGTGTATCATCAAGTATGACACAAACATATGTACACAAATATATATCACATATACACTTATGCACAAACTAGTGATAAAATAAATCTTAAGTGAGCTAATACTAGTTAATGTTATATAATATATCAAATATATAATTATACATTAAATTATTAAATCAACTCTTGATTTAATAATCCATCTATAACCGACTAATATCAAAAGTAACAACTTATCGAATCAACACATGATCCGATAACCCGGCTATATCATATACAACCGATCAATATCACAAATCGCGAGAATAGAATACGGTATCTCATATAGTATGAATCTCGGTCCCGCACATATCATATATGTGCTCCTACTCTGTTTCGCTTGAGCCAGGAAACCCCTGTGTAGGACTCTAAAGACTCGTCAATACGCCGGCAGTAGGTGATGATCATATCAAACACCTACAAGCCGCAAGCGGTCTGCTAAACGTAACGGCCACTCGGGTATTGAGCGATCAGAAGATCAACAAGCAAGCCTATACATTCTCTTGCGAATCCAATCAGTAACACTCCCGTACAGTCCGGTCTTTTCGTCTGATATGTCGCATATCTTGCCTAGGGGTGGTAAACGTCAGACCCCAGTAGCTCGATAAGTCGTGTCGATATGAGGTCTATAACAGTTCGAGAAACTACTGATAACACTTACCAGTAAATCTCAGCAACCCTGGCCAGGGATTTCCAGTTATAGCCAATCGAACACAGCACAACATCAACTCCCTATACCGGGAGAGACGATTCCCCTCCTATCGCTCATTGCCTCCATGTGATTCGGGACTGTACCCAAAAGCCACCTTTTTGCACGCCCTCTTGGACGTGGTATGATGGAAATCAAAGCACAGTGGGAATCACAAAAGACTCTATGACGATCTCGGGTCTACAGACTAACCTGTACCAGTGTCACCAGAGAACTGCCATCTGACGTAAGGTATAATACCATCTGGGAGTTCTCGGGGAGTCCGTCCAGTGTACCCAGTCTCTACTGAGCACCCATACACCGTCCTTGATGTCAAACACCGATGGATATGGGATCATCCATCGCCTATCATATGGGTCAAGATGCGTATACGCTAGTCTACTCTGGTGTATCGATGCCTTGTCTCGATATACCCTCGACTAGGAACAGTTATAGGATGTACTCATCGACTACCGTGGCCCCACTAGTATGATCTCATCATAGTCCCAGTAGTCGAGTACATATCCTAAGGGCTTTATCAACATGTAACATAGAGACAATAAGAGTACATGTTAAGATAAAGTACAACCAGATAGCATACTATCATGTCGAGCAAGAAAGTCCTCCCTATATATGTCCAAGCATCCATTACAATATACATCGTATGTACAGTAATGGCCTCTAGAGCATACATATAACTAACAATCTCCCACTTGCACTAGGGCCATCTGTTGTGGTATCACATACCCAACAATTAGCTGCGGTTGAAGTATCTCATACTCAACCATCCCATAAAAGTCTCTACTGAGAAAAAGGCCTTTGTGAGTGGATCCGCGCTGTTGTCCTCTGTGTCTACTCTCCTAACCTCGATCTCACTGGAGATCAACCATCTCCATGATCAGGAGATACTGCCTAAGAATTATATCTGGATTTCTGATGGGACGAGGGGTTCCTTGGAAAAAGCCACAACTCCATTGTCATACAATGGTAGGAACGAAGTTCATCTCATGAACTTATATATCCAGACTGCCTCTTTGGTAGCATCCTTGGTAACGATGTATCTTGCCTTTAATCGTCTAGTATGTCACGGTATCTAGCTTTGAACTCTTCCAACATACCGTCCCTCCACTGAGGGTAAAGACAATGCCTGCGACTGATATTCAGTCGTCCTTATCACCCTGGAACCTTTCCAGTGATTCTCCCCAGGATCGATTGATAACTTCTCACTACAACTAGTGAGTATCCTAACATCCAATTAGATCTATCTCATAGATCCAAAACCCAGGATTTAGGAGGTATCACTTTGATCCTATATGGAGAATCTTTGTGATAAGCGGAGATTGACCGAGCATAGCATAGGAAACTCCTTCCCTATCAAGAGTATGTCATCCACGTACTTTACGAGGATCACCACCATACTCCCTACTACCTTTTTATATATACAAGGTTCATCTACCATTTTGATGAAGTCAACCTCTTTGACTGCCACATCAAAACAGACGTTCCAACTCCGCGATGCTTGCTTTAACCTGTAAAGCAACTTGCATACGTTTCCGCTGCTCCCACTATTTATGAAGCCCTCTGGCTGTGTACTTATAGACGCTTTCTTCCAAATCATCATTTAGAAAAGCAGTCATGACACCGAACCGCCAGATATCGTAGTCATGGTATGTAGCCGTGGCAAGTAGGATCTGGATGGACTTAAGCATAGCTTTGAAAGTCTCAACTTTTCCATGTAAACCAAGTAATTTTCTCAAGATATACTCGCTCCTGATGGGCATTTAACCCTTTAGAGAAAGCAACCAAAGTCCATACTTTGTTGGTGTATAAGGATTCCATCTCAGATCACTAAGCATCCAGCCATTCTTACAGAGTCCCACTCCTGATGGCCAGCTCGAAACTAGTTGCGTCATCATCTCATGATGCAATCCTCACTCCCACTGTCATAGAGAAACCGAAGTATCTCTCAGGTGGGTGAGGAACCCTACTAGATCGGCGAAGAGGCTGAGGTTCGTTGGAAACTATTGAATCCTTTGGTTCTACCAAATCATCAGCTGCAGTTTGTATAGCTGGAACATTTCCAGTTCTACATAACAGACCTTGCCTCGAGCTTGTCCGGATTTTTCTTTTAGACATAGGCTGGACAACCCCAAATCTTAACAAACTTAAGATATGGGGTCTTCCCTTTCCATATCACATATGAAGTGGTAGGAAACTGATTTGATTTGAACCCTATTCAATAGGTATGCAGCTTCTCAAGCGCATAACACCCAAAAGGAAATAGGAAACTTAGTAGTACTCATCATAGAGCACACCATATCACATAGGGTGCTATTGCTTCGCCCTGATACACCGACGTACTGTGGTGTATACGGAGGAGTAATGCTGAGAGAGAATCTCGTTCTCCTTTAGAATAGTCCAGGAATTCCGTGCTCAAGTATTCTCCTCCTTGATCACATCAAAGGACATAATACTTTTACCCGTATTTTGGTTCTCTACTTCTTACTTATATTCTGTGAATATCTTAAAAGGTTCAGAGTTGTGTTTCAATAGGAACATATGTCTGAATCTTGAGAGATCATCAGAGAATGTATTGAAGTATAAAGAACTAGTCTTGGCATGTGTAGACAGGGGACCATTATACATCATCATGTATCAATCCCAAGAGTTCACTAACTCTTTCTCTGTTTCCAACAAACAGAGCTATGGTCATCGTATTTTTGTGACATAACCGGCAAGTTTCACAAGATGTAAATTCAAATTAATTTAAATATGCATCTATATGTAACTTCAGCCAGTCGGGTCGCATTGATATGACCTAGTCTACAATACCTCAAGAAGGATTCATTCATTTCTGAACTCTTCCTCTTGTGTGTGTTCTTTATACTAAGAACTGTAGTTTGATTTAGAACGTCAATGTTTTTAGATAACGTGCCTGAACCGATCAACTCTTGATATAGGAAATGTTCAAAAGATTATCCAACAATACAAAATTATATCCTTTCTTTACTAATAAAGAGACTGATATGATGTTGTACATCAGGTTCGGTATCTAATAACATTCGTTCAGAATCAATGTATTCTGGTAATACAGGGTGATAGTGACTAACAGACTTGGTTGCAACACTTGCACCGTTTCTATCTCATGAAACTTATCACCCGTTCTCAGTTCTCTATCTATCTGTAGCCCATGTAACAGATTACATATGCGGGATCTTGATCCGGTATCTCATACCCAGGACGTAAAGGATACTGAGAAACAGTTCTCTGTAATGAACATACCCGAAGATGATGCATCAACATGCACTCTCTTCATTTGGGCGGCACAGGAATTTTGGCAATCCCCAATTTCCTGCTCTGTCTTATAACAATTATAAGTTGGAGCGGGACCAACGTTCCCCAGGTCAGTATAACAAGCGGGTTCGGTAAATATATCCGTATTATTATCTTGATTAAGGCGTGATATGGTCGCTACCTAGAGAGAGAGAGAAGAAAACACTCAGCGTATGCTCTTGCAAGATTAGATTGGTTATTTAATATATCTAATCAGGATGTCTCCCACTATTTTAATCAAATCTTCTTTCAAACCCTAAAAGGAAAGACTAGCCGGGATTAATTACACGCTACAAGTTCACTAATCTTTCAGCCAAGCCAGTGTCGGTACATTGAGGGAGGTCCCCCGTGCTTTCGCACGAACCTAATTAAAGTAAACCTCATTTTCCCAAGGACGTAACCCCGTTAACACTTTTCTAGACACCTACTTGATCGGTTAATTGTAATGTGTAAAACTCTCCCAGGAGTAACTCTTACTCGCAGCGGGTATCGGGATCCAACTATCTCATAGAAGGTATGCAATCTCATTGCAAATTTCAACACTTGAAATTCCCAATAATATTTTACCCCAAGCCTCCTATGACCTTGACAAAGGCCAACAAACCATAGGCTGCTAGTCAAGTTCAACCCGTCATTTCTTGATTGAAGTAAACCCACCCGCACGGCCCTTGACAAAGGCCAACAAGGTCGCACGACTACCCTAATCCAATCTGCATCATATGCATAAGCAGATAAGTACTATTCAGCTACCGCACACTACGCCTTGACAAAGGCCAACAAATGCGGCACGAATACTAAACAGTCCTTATCTGAAATGACGGAGGGCTACGACAGGTTTTTAAGAAAACCCTTTACGTAATGAACTTGATATCGTTGTAGAATCGAGTGATTTTAAATGGAGTGTTTTTGAGGCTTTTCTAGTTTTGTTAAAGGGGTCACTCCCGGTGAAGGGATCGTCGGCCCTTTCCTCATCGAATAAGGTGCTGGATATATCATATATACCGCTATGCAAAGCAAGAACTATAGAAGCAATCAAAAGAAAAACTGAGTTTGTAGCATCTGCTAGTTTCACTAAAGAGGTCACTCCCGGTGAAGGGATCTCGGCTCTTTCCTTATCGAATAAGGTGTTGGTTGTTCTACAAGGAACACCGCTATGCAAAGCAAGAACTAGAGCTACCAGTTTTTAAACAAGTTTCTACAACATCTTTAGGTTTCTTTTAGTTTCATTAATCTCATTAATGAAGACCCATTTTATTATGCTTCACAAGCATCAGATATGAAACGAAATCAACAATATATAATATATATCTCATATATATAATATAAACATTCGTCTCAGGCAGTAATATGATCTCATCACAGAACATTGCAGCAGAAGAACATATATGAAATATTGGATATACTAGGACGTCCGTGTTTTAATACGAGCCTGTATAAAACACGGATTCCACGGTCGCGATGAATAGCCAAACCCACATCCCTAAACCCCTACGAGAGCGGCAAGCAACACAGCCAATTCTAGGGTTAGGAGACCCGGTCTCGACTTCTCGAGATGGTCTCCCACTGGACCCTAGAACCCGGTTACTTGTACTCCCCGCCTTTGGTCTACCTAATGCGGAAAAGTAAATAATATACAATGGTGACATCATCCTCAGCCCGGAAGTGCCCCAATAAAAGAATATTACATACAAATGAATTCTACACGAATGAAAAAGAAAAAAACTTTCATCTCACATAAAACCCCCCGGCTATTCAAAACGCGACGATCCAATATAACATATCACAGCAACATATAATATCTCATATCATCAACGTAAGCAAGTATGCGAATTCCGATTGTCGTTGATGTATAGCAACGAAGCCGGCGATACACCACATACTACGCTTACGGTCACAGTAAAGAAAGTGTAAAACTACAACAGTTGGAATCCGCAATCTCTTTAGACATCGCATGCCTAACCAAATGAATTCCTTAGACATCGCATGCCTAACAATTATAAATCCCGCATTTTAGTCATTATCGAAAACTCTTTTCAATATCAAGTCGGGCAATTCAACAAGATTCCCGACATCCTGATCGAATGCTCGTCGCAAACTTTAGTAGACGGCCGTACCCCCGGATGCCGTCGACGAAGTGCACTAAGGAGGAACACCGCTGCCACGAGCACCCGAACGGATGCTTTTGGCGATGGGGTTCTCCTACAGTCACTTGGTCGGGGCTATGGGGCGTGGCTGTCTGTTAAGTTTGACCGGCGAGTATCCGCGTACGCTACGTGATTGCGACGGACTTTTGATCAATTCAAAATTCCGTGGCAACCGATCATCTGAGACTAAACCGCTAGATTTATAACATTCAAATTAGTTATCCCATAACTACATGTGGATTCCAATTATTGTATCACATTCCAGATAAATAGACAATGTTAAACTTTCCGATCGAATAATCAAACACCCAAGATTTCCCCAATATATCTCAACACATGAAATCAGTTTAAGAACATCCATCACATGCCACAGTACCAATGGTCCAGCCATAGAAGGGTCAAGCCAATGCCTCACATGTGGCACGCCGTACTGCCCCAAACCCTAAGGTTTAGAGGCAGTTCAAGACGGTCACATAATCGAGTTAAGGTTTGTTGTCTTCTAGAGGGTCCACCGCGTTACTTGCACGACTTAGAACGTTCTTAAACTCGAGAAAAAATCCAACTTTTGAAAAACTTTCCGACAGGGGAAAAAGTGAGTTATTGATATCCGTTTGAACTTTTTAACAGTTTCTAAAAATTACCCGGACAAACTAAACAAAGTTAAATTATCCGATCGAATCAACGAGTCCCCAACACAACCCAAGAAAACTCAACACTTGAGTGGAATTAAAACATTCCCAGAAAAAATTGCCAAGAAAGGACCTAAGAATAAATATATGAAATTCCAGGGACAAATTCAAAATTTTGGCCGTGGAACCGCCGCCAAACCTTTGGTTTGGCCGCTGTTCCGCGGTCAAATCATAGAATTACAAGTCCGTACTTCACAGTAATTCTTAGTTTTTCCTGCTTAATTATCTGAGCATTTTTAATTCATAAAAAATCACATTTTTGAAAAATATCCAGAGAGGGGTTCAAATTAGGTTTCGGTGTTCGATAGGATTTTAAACTTCGTCTAGACTTCGCCTAAAGCTCTAGCTTGGCTCTGATACCACTGTAGGGTTGCTAGGCACGCACACAAGTATGTTAAACATTTTAACACTAAGTGAGAGGGATTACAACCTTTGTAGATTCGGTCCTTCACTTCAATAGCTCCGTGTAGATGTCCCCTTCGCTGCGAACGTGAACTCTGGACTCTAGAGAAGCTCTACAAGAAGAACGAACGTTCTTGCTTCGATGACTTAGAGGCCGAAGATGATCTACGTCGGGGAGACACTAACTTAAGCTATTCCTTCACTAGGTCATGAACTTTGTGAAGAGAACACACTCTACTACATGGCAAGTGGTAGAGGATGAAGAAGTAGGAGGTGGGCTCACTTTAGAATTGATTTTCTCATACTTCTTCTCATGGCACCATAGGAGCTAGTATGCTTTTCATGGAACTTGATGAAGAAGAAGAAGAAGAAGAAAGAATAATAATCTCATATGAATTATTATCCTCAATAATGTAACCATGGGTGAGTTAAGCTATCATGCTTAACTCATGTAGAGAATTGACCAAGGTATGAGGTTAAGGGTTAGGTTAAAGAATATCAAGAGAAATGACAAAAAAGTGGACTTTGTCAAAGTTTCTCCAAGCTTCTTCAAGCTTGATAACTTTGACTAAGTTCAACTCTTTTGTTAAATCTTAAGATAAAACAATAACCATAATCTTAACCCTAATCTTGGTATAAGTCTCATACACCCATCTTGAGTGTATCATTAAGTATGCCACAAACATATGTACACAAATATATATCACATATACACTTATGCACAAACTAGTGAGAAAATAAATCTTAAGTGAGCTAATACTAGTTAATGTAATGTAATATATCAAATATATAATTATACATTAAATTATTAAATCAACTCTTGATTTAATAATCCGGCTATAACCGACTAATATCAAAAGTAACAACTTATCGAATCAACACTTGATCCGATAACCCGGCTATATCATATACAACCGATCAATGTCATAAATCGCGAGAATAGAATACGGTATCTCATTTCGTATGAATTTCGGTCCCGCACATATCACATATGTGCTCCCACTCCATTTCGCTTGAGCCAGGAAACCCCTGTGTAGGACTCTAAAGACTCGTCAATACGCCGGTAGTAGGTGATGATCATATCAAACACCCACAAGCCGCAAGCGGTCTGCTAAACGTAACGGCCACCCGGGTATTGAGCGATCAGAAGATCAACAAGCAAGCCTGTACATTCTCCTGCGAATCCAATCAGTAACACTCCCGTACAGTCCGGTCTCTTCGTCTGATATATCGCATATCTTGCCTAGGGGTGGTAAACGTCAGACCCCAGTAGCTCGATAATGTTAGTGTATATGCCCTAGGGGCCATTATTGTATCATACTAGTTTGTATATTACTTAATGGAAGCTTGGGATACTCACATGTATATAACAGTCTTGCTAAACATGGTAGTATGCTACTTGGTTTCTTCTATCTTAATATGTGAGTATACGTATTGATAGAGCTCTTAGGATTTTGCTTGACTACCGGCGTTGTGAGGGCAGTCACACTAGTGGGGGCTGGGTAGTCTACAAGCACATCCTTATTCAGGTCCTTAGTCGTTGGATTATCGAGACAGGGCATCGATACTCTGGAGTTGACTAGTGTGTACGCTTCTCATCCCAGTTGGGGAGATGGTCTGTCCCACAGCCGTCAGTACGTCGTACTGGAGATAGTATGCAGGTGCTCGTTGGGTTACGGGTACACCGGACAGGACTCACAGGGAACTGTTGGATGGTTTTATACCAGTCGTCAGTGAACAGTTCCCAGGTGACATGAGTACAGCATAGTCCGCAGACTTGACACTGCTACTTCGCCTCGAGTGTGTCCCACTGTTCTTAGATTGCTACCCTACCACGGCTCAAAGGAGTCGTGCAAACAGGTAGCAGTTGGGTGCAGTCCCGAGCACTTGGAGGCAGTGGCGGTTAGACAGGATTCGTCTCTCCCGGTATTGGGGGTTGATATCGCGTTGTGTCAGAGATCCATTATGCAAAGTCCCTAGCCAGGGCAAGCGAGATTTGCTGGTAGGTTCCAGTAGTTTCTCAGGGTGTAATGGGCTTCGCTCCGACACGACTTATACCGCTATTAGGGGACTGACGCTTGCCGCCCCCTAGGCCCGATATGCGATAGTCTTAAACGAACGGACCGGACTGTACGGAGATTGTCACATCAGACTCAGTAGGAGTTCGGATGGGTTTCCTCATCGGCCTTCTTATCGACATCTACCTGGAGACCGTTACGTACAGCTAGTGCCGCTTGCGGTCTGTGGTTAAACCCACTGCCAGCGTAGTAGTCGAGTCTCTAGAGTCCCACACAGAGAGTTTCCCTACTCCAGGCGAAACGATATAGAGGTCGTATGGTTTTACGACAAGGGTTCGGACGCATACGTGTGTTTACACACGTGCGACTTTCGGACAGTTTTTACCAGTCAGCTTTGGTTTAAGCCAGTTACTAGTATCCGGTTATTGGATTTATACAGTCTAAAGTTTTTCCGTATTTTTGCGAAAAGGAGGGGCGTTCTCGTAATTGCGCGAGAAGCTTCTAGAAGATGGTGACTAAGGAGGTTTAGGTGGCATATACAATGAATGTGATTAGTGAGTCATATGGATGATTCATCCATGTCATTAATGCTTCATAATTGCTTAATGACTCATGGAGATGAATCACCACAAGATATTTATCAAGCATGGTTGTAAATTATTTTATTTTCTTTTCTTGCTAAAAAGAAATGCTTGATATATATTATGATAACTCATTATTCTCACTTCATTATTATCTTCACCTTCTCTCTCCTCAAGCTCTCCCTCTTCAAACCCTAATCCTCCCCTCTCATATGTTGAGTACAAGGATTAGTTAGACTAATTAAACCATAACCCTCACTCTATATCACCTAGCTTCTTTGATTAGCACTTAAAGAAAGTTATTTGCCTCAAGTTTAGAGGCTAAGCTTGGAGTAAAGCTCTCGGGTGGATCGTCTACTACTTCGAGAAGGCCGAGGAGGAGGTGGAGTTCGCAAAGACGAAGGACACGGTTCTTTAGGTATAATCCCTTTACATAGTAGTTGTTAACTTCTATGTTTGATGTTAGTTATCGTTTAGCTTCGATTCATGCGGTTAGTCGATGTTTAAGCAAAGAACAAGATCGTTTTTCATATTTCCGTCTCCCCGCAAGTCGTGGGGTGTTGTACATTGACTTACAGTGGTATCAGAGCCTCGCTAAACAATAAATAACTTACTTGCAAATTTTTATGAATTTCGAACGGAAAAAACGAAACCGGGAAAACCCGAAATCACAAGTTTCTGTCGATTTTTAAATGAAGTCCAAATTTTTTTCAGGGATGTTCAGAAAGCTTGAAAAGACAGTATAAGAACACCCAAGAAAGTTGGGCCCTTGAGTCGCCTAAAGCGCCGCGGAACCGCGGCGGATCCCACCGATCCGCCGCGATTCCTCTGCCGAGTTGGCGATTCAGGAACCCAATTTTCCTGTGTTGCTTCTCTATGATATTTGGTATTTTCTGGAATATTTTATTTTTGCTCAGGTTTCAGATTTACAGAGAAGTATTGGAGCAAAATTGAAAGTGTTTAATCGATCGAAATTATACAGTATTTGCTTGTTGGATTATATCTGTGTTTGTATAATGTGTTCGTAAACCTCCCCTAACTGCTAGTATGTCGGTTGGCAGGGGGTTGCATATTTCTGTAATGGTTTTTATTGTTTGTGGATATGAACTGTGTTGGACTGTTGTGATGTATAGCCGGGGTTATGTGATGGGTTATTATTTAATTCATTTAATGTAAATGTAATTTGTTGTAATATTATTTTGCGGGGCACATCCAGGTTGCGGTTGTAGCCACCGTTGTATTATTTCATTTTACTGTTTTTGCTCCTAGGACAGACCCAAGGTGGTGTGCACAAACTGCCGGGCGGGTAGTTTGCCGTACCCGTTGGGGTCTTGGGTGGGGTAATGGCTATTCATCACAACTGTGTAATCCGTCTTTTGTTGAAGGCTCAAAACAAACACGGATTGCTTGCAAATCCAATAAAGTTCATCTGTGATCTGGAATGCCTATTATTGCGTCTGACGAATGTACAATATCTATATATGATAGCTATTTAGACGTCACTTATGTTTTACACCCGCGCTAGCCCAGCCCCCACTCTATCGTTAGTTAAGTAACCTAACGGGTGATGACGAGACCCCGTGGCGAATGCGGATGGCATAAGAGGACGTTGTATTTTCGTTGTTTTCTGCAATGATAGGTTAATGATGGGACGCATTATTTATAATGCAAAGAAAATAAACCAAAAAGTTTAATCGTTGGAACAATTTAAAAGAAACCACTCGGTTAATTTTAAAAACAGATATTTTTTAAATGCGGAGCTTTAACCACTCATTTTAAAAAGCTATCAGGTTCCTTCGGTTATATCAAGTTCACTACGTTCACGGTTTCGCCAAAACCATTCGTAGCCCTCCGTCATTTCATTTGGGTATTCAGTAGTATTCAAACTATGCATTTTGGCCAAAGTCAAGGCATAGTGTTTGGTAGCTGCTGGGTTTTCATTTGTTGCATAAGATAGATGAGTTAGTTTGGGACAGTCGTATTATCATTTGACCAAAGTCAGGGGTATATACGGATGGGTTCAAATTGACAAGATAATGACGGGTAGAACTTGACATGTGACTTATGACATTTTGACCAAAGCCAAGGTCATAAGAGCATGGGGCAAAAAACTTATATCGGGAATTTCTAAAGAAACTGAAATTTGCAAAGTGATGCATACCATTTGGAGTTTGATGAATGTTGGTAGCATTCCTTCAACATTATCATACGATGATATTTGGATCCCGATCCTACTGTGAGTATATGCTACTTATCAGGAGATTCGTCACTTAACGATCAATGCTATAAACCAAGTAGGTGTCCAGAAAGGTGTCAGCGGGGTTACGCCCCCAGTGAAAAGAGGTTATTTAATTAAGGAACTTCGCGAAAGCGTTGGAAAACCTCCCTCGAAGTATCGACACTAGCCTGGCTGAACGGTTAAGCAAGAATTGTACAGTGAGAATAGTCCTGGCTAATTCTTCTTTTATGGTTTGAGGAAGGATTCGAGAAACAGTGGGAGCCATCCAGTTTAGATAAACTAAAAACCACTCTAAACTTGCAAAAGCATCATGCTAAAGAGTTTTCTTCTCTCTCTCCTAATTGCAGCGACCCTGAAAATGACTGGACTTAAGTTACTTTTAGAGAAAAATATACTGACAGGGCCAAACTATAAAGATTGGCTGCGGAATGTCAAAATGGCTTTGACCTATGACAAATTGGGGTACGTCCTCACCGCTACGGCACCTGCTGTCCCTGGTCCCAAATCCAGTAATGCGGATAAGGAAATCCGCAAAACCTGGGATTTAGATTGCGCGAAAGCCAAGTGCATCGTGCTTGCCTCAATGAACAATGAACATCAGAGGAGGCACGAGGATATGGATCTTGATGGCATATTTCTCCATACAAAGGAACTTTATGGAGAGCAATCTCGTATAGCAAGATACGAGACCTCTAAGAACTTGTTTCGAGCGAGGTTGGCTGTCGGGTCATCGGTAGGAGAACATGTCCTAAAGATGATCGGCTATAGTGAAGAGCTCGCAGACCTTGGGACGACTTTGGATAATGAGCTCTATACAGACCTTATTCTCCAGTCCCTTCCTCACACCTACGCCCAGTTTATCCTGAACTTCAACATTCAAAGAAAAGAAGTTGAACTTCCGGAACTCCTGAACATGTTAAGGAGTGCAGAGGGCACCTTGCAGAAGACAAGGGAAACACCTGCTATGTTTGTTAGCGGTGCATCTTCTTCCGGGTCCAAGGCTAGGGCCAAAGGAAGGAAGAAGAAGGCCGCCACCAAACCTAGAGGAGATGTTAGTAAGGTGGGAGGGAAGGGAAAGAAAAAGATTGTAGTACCGGTAGTTGGCCAGGATGAGTGCTTCCATTGTCACAGGAAAGGGCACTGGAAAAAGGATTGCAAGGCATGGAACGCCAAGAACCAGGAACCGAAGCAAGCTGTGGCTTCGACTTCAGGTGTGTTTGTAATTGAGAATTGTCTGTCAATCAACTCTACTTCCTGGGTATTGGATACCGGATCAGGATCTCATATTTGCAATTCATTGCAGGCACTGAGAAACCGTAGAATGCTGAAGGAAGGTGATATGACCCTAAAGGTTGCTAACGGAGCTAGCGTGGGAGCTGCGTCCGTCGGGGATTATCACCTAGGATTGACGAGTGGACACATTTTGGTTTTACATAACTATTTTTTTGTACCAAGCTTAACGTGTAATATCATATCAGTTTCCTTGTTATCAAATAAAGGTTATGATTTCACGTTTGTAAGAGATGTTGTTAACATCCACCATAATCATGGTTTGATTGGGTCCGGTACACTAAATAACGGTATATATGTTTTAAACCAACTCCAAATTTTCAATGTCCAGAACACACTTAAAAGAAAGTCTCCAGATTTAAATAAACCTTTCTTATGGCTTTGTAGACTGGGTCACATCAATGAGAGAAGGTTGACTAAGTTGCATAGAGAAGGATATTTGGACTCGTTCGAATATCAAACTTATGACTGTAGGGTGTTTTTCATCACCCTATTGAGATGGGAATACGCGCGCGCTTGTCAGGCGCACTACAGATTCCCCCGGCCTAGGGTAGGCCGGGGTTTATTGATTGTGGGGATCCGAATCTCCGGCAGCCGCGGACTAAGCTGCCGTTAATTACCCCTCGCCTTTGGGGCGAGGGAACCTCCGATTAACGGGTTAAACTGGTCATGCGAACTCAATGTGCAGTGTACGTGTGTTGTGTTTTGAAAGGGGGGTTTTGGATATATCGGGAGCCACGCAGAGTTTTTACGGGGGTCCCGCTACCCGGATAGCGGGCTGGGGGTCAAGGGGGCTAGCAGCCCCCTTGCGGGGTGTGGGGCAGCGCCCCGTTAGAAATTTTTTTCTAACAGGGACAGTGTCGCGGAGTATGTGTATGTGTACATTTATATACATATGTATATATATACATGTAAATATAAGTAAAGGGGAAAAAGACATCCAAAGGATGCGTGGGGCCAGCGTCTAGAGCGCTGTGCGCTAAGGTGCTGTGCGCTCAGGCGCGCGCGCGCCACGTGTCGACACGTGGGCAACTTGCGCATGAGCGCTGCGCGCAGGTGTGCAAGCGCACGCGCCACGTGTCGGCATGTGGGCGTTTTGCGCAAGAGCGCTGCGCGCAGGGGCGCAAGCGAGCGCGCGCCACGTGTCGGCACGCGGGCGCTTTGCGCACTTGGCAAGCGCGCCACGTGTCGGCACGCGGGCGCTTTGCGCACTTGCGCAAGCGCGCAGGTGCGCAAGTGCGAGCGCCACGTGTCGGCACGCGGGCGCTTTGCGCAAGAGCGCTGCGCGCAGGTGCGCAAGCGCGCGCGCGCCACGTGTCGGCAAGCGGGCGCTTTGCGCACTTGCGCTGCGCGCCGGAGAGGAAAAGAGGCTTTTAGCCTAAAAAGATTTCTCTGAAGAGAGATCAAAGAGGAGTTGGACTCCTGAGTGTTTTTTTCTTCTTTCTTGGGGGTTTAGTGATAGATGTTCTTCTTCTTCCTCCTCTGTTGGCTGGATCTTGATGATCAAGAGATGTGAGATCTAAAAATCTCTCCTTTCTGAGATCTAATGGTAGATCCAAGTTCCCCTTTGTGGGTTTTGTGGTGAAAGACTTCTTAGTTTTTGAAAAGAAAGAGTAAAACTCTTGATTTAATTCAAAAGAAATTAGAAGGTTTAGAACCTTGGAGAAGGAGCAGGAGGCACAAAGAACCCTGATTTTTGGGGGAATGAAAAGTTGTTTTTTTTATTCATCATCATGTTGCCTTTTATAGGGTTACACATTTACATATAGCCCCTTGGGCTTTTCAAAATGGCTTTTTGCCTATCACATGGCTTATGTGTCATTTGTTTTTGCACATAAGCCATGAGCTTACAAAAATTTGGCTTTATGCCCATTTTGCATACAAAAATCATGCACAAAAATTACATAAAAATTATTTGTTACATGATTTTTGTTGTTGGCATGGAGGAGGCTGGCCGCGGCCTTGACTTGGGCATGGGCCCGCTTGACCTGGGCTTGGGCCCACCTGCCTTGGGGTTGACCTTGACTTTGACTCGGTCAACGGGGGTGTAAATTTTTACCCCAACAAAGTGCCCCCCATCAATAAATGCACACAGCATATATGGGTCGTGTGCATGAAATTGATGGATCTTCTTTCACGTGGAGGCAACTTGCTTTGGTTCCCACTTTTTGGGACGCACTGCCCTTTTTACGACATGGACGGTCGACGCTTGACGCGTCTCCGAGACGGAGTGTCCGTGGTAGACGTTTCCCTGACCCAGAGTGATTTGGTTCCCGATTTGTGGGAAGCCTGCACCACCCTTTTTTCGACATGGACGGTCGACGCTCTGTTATGCAGCGAGTTGGGTTCCCAATTTGCGGGAGCCTGCACTGCCCTTTTTGCGACATAGACGGTTGACGCTCTGTTACGAAGCGATTTGGGTTCCCAGTTTGCGGGAGCCTGCACTGCCCTTTTTGCGACATAGACGGTCGACGCTCTGTTACGAAGCGATTTGGGTTCCCAATTTGCGGGAGCCTGCACTGCCCTTTTTGCGACATAGACGGTCGACGCTCTGATCCGAAGCGATTTGGTAGACGTGTCCCCGGCACGGAGTGTCGCTGGTCGACGTTTCCCCGAGGCGGAGTGTCTGCTGTAGGACGTTTCCACGAGACGGAGTGCCTGCTGTAGGACGTTTCCCCGAGACGGAGTGCCTGTGGTAGGACGTATCCCCGAGACGGAGTGCCTGTGGTAGGACGCTTCCCCGAGACGGAGTGCCTGTGGTAGGACGTATCCCCAAGACGGAGTGTCTGTTGTAGGACGTATCCCCGAGACGGAGTGTCTGTTGTAGGACGTATCCCCGAGACGGAGTGCCTGTGGTAGGACGTATCCCCGAGACGGAGTGCCTGTGGTAGGACGTATCCCCGAGACGGAGTGCCTGTGGTAGGACGTATCCCCGAGACGGAGTGCCTGTGGTAGGACGTTTCCCCGAGTCGGAGTGCCTGTTGTAGGACGTTTCCCCGAGTCGGAGTGCCTGTTGTAGGACGTTTCCCCGAGTCGGAGTGCCTGTTGTAGGACGTTTCCCCGAGACGGAGTGCCTGTGGTAGGACGTATCCCCGAGACAGAGTGTCTGTTGTAGGACGTATCCCCGAGACGGAGTGCCTGTGGTAGGACGTATCCCCGAGACGGAGTGTCTGTTGTAGGACGTTTTCCCGAGACGGAGTGCCTGTTGTAGGACGTTTCCCCGAGACGGAGTGCCTGTTGTAGGACGTATCCCCGAGACGGAGTGCCTGTTGTAGGACGTATCCCCGAGACGGAGTGCCTGTTGTAGGACGTATCCCCGAGACGGAGTGCCTGTTGTAGGACGTATCCCCGAGACGGAGTGCCTGTTGTAGGACGTATCCCCGAGACGGAGTGCCTGTTGTAGGACGTTTCCCCGAGACGGGGTGCCTGTTGTAGGACGTATCCCCGAGACGGGGTGCCTGTTGTAGGGCGTTTCCCCGAGACGGAGTGTCTGTTGTAGGGCGTATCCCCGAGACGGAGTGCCTGTGGTAGGACGTATCCCCGAGACGGAGTGTCTGTTGTAGGACGTATCCCCGAGACGGAGTGTCTGTTGTAGGACGTATCCCCGAGACGGAGTGCCTGTGGTAGGACGTATCCCCGAGACGGAGTGCCTGTGGTAGGACGTATCCCCGAGACGGAGTGCCTGTGGTAGGACGTATCCCCGAGACGGAGTGCCTGTGGTAGGACGTTTCCCCGAGTCGGAGTGCCTGTTGTAGGACGTTTCCCCGAGTCGGAGTGCCTGTTGTAGGACGTTTCCCCGAGTCGGAGTGCCTGTTGTAGGACGTTTCCCCGAGACGGAGTGCCTGTGGTAGGACGTATCCCCGAGACGGAGTGTCTGTTGTAGGACGTATCCCCGAGACGGAGTGCCTGTGGTAGGACGTATCCCCGAGACGGAGTGTCTGTTGTAGGACGTTTTCCCGAGACGGAGTGCCTGTTGTAGGACGTTTCCCCGAGACGGAGTGCCTGTTGTAGGACGTATCCCCGAGACGGAGTGCCTGTTGTAGGACGTATCCCCGAGACGGAGTGCCTGTTGTAGGACGTATCCCCGAGACGGAGTGCCTGTTGTAGGACGTATCCCCGAGACGGAGTGCCTGTTGTAGGACGTATCCCCGAGACGGAGTGCCTGTTGTAGGACGTTTCCCCGAGACGGGGTGCCTGTTGTAGGACGTATCCCCGAGACGGGGTGCCTGTTGTAGGGCGTTTCCCCGAGACGGAGTGCCTGTGGTTGACGCAGAGGTCGATGTTGGAATTAGTTGGTTTGATTTGTTTGATTTGAGTTGACATTAGCATCGCTATACTGGAATATGGTACCAGGAGCGAATCATCATCTGTCTTTGAGAGGATTTGGGAATTGGGGTTTTTGTTTGGCATCTGCATTGCTGCACTGGAATAATGCCAGGAGCAACTCATCATGTGCCCAGAGAGGATTTGGATTTGGTTTGTTTGGCATCTGCATTGCTGCACTGGAATAATGCCAGGAGCAACTCATCATGTGCCCGGGGAGGATTTGAATTTGGTTTTTGTTTGGCATCTGCATTGCTGCACTGGAATAATGCCAGGAGCAACTCATCATGTGCCCGGGGAGGATTTGAATTTGGTTTTTGTTTGGCATCTGCATTGCTGCACTGGAATAATGCCAGGAGCAACTCATCATGTGCCCGGGGAGGATTTGAATTTGGTTTTTGTTTGGCATCTGCATTGCTGCACTGGAATAATGCCAGGAGCAACTCATCATGTGCCCGGGGAGGATTTGAATTTGGTTTTTGTTTGGCATCTGCATTGCTGCACTGGAATAATGCCAGGAGCAACTCATCATGTGCCCGGGAGGACTTGGGAGAGATTGGGATCGTTTTACGCCCGTGGATTGTATACGGTTTTGCAGGATGTATGATCCAGACCGTAGGGCCATAAAAATTTTAGGGCTTTGTTGGCGTCTGCATCGCTGCACTGGAATATGGTACCAGGAGCGACTCATCATTCGCCGCTTGGGGATTGGAATTTGGAATTTGGTTGGCGTCTGCATCGCTGCACTGGAATATGGTACCAGGAGCGACTCATCATTCGCCACTTGGGGATTGGGGAGCGATTGCTTAGGAGACAGGTTTGGATCCCTATCACCTAAGACTTTTCAATTTTATGGGCCGTGAGGGTCCCATAAAGGTATTTTCTCCCTGCGAGTCGTAAGGATCCTGCAGGTGTGTTTTCTCCTTAAGAGTCGTGAGGACTCCTAAGTGTGTTTTTCCTTGGTGAGTCGTAAGGATCTCACGAAGGTTTGTTCTCCTCATGCATCGTGAGGACACATGAGTGGGTCTTTCCAATGAAGCGTAATTCCAAAGGCGGAGACCAGCCGCGTAACTGGTGGTTGCGGTGGGGCATGGGTATGCTGAGAATCATTTGAGCCCGTGGATTGTATACGGTAGTCAATTTGGGGACTGGCCGTAGGGCTGGAAGAATTTTGGAAATTGGATTTTGGTTGGCGTCTGCATCGCTGCACTGGAATATGGTACCAGGAGCGACTCATCATTCGCCGTTGTTTTATATTATTATCATTTTTTTTTTGGCTTTTGTTTTTGTTTTACCACGATTGCTCTATCATTTCAGCTTTTCTTATCGCGATGATCGCGATTGCCCTATCATTTCGGCTATTTATTCGCAGTTGCCCCATCATTTCGGCTTTATTTTCATCATTTTTTTATTTTTTTTACTCGCTGATTTTTATTACGAGTTGCCCCATCATTTCGGCTTTTCTTTTTATTCATTTATTTACACATTCTTTTTTTTTTCTTATTTACACTTTTTTTTTTTTATATTTCCAGTTTAACGACTTAGAGGTCGATTATTCCCAGTTTAATGACGTGGTGGTCGATTGTTCCCAGTTTAATGACGTGGCGGTCGATTGTTCCCAGTTTAATGACGTGGTGGTCGATTGTTTCCAGAGAAAGGTGGGTGTTTGACAGAATCAGGTCCCTGAAGGACTTCGGTCCCCGTTTGTATGAAATTGGCGGTCGCAGCTTGATTGTTTGTTAACACGCCAGGGGACAATGATATTTCTCCCGCCTTGTATTGTTTCTCAACCCAATCCTTGAAGATACAACAGTCTTCAATAGTGTGCCCCAGCACTCGGTGGTATGGGCAAAAGTTGGGATGATCAGTCTTGTTCGCTTCACTTAGCCTTCTCGGTTCTGGTAGCCGCAGGCCATTCTTTAGAGCATCTTTAAAAATTTTGTGGACCTTGTCCTTTCGGAATGAGTAGACCTTATTTCTCCTTTCCTCCAAAGTTGGCTCTCGAGGCTGGTCAGTCTTTGCCCCGCCCGTTCTCTGCTTATTTGGAGAATCGGTGATGTTAGAACTTCCGCCTTTTCGGTTGTCGTCCCTCCAAGGTTTCGGTCTGTTTGTGAACTGAAGATCCTGAGCGGACTCGGGCTTTGAGTGTTCCAACGTTTGGACCTTTTTGGTCAGCTCTTGGAATGTTTTGAGACCCGCGGTACATAGAAACGGGGCCATCCAGTTGTTGAGATTTCCGACAAGGAGACTGACAGATTGGTCCTGCTCTATTGGCGGTTCGCATTTGACGGAGAGATTACGCCATCGGGTTATAAAATCTGTGCTGCTTTCGTCGCTCTTGGGCTTAGTCCTTACGAGCTCGGCAATGGTAATCTTATCGCTGACGCTCATGAACCTCTGCCGAAACAGAGACTCCATTTGGACAAAAGTTGTGACGGAGCTATCCGGTATGCTCGCGTACCAGTCGAAAGCAACATCGGTCAAGCTATTAACGAACTGGCGGAGGAGAAGCGCATCGTTGCCCCCAGTGTTCCCGCATGAGGCTTTGAAGTGGGCGATGTGCTGATTCGCATTTCCCGTCCCATCGAATCTTCCGAATTTGGGGATGACATAGCCGCTAGGAAATTCCACCAGATCATACTGAGCAGGATATGGTCTCCCACTACTGCTGATATCTTTTTGCGCTTCGGCTTCGGCCACCAATGTTTTGACTTTGCTGGTAACCAAATCCATGATTTGATTTTGAGTTAGCGGGTTACTGTCATCGGTGGCCAAGACATTCCCCGAGATAGGATGCGACTGATTTTGATACGGTCCGCCCACTTTTGGATTTGAGGGAATAGGCGTCGGCTGTCTCGGGACACCATTTCCTGGTTCATGAGTAGAGCCATGTGCTTGATTGGGCGGCTGAGAGGCAAGTCGGGTTGTGAGCTGCATCACGACATTCGTCAAGTCATCGATTTTGGAGTAGAGTTTGTCCATCTCCTTGTCTTTGTTTCTGAGCTGCTTTCGGAGCTCTTGAAGCAGCTCTTGCTCCGCGGTCCTTGGGAGGAAAGTCGGCTCTTCTTCGCTTTCCGAGCCCGACTCCTCATGGACCGAAGGGTCTTTCCGCCTATCATCCTCATCAATAGGGTTTTCATCACCCAGCAGAGGCGGCTGCTTTTGGGAAGCGGCCACCACGTTCAAGCCAGATTGGATTTGAGATGTGGTAGCCCCGTCCTTGCTCTTGCTGCGCGTGCCCACCGTGTAGACAGTGTGGACCACATACCCAGCCATTCTTTCATCACTAGCAGCTGGTCTCGCGGAGCGGTCCGGGCTTTGGAAATTCATAAGTCTTAACATGGCCAGAGCCCTAGCCCTTTTGTTGGCTCTATATCTGAGCCGCTTCTGCCTCAGCTTCTCGATCTTGAAGGCTTGGCGGGCATCCGCTATCCGGGAAGCCATTGTGAGTTGATCAGCGAGGAGCTTAGAGAAGACACCCGATCGAGCATTTGTCAGGGGCGCCGCTGGAGCTTGCTCGGGACGCGTTGTAGCTTTGTTGGTGTTGATGGCCTTGCCCCCAGCTGGGGCTATGGAGAGTTGTTCGGAAACGGACTTGCGCTTGGGCTGAGGTGCCCTCGCGACTACCACATTTGGTCTCCTGCCTTTCGAGACCGGTTTGTCTGCCACCGGGGCTTGAGGAGCTGGGATGGCGCCAACTGGCATGAACATAATAGAGCCGAATGGTAGCAGCGGCTCCTCCCATTGTCGCCCGAGACTGGCCGGAAGGACCGTCCTGGAGTCTATCTTCATCGTGTATGAGATGGGAGCCGTGTTGAGAGCTGAGCAGGTTTTTAGAGACATCGTTGAGAAGTGATTGCTTGAGAACCTGCATGAAAGAGCATTATTTTAGTACAAATACAGGCATGTATATTGATTGAGTTCGCATGAACATTTAACCCGAAATATGGGAGGAGAGATTGGTCCCACCGGGCGTGCCAGAATCTGTAGGGTGTTTTTCGTCACCCTATTGAGATGGGAATACGCGCGCGCTTGTCAGGCGCACTACAGATTCCCCCGGCCTAGGGTAGGCCGGGGTTTATTGATTGTGGGGATCCGAATCTCCGGCAGCCGCGGACTAAGCTGCCGTTAATTACCCCTCGCCTTTGGGGCGAGGGAACCTCCGATTAACGGGTTAAACTGGTCATGCGAACTCAATGTGCAGTGTACGTGTGTTGTGTTTTGAAAGGGGGGTTTTGGATATATCGGGAGCCACGCAGAGTTTTTACGGGGGTCCCGCTACCCGGATAGCGGGCTGGGGGTCAAGGGGGCTAGCAGCCCCCTTGCGGGGTGTGGGGCAGCGCCCCGTTAGAAATTTTTTTCTAACAGGGACAGTGTCGCGGAGTATGTGTATGTGTACATTTATATACATATGTATATATATACATGTAAATATAAGTAAAGGGGAAAAAGACATCCAAAGGATGCGTGGGGCCAGCGTCTAGAGCGCTGTGCGCTAAGGTGCTGTGCGCTCAGGCGCGCGCGCGCCACGTGTCGACACGTGGGCAACTTGCGCATGAGCGCTGCGCGCAGGTGTGCAAGCGCACGCGCCACGTGTCGGCATGTGGGCGTTTTGCGCAAGAGTGCTGCGCGCAGGGGCGCAAGCGAGCGCGCGCCACGTGTCGGCACGCGGGCGCTTTGCGCACTTGCGCAAGCGCGCCACGTGTCGGCACGCGGGCGCTTTGCGCACTTGCGCAAGCGCGCAGGTGCGCAAGTGCGAGCGCCACGTGTCGGCACGCGGGCGCTTTGCGCAAGAGCGCTGCGCGCAGGTGCGCAAGCGCGCGCGCGCCACGTGTCGGCAAGCGGGCGCTTTGCGCACTTGCGCTGCGCGCCGGAGAGGAAAAGAGGCTTTTAGCCTAAAAAGATTTCTCTGAAGAGAGATCAAAGAGGAGTTGGACTCCTGAGTGTTTTTTTCTTCTTTCTTGGGGGTTTAGTGATAGATGTTCTTCTTCTTCCTCCTCTGTTGGCTGGATCTTGATGATCAAGAGATGTGAGATCTAAAAATCTCTCCTTTCTGAGATCTAATGGTAGATCCAAGTTCCCCTTTGTGGGTTTTGTGGTGAAAGACTTCTTAGTTTTTGAAAAGAAAGAGTAAAACTCTTGATTTAATTCAAAAGAAATTAGAAGGTTTAGAACCTTGGAGAAGGAGCAGGAGGCACAAAGAACCCTGATTTTTGGGGGAATGAAAAGTTGTTTTTTTTATTCATCATCATGTTGCCTTTTATAGGGTTACACATTTACATATAGCCCCTTGGGCTTTTCAAAATGGCTTTTTGCCTATCACATGGCTTATGTGTCATTTGTTTTTGCACATAAGCCATGAGCTTACAAAAATTTGGCTTTATGCCCATTTTGCATACAAAAATCATGCACAAAAATTACATAAAAATTATTTGTTACATGATTTTTGTTGTTGGCATGGAGGAGGCTGGTCGCGGCCTTGACTTGGGCATGGGCCCGCTTGACCTGGGCTTGGGCCCACCTGCCTTGGGGTTGACCTTGACTTTGACTCGGTCAACGGGGGTGTAAATTTTTACCCCAACAATGACACTTGTCAATCTTGTCTCAAAGGAAAGATGACAAAGACTCCATTTACTGGACATGGAGTAAGAGCGAGCGAGCTCTTAGGACTCATACACAGCGATGTATGTGGTCCATTGTCTACACATGCAAGAGGTGGTTTTTCCTATTTCATTACTTTCACGGATGATTACTCAAGATACGGATTCATTTATCTGATGAAACATAAATCCGAGGCTTTTGAGAAATTCCGAGAGTATAAGAATGAAGTAGAAAACCAAACCGGAAAAAGTATCAAGACACTTAGATCTGATCGAGGTGGTGAATACTTGAGTGCCGAGTTCCTAGGTTACCTAAAAGAGAAAGGGATTCTCTCTCAGCTTACTCCTCCATACACTCCACAGCATAACGATGTATCGGAGAGACGGAATCGAACCCTATTGGATATGGTACGATCCATGATGAGTAATGCTGAGTTACCGCGATCTTTTTGGGGTTATGCGCTTGAATCAGCAGCATATCTTCTGAACAGGGCTCCTACCAAGACTGTGCCTACCACTCCATATCAGATGTGGACTGGGAAGAAACACCATCTTCAGCATATGAAGATTTGGGGATGTCCAGCTTTTGTTAAAAAGCAGCATGTTGACAAGCTCGAGGCACGATCAGTAAAATGTATGTTTGTGGGATATCCAAAGAACTCCAAGGGATATTAGTTCTATTACGCAGAGGAACAAAAGGTTTTTGTTTCTCGTAATGCTCATTTTCTAGAACATCAGTTTTTAGAAAAGGAAATAAGTGGGAGCGAAATAGAACTGGAAGAAATTCCAGAACTACAAGCTGCTACTGAAAGTTTGGTAGAACCGGAAGTTCAAGAAGAACAGAACAATCCAGCACCCCTCCGCAGGAGTAGTAGGCCGTCTCATCCGTCTGAGAGATACTACGGTTTTCTCATAGATGGGGATAGAGAGGATTGCATCATAGATGATGATGAACCTACTGACTTCCAGCAGGCCATCCAGAGCGGCGACTCGGTACGATGGCTAGAAGCAATGCGGACCGAAATGGAGTCCATGTACACCAACAAAGTATGGACTTTGAACTTTGCTCCAGATGGGGTAAAACCTATAGGATGCAAATGGATCTTCAAGAAAAAGATTGGTGTAGATGGACAGGTGGAAACCTATAAGGCTAGACTTGTTGCAAAGGGTTTTCGTCAAAGACCTGGTTTGGACTATGACGAAACTTTTTCTCCAGTGGCTATGCTCAAATCCATTCGGGTCCTTCTTGCTATTGCTGCCTTCCATGATTATGAAATCTGGCAGATGGACGTAAAGACGGCTTTTCTGAATGGAAATTTAGAAGAGTGCGTCTATATGGATCAACCAGAGGGTTTCAATCAGAGTGGGAGCAGCGGGAAAGTATGCAAGCTGCTTAAGTCCATTTATGGACTAAAGCAGGCATCGCGGAGTTGGAACATCTGTTTTGATGAGACAGTCAAAGAACATGACTTTATAAAAAATCCAGATGAACCGTGCATATATAGTAAAGTTGTAGCCAGAAGTGTCGTATTCCTCGTCTTGTACGTGGATGACATTCTATTGATAGGAAATGACATTCCTATGCTACAATCTGTCAAAGGATTCTTGTCACACAGGTTCTCCATGAAATACCTGGGTGATGCCTCTTACATTCTGGGGATCCAGATCTATCGTGATAGATCCAAGAGGATGTTGGGACTTTCGCAGTCCAGGTATATCGACACTGTACTGAAAAGATTCAGTATGGAAGATTCTAAGCGCGGTAATCTACCGGCTTGTCACGGAATCACCCTCTCCAAAGAGATGTCTCCCAAGACTGATTTGGAAAGGGAACGCATGTCTGTTATACCCTACGCTTCTGCGGTAGGCTCTATAATGTATGCGATATTGTGCACCAGACCAGATGTAGCTTACGCACTGAGCGTGGTAAGCCGGTATCAGTCAGACCCAGGGGAGAAGCACTGGATAGCAGTAAAGAACATTCTCAAGTACCTGAGAAGGACTAAGAAGATGTTCTTGGTTTACGACGGAAAAGACCTCAGGTTGGAGGCCTTTGCTGATTCCGGCTTCCAGAGTGATAAGGACGATTCCAAGTCCATGTCGGGTTATGTCTTTACCCTCAATGGAGGGGTGGTGTGCTGGAAGAGCTCCAAGCAGGACACCGTTGCTGACTCGACGATGGAAGCGGAGTATATAGCTGCTTGCGATGCCGCAAAAGAAGCAGTCTGGATGAAGAAGTTCCTAACAGAACTTCAGGTGGTTCCAACCATAGTTGATCCAATACCTCTGTATTGTGACAACAACGGAGCTATAGCTTTAGCAAAGGAACCAAGGTTCCATCAGAATTCCAGACACATCTTAAGGCGGTATCACCTGATCAGGGAGATCATTGATCGTCAGGAGATCGAGGTTCGGAGAGTTGCTTCTGAAGAGAACATTGCTGATCCATTCACGAAGGCCCTACCTCAGATTCAGTTCGAGAGGCTACTCGAGATCATCGGTCTTCGATATACCAGTACATGGCCCTAGTGCAAGTGGGAGATTGTTAGTGTATATGCCCTAGGGGCCATTATTGTATCATACTAGTTTGTATATTACTTAATGGAAGCTTGGGATATTCACATGTATATAACAGTCTTGCTAAACATGGTAGTTTGCTACTTGGTTTCTTCTATCTTAATATGTGAGTATACGTATTGATAGAGCTCTTAGGATTTTGCTTGACTACCGGCGTTGTGATGGCAGTCACACTAGTGGGGGCTGGGTAGTCTACAAGCACATCCTTATTCAGGTCCCTAGTCGTTGGATTATCGAGACAGGGCATCGATACTCCGGAGTAGACTAGTGTGTACGCTTCTCATCGCAGTTGGGGAGATGGTCTGTCCCACAGCCGTCAGTACGTCGTACTGGAGATAGTATGCAGGTGCTCGTTGGGTTACGGGTACACCGGACAGGACTCATAGGGAACTGTTGGATGGTTTTATACCAGTCGTCAGTGAACAGTTCCCAGGTGACATGAGTACAGCATAGTCCGCAGACTTGACACTGCTACTTCGCCTCGAGTGTGTCCCACTGTTCTTAGATTGCTACCCTACCACGGCTCAAAGGAGTCGTGCAAACAGGTAGCAGTTGGGTGCAGTCCCGAGCACTTGGAGGCAGTGGCGGTTAGACAGGATTCGTCTCTCCCGGTATTGGGGGTTGATATCGCGCTGTGTCAGAGAGCCATTACGCAAAGTCCCTGGCCAGGGCAAGCGAGATTTGCTGGTAGGTTCCAGTAGTTTCTCAGGGTGTAATGGGCTTCGCTCCGACATAACTTATACCGCTATTAGGGGACTGACGCTTGCCGCCCCCGTAGGCCCGATATGCGTAAGTCTTAGACGAACAGACCGGATTGTACGGAGATTGTCATATCAGATTCAGTAGGAGTTCGGATGGGTTTCCTCATCGGCCTTCTTATCGACATCTACCTGGGGACCGTTACGTACAGCTAGTGCCGCTTGTGGTCTGTGGTTAAACCCACTGCCAGCGTAGTAGTCGAGTCTCTAGAGTCCCACACAGAGAGTTTTCCTACTCCAGGAGAAACGATATAGAGGTCGTATGGTTTTACGACAAGGGTTCGGACGCATACGTGTGTTTACACACGTGCGACTTTCGGACAGTTTTTACCAGTCGGCTTTGGTTTAAGCCAGTTACTGGTATCCGGTTATTGGATTTATACAGTCTAAAGTTTTTCCGTATTTTTGCGGAAAGGAGGGGCGTTCTCGTAATTGCGCGAGAAGCTTCTAGAAGATGGTGACTAAGGAGGTTTAGGTGGCATATACAATGAATGTGATTAGTGAGTCATATGGATGATTCATCCATGTCATTAATGCTTCATAATTGCTTAATGACTCATGGAGATGAATCACCACAAGATATTTATCAAGCATGGTTGTAAATCATTTTATTTTCTTTTCTTGCTAAAAAGAAATGCTTGATATATATTATGATAACTCATTATTCTCACTTCATTATTATCTTCACCTTCTCTCTCCTCAAGCTCTCCCTCTTCAAACCCTAATCCTCCCCTCTCATGTGTTGAGTACAAGGATTAGTTAGACTAATTAAACCATAACCCTCACTCTATATCACCTAGCTTCTTTGATTAGCACTTAAAGAAAGTTAGTTGCCTCAAGTTTAGATGATAAGCTTGGAGTAAAGCTCTCGGGTGGATCGTCTACTACTCCGAGAAGGCCGAGGAGGAGGTGGAGTTCGCAAAGACGACGGACACGGTTCTTTAGGTATAATCCCTTTACATAGTAGTTGTTAACTTCTATGTTTGATGTTAGTTATCGTTTAGCTTCGATTCATGCGGTTAGTCGATGTTTAAGCAAAGAACAAGATCGTTTTTCATATTTCCGCCTCCCCGCAAGTCGTGGAGTGTTGTACATCGACTTACAGATAAGTCGTGTCGATATGAGGTCTATAACAGTTCGAGAAACTACTGATAACACTTACCGGTAAATCTCAGCAACCCTGGACAGGGATTTCCAGTTATAGCCAATCGAACACAGCACAACATCAACTCCCTATACCGGGAGAGACGAATCCCCTCCTATCGCTCATTGCCTCCATGTGATTCGGGACTGTACCCAAAAGCCACATTTTTGCACGCCCTCTTGGACGTGATATGATGGAAATCAAAGCACCGTGGGAATCACACAAGACTCTATGACGATCTCGGGTCTACAGACGAACCTGTACCAGTGTCACCAGAGAACTGCCATCTGACGTAAGGTATAATACCATCTGGGAGTTCTCGGCGAGTCCGTCCAGTGTACCCAGTCTCTACTGAGCACCCGTACACCGTCCTTGATGTCAAACACCGATGGATATGGGATCATCCATCGCCTATCATATGGGTCAAGATGCGTATACGCTAGTCTACTCTGGTGTATTGATGCCCTGTCTCGATATACCCTCGACTAGGAACAGTTATAGGATGTACTCATCGACTACCGTAGCCCCACTAGTATGACCTCATCATAGTCCCAGTAGTCGAGTACATATCCTAAGGGCTTTATCAACATGTAACATAGAGACAATCAGAGTACATGTTAAGATAAAGTACAACCAGATAGCATACTATCATGTCGAGCAAGAAAGTCCTCCCTATATATGTCCAAGCATCCATTACAATATACATCGTATGTACAGTAATGGCCTCTAGGGCATACATATAACTAACAACCATGTCCAAGAGGGCGTGCAAAATGGTGCTTTTTAGTTACAGTCCCGAGTCACATGGAGGCAATGAGCGATAGGAGGGGTTTCGTCTCTCCCGTTATTGGGGGTTGATGTTGCGCTGTGCTCGATTGGCCATAACAGGGAAGTCCCTGGCCAGGGCTGATTTAGAGATTTACTGGTAAGTGTTACCAGTAGTTTCTCAACCCGTTATTGTAAGTCCACGTTACCTCTCCCGGTACTTAAGGGCTTGCGGAAATGATGAAAAACGATTTTTCAAGAGGTGGTAACATGGACTCAAAATACGGATCTTTGTTAAACAACTATCTAACAACCTAACAAGAGTTTTACCTACTCGGTTAGGGAGGCTATACCATTCTTGAACGCCTTCGTCTTCAACTCGTTGCGGTGTACGGATCGGCCTCACCTCGTCGTCTCCTTGCGCCGAAGATGGATCCACCTGAAAGGTTCTACCTTTGGCTTCTTCTTCGAACTTGAAGAAACTAGAACACTTGGTTTGCTAAACCTTGTGAACTAGGATGAGTAGAGAAGTGATATGGGTTTTCTTTTATCTCTAAGGCAATGTTTCTCAACTCATGAGAAGGAGTTGCCTTGAGCTAGAGAGAGAGCAAGAGGAAGAGCAAGAGGGAGAGCTCAAGCAAGAGGGAGAAAGCAAATAAGAGAATGGGTAAGTCTTTTGCCATCCAAGCTCTCATAATCCAAAATCATCATAACAAATAATAGCAATCAAGTATTATGTGATGGTTCAAGTCAAAATAGCCATATCATTTCATGCACTCATTTTGCAAGAAGAAACAAGCAAGCAAAAGTCTTTGCCATGAAATGATAGCCATTGTAATGATGATGGTCAACTAGTCCAACTTAGTCAACCGGTCAACAAAGTCAACAAGTCAACAAAGTCAACCACTCAACAACCATGTCACTATAATACTTAATTAATATTATTGTTAATCTTATTTCATATTCTCATTAGGGTTTAGCAAAAGTCAATAGTCAACAGCCCCAATGAGAATCCTCTACCTCTGTGTCTCTGTCAACTGTGCATACACACCAGCATCCGCGTTCCGAAGAACACGAATGCAAACGAGATAAAACCAATCCCAAAACGTACACTAGGATCTGGCATAAACCAAAGCCCGCTAGTGTTAACTGTCCGGACACTAAACGTGCACAAGTGCACGGATGTGACCGAACCATGTCGCAAAACCATGCGACCTGTCGCAAAACCATGCGACCTTTACTCTTTTTCCTAAAGGCGAATAGCTTTCTGTGTGGGACTCTAAAGACTCGACACTACGCTGGCAGTGGGCTTAACCACAGACCGCAAGCGGCACTAGCTGTGCGTAACGGTCCCTAGGTAGATGCCGACAAGAAGACGGACGAGGTGAAACCCATCTGAACTCCTACTGAGCCTGAATGTGACAATCTCCGTACAGTCCGGTCTGTTCGTCTGAGAACATCGCATGGCGGGCCTAGGGGGCGGTAAACGTCAGTCCCCTACTAGCGGTACAAGTCGTGTCGGAGTGTAGCCCAGAACACCTGAGATAACACTGGAAACCTACCGGTCTATCTCGCTTGCCTTGGCCAGGGACTTTATGTAATGGCTCTCCTAGACACAGCGCGATATCAACCCCCAATACAGGGAGAGACGAATCCTGTCTAACCGTCACTGCCTCCAAGTGCTTCGGGACTGCACCCAACTACTACCTGTTTGCACGACTCCTTTAAGCCGTGGTAGGATAGTAATCTAAGTACAGTGGGAACACACTCGAGACGAAATGACAGTGTCAAGTCAGCGGACTAAGCTGTACTCATGTCACCTTGGAACTGATAACCGACGATAGGTATAGTACCAACCAACAGTTCCCAATGAGTCCTGTCCAGTGTACTCGTAACCTAACGAGCACCCGCATACTATCTCAAGTACGACGTACTGACGGCTGTGGGACAGACCGTCTCCTAAGATGGGATAAGAAGCGCATACGCTAGTCTACTCCGGAGTATCGATGCCCTGTCTCGATAGTCCTGCGACTAGGGACCCGCATAAGGATGTGCTTATTGATTACCCAGCCCCCACAAGTGTGACTGCCATCACAACGCTGGTAATCAAGCAAAGATCCTAAGGGCTCCACTAATGTGTAAAGGCGATATGCTAAAAGAAACACATGCACACATTAAAGTAGAAACAAACCAACTAGCATACTACCATTTTGAGCAAGATTGTCAATACAAGGTGAATATCCCAAGCTTACATTAGGTAATATACATACTAGTATGATACAGTAATGGCCTCTAGGGCATATACACTAACAATCTCCCACTTGCACTAAGGCCATGTACTGGCGTATCGAAGACCTATCATCTTGATCAGCCGCTCGAACTGAGTCTGGGGTAAGGCCTTCGTAAGTGGATCAGCAGTGTTATCTTCCGTAGAAACTCTCCGAACCTCGATCTCATGGCGACCCACGATCTCCCTGATCAGGTGATACCGCCTCAAGATGTGTCTGGATCTCTGATGGGACCTGGGTTCCTTCACTAAAGCTATAGCCCCGTTGTTGTCGCAATACAGAGTTATTGGATCAACAATGGACGGAACCACCTGAAGTTCTGTCAAGAACTTCCTTATCCAGACGGCTTCTTTTGCGGCATCTGCAGCAGCGATATATTCCGCTTCTATCGTCGAGTCAGCAACGGTTTCCTGTTTGGAGCTCTTCCAACACACCGCCCCTCCATTGAGGGTAAAGACATAACCCGACATGGACTTGGAATCATCCTTGTTACTCTGGAAGCTGGAGTTAGCAAAGGCCTTGATCTGGAGGTCTTTTCCGCCATACACCAAGAACATCTCCTTAGTCCTTCTCATGTACTTGAGAATGTTCTTTACCGCTATCCAGTGTTTCTCCCCAGGGTTTGACTGATACCGGCTTACCACACTCAGTGCATAAGCTACATCCGGTCTGGTACAGAACATCGCATACATTATAGAGCCTACCGCAGAAGCGTAGGGTATAATAGACATGCGATCCCTTTCCAAATCAGTCTTGGGAGACATCTCTTTGGAGAGGGTGATCCCGTGACAAGCCGGTAGATTACCGCGCTTGGAATCTTCTATACTGAATCTTTTCACTATGGTGTCGATGTACCTGGACAGTGAAAGTCCTAATGTCCTCTTGGATCTGTCATGAAAGATCCGGATCCCCAGAATGTACGAGGCATCACCCAGGTCTTTCATGGAGAACCTGTGCGACAAGAACCCCTTGACAGATTGTAGCATAGGAATGTCATTTCCTATTAAAAGAATGTCATCCACGTACAATACGAGGAATACGATAGTTCCTGCTACAAATCTACTATAGATGCATGGTTCATCTGGATTTTTGATAAAGCCAAATTCTTTGACCGTCTCATCAAAACAGATGTTCCAACTCCGCGATGCCTGCTTTAGTCCATAGATGGATTTAAGCAACTTGCACACCTTTCCGCTGCTCCCACTCTGAATGAAACCCTCTGGCTGGTCCATATAGACACACTCCTCTAAATTTCCATTTAGAAAAGCGGTCTTCACGTCCATTTGCCAGATCTCATAATCATGGAAGGCAGCAATGGCAAGAAGGATCCGAATGGATTTCAGCATAGCCACTGGAGAAAAGGTTTCGTCATAGTCCAAACCAGGTCTTTGACGAAAACCCTTTGCAACAAGTCTAGCTTTATAGGTCTCAACCCGTCCATCTACACCAATCTTCCTTTTGAAGATCCACTTGCATCCTACGGGTTTTACCCCATCTGGAGCAACATCCAACGTCCATACTTTGTTGGTGTACATGGACTCCATTTCGGTCCGTATTGCATCCAGCCATTTTACTGAGTCAACGCTCTGAATGGCCTGCTGGAAGCTAGTCGGCTCATCATAATCAATGATGCAATCTTCTCTATCCCCGTCTATGAGAAAACCGTAGTATCTCTCGGGCGGATGAGACTTCCTACTACTTCTGCGGAGCGGCGTAGGAATGTCCTGATCTTTTGAACCCTCTGGTTCTATTAAGCTTTCAGTAATAGCTCGTGGTTCTGGAATTTCTTCCAGTTCTATTGCGCTCCCACTTATCTGATTCTCCAAAAACTGAGTTTCCAAGAAGTGGGCATGCCGAGAAACAAAAACCTTTTGTTCCTCTTCGCAATAGAAGAAATATCCCTTGGAGTTCTTTGGATATCCCATAAACATGCACTGTACTGAGCGTGCCTCGAGCTTGTCCGTGATTGATTTATTTTTAGGATGTGTAAGTAACTCAAATGGTCCCCGGCAACGGCGCCATTTGATTGAATACGATTTCGGATTGTGTAAGTTGGAAAATGTGTAGAAATCATAACCAAAAATATTATTGACCGCAATCAATTAACGGTGTCGGATGTAGCGCGTTAGAGAGTGCGGATCGTCCACAGGGATTATGCGATTCGTTCGTATCTTGTTTTATTTGAATCGAAAACTTAATGAAAAGAAAACAAACAATTAATGATTTATAGTGAAGTTTAAGAATTTGAAAATATAGATCTAATAACAAGAAAAAGATAGAATCAAGAATTGAGAGTTTGATCATTTTTCCAACCAAATATCAAGAATCGAAATGAGGCGCGTAGGAATCGATCGGATCTATAGATGTGATGTAATTGTTGGAGATAGTACCCTCAGAGTCAATTATTGGATCACAGGCACGTGATTGCAATGATTGAGGGAGGACCTATCCCGGTATGACAGTCTTACTCGAGATGATAGTATGCTATCTGGTTTATCTTTATCATCGTGTACAGCTTTAGGTGACCTGACAAGTCGCTATTACACGTTGGTAGAGCCCCTAGGATTCTTGCTTGACCACCAGCAGTATGAGGGCGATCATATAAGTGGGAGCTGGGGTCTATAAGCACATCCTTAAAAGGTCCCTAGTCGTGGGAGATTCGAGACAGGGCATCGTTTCTCCAGAGTAGACTAGTGTATACAGTCGAGACCCCGACGAGGGGCGGTGGCCGGTCTCACAAGCCACTGGTGTCAGTTGGTTCACCTAAGATGTATACAGGTGCTCATTGGGTTATGAGTACACCGGACAGGACTCGCCGGGAACATGCTAGTTGGTCTTATACCTCATGTCAGATAGCAGTTCCCAGGTGACATGTGTACAGGTTAGTTCATCGACCTGGGGATCGTCATTTGTCTCGTGTGAGTTTCCACTGTGCTTTGATTACTACCCTACCACGGCTCAAAGGAGTCGTGCAAACATGTTTTAGTTGGGTACAGTCCCGAGACACATGGAGGCAGTGAGCGGATCTTCGGGGGTTCGTCTCTCCCGGTATTGGGGGTGAGGTCGCGCTGTGTCTAGGAGAGCCATTACACGAAGTCCTTGGCCAAGGCAGGAGATTTACTGGTAGGTATTCCAGTAGTATCTCAGGGTGTTCTGGGCTACACTCCGACACGACTTGTACCGCTTTTGGGGGTCTGACTTTTACCAACCCCCTAGGCCCGACATGCGATGCTCATAGACGAACGGACCGGACTGTACGGATATTGTCACTGATAGGCTCAGTAGGGTGTCAGGATGAGTTCGCTCATCGACGTCCCTTTTGGTCAATAGCTGGTGGCCCGTTACGTATTGGCTTATACCTCTGACGTGCTAGTGGTTAAATCCACAGCCATAGTATTGACGAGTCTTTAGAGTCCACCACACATACAGTTACTCAAGTTTCGGGCGAAACGCTGTAGAGGCCGTATGGAGATATGGCAGGGTCCGATCAGATACGTGCGGTATTGCACGGATCAGGATCGGACGGTTTTGTACTAAAGGCCGTATGGATATATGGCAGGGTTCGATCAGATACGTGCGGTATCGCACGGATCAGGATCGGACGGATATTACTAGCCGGCTTTGGTTTAAGCCGGATCCTAGTATAGTACAGTGTAGATTTTGTCTCATTGCATTTGTATCCGGTCGGAATACAGATGCGGGTGTGTATGCACAGTATCGGGGTTTTCCTGTAATTTATTACGGGACCACTTTTCTGGAGTTGCCATTTTGCATTCCGTTTCGGCCGGTTTTCCTTTGTTCTTTCCCGGCCGGACTTTTCCGATGGAGGGGGTTATTTGCAATTGTGCAAATAACATTTGTGGAAGGGGTTTCTTGCAAATGTATTCATCATGATAGGATAAGCATCTTTGCTTTTTCATGATGGTTTTTGCTTTTATGAGATTTGATAGGATATGGGTTGATTAAGGGTTTGATTTGAGGTTTACCTTGAAGGAAGGGGTCACCCTCCACCTTTTCCTACACTCACCTCCCTTCTTGTTATGTTTGATATATCATTCCTCCACCCTTCTCACTTATGAGAGAAGGGCTACACTTGTGAGAAAAATATGAGAGAGTTTCATTTTGAGCTTGTGGGATTTTTCTTGATCTCATTTCATGCTAGGAAAAATGCAAGCACCATTTTTCCGTATCTTGTTTCCTCCATCATCTTCAAATGGCAACAAAACCCCAAATGAGACATAGCCTCTACACTACACTTTCTACAGCAAATCTTGGACGCGTCGGCCAGCCAACTTCGCGCCCGAGTTGCCTCGGTATTGAGGTGGGAGCCCGTAAAAGATGCAGGCGACGTGGTGCCCTTCCGGCGAGGAGATGGAGACCGGACATTCCGCGAGAGATCGGGACGACGACGAGAAGACCGGAGGACTCGGATCACTCGGTATATCTCTAACCCGTCTTGTTGTTAGCTAGATCTAGTTTATTGGCCCGATCCGGGTTTTAGTGCGCGGAGGTGCCGGTTTGCTAAGTTCGCAAAATTAAAGTTTATCACCGCTTCCGCATTTGTCCGTCGGATTGACGGCCGGGGCGCCCCCGTGCACTTACAGTGGTATCAGAGCCTCGCCATTAACTTCGTCTAGATTTGTTTGATTTGTTTGCATTTCCGATCGACCAAAATTCCAAAAACCCGCGTTTTTCCTTACAGCAGTTTTCTGTCGAAATTTTTTGAAGTCCAAAAATTTTTCAGGTTGTCTCAGAATGATGTGCAGGGAGTTCTAAGAACACTGGAAAAATTCGACAACACGATCCCTCCGTACGACCGCGGAACCGCGGCCGTAACCCCTTATTTGGCCGCGGTTCCGCCGCAGGAATGTGGGTTCATGTCATCATTTTTTTGCAGTGGGCTTGTGGGCTAAAAATAGGGGTTTTGGAATATTAAAATTGGGCCCAGAATTTCTGTGAGTGCTACAGTATTGCTTGGGGGCCCACTTGTTAATTTTTGATCGATCGGATATTTTAAACACATTATTTCACAGTATTTACATTATATCTGCGACCGTGAATGTCACTCGATCGGTAAATCCGGTCTAACTGCTATAGCCCGGTTAGACGGATTTGCGAACGTGACTTTCACGTTGATGTTCTGTGATTTTGCTGTGATGTTGCGGATCGGTCGTGCGGGATAGCCTGGATGCAATGCTAGTACAGTTTCTGTTGTATTATGTACATTTGATATTGCGGGGCGAGCGTCCGACATGTGGACTGCCATCACTGCCTGTTTGTATTATTATTTTGGGGCACGACCAGGTTGCGGTCGATGTACCCGTTGCATGTATATTTTACTTTCTGTACTAGGGTTACCCCGCGGAGGGGTGCACGGATAGCCGGGTTCTAGAAGGCAACAAGCCCGCATCTCATGGCATTGGGACGGAGGGGGCTTCACTCCAGGATTGGCGGGCTATTTGCCGCACTCGTAGGGGGTACAGGTTGACCCAGGAGGGGTGCCCGAGTTACCGGATTCCGTGAAGTGCTGGGTGGTCCATTCACGTTGCTGAAGGGGGCTGCCTCGCTTCAGGTTTTGGCGGGTAACTTGCCGCGCCCGTAGGGGTCTAGGATTTCATTGCACAGGCTATCCACACGACCAGGGGAACGTCGGGTTTCAGTAGCGGCTCTGTGAAACCCGGGGATCCCAGATATCTGTTTTGTTCTGTGATGCTGTACATTTCTGTGATGTTGCATTTTATCACGCCTTGAGCGAAATATAATATATTGGTATATATATTAGTAGATGTTGTATATGTTTTTCATCCGCGCTAGTCCAGTCCCCGCTCTGTCGTTAGTTAGCTAACATAACGGGTAATGACGGGACCCAGTGGCGAATGCGGATGGAATATACGTACATCAGTATATTTTCGTTCTTTGTGGTGTGATCAATTGATGGGACCGCATTGATTCGGATCAATGCAAGTTAAAATAAACCTATTCTGATGTTGTTGGAACACTTTTCAAAAAGCTGTTATTACAAGGACGTTCACTTTTGTTTTGCATCGTGGTATTCATTTGGAATATCCTGCTCCTCAGTCGACGAGGCAAGGGCCGAGATCCCTTCACCGGGAGTGACCCCTTGGACAGAAGTTTGCGTCAGGGCATTAACTTCACTATAGCCGATTACTTTTGCTTTCCACAGTGATATTCGGTTATGAATATCCAGCACCCCATTCTACGGGGAAAGAGCCGAGATCCCTTCACCGGGAGTGACCTCTTTAGTAAAGGTTTTCGTCACTATATTTTCTAAAAAGCTATCCGTTCCTTCAACGATATCAAGTTCATTACGTTAAAGGTTTTCGCCAGAAACCATTCGTAGCCCTCCGTCGTTTCATATGGGTAGTCAATAGTATTCAAGCTGTGTATGTTGGCCAAAGTCAAGGCACAGTGATTGGTAGCTATTGGGTATTCATATGCAGCATAGATAGATGCGTTGGTTTGGGACAGTCGTACTGCCATTTTGGCCAAAGTCAAGGGTAGGTACAGGTGGATTCAAATTAACCTGGAGAATGACGGGTTGAACTTGACATGTGACTTATGATATGTTGGCCAAAGTCAAGGTCATAAGAGCATGGGGTAAAAATCACATCGGGAGTTTCAAAAGAACTGAAACTTGCCAGATATGCGCATACCTTCTGGAGTGTGATAACGTGAGCGGATTCCGTCACTTTATCATGCGATGAGAGTTGGATCCCGATTCCAACTGATGAGTTAGTTTACTCCTCGGGTATCCCCGATTAATTCTTCTTTTAGGTTTGGAGGAGAATTTGAGGTACAGTAGGAGGTTTCCTGATTAGATAAATTGGTAACCATTCTGATCTAGGTTAGAGTGCACGCTGAGTGTTTCTTTTCTCTCTCTCTTTGGCAGCGACCATTGACCCGACCCTAAGACTATGACTCAGAGACCAAGTTAACCGAACCTTCTTTACACTGGCTTTTGATTGTTAAAGTTGCAGACCTCATTGCCACTCCTACTTTTACCCTTTTTCCCAGGACACCCCGTATTACTACGAACGTCCACTTCCATTGGACAAAACCATCGTATGGTTAGATACGAACTCGAAGGAATTCGAGGATGGTTTCCGGTTCTGGAGAAAACGAATAGGACTATTCAGTTGTCTTTTCCTTTTACCTTCTCTCAGGTTGCGAGTACTCCTTGGTTTAGGAGATAGTACACCTATTACGCAAATTGGATAGTCTTCTTCCAAACCTTAGGCTGGTGCCAAACGGTGGGGAATGAAGAAAACCAATTAGCCTAACGATGGTGTATAGAAGGTATTATGTAAAGACAAAGAAAGGGATTAGAAGGAGGGCAAAGTAAATTGCGACTGATATTCACGACCAAACCAAGTATTTCATTACCACTCCCACATCACCTTTGTATTTCTCCAGGACACTCCGTATCACTACGAAGATCCACAGTCATTTGGATATTCCATCGTATGGTTATATACGAACTCGAAAGGAACTTGTTCCAGTTCGGGGATGGGTTCTGGTTCAGGAGAAATAGGAATAAGGTTAATTCGGTTGTCTTTTATCTTCACCTTCTCTCGCATTATGAGTGCTCCTAGGGATAGGACAGTACACCCATTATGCTTATTGGATAGTCTTCTTCCAAACCATAGGCTGGTGCCGAACGGTAGGGAAGGAAGAAAACCATTTGGCCTAAAGGGGTGTGCAGAAGGTAATGACTAAAGACATAAAAAGGGATTTGGAAAGGTGGCAAAGAAATACACGGTTACAGTTGTGAATCTGGATAATGGAAGAGGCATTACTAGGAATACCCAGATACCCCATCGAAACATTTCAATGTTTCAGTTTCACTGTGTACTGTTAAAAGAAAACTGATTTCCCAATTAACACTTGCTCCAGGGTATGTATTTACCACGTATGATTCTCACATCTGTATGGTTTTACAGATGATGAGTGGGAGTAAGTTATTGGGAATTAGGTGATTATCCTCATTTTATCGGGATTCGTTGTAATCGGTGATATTTGAGGAAGTCACCTGGGTTGTTTGCCGGTCGGCAAATATTTGGTTTTGAATATCCGCTGTTGTGCACCAATTTCAAATTGATATATCTGTACGTCTATTTTCATAGAGTGAGATATACCTTTTGATATTATGTCGATGACATTTACCTATATCGGTGGATGGTTAGGTAAGGAGCATTAAACAGCGGTGTAATTCTTCTTAACCATAAGTACAGTTTTTAACCTACGACACATAGTGAAAGAGTTATTAGACTCAGCGGACTTATACAGAGTATTGTATGTTGTCCAGTGTCCATTAGGACAGAGGGGTTGGTCTTCTTACTATATTCTGTTTACTTTTAACTTCTCTAGTTCTTAGACATGTGTTTCGTAGAAACACAGGGTCTAAGTTTTGAGGAGTTATAGGTTTTTGAATAGAGTAGAGAACCAGGTGTAGCAAGTATCGGGATTCTTCAAAGTGATCGAAGATGTAGATACTTGTGTATGGTATTCAGTTGATAGTAATGATAAAGAGAAATTGCTTCTCTTTCAGGTTACTCATAATTGGAAGCATTCCTAAGTTGAGTAACGCTGATCGGCCTCTCTCCATTTAGTTGACATGCACTGGAGACAGCTGCATGATTTGAATCTGGTTAAATTAAATCAGTGCCTCTGGTTCTATATTGGATATAGAACAGTTCATATCTTAACGTTGTTAAGGTACGGGGAGTTGTCCGGCTTATGATTAAAACCAGACACTGGACAACTCAAGGCACGTTTCTGTAATGGCTGTTTGTGGGTTGACCCAGCCTATGACGAGGGTTGATTTTCTACCATCTGGCAGATCAATAGAAATATTGTTCTAGACTCGCCACAGTTTTATTAAAAATGGATTTTTCCAAAAACAGTAGTGGGAGTATGGTAGAACTGGAAGTGATTCCAGAACCGCAAACGATTACTGAAGATTTGATAAGGAACCTAAAGATTCAATCTGATTTGACATTCCATTGGCCACTCCGCAGATAAGGTGGGTAACTTCAGGCACCCGAGAGGTACCCCGGTAGCCTCAAGGACGGTGACAGGGAAGTTCTTGTTTACCCACACTTGCCATTGCTGTTGTTCCAGACTGTGAGACCCGGCGGGAGGATGAGTATAGCGCCGTTCTGAACTGGCTTCAGAAGTGTACGTGTATATGACTCTGCCAGAGGGTTGTCGTAGTCAGTGGGAGCAGCGGAAGCATTGGTTGACAGGTAGCTTATGTCTATTTATAGATTAAAGCAGATATAGCGGAGATAGATCATCAATTTCTGATGTGACAGTCATAGGTTTGACTTCATCAGAATAGGGGATGGATCTGTTGAGAAGGTAGTGGGTGTGATGTCATGGTATTTGGATGACATACACAAAGTAGGAAAGGAAACTCCTATACTACGATCGGTTATTCTTTGGTTGTCACACAGTGGTTTCTCCACATAGGACTTGGATATAATATCAGACATTCTGGTTACTAGATCTATGGTTTTAGATCTAGATTTGGGTGGTTTCCCAATCAGGGTACTTAGACAGCATTCTATGAGTATTTAGAATGGTTGACTCCTGGCACGGTAGTATACCTGCAGGTGATGGAGTCACCCTCTCTAAAGGTGTCTTATAGACTAAAGTAGAGAGGGATGTGCATGATTGGCAGATCACTTGCTTAGGCAATTGAGTCAATCATGAGGTGTCAAGTACCACACCAGATGTTGTTCTTGCACTAGATGCAATAAGTTGATATTGATCCAATCCTGGAGAAACAATCGGAAGCAGTTTTAGAACATAAGTTGATGTTCTAGGGAATTGATAACGGCAGCCTCCTTTAGGAGACGGTTATCATTCCAGGCTTCCAAGGTGACCTGGACGACAAGGAGGTTGTCAGAGTTATAGTTTTCCCTCTGACGTGGGGCAGTATTTTGGACAGGTGATCCAAGGCAATACTGAGGGAGGCATGGCGCAGGATACTGATTAAGTTCAGTTAATGATACAGTCTAAGAAGTTTGGATTTGGAGTTCATTTATGAGCTAAGTCCCATCAGACATCCAGACACATTCTAAGACAGGTATTGCTCATTTCGGGAGATGGCATTCTCCGCGAACTTGAGATTTAGAGAGACATAGAAAGAAACATCAGAGCGGATCCACTCGCTGAGGCTATTCCTCGAACGCAATAGTCTCGCAAACGAGCTTTGTAAGACTGACTAGTAGAGGAGTTGGGTGTTCGGTATCATACGGGCTGTGAGTATGCAACATCGCAATAATTAGCCTTGAGTGCAAGTGGGAGATTGTTGGAGATAGTGCCCTCAGAGTCAATTATTGGATCACAGGCACGTGATTGCAATGATTGAGGGAGGACCTATCCCGGTATGACAGTCTTACTCGAGATGATAGTATGCTATCTGGTTTATCTTTATCATCGTGTACTGCTTTAGGTGACCTGACAAGTCGCTATTACACGTTGGTAGAGCCCCTAGGATTCTTGCTTGAACACCAGCAGTATGAGGGCGATCATATAAGTGGGAGCTGGGGTCTATAAGCACATCCTTAAAAGGTCCCTAGTCGTGGGAGATTCGAGACAGGGCATCGTTTCTCCAGAGTAGACTAGTGTATACAGTCGAGACCCCGACGAGGGGCGGTGGCCGGTCTCACAAGCCACTGGTGTCAGTTGGTTCACCTAAGATGTATACAGGTGCTCATTGGGTTATGAGTACACCGAACAGGACTCGCCGGGAACATGCTAGTTGGTCTTATACCTCATGTCAGATAGCAGTTCCTAGGTGACATGTGTACAGGTTAGTTCATCGACCTGGGGATCGTCATTTGTCTCGTGTGAGTTCCCACTGTGCTTTGATTACTACCCTACCACGGCTCAAAGGAGTCGTGCAAACAGGTTTTAGTTGGGTACAGTCCCGAGCCACATGGAGGCACTGAGCGGATCTTCGGGGGTTCGTCTCTCCCGTTATTGGGGGTGAGGTCGCGCTGTGTCTAGGAGAGCCATTACACGAAGTCCTTGGCCAAGGCAGGAGATTTACTGGTAGGTATTCCAGTAGTATCTCAGGGTGTTCTGGGCTACACTCCGACACGACTTGTACCGCTCTTGGGGGTCTGACTTTTACCAACCCCCTAGGCCCGACATGCGATGCTCATAGACGAACGGACCGGACTGTACGGATATTGTCACTGACAGGCTCAGTAGGGTGTCAGGATGAGTTCGCTCATCGACGTCCCTTTTGGTCAATAGCTGGTGGCCCTTTACGTATTGGCTTATACCTCTGACGTGCTAGTGGTTAAATCCACAGCCATAGTATTGACGAGTCTTTAGAGTCCACCACATATACAGTTACTCAAGTTTCGGGCGAAACACTGTAGAGGCCGTATGGAGATATGGCAGGGTCCGATCAGATACGTGCGGTATTGCACGGATCAGGATCGGACGGTTTTGTACTAAAGGCCGTATGGATATATGGCAGGGTTCGATCAGATACGTGCGGTATTGCACGGATCAGGATCGGACGGATATTACTAGCCGGCTTTGGTTTAAGCCGGATCCTAGTATAGTACAGTGTAGATTTTGTCTCATTGCATTTGTATCCGGTCGGAATAAAGATGCGGGTGTGTATGCACAGTATCGGGGTTTTCCTGTAATTTATTACGGGACCAGTTTTCTGGAGTTGCCATTTTGCATTCCGTTCCGGCCGGTTTTCCTTTGTTCTTTCCCGGCCGGACTTTTCCGATGGAGGGGGTTATTTGCAATTGTGCAAATAACATTTGTGGAAGGGGTTTCTTGCAAATGTATTCATCATGATAGGATAAGCATCTTTGCTTTTTCATGATGGTTTTTGCTTTTATGAGATTTGATAGGATATGGGTTGATTAAGGGTTTGATTTGAGGTTTACCTTGAAGGAAGGGGTCACCCTCCACCTTTTCCTACACTCACCTCCCTTCTTGTTATGTTTGATATATCATTCCTCCACCCTTCTCACTTATGAGAGAAGGGCTACACTTGTGAGAAAAATATGAGAGAGTTTCATTTTCAGCTTGTGGGATTTTTCTTGATCTCATTTCATGCTAGGAAAAATGCAAGCACCATTTTTCCGTATCTTGTTTCCTCCATCATTTTTAAATGGCAACAAAACCCCAAATGAGACATAGCCTCTACACTACACTTTCTACAGCAAATCTTGGACGCGTCGGCTAGCCAACTTCGCGCCCGAGTTGCCTCGGTATTGAGGTGGGAGCCCGTAAAAGATGCAGGCGACGTGGTGCCCTTCCGGCGAGGAGATGGAGACCGGACATTCCGCGAGAGATCGGGACGACGACGAGAAGACCGGAGGACTCGGATCACTCGGTATATCTCTAACCCGTCTTGTTGTTAGCTAGATCTAGTTTAATGGCCCGATCCGGGGTTTAGTGCGCGGTGGTGCCGGTTTGCTAAGTTCGCAAAATTAAAGTTTATCACCGCTTCCACATTTGTCCGTCGGATTGACGGCCGGGGCGCCGCCGTGCACTTACAGTGGTATCAGAGCCTCGCCATTAACTTCGTCTAGATTTGTTTGATTTGTTTGCATTTCCGACCGACCAAAATTCCAAAAACCCGCGTTTTTCCATACATCAGTTTTCTGTCGAAATTTTTTGAAGTCCAAAAATTTTTCAGGTTGTCTCAGAATGATGTGCAGGGAGTTCTAAGAACACTGGAAAAATTTGACAACACGATCCCTCCGTACGACCGCAGAACCGCGACCGTAACCTCTTATTTGGCCGCGGTTCCGCCGCAGGAATGTGGGTTCATGTCATCGTTTTTTTTTGCAGTGGGCTTGTGGGCTAAAAATAGGGGTTTTGGAATATTAAAATTGGGCCCAGAATTTCAGTGAGTGCTACAGTATTGCTTGGGGGCTCACTTGTTAATTTTTGATCGATCGGATATTTTCACAGTATTTACATTATATCTGCGACCGTGAATGTCACTTGATCGGTAAATCCGGTCTAACTGCTATAGCCCGGTTAGACGGATTTGCGAACGTGACTTTCACGTTGATGTTCTGTGATTTTGCTGTGATGTTGCGGATCGGTCGTAGGGGATAGCCTGGATGCAATGCTAGTACAGTTTCTGTTGTATTATGTACATTTGATATTGCGGGGCGAGCGTCCGACATGTGGACTGCCGTCACTGCCTGTTTGTATTATTATTTTGGGGCACGACCAGGTTGCGGTCGATGTACCCGTTGCATGTATATTTTACTTTCTGTACTAGGGTTACCCCGCGGAGGGGTGCACGGATAGCCGGGTTCTAGAAGGCAACAAGCCCGCATCTCATGGCATTGGGACGGAGGGGGCTTCACTCCAGGATTGGCGGGCTATTCGCCGCACTCGTAGGGGGTATAGGTTGACCCAGGAGGGGTGCCCGAGTTACCGGATTCCGTGAAGTGCTGGGTGGTCCATTCACGTTGCTGAAGGGGGCTGCCTCGCTTCAGGTTTTGGCGGGTAACTTGCCGCGCCCGTAGGGGTCTAGGATTTCATTGCACAGGCTATCCACACGACCAGGGGAACGTCGGGTTTCAGTAGCGGCTCTGTGAAACCCGGGGATCCCAGATATCTGTTTTGTTCTATGATGCTGTACATTTCTGTGATGTTTCATTTTATCACGCCTTGAGCGAAATATAATATATTGGTATATATATTAGTAGATGTTGTATATGTTTTTCATCTGCGCTAGTCCAGTCCCCGCTCTGTCGTTAGTTAGCTAACCTAACGGGTAATGACGGGACCCAGTGGCGAATGCGGATGACATATACGTACATCAGTATATTTTCGTACTTTGTGGTGTGATCAATTGATGGGACTGCATTGATTCGGATCAATGCAAGTTAAAATAAACCTATTCTGATGTTGTTGGAACACATTTCAAAAAGCTGTTAATACAAGGACGTTCACTTTTGTTTTGCATCGTGGTATTTGTTAGTGTATATGCCCTAGAGTCCATTACTGTATCATACTAGTATGTATATTACTTAATGGAAGCTTGGGATATTCACCTTGTATTGACAATCTTGCTCAAAATAGTAGTATGCTACTTGGTTTGTTTCTACTTCAATGTGTACATGTGTTTGTTTTGTATATCGCCTATACACATTAGTAGAGCCCTTAGGATCTTTGCTTGATTACCAGCGATGTGATGGCCGTCACACTAGTGGGGCTGGGTAATCTATAAGCACATCCTTATGCAGGTCCCTGGTCGCAGGACTATCGAGACAGGGCATCGATACTCCGGAGTAGACCAGCGCATGCGCTTCTTATCCCAGTATGGGAGACGGTCTGTCCCACAGCCGTCAGTACGTCGTACTTGAGATAGTATGCGGGTGCTCGTTAGGTTACGGGTACACTGGACAGGACTCGTCGGGAACTGACTAGTTGGTATTATACCTATCGTCAGTTATCAGTTCCCAGGTGACATGAGTACAGCTTAGTCCGCTGACTTGACACTGTCACTCCGCCTCGAGTGTGTTCCCACTGTACTTTGATCACTACCCTACCATGGCTCAAAGGAGTCGTGTAAACAGGTGGTGGTTGGGTGCAGTCCCGAAGCACTTGGAGGCAGTGACGGTTAGACAGGATTCGTCTCTCCCGGTATTGGGGGTTGACATCGCGCTGTGTCTAGGAGATCCATTACACGAGTAGTCCCTGGCCAGGGCAAACGAGATATACTGGTAGGTTTCCAGTGTTATCTCAGGGTGTATTGGGCTTCACTCCGGCACGACTTGTACCGCTATTGGGGGACTGACGTTTACCGCCCCCTAGGCCCGCCATGCGATGTATCAGACGAACAGACCGGACTGTACGGAGAATGTCACACTCAGGCTCAGTAGGAGTTCAGATGGGTTTCGCCTCGTCCGTCTTCTTGTCGGCATTACCTGGGGACCGTTACGCACAGCTAGTGCCGCTTGCGGTCTGTGGTTAAACCCACTGCCAGCGTAGTGTCGAGTCTTTAGAGTCCCACACAGAAAGCTTTTCGCCTTTAGGCAAAAGAGTAGAGGTCGCATGGTATTGCGACAGGTCGCATGGTTTTGCGACAGGGTTCGGTCACATCCGTGCACTTGTGCACGTACAGTGTCCGGACAGTTTACACTAGCGGGCTTTGGTTTAAGCCAGATCCTAGTGTGCCTTATGGGATTGGATTTATCCAGTTTGCATTCGTGTTCCTCGGAACGCGGATGCGGGTGTGTATGCACAGTTGACAGGGAGGCAGAGGCTGCGGATTCTCATTAGGGTTGTTGACAGTTGACCGTTGACTATCTGACTTTATGCTCAACCCTAATGAGAATATGATATGTGATTAACTATTATATTAATTAAGTATTATGGTGATATGGTTGTTGACTTGTTGACTTTTGTTGACTTGTTGACTTTGGTGACTTGTTGACTTTTGTTGACTTGTTGACCGGTTGACTAGGCTTGACTAGTTGACCATCATGATGACCATGGTTATCATTTCATGCCAAAGACTTTTTCTTGCTTGCTCATTTGAGTAAAATGAGTGCATGACATGATAAGCTTATGGTTGCTTCAAACCATCACATAAGACTTTTTTTGATATGATGAGTTATGATCACTTTGGATTATGAGAGGGTGAAAGAAAAAAAGAGTTGCTCATTCTTTCTTGCTCATTCTCTCTCTTGTTCTTGAGCTCTCCTCTTGCTCTCACCCTCAACCTCTTGCTCCCTCTCTTGATCTATGGTTCTCTTGTCTCATGAGTTGAGAATCAAGAACCATAGATAAAATCCCATTCTATTTCTTCTCTACTCATTCTAGTTCACTAGGTTTAGCAAACCAAGTGAACTAGTTTCTTCAAAGAACGAAGAAGGAGCTAAAGGTTGGAGCTTTCAGGTGGATCTATCTTCGGCGTACGGAGACGACGAGAAGAAGCCATCGGACCACCATCGGAGCTTTGAAGACGAAGGAGTTCAAGACAAGCAAGGTATAACCCCCTAACCGAGTAGCTAAAACTCATAGTTAGGTTGTTAGATAGATGTTTAACCAAGATCCGGGTTTTAGGTCCATGTTACCATCTTTAAGAAGATCGTTTTCTACCAAATTCCGCATTCCCGAAAGTACCGGGAGAGGTAGCATGGACTTACAGTGGTATCAGAGCCTAGTTAAACTCTATCTAACATGTTAGCAAGTAACTAGAAGATCGATCAACGAAAAAGTCCCGAAACGAACCCCGGAATTTTAAACTTTCTGTCGATTTTAAAAGTGCTGGAAAACTTTTTTAATATACACCAAAAATCGACTCAGGCTTTTTTAAAGAAACTGCAAAAATTTGGGCCCATGACTCGATCAAAGCGCCGCGGTTCCGCGGCGGGAGCACGCTCCCGCCGCGGAACCGCGGCCGAGTTGACTCGGTCATGGGTTTTATTTTTTGCAGTTTGCTAATTGGGGTATTTTGGGATTTTTAGTATATGTATTTTCAACCCAGATTTTCCAGAACGAAAATTTTATTTTGGGGTCCCGAAAATCCGTATTTTTGATCGAACTTCTAAAAGACTTGAGCTAACGGGTTTTTCTGTAATGTGATATTTGTATTGAACGTCTACTAATCGCTATATGTCGATTAGTGGGGGTTATACAAATCTGTGATCTGTAATGTGCTGGAATGTGTATATAAATATGTTGGATTGTCGCGGGTGAATAGCCGGGGGTTGTGAGACGAGAGTTTTCTTTTCTTGCTATTCATGTAAATTTGTAAATTGATGTAATAATTATTTGTATGGCCGCACAACCGGGTCGGGGTTGTAGCCGTCATTGTATAATTTCTTTTTACTGTTTTTGCTCCTAGGATAGACCCATGGAGGGGGTGCACAAACTACCGGGTATGCCGAAGTGTCGAGTGGCCTACTCATGGAGATGAGGGAGGTTGCTACGCTTCGGGTACTTGGCGGGTAGTTTGCCGCACCCGTAGGGGTCTTGGGTGGGGTGTTGGCTATTCACCGCGACCGTGTAATCTGTTTTTGTTACAGGCTCGTACAAATTACAGATTCCTAGTATATCCAATGCATTTATCTGTGATCTGAAATGTTTATCATTGCAGTATATCTATATATGATAATATTTAGGCGTTGCTTATGTTTTACAGACGCGCTAGCCCAGCCCCCGCTCTGTCGTTAGTTAAGTAACCTAACGGGTAATGACGGGGCCCCGTGGCGAATGCGAATGGCATAAGCGTACGTCATATTTTGGTTGTTTTCTGCAATGGTAGGATTAAATGATGGGACGCATTAAAAGAACTAATGCAAGAATATCACGCATTAAAAGAACTAATGCAAGCAAAACATGCATTAAAAGAACTAATGCAAGAAAATAAACCAAGTATAAGTCGTTGGAACATTTTCGAAAAGCCACTCGGTTCTTTTCAAAACAAACTTTTAAAATGCGGAGTTTGAGCCACTCCATTTAAAAGCTATCTCGTTCCATCGACTAAATCAAGTTCACTACGTTCACGGTTTCGCCAAAACCATTCGTAGCCCTCCGTCGTTTCATATGAATATTCAACAGTATTCAAGCTGTGTTTGTTGTCCTTAGTCAAGGCACAGTGTTTGGTAGCTGGTGGGTATTCATATGTTGCATAGATAGAATGCGTTGGTTTGGGACAGTCGTATTACCTTGTTGGCCTTAGTCAAGGGTATATACGGGTGGATTCAAATTAACCTGGACAACGACGGGTAGAACTTGACATGTGACTTATGATTTGTTGGCCTTAGTCAAGGTCATAAGAGCATGGGGCAAAAATATACATCGGGAGTTTCATAAGCACTGAAACTTGCTAGATTTGCATACCATTTGGAGTGTGATGATTCTGGTAGAATTCCTTCAGTTTCTTCACGCGATGATATTTGGATCCCGATCCTACTTTGAGTATATGCTACTCCTCGGGAAATTTCTCACTAAACGATCAATGCTATAAACCTAGTAGGTGCCTAGAAAGGTGTTAGCGGGGCTACGCCCCCAGGGAAAAGAGGTTCTTTAATTAAGGAACTTCGCGAAAGCGTTGGAAAACCTCCCTCGAAGTACCGACACCGGCCTGGCTGAACGGTTAAGCAAGTATAGTGGGATTGATCCCGACTAATTCTTCCTTTATGGTTTGAGGAGGGATTCAAGAAACAGTGGGAGCCATCCTGTTTAGACAAACTAAAAACCACTCTAAACTTGCAAGAGCATCATGCTGAGTGTTTCTTCTTCTCTCTCTTAATTGCAGCGACCCTGTGACCGCACCTAGGTTACATCTAGATAAAAATATGACTGAACCTGACTGTTATGACTGGCAAAGGTCTGTCCAGATGTCCATTGCCCATGACAAGCTGGGACACCTCTTAACTAATCAAATCCCTGCTGTCTCAGGTCCAGTTTCCCCTGTCACGGATGTTCACATCCGCAGGACACCGGAAAAGGATTGTGCGAAAGCCAAGTGCCTCGTGTTAGCCTCAGTTAATGGTGCAAACCAGAGGCAGCACGAGAAGATGGACTCAGTTTCTATCTTCCTCCATAACAAAGTTTTATATGGAGAGCAATCTCGTATCGCAAGATATGAGACCTCGAACGAATTGCTTCAAGCGAGGTTGGCTGTCGGGTCATCTGTAGGGGGCAACGTCCTTACAGAGACCAGCTATTTTAAGCTCACGGACCTGGAGACCACGTTGGAGAATGGGTCAAGTACTGACCTAATTCTACAGTCCCTGCCCTCTGCTTATACCCTGAAAGAAACCAGGGAAGAAAAAGGAAAAACAAGGGCAAAAGTTTCGGGACTGGATATGATTAAAGAGGGACGTTCCTATTGTAACGGGAATGAACTATGGCAGAGAGATTGCAGGGCTTGTAAAGCCAGTAGCCAGAATTCGAAGCATGTTGTGGCTTCGGCTTCGAGTGTGTTTGTAATTGAGAACTGTTTGTCAGTTAACCCTACTTCCTGGGTATTGGATACCGGATCAGGATCTCACATCTGTAATTCGTTACAGGGTCTGAGAAACCGTAGGGTTATCAGGAAAGGTGATATGACTCTCAGGGTTGCTAACGGAATGAGCATGGATGCTGTATCCGTAGGGGAATATCACCTAGGACTGACAACTGGGCAGATATTGATTCTGCGTGACTGTTTGTATGTACCAGGTGCGACTTGCAATATCATATCTGTATCCTTACTTTCTAAGGAAGGATATGATTTTGCTTTTGTAAGCGATGTAGTAAACATCCACCTAAATCAAGCACTGATTGGGTCAGGTACATTAAATAACGGTATATACGTATTGAATCAAGCTCAGATATTCAGTGTCCAGAACACACTTAAAAGAAAGTCTCCAGAATTAAATCAGGCTTTCTTATGGCATTATAGACTGGGTCACATCAATGAGACACGGTTGACTAAGTTACATAAAGAAGGATACTTGGATCCGTTCGAGTACCAGTCTTATGCCACTTGTGAATCTTGTCTCATGGGAAAGATGACAAAGACTCCGTTCACTGGACACGGAGTAAGAGCGAGCGAGCTCTTGGGACTTATACACAGTGACGTGTGTGGTCCAATGTCTACACATGCGCGAAGCGGTTATTCATACTTCATTACTTTCACAGATGATTTCTCTAGGTTTGGACATGTCTTCTTAATGAAGCACAAATCCGAGGCCTTTGAGAAATTTCGAGAATATAAGAATGAAGTAGAAAAACAAACAGGCAAAAGTATCAAGATCCTAAGATCGGATCGAGGTGGTGAATACTTGAGTGCCGAGTTTCTGGACTACTTAAAAGAGAATGGAATTCTCTCTCAGCGTACTCCTCCATACACACCACAACACAACGGTGTATCGGAAAGAAGGAATCGAACCCTACTAGATATGGTTCGTTCCATGATGAGTAAGGCTGAGTTACCGCGATCTTTCTGGGGTTATGCACTGGAAACAGCTGCACATCTCTTGAACCAAGTTCCTACTAAGACAGTGCCTACCACACCATACCAGATGTGGAGTGGGAAGAAACCCTGTCTTAAATCCTTTAAGACATGGGGATGTCCGGCTTTTGTAAAAAAGCAGCATGCGGACAAGCTCGAGGCACGCTCAGTACAGTGCAAGTTTGTGGGATACCCAAAGAACTCCAAGGGGTATCTTTTCTATTACGCAGAGGAGCAAAAAGTCCTTGTTTCTCGTCATGCCCGCTTCTTGGAAACTGAGTTTTTAGAAAATCAGATAAGTGGGAGCGCAATAGAACTGGAAGAAATTCCAGAACCACAAGCTATTACTGAAACCTTAGTAGAACCAGAAGGTTCAGGGGAACCGGACATTCCTACGCCGCTCCGCAGGAGTTGTAGGCAGTCTCATCCGCCCGAGAGATACTACGGTTTTCTCGTAGACGGGGATAGAGAGGATTGCATCATAGATTATGATGAGCCTACTAGCTTCCAGCAAGCCATTCAGAGCGGTGACTCGGTAAAATGGCTGGATGCAATGCGGACCGAGATGGAGTCCATGTACACCAACAAAGTTTGGACTTTGGACTTTGCTCCAGAAGGGGTAAAACCCGTAGGCTGCAAATGGATCTTCAGAAAGAAGATTGGTGTAGATGGGCAGGTTGAAACCTATAAGGCTAGGCTCGTTGCAAAGGGTTTTCGTCAAAGACCTGGTTTGGACTATGACGAGACTATTTCTCCGGTAGCCATGCTTAAATCCATTCGGATCCTTCTTGCCATTGCTGCCTTCCACGATTATGAGATCTGGCAGATGGACGTTAAGACGGCTTTCCTAAATGGAAATTTAGAAGAGTGCGTCGATATGGATCAGCCAGAGGGATTCAATCAGAGTGGGAGCAGCGGTAAAGTGTGCAAGTTGCTCAAGTCCATCTATGGACTTAAGCAGGCATCGCGGAGTTGGAACATCTGCTTTGATGATACTGTCAAAGAATTCGACTTTGTCAAAAACCCAGATGAACCATGCATTTACAGTAAGATTGTAGGGAGAAATGTGGTATTCCTCGTCTTGTACGTCGATGACATTCTCCTAATAGGAAATGATATTCCTATGCTACAGTCAGTCAAAGGATTCTTGTCACAGAGGTTCTCCATGAAGGACCTGGGCGATGCCAACTACATTCTGGGGATCCAGATCTATCGTGATAGATCTAAAAGGATGTTGGGGCTTTCACAGTCAAGGTACATCGACACCATACTGAAACGATTCAGTATGGAAGATTCCAAGCGCGGTAATCTACCGGCTTGTCACAGAATCACCCTCTCCAAAGAGATGTCTCCCAAGACTGATTTGGAAAGGGCTCGCATGTCATCAATACCCTACGCATCTGCGGTAGGCTCTATTATGTATGCGATGTTATGTACCAGACCAGATGTAGCATACGCATTGAGCATTGTAAGCCAGTATCAGTCAGACCCAGGGGAGAAACACTGGATAGCAGTAAAGAACATTCTCAAGTACCTGAGAAGGACTAAGGAGATGTTCTTGGTGTATGGCGGAAAAGACCTCCAGATTGAGGCCTTTGCTGACTCCAGCTTCCAGAGTGACAAGGATGACTCGAAGTCCATGTCGGGTTATGTCTTTACCCTCAATGGAGGGGCGGTTTGCTGGAAGAGTTCCAAGCAGGAAACCGTTGCTGACTCAACCATGGAAGCGGAGTACATAGCTGCTTGCGATGCCGCAAAGGAAGCTGTCTGGATGAAGAAGTTCCTCACGGAACTTCAGGTGGTTCCTACCAGTGTTGATCCAATACCACTGTATTGTGACAACAACGGCGCTATAGCTTTAGCGAAGGAACCAAGGTCCCATCAGAAGTCCAGGCACATTTTGACGCGGTTCCACCTGATCAGGGAGATCATTGATCGCCAGGAGATCGAGGTAAAGAGAGTAAAATCAGAAGATAACACTGCAGATCCATTCACCAAGGCCTTGCCCCAAACTCAGTTCGAGCGGCTGATCGAGATGATAGGTCTTCGATACGCCAGTACATGGCCTTAGTGCAAGTAGGAGATTGTTAGTGTATATGCCCTAGAGGCCATTACTTTATCATACTAGTATGTATATTACTTAATGGAAGCTTGGGATATTCACCTTGTATTGACAATCTTGCTCAAAATAGTAGTATGCTACTTGGTTTGTTTCTACTTCAATGTGTACATGTGTTTGTTTTGTATATCGCCTATACACATTAGTAGAGCCCTTAGGATCTTTGCTTGATTACCAGCGATGTGATGGCCGTCACACTAGTGGGGCTGGGTAATCTATAAGCACATCCTTATGCAGGTCCCTGGTCGCAGGACTATCGAGACAGGGCATCGATACTCCGGAGTAGACCAGCGCATGCGCTTCTCATCCCAGTATGGGAGACGGTCTGTCCCACAGCCGTCAGTACGTCGTACTTGAGATAGTATGCGGGTGCTCGTTAGGTTACGGGTACACTGGACAGGACTCGTCGGGAACTGACTAGTTGGTATTATACCTATCGTTAGTTATCAGTTTCCAGGTGACATGAGTACAGCTTAGTCCGCTGACTTGACACTGTCACTCCGCCTCGAGTGTGTTCCCACTGTACTTTGATCACTACCCTACCACGGCTCAAAGGAGTCATGCAAACAGGTGGTGGTTGGGTGCAGTCCCGAAGCACTTGGAGGCAGTGACGGTTAGACAGGATTCGTCTCTCCCGGTATTGGTGGTTGACATCGCGCTGTGTCTAGGAGAGCCATTACACGAGTAGTCCCTGGCCAGGGCAAACGAGATATACTGGTAGGTTTCCAGTGTTATCTCAGGGTGTATTGGGCTTCACTCCGGCACGACTTGTACCGCTATTGGGGGACTGACGTTTACCGCCCCCTAGGCCCGCCATGCGATGTATCAGACGAACAGACCGGACTGTACGGAGAATGTCACACTCAGGCTCAGTAGGAGTTCAGATGGGTTTCGCCTCGTCCGTCTTCTTGTCGGCATTACCTGGGGACCGTTACGCACAGCTAGTGCCGCTTGCGGTCTGTGGTTAAACCCACTGCCAGCGTAGTGTCGAGTCTTTAGAGTCCCACACAGAAAGCTTTTCGCCTTTAGGCAAAAGAGTAGAGGTCGCATGGTATTGCGACAGGTCGCATGGTTTTGCGACAGGGTTCGGTCACATCCGTGCACTTGTGCACGTACAGTGTCCGGACAGTTTACACTAGCGGGCTTTGGTTTAAGCCAGATCCTAGTGTGCCTTATGGGATTGGATTTATTCAGTTTGCATTCGTGTTCCTCGGAACGCGGATGCGGGTGTGTATGCACAGTTGACAGGGAGGCAGAGGCTGCGGATTCTCATTAGGGTTGTTGACAGTTGACCGTTGACTATCTGACTTTATGCTCAACCCTAATGAGAATATGATATGTGATTAACTATTATATTAATTAAGTATTATGGTGATATGGTTGTTGACTTGTTGACTTTTGTTGACTTGTTGACTTTGGTGACTTGTTGACTTTTGTTGACTTGTTGACCGGTTGACTAGGCTTGACTAGTTGACCATCATGATGACCATGGTTATCATTTCATGCCAAAGACTTTTTCTTGCTTGCTCATTTGAGTAAAATGAGTGCATGACATGATAAGCTTATGGTTGCTTCAAACCATCACATAAGACTTTTTTTGATATGATGAGTTATGATCACTTTGGATTATGAGAGGGTGAAAGAAAAAAAGAGTTGCTCATTCTTTCTTGCTCATTCTCTCTCTTGTTCTTGAGCTCTCCTCTTGCTCTCACCCTCAACCTCTTGCTCCCTCTCTTGATCTATGGTTCTCTTGTCTCATGAGTTGAGAATCAAGAACCATAGATAAAATCCCATTCTATTTCTTCTCTACTCATTCTAGTTCACTAGGTTTAGCAAACC